>CM055111.1:266452-866452 GCA_029204225.1 Diphasiastrum complanatum | reverse complement strand
ATTTTTATGTTAGAAGTTTGTGAGTGAATCTCACATGTGGAGGATGTTCCCACATGTGGAGAATTGTGAAATAGATTAGAAATGTTTGTCATAATGATGTTCAGCAGTCTAGGTCTAGAGATCCAGAAGTTTCAAGGCAACATGGATTTCTAGACCAACCATTTGAACCGTATTGACCTAGTAGTATTAAGGATATATCGGTTCTATCACAATCAATGTTCATGATCAATATTTAGAATATTCATGTTCAATTTATGAAATAATTAAGTTCTATGTTCAAAAGATTCTTGGCTAGTTTCCATGTTGAATATTTAGGGTATTCATGAATAGTGTACAAAGTATTCATAGTCAATAATCAAAGTGTTTATGATTGGCATTCAAAATATTCCAACTCCGTATTTAGTATTCATGATTTTAGTGATGTCTCGTCATAATCACAAAAAATACTCATCTGCAAAAGAACAAATAAAAAGTCTTATTCATATTGTGAGGAAATGGATTTGTAATTGAACAAATAGTTAAACATATATGCAAAAATTCAATGGAGAAAATAATAAACAATAATTTATAAAATTAAAGTCTATAAATGCTTTATACCAAAATTATAAAATAGAAAATGATTAAATTACAATAAGTGATAACGGTGTTCAGTCTTTATTGTTAACAAATATGTTTGTCGAACAAATGTTCTTTTTATTTAGTAAAGTTATGCGAAGAAAATTTTAATGCATGAAAATTGGAGTTTGAGTTGCATGTGGCAAGGATAGGGCCTTCACCATTGATCCGTCAAAATACGTAGCACATTGGCCAATACTTGGCTAACTAAAATAATAAAAAATTATCAATCAGCTATTTTCAATAAGCAGTCTATCAAATTAAAATCAAAAAGAGAAAATTTTCTTAATGATGAGATTGAAATATTTGTGATGATGTAGAATCCAAAATTTTAAATACATAATGAAAGAGATCATTTTCAAAGTTGGGAATTTTTTCACACTACAAGCTTAGCTTGTGGCATAAGATATCTTCATATTAACACGTTAGCTTACCTTAAGACACATGAATGAGAGGCTGCTCCATAACTTGCAAGCCCATTAATTATGCCCTATATTTATAAACAACACATGTGACATGTTATTCTTGCACCTTTGAAGTTTGCATGTTGTCGACGAAAAGCATTGAGATTCTTCTTCTCAATGAAGAAAAAAGATGAATTGCAAGAGCTATGATAAATTAATGTATCTCACCAAATACATGTAATTCCCTTGTTCTCTTTTGACATGTAATTTAAAATCTTCATCACTAGTTAGGCCTGCCCTTTGATATGTTTCCTTTTCATTTTCTAGTGAGTTTTCTTTTTTGGAATTTTCAAACAAAAACTTTAATGTTGTGATTTTTATGACCTTACTTGACCCACCTCAATGCATAGGCCAAAATTGGCTTCAAGTTCCCCTTCCCTTTAGATCTGTCCATAATCTAGAAAAAGAGCAATTGAAGAAGCTTTCCACGTCAAGAAGGATGAGCCCCATAACCATGAAGAGTGAAGAATCATAATTTACTATGCTTCAACAAAAACAAGTAGAAAATTAATTTGGTAGATTGCATGATGAAAAATACAAAGAAGAAATTTGGATATAAGAAAAATATGTTAAGAACATGAGTATAATTGATGCATCCATCATCAAAAGCCAACAAAAAAATAAACCATCATTGTTACTACTATTGAGGTGGAAGAAGTCTGGAGCCTTTACTATAATAGAACAAAGCTTGTCTTAGAGAAAAACCATCATAAGCTCTCGGGTAGAGAGAGAAAGCTAGAAATTCAATGACACTCAAAATCCACACAATCACGAAATCAATTCGATCCAAAATGAGGAGTACAATGATACTAGTAGATCCACGAGCTATCACTATGCTTAACTATGATTGGACCACACTTTGTCACCTCTTAATCCTATTGGACCATTGATCCATGCACCTCTAAATTCTGTTGGACTATATTCAAGCACACCTCAAATTCCTATTGGACCTCACATGGTTCCACCTCTAAATCCTATTGGACCTCTTAGAATTCATCAAACAAAAGCATTACACTTGTCTACACTCTAATTGGCACGAGTTTAGTCTCTTACTCTATTTTGGCTCAATAGTGGCATTACAAGTGGAAATGCATAATTTGTCATCTATGCCAAATTTGTTCCTATCAACATCCTACACCTAGATGCTTGATATAAAAAACATAAGACCCCTATATCTAGCATAGATAATCTTTTTCAATTCTTCACACTCCTCCTAAAAAATTATCTATGAAGATTTAAGCATTGATCTTGATATAACTCCAAGATTAGATCTATGCTTGATGAAAGCACTTTTGCTCAAAGGCTTGGTGAGTAGATCGGCAATACAAGAGGACGAGTTGACATGCTCCAAATAGATTTCTCCTCCAATAAGCTTTTCTCTCACAAAATGGTGTGCCACTTCTATGTGCTTGCTTCTTGCATGAAATATGGGATTATTGGCAAGAGCTTGGGCTGAGATGTTATCACACTTGATCATTGGTAGATCACCTTCCTTGCTGCACTTTAGCCCCATTAATAACCTTTTGATCCAAAGCACCTCTTTGGTAGTTGTAGTGAGTGCTTTGTACTCGGCCTCACATGAAGAGAGAGATATAGTATCTTGCTTTTTGGAAAGACAAGATATTAGATTGCCTCCAAGAAAGATAGTGTATGCACTAATAGACTTTTGATCCATCTTGTCACTTGCAAAGTCCGAATACGAGTAGCCAACAATGGATAGATCTTCACTTTTATAAAGTAGACCATAATCACAAGATGAAGATACATATCTTAGAATCCTCTTGGCCATCTTCCAATGATGGATCTTAGGATCTTGCATAAATTGACTCAATTTGTGCACACAGAAACTTAGATCGGGTCTAGTAATGGTAAGCCAAATCAAGGAGCCTACAAGACTCCTAAAAAGTGTGATGTCCTCAAAGGATCTTTCATCACCTTTATTAGGATCTTTTACAATTTGCTCCATTGGAGTATCTATGCTCTTAGAATTTTCCATATGAAATTTTTTCAACATAGAGTGAGCATATCTAGATTGGCATATAAAGACATGATTTTCATAAAAATCAATTTCTAGGCCTAGGATGTAATGTATCTCTCCTAGATCTTGCATTTTAAACTCACATCCAAGTGCTGGCTTAGTTTCATCATCTAGCTTGATACAACCTCCACAAAGAATAATGTCATCAACATAAATTAGAAGAATGACAATATTGCTATCAACAAACTTTAGATACATGGAAGGATCATAGTCACTAAGAGTAGATCCTAGTGAGATAAGAAAAGAATTAAGTCTTGAATACCATGATCTTGGTGCTTGCTTGAGTCCATAAAGACTTTTGAAGAGCAAGCACACTTTGGACTCATCCTTGATGAATCCTTGAGGTTGTTCCATATAGATCTCCTCCTCAAGATAACCATTCAGAAAAGCATTGGATATATCTAATTGGAGCACCTTCCACTTAAAGAAACAAGCAAGAGAAATAAGAATTCTTATTGTCACCATCTTTCCAACGGGTGCAAAGGTCTCCTCATAATCAAGACCATGGATTTGAGCAAATCCTTTGGCACATAACCTTGCTTTATTCTTGTTGATGGTGCCATCATGATTGAACGTGATCCGAAATACCCACTTGCAACCAGTGATGGAGGATCCACAAGCTCCCAAATATTGTTGGTGATCAATGCATCATACTCTTGCTTCATGGCATCATACCACTCCTTGATATTGAGTGCCTCTTGAACATTCTTTGGCTCTTCATGAGAGACATAAAAAACATAATTAGTGGAATCAAGATCCACTTGTTTGCCTTTGTCAACATATGAGAGCCTCTTAGGCTCGGATCTATCTCTCATGGATCTTCTTGGTGAGAAAATTTGAGGAGAGTCTTCTTCAAATCTCGACCCCATCACATCATGATTGTCTTCAAAATCAATAATTGGTGATGCATCCATAGACTTCTTGATCTCGGCCTCTTCAAAAGATGAGTGTTGATCTTCATGAAAGGCAATCCTCTACTTTCAATAACTTGAGAAGTAGAGAGTGTAAAGACTCTATCTTGAATGAGAATTGCTTCTCTACATAAGCTTTGAAAATAAGGAAATGATCAAACACCATAGATTTAGAAGCAAGAAGATATATCCAGGTGAATCTTGTGAAATCATCAATGAAAGTAACAAAACAAGTGGCTCCTCCCTTGCTTGTAGTTGATGAGAAATGCATGTCCGAGTGGATTAACTCCAAAGGATGCTTGCTTTTGATAGAAGATCTTGTAAATGGCTTTTTGTGAGATTTAGCAATAGCACAAGCCTCACAAGGCTTGATCTTCTTGGAGAATGACTTTGGCAAGCCAATAGCTTTGGCTTCTTTGATCATAGAGAGCATGGATTTGTAGTTGGGATGTCCCAACCTCTTATGCCATAATTCCTCCATAGAGAGCTTGTTCACAAAGCAACATTACAAGCATTCACATACTCAATTGGATCTAGTTTATAGATGCCTCCAAATCTAGATCCTAATGCAAGTATCTCATCATTTTTCTTGATAGTGCAAGTATCAACATTGAATTTTACATCAAGGCCATTATCAAGCAATTGGCCAACACTAATAAGATTCTTAGTAAGCTTAGGTACATAAAGAACTTTAGAGAGAGAAAGATCTTTAGAGGATGCAAGCTTCAAGGGAATGTTCCCTATGCCTTCAATAGGACATTGAAAATCATTTGCAGTGTATATTGATTTCTTGACTCCATCATAAGGTGCAATAGAAGAGAAAGAGTCCTTGGAGCTACACATATGTGAAGAGGCTCCACTATCAATATTCCATAGGCCGTCCTTCTTGAAAGGAGTAGATGAGAAACTAGAGACCTTAAGAGATCCCTCTCAAGCACTTGCATTAGTGTCTTCCTTCTCATTGGTGATGTTGGCTTGCTTGAGTTGATTCTTCTTCTTGATGAAGCATTAGAGGAATCATCTTCCTTATCATGTTTGTCTTTGGATTTGACTTTGTTCTTGCTTGAGGATTGTTGATGTTGGTTCTTGCTCCTCCCTTTGTGCTTATCCTTGGCAAAGAGAGCTTTGCCATCATTATGAGTGAGAGAGAGCTTGTCCATCCTCAAGAGCTTGTACTCTTGTCTTGATTCTTCTGAAATTAGCACACTTTGGAGAGCCTCCAGACTTGGTAGCTCCTCCTTAATGGCATAGGATTGGACAAGGTTATCAAATTCACTTCTCAAGCCATTGAGAATGACCTGAACTAGCTCATTTTGATTGATGGAGTCACCAATACAAGCAAGTTCTCTATGAATATCTTCTACTCTCAAAACATAACTAGATGCACTCTCATCACTCTTTTGGCTACTTTGAAAGATCTGATTCCTAAGAGTGAGAAGCCTAGAGGTATTCTTAGCCTCGTAGATAGTCTTGAGACAATCCCAAGCTTCTTTGGTTGTTGTACAAGTACCTATGTCCCTCAATATCTCATTAGAGACATTCATCTTTATGTAGTGGAGAGCCATCCTAGCTCTCTTTTTGTATTTTTGAACCTCTTGAAGAACTTGTGGTTCTTCTTCAAGGCCAAGAACTATGTCCATGACGTCTTGAAGGATCAAGATGGACTCCATCCTCATTTTCCAAATTGAATAGTTTGAAGTGGACAATCTTTCACTTGGTTCCAACAAGGAAGAACCCATTGAAGACATTTGAAGTGAAGAAAACTCAAATGATGAACAATAAATGTTGCTACACACTCTCAATAGGATCCAATAATCCTCCTATGAAAGATCTTGCAACTATTTGTGGATTGATTCTCGCGAGCTACACAAATCTATCTAAAACAAGATCTATTTCACATCAAATGATGGAGTATGGGCAAATTTAGGATCAAAAACTCTTAGCACGTGTGAATTACACTAAGAAACCAAATTTGACTCAAATACAATGATATTGCATGAAACAAAATGGCTAAGATCTCAAAACAGTGCCTAGATCACATATAGATGAGATTGGTAAGCATACAACTGTGATTTTGGATCAACCAAGCAATCTCTTGACCAAACCAAATGTGTCCACCCAGGTCTAGGTGCCCTACCTAACCCTCTTCAAAAGCTTATAACTTGTGATTGGCTCAACCAAATGGAATGAAACTGATTGCATCAGAAACTAGACAAAAATAGCCTCAAAACAAGCTATCAAACAAGATAAATGTATCAAGCATGAGAGAGAACTTCCAAACTGAAGCTGAATGTTCCTCACACGTGTCTAAGCACCTGATTCTGTACAGTACCAGGTCATATCCAATCAATGTCCTTTTGATCTCTTTTGATCCAAAACTAAACAAGATAGCTAGGAAAATGGACCTTGACAATTTTTAGCTCAAGATTGATGAATAGTCTTCACTTAAATGGATCAAAATGCATGGTAACCTTAGGTAGGCTCTGATACCATGTTGATTTCACACGTGTGGATTGTCCACAACATGTACTTGTGATCTCCTAAGGTGTGTAGATGCACCAAGATCAAGACTAGATTGAGATTCAAGATTTATCTTTGATCCTATGGCAAAAACACACTACTACATGCATTCAATCACTTCCAACTCTCACTCACACATGTGGGAAGTATTAAAAAATTATTCTAAGTAAAAACAAGCTGCTCTCCTCGGGTAGAGAGATAAAAACCATCATGAGCTCTCGGGTAGAGAGAGAAAGCTAGAAATTCAATGACACTCAAAATCCACACAATCACGAAATCAATTAGGTCCAAAATGAGGAGTACAATGATACTAGTATATCCACGAGCTATCACTATGCTTAACTATGATTGGACCACACTTTGTCACCTCTTAATCCTATTGGAACATTGATCCATGCACCTCTAAATTCTATTGGACTATATTCAAGCACACCTCAAATTCCTATTGGACCTCACATGGTTCCACCTCTAAATCCTATTGGACCTCTTAGAATTCATCAAGCAAAAGCATTACACTTCTCTACACTCTAATTGGCACGAGTTTAGCCTCTTACTCTATTTTAGCTCAATAGTGGCATTACAAGTGGAAATGCATTATTTGCCATCTATGCCAAATTTGTTCCTATCAACATCCTACACCTAGATGCCCCTATATCTAGCATAGATAATCTTTTTCAATTCTTCACCGGCATGGCTTTGGACAAGGTTAGTAAAATCACTACATAAGCCATTCAAAACTATTTGCACAAGCTCACTCTTTTTAATAGGTTCACTAGCATAAGTAAGCTCTTTGTTCAAATCATTTACTCTCAAAACAAATTGATGTCCACTCTCACTCCTCCCTTGGAAGCATTGAGGAACTTGGTTCTTGAAGGAAAGTAACCTTGAGGTATTCTTGGACTCATAGATCTTTTGAAGAGTCTCCCAAGCCTCTTGGGCTAAGGTACATGCTCCTACTTCTTTGAGCAAATCATTTGCAACATTCATCTTAATACAATGAAGTTCAAGCTTGCACCTTCTCTTGTATTCAGTTGCTTCTTGTGGATGGATTGGCTCATCTTCCTCTCCATTCACAATATCCATCAAATCTTGCATGATAAGGATGGATTTCATTCTTAACTTCCAGATTGAATAATATGAAGAATTCAATCTATCACTAGAATCCAAAAGATGAGCACTTATAACTCAGCAAAACAAGTTCCCTTTGATCTATTCTCACTCAAATGAAACCAAATTTGGAGGTACAATCACTAGATTAGCAACTAGTAGCAAGGACAAAGCCAATACTACTCAAATCTAGGATCTAAGCTTGAGAAAATCAAATCTAAAGCTCACTTTTGATTAGGCTCTTATACCATGACAAAATTTCACAGCAAAATGAATCCCAATCAATCCTTAAGTGATGGAGGATGCACAAATAAAATATCTAGATCCAAACTATGAGCTAGAATCTAGACTAGTTACCAAAACTAGCAAATTTGGCATTTAACTCCACATTAGGCACATAGAGTTGATCAAATGAACCAAAGTAAAGTACAACAAGCTTCTCAGACTGTAAAAAAGTTCAGTACCTTTCAAACCAAGCAATTAATTCATAAGAACACTCACATCCAATAGCTAGAACTCGCCACCAAAAGACAATGATGATAGAAGTGGAAAAACTTGATTTTTCTTGATAATTTGATGGAGATCCCATAATGTATTTATACATTTCAAGCTTGGATCTGAGCATACTAGGGCACCTCTGAACTTTTCATATCATAACCCTAATATCTAACCTAATAGGTCATTGGATCCACCCTAACTTGGGGTCAAGATCTCAAGATCCAAACACAATGTAAAACATGCTATTTCTAGATCCTAGAATTTCTGTAGCCTATCCAAACACATTTTTGCCTCATTTCAAAGATGCTATCACAATGTAATATGAGGAATGAACTTATTGGAAAGCATCCTATGTGATTCGGCACGTGTGGTATCTATTTACATGGCCGTCTTGCCAATTACAATGCATGTGACCAAAATTGCTCAAGCTAGAATTGTGAAATTTCAATGGTTGATGTGTGAAAAACACAGCTTGGTTAGGATCATAGGTTTGGGCATTGGGGTCAACCACTTGGACATTAGGATCATATGGATAATATACAATTTGCTCAGATGAGTATGCTAGTGGAGCAGTATTATCCACATAATAAGTTGTTGGATCAATGGTGTTGGGATCAATGAAGTGCACAGTTGGTTGTGGAGTGGGTTGGTTAATGACAAACCGTTGACGTGGTTGGTACTGATGTGGTGTAGTTAGTCGTGGTTGGTACACCCCTGGTCGTGGCATGGGCTATTGTAGAGGGTAGGGGCGGTATGCTCGATGCATGGGTCTGGGTGTTAATGGAAGATGATTTTTCAGTTAGGTCATTCATTAGCAGTGTGATTCTATGAACAGATCGGACACCAGGCATTCTCTCTTGCCGGAAAAGATTTATCAACAATATGTTTCATGGTGATTTGGAAATCGGCAGTGAGTTTATCCATATGAGTTTGTTGAGCTTTCTGCCAGATTTCCATTTGATGTAGAAGTTTAGAAGATTGGGCGGTATTTTCATACTTTGGGTGATTAAGATGTTTGAGATTCTTAGATTTCTTTTCAAAGTTGTCAAATTTGTCATCAGAACACTCCTCTTCTTCACAAATGGCATCAGTCATTACATCCTTAAGCTGATCATAAAGGTCAACTAGTTTCAGCTCGCAGCAGATGTTTTTAGGCAGTCCAACTAAGAACAATTTAATAGCCATATGTTTGGTGATATTGTCGTCAACACATTCTACTTTGAGATGTTTAACATACTCAATGTAGTTTTGAACCAACTCTTCGTGACGCATCTTAAAATGGGTGATTTGGATGAATGGGCTCTAGGTCAATTTAGACGGTTTGAAATGCTTGATGAGAGCGTCTTTGAGGGTAGTCCAAGAAGCAAGATCAGGAGCTTCAAGGTTAAGATACCACTCTTTGGCTATTCCATAGAGTACCATCGGGAATAGTTGAAGCTTTTCGGTTTTAGAGGCTCCATAGAAACGACATGCATTATCAAAGTCTTGGAGAAATCTAACTGGGTCAGATACTCCATCGTACTTCGGTGCTTCAATACTTGAAATTATGTGTTCTAGTCATGGAGGAGTAGGATTGGAAGATTCAGCACAATCTCGAGACATGATGCAATTTGAGAACTAGAGTAACAGTATAAATCATCAAGACAGTACTGTACTTGGCCAAAAAAGGTCAAAAAATCAATTTTCTTTGTAGAATGGAGAATTTTCTGGAAAAAAACTAGACTTTTCTATAGTAACAAAAATCGTGGACAATACTAGAAGTCGTGGATAGTTAGATAAATCAGACTATAGTACTCGTGAATTATGACAGGGGGTGCTCTTTATCAAAATACTAATTTTTTTTGTTTTTTTGGAATTTTTTTAACGGATAGAATTCGTAGAGGGTGCAAAGAAATCATACAAACTATGGGCAATTTTCCGGCGATTTCTGATACTAAGGTTTTTCTTGACAGATCAGGGAAATAGTGGAAGAAACTGATTTTCTAACAAAAAACAATCTTTGAGATAGAATTTGCGGAGCTGTTGGAGGATTGATCCTTGATAGATTTAGCCTCAGTAAAATCGGCAATTTCTAAAACCAAGATTTGATTGGAAACAAAGAATTTTGACAGTATATTAGGGTGTTTTTAGAAAATTTGAGTAGGGTTAGAATTCATGGAGATGATAGGATGAAAGATCAGGGTCTGTTATGGTTGTAGATAGTTCGACGAATTTTGATATACCTGAAAAATGTCACTTGGGTCACTTTTTTAGAGAAAATGCCCAAGTTGACACTTTTGTTGCTTCCCTCCAGCTTGATGGGTTGCTCAGGCTCAATTAGGACCTGAAGAAAAGTCTTGTACTAGGGTGTGGAAGAAACAATCAGGCAAGCATACACACAGGCACGTTAGAAATATAAAAAATAACAAAAAATCTAGGTAGAAAAACTTTAAAAGCAGCAATGGCACCAATGTTGGAAGCATTTCTACTCCACTATGGTGGCTAGGTCTGAAGAGGGTTTCATGCATGGTACAGTAGTAGACCGGTCGTCCACATTCTAAGTTCTACAAGCTTTTAACTGTGAATTAAACATAAACAAAGAGGGAGAACCAAGGCTTTCACAACTGGTGCTCGAAACAGAAATAAAACTAGCTAAGGTGTGGCTAAGGCGGTATCCAACTAGCCAATGCCCAATAAACAAAATAAACTTGCTAACACTTACCCAACTAGCAAGAGGACTAAATCCTACTTAACATCCAAAGGGATTAGAAAATATGACTTGCGGCTAATACTAAGCAATAAGCAAATAAAAGCATGCCACAAGTAAAACCGATGAAAAGGAGGCAAGAGGAGGGGCTAGCACCTTTCCTCAAGCTATACACCTTTCCAAAGAGAACACTTTCTTGTTCGAGATTCGAGTTTTCTTCTTTTCGTGTTCATTTCTTTTCGAGCTATTTTAGTTTCTCACACTCATACACCCTCTTTCTTCCAACAGGTACAACCACCGAGAACACACAGGGGGACACTATCAGCCTCATAGATCTCAATTTGTTTCGTGACCTCCACGAAATCAATATCATCCACGAAACAATCTACTGGTTTAAATTCAAGAGCTACCTAGGCAAAACACATCGCAATACCTGCCTCAACTAGCACTCTTAGTAGGGGACCACCAGAACGAGAAAATCAACAAAATTGACCCACTAATGCACCAGTTCAGACAAATTTTGTTGATAACTCATCTTATCATTCATGCCATGCTGACAACACATCCCACACTGGAAGTTACATGCCTTATCATGAAGGTACATCATGTTCCTGTCTAGGAGATGAGTATCCACACCATCCAAAAAATCTAGAAATGCTAGCCATCCAAGATGGCTACACGATTGCCCAAGGGCCTATGAGCAACAGATATTTCATCTATGATGAAATAGGCCATTTTATGGTTGATTGTGAGAAAACACAGTTTTAAGGATTGTCCAAAACAACCACACCGAATCCTACCTGCATATCATGTATGTTCAGAACCAGTTAGGGTCATCACTCGAGCGCAATACAAAGCTCAACAACAGCACCCCAACTTAGACAAACCTGCTGACCATAGCTCCTTGACAACTTCTACAGTTCCTAGAGATTATCGAGATTCACTAGTGGAACACAGACGATATAACGAAATTTGAGATGAGCTATTGCAAGAAGAACAAAACACAGAAAGTCCTTTATCAGCTCCACTTCTCACGCAAGAGCAACCCCTGCAAGCTCAGCTCACCATGCCTTTCATAGTGCCAGCAAATCCTTCACAGGCCTTAAGGGCTATATCCATAGTATTTTTCAGCTACCCGATTTACAAGATGGACAACAAAAATCAGAGGACATTACAGACATACCTCAGATTCCTATGAATCTGATGAACATTGGTGTTGCTAAGGGAAATAACATCACCCTACCTATGATCTACAAGGACTATCCAATAGTATCTGCTATCTTAGATATTGGATCAGACATAAACATTATGGCTTTGTCATTGCCATTAGCCACAGTGGACTGTGTTGATTCCAACAAATGTCTCATAGATACCATTGAAGAAGACACCCATATTCTACCATCTTCTATAGATATTGAGACCCCATCATTCCATTGATGATGATAGATCCTACTCCCATATCTTGGTGCCCAGGAGAAACTATTGTTTCTATAGCCCGGGAAACAAAAGATGGAATTCTTTCGGAGAATGGTGAGGAGATGAGTGACAAACAAGTTCTCAATTATCTCGATAATAAACATTCCGCGTCTCAATCAATCCCAAAGGAGATCAACTTACCTCCAAGGTAGTCAACACAGTGACCTATAGGTCCAAACCCAAACTCTACCAATGGGAAGTGCTTCCAGATGAAGCTTGTGACTCAAAAGGCCCA
Organism: Diphasiastrum complanatum; assembly: GCA_029204225.1. NCBI lineage: Eukaryota > Viridiplantae > Streptophyta > Lycopodiopsida > Lycopodiales > Lycopodiaceae > Diphasiastrum > Diphasiastrum complanatum. The sequence continues at coordinate 853,902 of CM055111.1, read as the reverse complement.
TCCAAGTGAAAGAGCATCATGCTTTGGTAGCAAATCACCTACAATAATTCCCAAAGTTCTCGAGAACTTTGTGGATCCACCTTTTGACATCCCACAAAACTTTAAGCATTTCACGCCTGACAGTGTTGTCATCCAATGGCCCCAACCAAAGAGGGAACCTACACATGCTTCCTGATCCTTTGAAGGACCTGGCAAGGCAGTCCAACTAAATCTTAAGGATCCTGATGAGGACGTGATTGTTTTGTCCACGTAGGAGCCACCTAATGCCAGATCAACTATTTGATATGGAGACCTTCTTAAGGAAATACAGAGATGTATTTGCTTGGAACTACATTGAGATAAAGGGGTCTCACCCGAGGTTGCGGTCCATACCATTTTCCTAGAGGAAAATGCTAAGCCTATTCGGGCTAAGACATAATGTTCTAACCCTATCTATAGAGAAAGAATCGACAAAGATATTAAGAAGTTGCTTAATGCTGGTTTCATTTATGAAATACAGCATACAAACTGGGTATCACCGCAATTGTTGTGGTGCCTAAGAAAATTGGCAGACTTTGTATCTGCGTTGATCTAAAAAATCTTAATGTGGTTACCAAAAAAGAGCATTTTCTTTTGTCTTTAACTAACCAAATTCTAGAAGAAATGGCCAAAGCTGAAGCTTTCAGGTTCTTGAATGGATTCAAAGGATATTTTCTGGTCCAAATAGCTCCAAAAGATAGGCACAAAATGACCTTCACAACGAAATATGAAATTTATGCCTACAATGTAATGCCTTTTGGCTTATGCAATGCCCTTCCACATTCCAACGTGTCATGCAAATGGCATTCAAGATTTGCTCCACTGGATCATCAAGATTTATCTTGATGATTTGGGTGTGCATTCTTCAACAAAAGATCTTCATTCGTTGTTGCAGGTTTGGAATATCACTTAACCCTGAGAAATGTCAAATCTAGGTCACTCATGGAGTTGTGCTCGGACGTATCATCTCCAAGGACGGTATTTCTACCGATCCTTTGAAAATCAAAGTTATAGTTGAGATGCCCCTTCCTGCCACCGTCAAAAAAGTATACATTTTTATAGGCCACACTAACTACTATCACATCTTTATAATCGACTATGCTGGCAAGGCACGGCTCGGTTATTTGGTTGTGGTTGACCCTAGGTGGACGGAAGAGCGTATCAAAGCTTTTGAGGATCTCAAAACAGCCCTTACCATAGCGCCAATACTTCAATCCCCTGATTATACCAAAGAATTCCATGTGCACAGTGACACGAGTAAGTATGTCATTGGAGGTATCTTAGCTACATTTCTTGAGAGGTGCCTGCTGATGTAAACTATACCACAACCGAACACGAAGCACTGGCTATGGTCTATGTCGTTTAGCAATTGTGACACTATTTGTTAGGCCAAACCTTTGTTTTTTTATATAGACCATCAAGCCCTATTATATATTGTAAACAAGTCTTGTAAAACCGAAGGAATAGCTCGATGGTTGTTAATCCTTGAGGAATTTATCTTCTGTGTCGTCGTAAGGAAAGACACACAACACTTTATGGTTGACCACCTTTCCTGACTTCCAAACGCTGAAAAAGCCGATGCACCAGTCAACGATGACCTACCTAATGCATGTATTTTTCAAATTAATGCCACACCACTTTGGCTGAGGAAATCACTCTGTTCCTTACCAATAGAAGACTAAAAGATGGACTCAATCTAGTAGCCAAATTTTTTTTTAATAAAAGCGGCACCCTTTCAACTTATCACCGGACAATTTTACAACAGAGGTGCTGACAATATTATTTGTCAATGCGCTCATGAGTCTGAGATACACCCTATTATATCTCAGACGCATGAAGGTATTGGTGGCAGTCACTTCTTCGCGGAACCAACTACCAAGATCATCCTACGTGCAAGATTATGGTGGCCATCCTTGTTTAAAGATACGTTTGCTATTATAAAAACTTGTGATGTTCTCCAAAGAGTAAAAAAGACAACTAAAGCTGACTTCACACCTCTTGTCCCAATTATAGAAGACAAAGCTTTTCATAAATGGGATATAAACTTTGTCGGGCCTGCCCAACCACTCGAAACACTCAATCCCGTTATATCCTTATTGCCACTGATTACACTACTAAATGGGTTGAGGCAAGAGAGACCAAAGATGCCAATGCAAAAATAGTCGCACGTTTTCTTTATGAAAACATCATTAAGCATTTTGGTTGTCCTATCGAGCTTGTTAGTGATAGAGGATCACACTTCGTAAATGAAGTGGTTGATAATCTTTTATGCCATTACCTTGTTGTCCATCAAAAAAGTACTCTGTACTACCCTCGATGTAATGGCCAAGCAAAATCCACTAATAAGACAATCTACAAGATTCTGACGAAGATAGTTGAGACAAGTAGATCAAATTGGGAAACCAAGCTGTTCTCCGCTATCTGGGCATATCGTACCACTCCAAAGAAAGTCACTAGATGGATCACACCCTTCCATCTCGTTTATGGTCAAGAGGCAGTAATGCCTATTGAATTTTTAGTACCTTCTTTGAGAGTCATGCAAATCTTCTCCACTAATCTATGTGAGAAAGTTGCAATTGAACATGAGATTCAAAACAAGCTATTTACGTTAGCTCAATTGCGTGAGACAAGACTCATCTCTTATCATGCACAACTCGTTAATAAATGACCTCAAAAAGTCTGGCATGATAGACACCTACACAACAAAGATTTACATCAAGGTGATCAAGTGCTTTCTAAAACCTCCAAGAAGCACCCCGGAAAACTTAAATTCATGAGTGAAGGACCATATGTCATTCATAAAATACCGTCCAATTAGAGACACTTGACGGAGTACTCCTAGACATTGTCGTAAATGGCGGTCGTTTACAGCAATGCTATGAAGAGTTGTTTTTTGTTGACCCTATTTAATCAATTCAATATATATATATATATATATTAATAATAAGAATAATTTATTTATTCTTTATTCTTCTATTTCTTATTTACTGTTTTTTATTATTTTTCATGTTTTACGCTCTTTTTATTTTTGTATTGAATCTTATCTTTTGTTGATTACTATGTTGTATGTTACAGGTCAGCATCATCTCATATAGCTTTAAAGGATAGATTTTACAACTTTCGTAGGTCCATATTCCTTCTAACATTCTGAGACTTCTTTGTTTTCATCAACAAATAAATTTGGTTCTTGAGACCACATGTCCAACTGAGAACTTCATCATACTTATACAGTTTCATTTCTACTTCAATTACTAAGTTCTCCGACAAAGTAAGTTTGTATGGGCACTCAACCGAATCTTGACCAAGCCGAGTGCTACAATAGCTAACTGAGTGTTCCTAAATGACCACTCGACCGAGTCTTCAACATAAGTCTCGACCAAGCCGAGTCCTGAATCTCGACTGAGTCCTCTACATACTATCTCAACCGAGTCTTATGACTTGCCTCTCAACTTTGCTGAGTCCTGAATCTCGACCGAGTCCTCTACATTCGATCTCAACCAAGCCTTTTGACTTAACTCTCAACCGAGCCAAGTGTTAAATCTCGACCAAGTCTTCTTGGCTCAATGAGTGCTACAACAGCTGACCGAGTGTTCTTGAATGACCACACAACCGAGTCTTCAACATAAGTCTCGATCGAGTCGGAGTCCTGAATCTCGACCGAGTCATCTACATTTTATCTCGACCGAGCCTTTCTTGCCTCTCGACCAAGCCGAGTCCTGAATCTTGACCGAGCCGAGTGTTAAATCTCAACTGAGTCCTTCCGATTGAGTCGAGCCTGTCTTCAACAACATATCCAACTTAGGGCTTCAACAACTATAAAATAGCCCCGAACGAACTCATTTGCACCTCTGCGACGTGAAAGTTTCTGTATGGATGTCTCTGACATCTAAGTTATTTCTACCTTCTCTTCCAATAAGGTTATCAGCACTAGAGGATTGCATGGCTGTCTCAAACGCCTAATCGTTTTCTACAATCTCTCTTTCATGGCAGTCTAAGACTCCTACACTGATAATCTTATTTTGGTGACAGATCCACATGAAAATGATAAAGCTTTGTCATCAATATAGTATTATAGTAGCAAATAGCATAATGACAATAATAGAGCTGGAGATGGCGCTAAGTTCGTCGACCCTGGAGATAGAGATGCCATAGACTTTGTTTCTGAAATGTCACTCTGAATTCAAATTTTTGAGTGTTCCCAACTATTTGGAGAGAATATTTCGACATTTTGAACATTGTATTTTAATTGTGGTTAAGCACCAGTGATGTTTGATGTGACTAAATTAGATAGCATTATTGAACAAATGGACACAATAATAGATAGCAAACAGAAATTAGATACAATGATGAGCTTGTTACTACTATTGAGGTGGAAGAAGTATGGAGCCTTTACTATAATAGAACAAGGCTTGTCTTATTACAATAGGAGCCTCCTAAATACTTAAGTTTCATTGTTCATGAAAAATTGATGAGTCTTTATGAATATTGGTTGATTTATTACTTTGTAGTGGTTTGTCAAAAAAAAAAATTATGTATCTGTATTATTCAATAATTGAATTTTTTTATTTTTTGCAAATATGTAAAAGACAATAACAAGTAACAAAATACAATGATTTAGATATAATGATCAAGTGGATAGAAGAGCCATGATATGCAAATGCAAGTATATGAGATTATGAAAATACATGCACAATGTTAAAACTATACCAGATTTAAAAATGGGCCCAAAGTTGGCCCCTTTTTACATTGTATTTTTTTGTGCGTAATGACTCTATGTATGTTCCCTTCTACAAATAGATACCAAATAATTTCCATTCCTCTAGTGGTTTTCATTTATGCTACTTTCATTGTCTTAGGCTCCTTTGGAATCTAACCATGCTTTCAGCTTTAAACCATACTTTTAGCTTCAAACCACTTGTAGTTAAGCGCATTTTGTTATTGTTGTTGTTGTTGTTGGGGGGAGGGGGGGTCTAAATAGCAAAAACATATATTAGGGAGCAAGCTCCTCCTTGCACATAGCTTCCATGGACTTGGTGTTGATGTGACCAAGGCTCTTGTGCCACAAGTCAAATGTGGTCATCTTGGTCTCCTTGGCTACCATCACAACTTGCTTAGGATTTACAAAAGCATCAAGCTTAAATCCTTGTTCCTCTTGCTGTGATCATCCCATTTTCTTGATATTACATACAATAGTAGAGAACTCCACAATGAAGCCATGATCTAAAAGTTGGCCAACATTAAGCAAATTCTTAGTGATGCTAGGAATGAAGAGAACACCATCTATCTTCGTATTCTTGGAGGATCCTAAGCATAAGGGAATGGATCCCACACCTTCAACTTTACATTCATGATCATTTGCTGTAAAAATGGACTTTATAGGTCCTACACAAGGTGTGACCCTTTTACCTGACATGTGGGAGCTAGCCCCACTATCTATCCACCAAGGATCTTCACTTTTGACATTTGATGATAAAAAGGTTGACATCATGAGTGAGTCCTCATGATAGCTCTCTTCCTCCTCTTGTCCAATGTTGGATTGGCTTTGATCTTGCTTCCTCTTGAAGCATTTCGAGGCATAATGCCCCATCTTGCTACAATAGTAGCACTTTATCTTAGATTTGTCCTTCTTGGGCTTGACTTGTGATGATGAGGATGTGGATCCTCCGTTATCTCCATCCTTTGCTTGATCCTTTTTTAATGCTCCTCCCTTGGTCTTTGCTTCGCCTTTGCTCTTGAAAAATAAGGCTTTGTCATCACCATCATTGATGGAGAGCCTCTCCGTCCCTAATTTGATATGAGCCTTCCTACTCTCCTCGGCCATCAAGACACTTTAAAGGTTTTCAATTGTAGGCAAGTTTCCCATGATGGCATTGTTGATTTCACACGTGCGGATTGTCCACAACATGTACTTGTGATCTCCTAAGGTGTGTAGATGCACCAAGATCAAGACTAGATTGAGATTCAAGATCTATCTTTGATCCTATGGCAAAAACACACTACTACATGCATTCAATCACTTCCAACTCTCACTCACACGTGTGGAAAGTATTCAAAAATTATTCTAAGTAAACACAAGCTACTCTCCTTGGGTAGAGAGAGAAAACTTGATATAAAAAACATAAGACCCCTATATCTAACATAGATAATCTTTTTCAATTCTTCACACTCCTCCTAAAAAATTATCTATGAAGATTCAAGCATTGATCTTGATATAACTCCAAGATTAGATCTATGGTTGATGAAAGCACTTTTGCTCAAAGGCTTGGTGAGTAGATCGGCAATACAAGAGGACGAGTTGACATGCTCCAAATAGATTTCTCCTCCAACAAGCTTTTCTCTCACAACATGGTGTGCCACTTCTATGTGCTTGCTTCTTGCATGAAATATGGGATTATTGGCAAGAGCTTGGGCCGAGATGTTATCACACTTGATCATTGGTAGATCATCTTCCTTGAGGCACTTTAGCTCCATTAATAACCTCTTGATCTAAAGCACCTCTTTGGTAGTTGTAGTGAGTGCTTTGTACTCGGCCTCACATGAAGAGAGAGATATAGTATCTTGCTCTTTGGAAAGCCAAGATATTAGATTGCCTCCAAGAAAGATAGTGTATGCACTAATAGACTTTCGATCCATCTTGTCACTTGCAAAGTCCGAATCCGAGTAGCCAACAATGGATAGATCTTCACTTTTATAAAGTAGACCATAATCACAAGATGAAGATACATATCTTAGAATCCTCTTGGCCATCTTCCAATGATGGATCTTAGGATCTTGCATAAATTGACTCAATTTGTGCACACAAAAACTTAGATCGGGCCTAGTAATGGTAAGCCAAATCAAGGAGCCTACAAGACTCCTAAAAAGTGTGATGTCCTCAAAGGATCTTTCATCACCTTTATTAGGATCTTTTACAATTTGCTCCATTGGAGTATCTATGCTCTTAGAATTTTCCATATGGAATTTTTTCAACATAGAGTGAGCATATCTAGATTGGCATATAAAGACATGATTTTCATAAAAATCAATTTCTAGGCCTAGGATGTAATGTATCTCTCCTAGATCTTGGATTTTAAACTCACATCCAAGTGCCAGCTTAGTTTCATCAACTAGCTTGATACAATTTCCACAAAGAATAATGTCATCAACATAAATTAGAAGAATGACAATATTGCTATCAACAAACTTTAGATACATGGAAGGATCATAGTCACTAGGAGTAAATCCTAGTGAGATAAGAAAAGAATTAAGTCTTGAATACCATGATCTTGGTGCTTGCTTGAGTCCATAAAGACTTTTGAAGAGCAAGCACACTTTGGACTCATCCTTGATGAATCTTTGAGGTCGTTCCATATAGATCTCCTCCTCAAGATAACCATTTAGAAAAGCATTGGATACATCTAATTGGAACACCTTCCACTTAAAGAAACAAGCAAGAGAAATAAGAATTCTTATTGTCACCATCTTTGCAATGGGTGCAAAGGTCTCCTCATAATCAAGGCCATGGATTTGAGCAAATCCTTTGGCACATAATCTTGCTTTATTCTTGTTGATGGTGCCATCATGATTGAACTTGATCCGAAATACCCACTTGCAACCAATCACATACTTGTTGGATGGAGGATCTACAAGCTCCCAAGTATTGTTGGTGATCAATGCATCATACTCTTGCTTCATGGCATCATACCACTCCTTGGTATTGAGTGCCTCTTGAACATTCTTTGGCTCTTCATGAGAGACATAAAAAACATAATTAGTGGAATCAAGATCCACTTGTTTGCCTTTGTCAACATATGAGAGCCTCTTAGGCTCGAATCTATCTCTCATGGATCTTCTTGGTGAGAAAATCCGAGGAGAGTTTTCTTCAAATCTCGACCCCATCACATCATGATTGTCTTCAATTGGTGATGCATCCATAGACTTCTTGATCTCGGCCTCTTCAAAAGATGAGTGTTGATCTTCATGAAAGGCAATCCTCTACTTTCAATAACTTGAGAAGTAGAGAGTATAAAGACTCTATAGGCCTTCTTGGTGGATGAGTATCCAGGATTTTTGGGATGAAAAAATACTATATTGGAGCTTTGGGAAAGTCAATGACGGTTGGTTCTTCCAAATGGCTCAAAATTTGGTATTTGGAAGTCTCTTTGTGATTTTAGGCACAGTTTATTGGATATAAACCCTCATAGCAACTCAAATAAACTTCAAACTAGTTTTGGAATGGTTTGAGGTCTTTTTTTATGCTAATAATACTGGCTCAATATCAAACAATGTAGTATACCATCAAATGCTTTGTGTTATGCAATGTAGTTTTGTAAAGAAAATGTTAGACGTTGAAAAATCATATCCTCATTCATTTGTTTAAACAACCCTAGATGTCAAGAGAGTCCTCAATTTATTACAATAACTAACTTCGATGCTGACAAATCTCTCTCCTCAAAATACTTTTTGATCATTGAAAAAGAAAATTGTGAGAGTAATCAAAGGAGATTTTTTGATGTGCTTCCAAAAGAATCATCTTAGAATTTGAGTTTTTTTATTGTTTAGCCAATAATCAGAAAGGGTGAGTTAGACATTAAAACATCAAATTGTTAGGCCCGAGTTTGGGAGCCATCAGGGTTGGAAGTGGCAAACCCTCTGTTGCTCACGTAGGGCCGAACCGCCATTAGAGGTGGGGCCCCTTGACCCTTTTAGGACGTTTTGGTTGGACCAACCCCCCGTCAAAAATGGCCCTAACAACATGGTATGCATCCTATTTTGCCAATTGAATTTGAGGTGAAAATATTCTACCTAGCAGATGCCCTTGGGATGCACCAACTACTCTCATCAAGAAACAAAGATTTTAATTGTCTATGTATAAATTAGAAAAGCTCAGACAAATTTACATGTGAACCATGTTTTAGGATTCAATTTTCCATTGGTTTACCTAATATCATGTTAGGTCGATATTTTACTTGAAGAATGTCATGACAAGGGTGGCAAAAGGAAAGAAAATGCAAAAGGACAAATACCACAAATTGAGAAACTTCATACATGTTTCAACATGCTGAAAAAGGAAACTACCACTACAACGTTGAAATGGGTGATTTGTGTAAACTTTAGGTAGTCTAAATGGATCCCAAATGATTGGTTGATTGAAGCAACCTTGTTCAAAGAAGGAAAGCAGGTTAAATGCCCAAATACAGTTTCCTATGCAGCACAAAAGCTATCTACTGTATGCAAAGGGAGAAACTTCTTGCTTAAGTCAGAATTTGCAATCTTTATTTTTCTCTTGAAGAAAACTAACTTGTAAATTCTTGTTCAAGTCAAAATTTCTCATCTTTTTTTGTCTGTCAAAAGAAAGTAAATTGTATGAGTGACTTTGTACGAAACACACACATAGAAGGATGTCGATATCTACTTGCGGAAGGAACAAGTTTATGAATAATTGCCGACGGAAAGTCGTGATAGGACCACAGAGAAATTTTCTTGCATTGCAAATTTTCCAAAGTCGCAAAATCCTATACAGTTGCCAATGAGCAAATTTTTTTTACAATGGCATCTGGTGCAGCTGGAGAAATGTATCTAGTTATGGTCAAGAATTCATGCAAGGTTTTCACTTGTAATTTATTACAGAACATTTTACACTAAGAAGCACTAGACTACAATGGCAAAATGAGTCAAATTAATTTCATGAAAATTCAACAACTTTATCACTTTCTAGGCGGCCTATGTATGACCTTTAAGTAAAGTGACAAAGAAATCAAGACACCACATGAACGTCTTGGTGAATCCAATGCTGTTATAAGAGAGTACAACTAAAGATCAGTAAGCGATTGTGAACGAGTCAATCATCCAAAAAGGAATGTTTGTCTGCCAAATATATGAGATATAACACATCAAAGACACGATAGCTCGACTCCCTTCCATACAAAGAAAATATGATCTACCAACAATGAGGTCATATTCAAAGGATTATGTCCACAAGTGCCTGTCAGTTTGGGCATCCAACTAGCAAATTATAGCTATGGTGGTAGGTTTATGTATGTAATTCATCTTCTCAGCTTAGTTATGAACAAGAAAGATGACTTGAAAACCATAACTGTTTAGACGAATATTCCACCATCACAATCAAAGTTAAAAGCTTACAAAGGACCTTCTCCAACGAATAATACTAATGGACAAAATTAAGTACATCGGCAGAAATGCTTCACTTGAAACTGCAACCAACTTTGGGTGCCACAAATGTTCATCTACAAAATAATGAGCTTACCAGAGCAGAATTGCACGCAGACTCATATGTTGACAGCATTTAAACTTTGCCATGCATTAGAGCATATTCAAATCAAGTGGGTCTTGAGCTAGCTCCTGTGAACGGCTAATGCTACTTGAATAATTAATGAATCCAGCAGATTGAAGTGCTGGAGATCCAAGGCCATCATGTGACATCTGAATTGGCAGTCTTCCAGGCAGCCTTGTAAACTCCCTTGCAATTTGCAAGAGTGCTGCATGCTGGGGGTTGCACAGCAACAACTGCTGCATGTCTCTAGGCAACAAATTATATATGATTCTTAGATCATTTCTGAGTTTTTGACAAATTGAAGCCTCCATGTTCACCAATCCAGCACGCTGCAGCATCCATCATGAATTGCAAAAAAGTCTAAAACAAAGGGCACTCACTCCTTGCAAGAATTCAGCTTTTACAACAACACAGATAAATTGAAGAAATGGACTGAATAAAGATTCCACGAACAGACCAGACCAGAAGAAGCATATCACTTCACTAAAAATGCAAGCTTGAATGCCAGCCCTATAGGTTCTAGAATATTTGTTTCAGATAAGCTGCAAAATTTTACTGAAATTAAAATTTAAAGGCATGACAGGAAACATACCAGAGAGATGATTGAATTTGGTAGCCCAGTACAAGTTGATTAGCTCTTTGACGCCAGACTAATACATGCTAAGCAGTCAGGGCTTCAGAATTTCTAAGCAGGGATATACATCCTCCAGGATGAAATTGTCCACGAAGGACTATGTGGATGTGGTAATACAGCAGGTTGCAAGCATAATAGGGTTGACCTAACAATCACAAGAAGCCCAAGGACATTGCATGATACGATGGGACTGCCACAAAAGAGGAGAGTCTGGAATTATGTTGTCATATAGATGTGATGTGCACTATGGTTAGCACATAGGGGGCAAAGGGGGCACATCAGAACTGACAGGATAGGTTACAAACCCTATCCTCAAGAGGAAACTACAAAAGACATTCTAAGAATGATCACAGCTACTTGCTATCAATTATGCTAGCTGATCTCTCGCAATCTGCTCCACAACAGTTGACATATGGCTAGATGGTGGATGGTCCCTATATGATGAAATACATTGACTTGCACCAAAATGGTAAGATTTATCAGTGATGCAAGCATAAGGTCAGCCATAAGAAATTGAAGACAGAAGACCAGGGTAAGGGTTGGTATGTGCCTATGTGTGTGTGTGTGTGTGTGTGTGTGTGAGACAAAAAGAGAGAGAGAGAGAGAGAGAGAGAGAGAGAGAGAGAGAGAGAGAGAGAGAGAGAGAGAGAGAGAGAGAGAGAGTGTTCTGAAAATCTGCAAAGTAATTTGCCAGACATCAAGTGATTGATGGTTCTCTAATGGATCATGGAGAAACCCTGCTAAAAAATAGCTGAGTTTTACTCTAAGCTACCTTAATATAAACTTTCAACTATGCATGAAATCATTCAACTAACTGGAAAGAGTGCACATTGCCCTTTTTATAATTTTGCATGCACCCTTTTGGCACTTCTCCACATAAAAACATTTCAATCTACTTCTGTTAGGCACTTTTCTTAGGAGTACCAGACTAGATTCCATGGTCCCTTTCCAAAATTTGGCATACATTTGGTTTTTCAGCTTTCACTGGATTGACTCTGCATAACTGGGTCCTAGTATCCATGTTTTTTTTACCTCTTCTACTACGCAGATTGTCATGACTGTGTTTGAGTAGTTTGGAAGATCTCTGTCAGCTCCAACCAAATATATTACCTCATCATGTTTGATAAGATCTACATGTCAAGGGATAGCCGAGAACATGTCTTACCTTTCACATATTTTTTCCATTTAATGTCCATTTCCAAAGACAAAAAAACTATGCTCCCATCTTGTCAGATGAGCAGTGTTCCATCAGATCGTGATTCGTTGAACAAATCGCCGTTTTGATCAAAACGGACCGTTCAAATTGGATTCCTGGGTACGAATCGGCCTGTTGAAATTCGATTTCCAGTGTGCCCAAGAAGCAATTTCGTGTGTGTGTGTGTGTGTGTGTGTGTGTGTGTGTGTGAGAGAGAGAGAGAGAGAGAGAGAGAGAGAGAGAGAGAGAGAGAGAGAGAGAGAGAGAGAGAGAGAGTTTATTAGGCATTGTTCTAAGCACATTGCTGCCATTGTGAGGGAATGCATGCTTTCTATTTTTGAAATACATAGATGTTGATAGATTAGAAATGTGTTTGAAGCTTGAAAGATAAGGGAAATAGAGTAGGAGGGAGAGTAGAGAGGTGGAGTGAGGGAGAGACTTTACGTTAGGAACTTGTAGTGTTGATTTTTTTGGTGTTGGAACTTAGAATCTATATTGCGTTAGAACTTAGTAGGAATTAGAATCTAGACTAGTTAGTTGCTAGTAGTGTGTGATTACTAGTTACTAGTTAGGGTACGGTTAGTGTTAGAATTTAGAATTACTGTTAGATTTAGGCTTTAGAGGACCATGCCGAGGGATAGGGATCCATTGTGAGAGCATGTTGTCTTTGCTGTAGGTTATGGAATCTCAGGCACAAAGGTGGACATGCTTGTATTGCGGGAAAGATTACTCAGATGGGTTTGTGGGAATAAAGGCGCACCTACTTCGATTGCGTGGCCATGATATCAGAGGCTGCACGCATGCACCAGCTTCACTGTTTATATCTTCAGAGTCAGCAAGCACTAAAGAGAAAAATCAACTAGATCATGTGGTTTACGTCTTTGGACAAGGTTATTCTTAGTTTTGCACAATCTTAGTTTTGCACAATACTAGTTACGTACATGGCCATCTTTATACATTATCAGACCTAACAAAAAGGACATGCAGTATTTAAGTTTATGGAGTCCACCCACCAAAGTCTTAGACTATCAAATCCATCATGCAAACATTGGAAAAAAGTGGGCCATAGTAATAGCAAGCACTAAAGAGAAAAATCAACCAAATCATGTGCCTATTTTCTCATGCGTTCTCAACAAGAAAAAATAAAAAAAGATCAACTCTAAGTACATCCAAATTCATGATGAACAGACCAATGCTCCTTATATAACAGTTATACTAAACTACAAAAGTGCAAAATTCAAATAGTGCAACACTCATGAAAGTAAGGACTCGTAACATTTTACCCCTTGTGCCTCTCCATGCACACATGTACACTAGGAAAACTGAATATGCAACGAGGACAGCCCCCAGGGTCTGAGAAGGGTAAAGCAAGTTTTTGAGATAAATTTTATGAGATACCTGCATGTCAGCAAGCAAATGTCGAACAACGGCATGGAACAAGTCAACTATTTCCACTTCTGACAATTTTGAAAGGAATGGACGCATGTCGACCTTAGCCCTAGCAACCCTCCATATACGGTGTTGTTCCTGTTCAGCAACTGCACGCCTCCTTTGAAACCAAGGCATGAAGTTGGGGCCCTTCAGAAAACGCCTGCAAGAGCGCTGTGCAAACTGAATGACACCTACCAAATTTGTGGGTTGAACAAAGTGAATTATTGACAGCAGATTCAAACTTTGATTGCCTCTTCTAAATCTGAAATTTCAAAATCTGCACTGGGTAAAAATTGGTGAGTTGTCAACTTTACTGCTCTTCTTGTTTTTATGTACTTATATTTTCTACTTTTTATAAACTCTACACATAATATAGACCTTATGAACCTCCACAGCATTTCAGTGTGACTATAGAAGACTGGTAAAAAATCTTCTGAACAGCCACAAACACAACCTGGATGTGATTTAGTAATACCTGTAAAGGTCCAACCAATTGGCATGAAGTCGCTTTAGAAGAAACTTTCCTGGACCCCTTGCTGCCAAGCTTTCTAAGAAGTCATGTGCATCAAAAGGTGGAAGAGGAGGAGGGTCTGCAAATGGTGAAGCACCTTCCTGAGGAGCAATTGCTCGCAAAAAAGGACCAAATGGTGCAAGAAAGTTGGTAGTCAACTCCAGAAAATGTCTCCGTAAGATTTCATTGTTCACTACACGCATTGACTCTTCTAGTCGTGGCACGGGTGCTGCATCAACCAAGCGATTAAGAATGATCGTGTCTGGCTTTGTGGCAGATACATAGTTCGTCCAAAAGGCTTCTCTATGTTCCACCATAAGACAAAGTGGGCCATCTCTCTTCATTCGAGCAAACTTGAGAAGATTTGCAGGAGATAGGCGCTTAAACGGTGACAATTGCACGTGTATAGGTAAGCGTCCTCGGTTGCCTGTAACACCAAAAGGTGGTAACAACCTCGGATTTATGGTATGCCTGTTGGATGATATTGGAGCAGTGCCAACAGAAACCACATTTGTGAGACTCTTTAAGGCCTTGAGGAAGAAAAGATTTGTGACACCTAAAATCATTGGAGGAACTCGTTCTCCTTCCTTCAAACAGTTCAGGGTAGCAAAATCTGGGTCATGAATGGTGAAGTATGGACGAAAGTCAATGCTGCAAGGAAGAGGTGCAACTAACCCCACAAGTGCAGCGACTGCTTCACCACATTGTGAGGGAGTTGGTGCCATTACAAGGAGTGACTCTCCAACTAGAACAAGTTCCCAAAGTACCCATAGCTCCATTAATAGCCCTCTGAAAGTTCCAAAAAGGTCTACTTCGTGAAATATTCCTTGCGGAACGGATTGGTTAAGTGGTGATGCCGGAGCCATTGCAGATGTAAAATCATCCATTGGGGTTCCACATCCGGGAGGTAAGGTATGTGCTGGAGGTAGATGAACCTTCAGAATTGTATTTGCCACGTAGAGTTCCATCATTGCCCCATGCTTCGGATCTGGCCACTGTGAAACATTAATAGCAACTTGCTCCAAGGCTTGTGAACCAATCTCAAAAAAAAGGGGCCCTACAATTTGTATCAAGGGCTTAAATACACAGGAATAAGGTCGCTCTGACAAAATCACCACAGACTTTTGCTCCCCTCCCCTCTGCAGTGTCTCATCTTGCCTCTGGCGGTTAAAGACAAATCCATAGAGATAACGTTGAGCCCCACTACCAGGGCCCGATTGATTTATTAAAGAGCCATTCTTTTCATCAAAACTTTTTCGATGCTGAGACTCAGGGCTTGCTGTGCTGCTACTTCGGGCTCTCCGTTTAGGGGATGGAAAGCTGGTATGATAACCTGATATATTCAAGCTTCTTCTTATTTCTCCAGAGTCTCCAGATGTATTCCCATCAGCATCCAGATTGCAAGGAGTTGCAAGCTCAATAACTGTCTGTGGTGTTCGACCTCCTATCAAGAAATCCTGTTTTAGATCAGAGGACAAGGTATCATCAACCCCACTAAAAGAACAGCCTGTGCTGTAACTTCGAGCATAGTCAGCATTGTTGCCACTAAATTCTGCCCTTGCCTTTTGAGCAGATTTTTCATCGAGACCACTGCGATCAAAATTTAAAAGGGAACTGGCACAGCATGTACCACTCGATGCAACTGCTGCAGAACGACGTCTTCGGATGCGAAAAGAAAAGACGCAGTCATGGATGGTTGCATGTCGCTGGTCCTGGGACATTGAATCAGGAAAGGAGCTGAAGGCAACATCAAGTTCTTCATCAGCACTCAGAACACCTGCAGGGTAGCACTCCTCTACAATTTGGCCCTGTTCCAGATCAAAGCGTATAGCACAGAGGGCCACAAGCCAGCGCTGCAAATTGACCACATCAGGCCTCGCAATTGGTTCAGATTTTGGAACAGCCACTGACACACTGTGATTCATGGTCCACTTACCTTTTCTTCATTTGGTCCAATATTGAACTCTATGTCATCTCGGCATCTCCACTGATGTGTCATTTCTATGTGCCGGCACAAACAGTCCCCCCTTTATGCTATTCATCTTTTCCAAATCTACTTATGTAAGGTATTTCTTCAAATGGAGCTCTACCCTAGCGATTTTAATTGCCACACATAAAAGACCACGGCATTGCTTGTAGGGATGTGTCGGAGTTGCTGAATTGTAACCCTCAAAAGAAGCTTCTCTTTTCTCGGTGGATCCAATTAAAATATTATTGTGGTAATAATGAGCTCTCTTGAATGAGGTGCATTTGGGAAAAGCGGATAAGCTTAGGAAGAAGATTGAAAGTTGAAACCACACTTTTCCTTCTTCTTTAATGCTGCAGCGAACCCTGATGAAGCAGTTGTCTTCCTCCTAAACAGCACTTGAATGCCAATGCTCGTGATTGAACCACAACAGAAAGCATTGCCTAGCATCAGCTGCACCTTGAAATGCTGCAAAACTCGTAAACTGAAACTGCAAGTGCTCTCTGTATTTCATTAGCTGAATTTGCTTACTTTTAGAGCCGCAACGAATCCTGAGGCGTCCTACTTGCTGTCAAATGAGGTGCAATCGTCATCCATACGAAATGAAAGGCAAAAAACAAGACAACTAGAAAGCTGTAAATAACTATCAACAATCTCCCACAAGCCCAGCATCTTTGTTTGAATCCGCCAGATTGCTGACGCTAGCAAAAATGCAAAATCAGCCAACAGCAGCTGGATTTGTCGGCATTAAGGAAGCGCATACAGAAACACAAAATCTGACGAGAAACACAACACAAAGGCATCTCACATTTTTGAGATCCAGAACCGCACTACAACTTCAACAACAACTCGAAGCAAAGCCGGAAATACTTACATTATCTTCTAAGGATCGATCCAGTGGCAAGTCGCCTTCCTGCCCATTATACTGAAGTGATAGCTAACCCTGCTTCTTCCATCCCTCTTATCTACTCCTCGCCGATCCACGCTCTTCTTCTGTGCTCGTCTTTTGGACATGCGTGTGTGAGAGAGGTCTGAAGAGATAAGGGAGTGCAAATGCTGATGTTGCTTGTTAAATAATAAAATGGAAGAATGAAGATAAGGGATTTTGTACTGTTGCTTGTTGCACACCGAAAAACAAGAACAAGGACGTACTGCCAAATTCCAGCAACCAAAAGAAGAAAGGAGAGGAAGAAAGGAGAGGAAGCGAGGGATGGAGTATTTGCTCAGCGGCGCCCACCAATTGATTTGTGATGTCCCACCCCGAGTCCCAGCCCTTAATTAGCTTGTTACGGTCTCAAGTAAGTACTACCACAATAGTGTTCTTTTTTGCTTTTATATGTTTCTTAAAGCTTAAAAATGGCCCCCAAAGAGAGCATCATGTTAAAAGGGCATGGTCAACCTAGTAATCCCTTCAACTCTCTAGAATCTACCACTATGCAAGCCACCTCCCCCCCCCCCCCCCCTCTCTCTCTCTCTCTCTTTGAACTCACATTATTGCTATTTTTCATCCTAAAACTTAAAAACCCAAACAAAACCCTAAAATTTTGAAAAAGTCGCATTCCTCTCTCTCACGCCTCTCTTTCTCTTTCTCTCTTCGCAGCGCTATTTTACACCTGGTCTCTCTAGTCTCTCTCTCTCTCTCGCTAGAAACTTCTTTCTCTTCTAAAACCACGTGTTCTATGTGTTCTCTCACTTCAAGTGCTTTTCAACACTTTTAAATTGCCTTCAAAGACATTTTAGGGTAGATGTGGTACACGAGAATTTTGTTTTCTCCAACAGTGCTCTCTCTCTCCCTCTCTCTCTCTTCATTTTTCTTCTCATCTTTTGAGCTCAAAGCCCTAATTCAGTTATACATTTTTTTTGTCACTTGTACACGCTTCTTACCTTCAAACATTGATGTTCAGCTAGTTATTTTCTTGCATGAGAAGTGCATGTAATCACCTATGATTGCATGCTAGCTTCATCACTACTTTGGTTCATTCAAAAATTCCCTTGCATTGAGACAAGGCCACAAACAACTACTATTGAATTTAATTGAGTTTTTACCTAGTCTTGCAAATTAGTCTAGCTATATTAAGTTGCATGATATAGTGAAAAAAAATTAAAATGTTTTGACAAGTTTTTGACACGTATGACAATTTTATGAAGATATCAAGATGTGTGCAATAATGAGTGATGAAAAAAACCTTAGCAAATATGGTTTAAGTGAAAATGATGGTTAATAGACAATACCAACTACAATATTTGAAATTTCAAGATGTGGAATGTCTTGATTGACGAGGACATGGGATATTGCGAATGGTGATGAGTCAAGATGGACGAGAGACAAAAGTAAAGAGAGTATGACATGATAAAGCTAAAAAGCACATGCTGACTGAAAAAGTAATTTGATACCATATATTGGAAAGGTCGAGAACTACAAGAAAATCTTGATATGTTTTGGAATGGTTATATGAGACATCTATTGAAATTTTTTTAATACAAGATTTTGACATAAACAAAAAAAAAAGGACCTAGTTTGTGGGCTCAAAAAATGTTTATATCCTCTTCAACAATCACCTTGTGCTTGGTATCATCGCATTGATGCTTTCTTTCTGCACTTGGGTTTCCAGAGGAGTACTTATCTTGAAAGATTTAGTAGTAGTATTGTTATCATTGCTTTGTTTTTTGATGATATAATCATTATTGGGACTTATCTATTGTTGATTCAAGATGTGAAAGATAAGTTTTTTATTCTTTATGAAATGAAGGACTTAGAAAGTTTGCACTATTGCTTGGGTATTGAAATAGTTAGAGGTCATGAAAAAAAAAAATGCAAAAAGTGTATACCTTGGAGTTGCTCAAGAAGCTATATATGCAAAGTTGTATTCACATCAAAAGCTTTTCAAAGATGATGTGTCTAAAAATATAGATACTATTTACAAGTCTTGTGGATAGCTTAGTCTATCTAACTACCACATGTCCAAATAGTGTTTTTTTGGGTCAATATTGTAAGTTATTTCATGGCTCTACTAAGAAATTGCATTGACAAGCAACAAAATGGCTTCTAAGATATCCAAGTGAAACCAAGGTCAAGAGAAAAATATGCTTTAATTATAGTGTCATGTGGATGTTTGTTGGCAAATAATGTTGATGTCAAACAATCAACTAAAAGCTTAATTTTTTCACTAGATGAAAATACGATTTTCAGCATGAGCTAAAAGCAAACAACAATTGCAATATCATCAACAAAGTAGAATATGAAATACTAACAACCAAAAATTGTGCGACAATATAGCTGAAAATGATGTGGTGTCCATGCAAGAACAAAGCACATCAAGGTTTCTTTTTTTTTTGGAAAGTGTCAAGAAGGCAACTCAGAGTTGGTGTATTGTCCAAACTCGAATGCAAATGAAAGATTCCCTTATGTAACTTCTTTCTAGATATAAGCATGATGTTTTTCAAGCTTATTTGAGCATTAGATTTCACAATAAAAAGGAGATGCTCTAAATAAGCTAGAAATGTGTCATGAACATATTAAATGCTATTTTACAAACTTAGGGTTGGCCTCAAACTTGTCCAATAGGAGTGTAGGTGCCATGTACTTCATGTAATAAGTCCATGTGCTAATAATAAATATTGCTAAATATATCCAGAGTGCTAAATTAAATACTACTAGTTCAATAGGATATAGTCAATAAAACGATAGAGACACCATCACTATTGTCATTAATGGCAGGATCTGTAGTAATGGCTAGAAGGCCCAATTTAGTCTCATAAGGCCCCAAACTCATACTAGAAGCATGAAGGTCGACTATAAATAAGTAAGGTTGTGCCAAATCTAAGGGGTATTCTACATTCATCCAATTTGAACTATCTCCTATGATATTTGAGAGCTTCTCTTCTATGAGAGCCATGGCTTTTGCCTTTGGTGATTCATGTGGCAATACCAACACATGAGAGCTTGATCATACTCGAGCATTAGGCCCTCATGTAATGAATGATCGTTTAATGGAGAAATCTACCTTTCTTTGTCTAATTTGGTGAGCTAGTTGTCTTGGTCAGATTGTTAGAAGATTATGGTGAAGATTCTTTTAATGGATTCTTGATGCCAAAAGAGCCTAACGGATATCAAGCGACGGATTCAAGCTGCCAACCTACGTTAAAGAGCATTGACAAATCACAGAGAAGGAGTTCCAGAATCCATATTTACCCGAAATGCTACTGTTGGAGAAGTTGACAAGCCAACGAGCGAAAACAACGCCCGGCACCTCCCCAACATATTTTACAACGACGGGAATAAAAGCATGGCCGATTCGGCATAATGACTTAGATCTATTTGTAATATAACATCAGATTGTACTTGTAAGCCTATGGCATAAGAAATCGAAATAGATTTTGTGCTCCAATGGGCCGAAAAGAAGAAAGGACCCAAAGTAGTTAAAAATGGAATTTGGCTTAAAACTCTTCATGTTATCACACATTAGAAAGATCATTAACTCTTGCTTTCATCCATCTAATCCACAAAATCACACATTAGTAAAATAGGTGTCAGAAATCTCCTCGGAAGTGATCATTAAGATCCATTAGGTAGGTTCTACTTTCATTGCTCCCCTCCCTTGAGAAGATAAGCCTCAAGAGGAATCTAGAGCCATAGAAGCCTAGATACTCCAAGAGGCCAAGATCCAAGAAGAGGATCAACCCAAATCCAAAAGTCCCAAAAAGAGACAAGAAAAGAAAGAAACCTCACCTCCTCATCTAAGTCTTTCCACCTTTAGATCCAACACCAGGTTGACACCCTTGGTAGGCTTAGATCCCATCTTAGATTCGTAGTTTAACTCCCTCCCCGTTGGATCGAAGCCTGTACTACATCGACTACTCACCCGGTTGGAGATCCAAGTCTCTTCATTGCCCTCGTGATCATGATGATTAGGGAGGCACGAAAAGGGTCCAACATTTTTTTGGTGCCATTACCGGGAAGACAGTGCTAAGCTACAATTTAGATGAGTTTTTTGTTTGCATTTTGCTTGATTTTCATTGCATTTTGACAGGTTTATTACTCGCCTACAGGTCTTTTTCTATTTTCTGGTTACTCTTTTTACTGAAGCAAACCCGAAACTCGAAAAAGAAACGAACTCGAATGAAAAGTGTTCGTGCGCAACAGAATGAGTTATCTCACTCTTTCCCTAAGCATGACTACGCCTATCAGACACGAACAGAACATTAGTGATAGAAATCACGTTCGATCTGATTATGTAGCCAAACATTAAGCAACAAAATATCAGAAAAATAATTTGTCGCGAACAGCTAGAAAAATTATCAGTCGCGAATTATTCGTGACGAGCTATGCTGAGCTCGACTGAAAATCAGTCGCGAATTAGTCGCGGAAGACAAGACTAAATATTAGTCGCGAACAGCTAGACTAATGATCATTTGCTAAGAATAGAATACCAGATTAAGCAATAAGAGAGTCAGACAGAATGTAAAAAAGCATAGCAATATTGACACAAGTATGAACGCAGAACAAATAGAGCTGTTATCAGATTAAATATAGCAAAATATACATATCAATAATGCTGGTGAGCACAAGATAATAGCGGACGAAACCGCGTGCTTCACAAAGCTAATCCAATCTGTGAAGGAATAAACTTATTATTGACAATACAAAGAATCGATGCGCGAAAGCATGTACTTCGTCTATCTCTGATAAGCTTTTGATGCTATTATGCTTGTTGCTTGTTTCTCACTTAATTTCTCTCACCTCAGAATACGCAAATGGTATTCAATATATATACATAATTTTACAGGTGTGGAGATGAATAAAGTACAAAGTGGATGTGCTGTTTGTGGGATATCGTGGGTGGCTGCTGTTATTGTCAAATCTATTTGCACAGTTGCATGGGATGAGCGTGAAAAGTCCGCGACGTCAGCCTTCACTGAGCACCTTCGGCATTTTTAGGACAGTGTCGTCTTTTTTGTCTGTCACAAATCACATTTAAAACACAGTGTCATCTTTTTCGTCTTTTTTCATCTGTCTTATTTTACATATAAATATCCAGACTGTGCGACAACATGAGTAACAATACAGCATGAATGGAGGCAGATTAAAATAGGATTTATGAGAGTAAAAGAGATAAATCCAACACCCCCCCTTAATCTGGATCCATGAATGCCTTGATCTTCAGACTAAGCAATGCACAAAGTTGTGTGCATTAACACCTAATGCCTTCATGAATATATCTCCAACCATGTCCTGCGTCTGAAAAATTCAACTAGTTCCATCACATTTTGCTATATTTTCATATTTGACATATTGAGGCCAAAACTTGTTTTAGACTTAGAGGTTGACTTTTCGAAGTTCATTAGTCTAAATTTCATTTGAATAAACACTTTTTGAAAGTGGGGAAAAGTTAGAATACGAGTTAGAGTATATTCAAATCTGAATAGTTGAGTACATTGAATCTAGACCCAAAGCATTTTGGAAGGAAAGCCAAGTGGCCAAATAGGGTTCTAACCTGTTATAAAAGGATGTAACTCGTAGAGAGAGTGATCTTCTCTCTTCTCTATCTCATTTCATGCTTATACATGGTTCTCTTGGGTTCTACTATCCATTGGGGCACTATCTTGGTGATTGCTTGCAATTCTATGTGTAGAATGATCTATATTTGTTATTTTTGGATCCACACGTGTGAAATATAGTATCTTGCTGGTTTTGTATGGATAGAAACAGTACATAATCATTTCATTCAAGTTTGATCAAGTTCTATTGGTGTTTGCATCTCAATTTGTGTGTAGATGCTGATTTTTCTACATTGGTGAGATTGGTAGTGTATTTCTCTTTCTAACCAAAGATCATTCAAGTAGATTGGATCTCAAGGATCTGAAATCTTTCACATGGTATCAGAGCTTGTGTTTCAAGTTATGAAGGAGGAAATCGGATCTATCAATGATTTGGTGAAGATATCAAGTCTAGAGCATGCTAGAGAGGATTCTACACCAAAATCGAATTTTTTGCAAGTACTTTTGTTTTGAGAATGAAAGCATTGAATGATGAGTTGACTTGCATTGATGAAAGCATTAAGGAAGGAGAGCTTATTCAAGTAATTCTTAATGGCTTATTGGATGCTCATGCTAACATTGTTCAAAGTATTGCTATTCAAAAGACTTTGCCAAATTTGATGGATCTTCAAGAGATCTTGATCAATGAAGAATATAGGCTTCAAGAAAGAGGTGGATCTACATCGACACTTCAAGAGAATGCTATGTTCACAAAGGGCAAATTCAAGGGCAAACCCAAATGTAAGTGGTCGAAAGGGCAAGATCAAGTGGATGCTTCTTCAAGTGGCAAAAAGAAGGATAGATCAAAGCTCAAGTGCTTCTATTGTGGCATCAAAGGGCACTTTGCAAGTGAGTGCTACAAGAAGAAGAGAGATCAAGAAGACAAGCAAGGTAATCTAACTCTTGATGAGGATGGTTTGGATTTTCAAGATGCAAATGATGATACTTTCGTGATGTCTTTATGTATGCTTGCTAATGATGGAGATCTAGATCCTTGGTGGATTGATAGTGGAGCAAGTTCACACATGACCTTTCACAAAAAGTACTTCACTTCTTTGTTGGCATATGGAGATGACAAGAGGGTGATCTACATGGCCAATGATGGTGAGTGTGCAATCAAAGGGATTGGCACAATTCCTATTTCTCTCTCTACAAATAGGAATATTCATTTGGAGGATGTCTTGTTTATTTCATCTATTACCAAAAATTTGCTTAGTGTGAGTCAAATGCTAAGGGCCTCAAGGTGGAGTTTGATGGAGATGCTTGTTTGATCAAAAGGAAGGATGTTTTGATTGGAAAAGGTAAAAGGCAAGGGAAATTGTTCAAACTAGATGCTTGTGTTATTGCTAACCAAGTTGGATGTGTTGCAAGGGAGCAAATTTCTATTCAAGAGGTTTGGCACAAAAGGATGGGACACCTCAACTTCAAGTCATTGGAGGTAATGACAAGGAAGAAGGTTGTGATTGGTCTTCCAAGTTCCTTAAGTAGTGTCAAGCGTGTTGTCTTGTGCTTTGTCTAAGTCACATAGACTACCTTATACTAGATCTATATCTAGATCTACAAAGTCTTTTCAACTTGTACATTCGGATATTCATGGATTTAATACAATTAGCAATAGTGGAGCTAAGATGTATGTAACATTCATTGATGATTTTAGTAGATTTTTTTAAGTCTATCTACTAAAGAGCAAGGATGAAATGTATGATGTCTTTGTCAAGTTCAAGAATGCAAGGGAGGACCAATTTTTCACAAAAATCAAGTGCTTGAGAGGTGACAATGGTGGTGAGTACATATCTAACAAGTTCAAGGCCTTTTGTGTTGAGTATGGGATCAAGAGGGAGTACACAACATCAAGGACCCCACAACAAAATGGAGTGGCTGAAAGGAAGAATAGGACTTTATGTGAAAGTGCTAAAGCTATGAGGTTAAGTGCGAATCTTGACAAACCATTTTGAGATCAAGCTTTGTTGTGTGCCAATTTCTTGTGCAATAGGTGGCCGAGTGCTATTTTGGATGGAAGGACACCTTTTGAGATGCTATTCAAGAGGAGGCTGAGTGTCAACTTTCTAAGAACCTTTGGATGCACATGTTATGTCAACATTACTCTTGATGATAGGACCAAGGAGGATCCATCTTCAAAAAGAGGTATTTTTGTCGGATATAGTGACGTGAGTAAAGCCTATAAGGTTTACATTCCTTCTACTAACAAAGTGATTGTTGGTAGAGATGTCATTTTTGATGAGGGAAACATTCCAAAGGTGTCTTCAAGCATGATTGATGGTAGAGTGGATGGATCTAACATTCTTGATGTTGATGAGAAGGATCCTACTTTGGATGGTGGTGAGGATGGACCTTCATCAAGTCAAAAACCAAGGAGAACATCAAGAGAAAGACAAGTACCTTCAAGGCTCACATATGATCAAAAGGGTAAGCAAGTAGTTTCTGGAAATTATGTTGCTTTCCTAACCTCTTTGGATGAGCCTACAAGTGTATATCAAGCAAGGAAAGAAGAGGAGTGGATCCAAGCAATGGATCTTGAGTATCAAGCTCTTATGAAGAATGGAACATGAAATGGATGGGATCTATGGCAAATGGACATTTCAAATGCATTCTTGAATGGTGATCTTGAGGAGGAAGTGTACATGGAGCAACCCAAGAGCTACATTTCATCAACAAAGCCAAATCATGTGTGTCTTCTACAAAAGAGTTTGTATGGCCTTAATTACAATATCATTTTGTGAGGGAGCAAGTCATTGCAAAGGAGGTGGAGCTTCAACATGTGTCTTCAAGGGAATGTGTAGCTGATATCTTCACCAAAGCATTGGGAAAAGACTTGTTCATGAAGCATAGGACTTCACTTGGATTGTTATCAAAGTCTATGCTAAAACTAGTTGAAGAGGGAGTGTGAAAGATTCAACTAGTTTCATCACATTTTGCTATATTTTCATATTTGGCATATTGAGGCCAAAACTTGTTTTAGACTTAGAGGTTGACTTTTCAAAATTCATCAGTCTAAATTTCATCTGAATAAACACTTTTTGAAAGTGTGGGAAAGTTAGAATTCGAGTTAGAGTAGATTCAAATTTGAATAGTTGAGTACATTGAATCTAGACCCAAAATTAGTAGGGTTAGCATTTTGGAGGAAAAGCCAAGTGGCCAAATAGGGTTTGGACCTGTTATAAAAGGATGTAACTCATGGAGAGAGTAATCTTCTCTCTTCTCTATCTCAAATCATGCTTATACATGGTTCTCTTGGGTTCTACTATCCATTGGTGCACTATCTTGGTGATTGCTTGCAATTCTATGTGTAGAATGATCTATATTTGTTATTTTTGGATCCACATGTGTGAAATACAGTAGCTTGCTAGTTTTGTATGGACAACAACAATACATAATCATTTCACTCAAGTTTGATCAAGTTCTATTGGTGTTTGCATCTCAATTTGTGTGTAGATGCTGAATTTTCTACATTGGTGAGATTGGTAGTGTATTTCTCTTTCTAACCAAAGATCATTCAAGTAGATTGGATCTTAAGGATCTGAAATCTTTCACACTGCGTTCTATAGTACGTTAAGCTTAACTCCTTGTTGAGAACCTTGCCCCTGATGTAGTGATATCTTATTTCAATGTGCTTACTCCTAGAGTGAAATCTAGGGTTGCTGAGCTGATGAAGATTGTCATTGCTGACTTCTCCATAGCAGATGCACTGGTCCACGGTAGCTCGAATATATCTCATGAGAGCCTTTCAATGGGTAATGCTAGGATTAGCCATATATTGGCTGAGTGATCTTACTACAAAAGAGATGTATGGTCTTGTACAGACCATTGCATACATGAGAGATCCAAGTATCGATCGAAAAGGATACTCTCTCATCTGCTCCTCTTCCTGCTTGGTTTGGAGACATTGGTCCTTTGACAAATGCAGGCCTGGATTCATCGGTGAGTGAGCTAACTTACAATTCATTAGATTGTATCTGTTAAGAACATTGTGAAGATACTTTTGTTGAGTGATGTAGATCAGTCATCTCGCTTTGTCTCTATGGATCTATATGCCCAAATAGAAGTGAGCTTTGTCCAGATCATCCATGTCGAACTCTGAAAATAGCATCTGCTTAGAATCCATGACCAAATTGGGATTGTTGCTGAAAAGCAACGTATCAACTATAAGGTGATGATAATGAAGGATTGTTGCACCGACTTGGAGTAGACATTGCAATCAACAGTGCTTGGTTTGAAACCTTGTTTGTGTAGCCAATAGGAGCTTTGACTAGTAACCATGTCTGGTTCTTCATCAGAGAGGAATACTCTTTGTCCATAGCTTCCCTCCAGAGATCAGAGTTTGGTTGGATGAGTGCCTCTTTGACTATCGCCGGTTCCTATATCAAGAGATGTAGACTCAGGAGTATACCTTGTGGGTTTGGCTTGATTTTTTGGCAGGAATCAACTGATGAACCACTCCTGGGACTTGTTGCTGGGTAGTAGCAGTGTCTGTGTCTGATTCATTGTCAAAAAGTGAGTCGACAATGGACACGCCTGAGCCAGAAGCTCGGATTGTCGTGTCAATGGCAGGTGATGAAGGTTCTCCTAGAGCAATATCTTTGCCTTTGATGTCGACAAACTGATCCTTGATAAAGACTGTATCCCGGCTATACAAGACTTGTTGGGTATCAGGATCATACAGCTTGTATGTGTTATCAAATGAAGTATATCCAATCATGATGGTCTTGAGACCTTGGAAGTCAAATTTCTTCCTCGTATCTTTCGAGATCTACGTGTAGGCAATGCATCCAAACATCTTAGGTTCTTCATAGAAGGCTTAGAGTCTGTCCACACTTCATGGGGTGTCTTGCCTGAGAGGGCCTTGGTTGAACATCTGTTCTGGACGTAAGCTGCAGTGAGATAGCTTCAGCCTAGAATCTCTTGGGCAACGATGCATGTGCTAGCATACATTTGACTTATTCAACCAGGGTACGGTTCTTCCTCTCGGCTAAGCCATTAGACTAAGGATTGTAAGGAGTGATGAATTGCTGGTCAATGCCTTGGCTCAATGTCTGAATGTACAATGTCTAACATTCCTCTAGCAGTACGCTGATGGCTTGATTCAAATGGTTTCCTAGTCTGTTTACCAACTAGACAGTCTTGACAGACAGGTAACTCAACTTTATCTCTAGGATAGTCTAGATCAAGAACAATAGAATGTCGAGACATTTACAAGTATCCATGTCTCTTTCCGAGTGTTAGGATCTTGCATGTCCTATCAACTACTTTGCATTGATCACATTCAAATTCTACTCTATGTCCTAGATTTGTGATTCTGCTTATAGAGAGCAGATTTGGTACATACAGGACTTTAGAAAGTAGCTTAGATTGATAATTCGCAAAGCTTAATCTTACAATACCTTACTTTAATAGCTTATGTGCTATTGTCGCCAAGGTGAACATATTTATTGGTACTGTAGGGTGTATAGGACTTGAAACAGCCAATGAGGCTTGTCATATGCTGAGTGGCACTGAAATCTAGAAACCAAGAACTGTCGTTGGATGCTTCTTGATGGCTGGTCATGAAGGCATCATGATCCGCTCCTTGAATGGGCTGTGGACCTTCTGTATCTGTATTTGCCACTTGATTTGACTGCCCCTTGCTGTTGTTCTTTGCTTGCAGTATCCGACAATCTTGAATTTTGTGGTTGTTTCGCTTGCAGTATCTGCAGAACAGCTTCTTCTTTGTTTGCGGATTCGACTGTTCTTTGTGTTGTGCTGGTTTCTGGTCTTGCTTTGATTTCTTTGGGTCTTTCTTCTTCTTCTTCTGCTTAGTCGTGCTCTTGTCCGTGTACAAAGCATGAGAATCAGCTGAGGAACTTGAGGCTTCGTTCCCCCGCGTGTCTTCCTACAACAACATTGTAATGACTCTTGAAGGAGTCAGTTCTGGATGTGTCGTGATGATCATCACAACTGTCGTATGAGCTTGGCAAGCTTGTAATTAGTTGCATCACTGCGTCTTGATCGTCTATGACAGATCCGACAGCGACCATTTGTTTCAACAGGTTCTTGAATTGGTTGATATAATTTTGAAGGGAATCACCATTCACCATCTTGAGGGAGTACAATTTTTTCCTAAGATATAGCTTAGAAGCTATATCTCGCACCTCATATAGTGTGCTCAAGATGTATCAGATTTCTTTGGACGTATGGGCCTCGGATACATGGCCGATCTAAGTATCCAAAATGTTGAGGATGATCAGTGCAAATGCCTTTCAATCCTTCAGCTTCCATCTGGTGATTGTTGCGTTGTCTGCTTCGGGTTTCCCTTCTGCACTTGTAACAACGTCATACAATTCTTTAGACATTAGTACAGTTTTCATCTTGAATTTTCACAGATGGTAATTGGCTTCATCAAGCTTTTCCATGATAGGACTGGCTTTCCCTTGGGAATCCATGTAGAAGATTAGTCTAGGTGATAGGAAAAACTATCGGTGACCTAAGTATGAAAATCTAGTACTGAATTACAGAACAAGAAAACAATTACTCTATCGGCTAGTAGAGTCTTGTTATTGTGGAAGCTTATCAGGCTACAGAAAATTGCTCTCATACCATGTTGGAGAGAGAGGGTGTGTGAGTGTAAGGAACGAAAATAGCTCGAAAAGAAACGAACACGAAAAGAAGCGGACTCGAAACTCAAAAAAGAAACGAACTCGAATGGAAAGTGTTCGTGCACAGCGGAATGAGCTATCTCACTCTTTTCCTAAGCATGACTACGCCTATCAGACACGAACAAAATGTTAGTGATAAAAATCATGTTCGATCTGATTACGTAGCCAAACATTGAGCAACAAAACATCAAAAATATAATTTGTCGCGAACAGCTAGACAAATTATCAGTCGCAAATTATTTGTGACGAGCTAGGCTGAGCTCGATTGATAATCAGTCGTGAATTAGTCGTGGAAGACAAGACTAAATATTAGTCACAAACAGCTGGACTAATAATAATTCGCTAAAAACAGACTACCAGATTAAGCAATAAGAGAGTCAGACAGAATGTAGGAAAGCATAGCAATATTGACACAAATCTGAACGTAGAACAAACAGAGCTGTTATCAAATTAAGTATAGCAAAATATACAGATCAATAATGCTGGTGAGCACAAGACAATAGCGGACGAAACCGCGCTAATCCAATTTGAATAGAATTTAGGAGAGTAAAGGAATAAATCCAACAAGCAAGGTAGAGTTTAGGCTCTATTTTGTGATCTCGACGAGTTAAAAATTTTAATTCGCCAGCACTAGTTTTACTCTCCTACCCACCTTTTACTCGCCTTCCCACTTTTTGACTCACCAACAGAGATTTCTCTCAAACCACTTATTATTTTTATTCGCCATCAATATAGTAGCAAGTACAATACTTGATCTACTATCTGGCAGACTGGCAAGTAAAAATGTTTCAGTTTTGACTCACACAATTTTAACTCGCCAATTGAGTTTTATTTTTATTTATTCATTATTTTAACTCGCCATCAGTAAAGAGGCATGTATACATCTTGATCTATCTTGTACCAGACCAGAGAGTTAAATTTTGTATTACTTGCACCTATTATTATTTGCCCTTCTTAACTCGCCAAGTTCTTCATTTAACTCGCCACTTTGGTAGGTTGTTCTGATCATCAATTGGGACAAGTAGGCAGCTCGACGATTAAAAAACCTATTACTCGCATATGTTATTACTCGTCTTGTTTTCCTCGCCACTTTGATAGGTTGTTCACATCATCAATTGGGACAAGTAGGCAGCTCCGCGAGTTACAAACCTATTACTTGTGCCTGTTATTACTTGTCTTGTTTTACTCGCCAACAACAAAAGCTGAAAATTTTCTTGAACATTTGACAATCAGAACCCATCTATATTTTTCTATTATTGCCTTTTGAATTTGCAATTATGTCGCAAACCATCCATCTAACTTTTATTTAGATCTCGATCTGATCTTGATCTGAGTTCATTATTACTTCGATTTGATCCTCATTCAGATCCATCATCTGATCGCCCAAACATAGAAAAGAACTACAAAAATCTGTGAGAAAAAAAAAAACAAGAAAAATACCAAAAACAAGAGAAAAAGAAAACACAAAAATAGCCCTATTTTTTGTTTCCATTGTATGCATCTGAGATTGGGGGTAGGAGACTATCCATTCTGGATCCTCCCAACCTTGAGGAATTCATCAACGTACCCATTGAAATACTTCATGAACTCGTGACGTAGATCCGCCCCCGATGGACAATCCTAGGCCGTTTGTACCCCACGTAGTCCAGAACTTCCCCAAGATCGACCCTTCCAAGGTTTGATGGCAAGGGCGATCCGCGACGATTCTTTCAGATCTGCACTCAGGCGTGTAGAGCCTACGGAGATGATAGCCTGCAAGAGCTGTTAAGGTATTTCAATCTATGCCTAACCGGCACTACAAAAGATTGGTACTTCAATCTTGAGCAGAATGAAGGAGGCGATTGGAACATCTTATAGGCTGAATTTATCACATGATTCAAAAGCACCCGCTTCCTTTTCGATCCATTCCTGCAATTAGGACGAATCCATATGGATAAGAAAAATGAGTTCCTACGTGGCTATATAGAAAAGATCAAGAGATTGTGCAGTGGATGCGACCTTGATATCATCCCAGACCATAGCATCCTCACATGGTTTTTGGCAAGACTACCCAAGGGAATCAAGCAGCAAATAAAACGAAGAGACAAGTAAATTTCTTTTCAAACAGCCTGCACCAATGCCATCAAGAGAGTCGACGATAATGAAAGCACTAGTTCAGACTCCGATAACTCCGATCAAGAGTGAAGACGTAGAAAGGAATGAAGAGCCAAACATAAGGATAAGCTACATGATGATGCTTCTACCTCTACGTCCAATAGTGTTGATTCCATAGTATCTGACATAGAGAAGTTGCACACACAGAGCAACGAGCAAATTAGACAGCTCGCTACCGACCTTACCACGGTTGTTGACTAGAAGCTGAAAGGCTTGCAACTAGGACCTACCCATGCATATCCAAAGAGAGAAGCCACCTGGTGTCCACACTGTTCTGGCAACCATACCAGAAATGAGTGCCCGCAGTTGAGACAGAGATTAGAGCGGCTGCCATATTTGTAATATGAGCAATCACAATACCATAGACTGTCGATACAACCTCAGAAACCAAGCATCCCCCAACCAGCACCAAATCATGTCCCATTGGCACAACGACAAGGTGCCCTACCCCAACCGGTCACCTAGATTGGCGTTACCACCCATTTTCCCCAGAACCCAAGGCTTAGTAGTGCAAAATCTGCAACCAACTGCTCAGCATCTAAACATGGTCGAAGTGACTGAAGAACCCTACTATCCCAAGGAGGAAGCACAAGACTCTGTTCCAATGCATTTCATAGATGGAGCGAATGGTGACTTAATACCGATCTACGTTAACCAGCTTAGAGGTACATGATTTAGAACTCCCATTGAGAGTTGTGGATGTGGAGAAAACCATAGAATCTCCGAGTGCCCTAACAAGCCACAAGGCAATTTTGTACCTCTATGTCGTGATTGCGGGTATGGACACCCCTAACGTGTCCAATGACGAAGGAGAAACAAAGAGAGGTCTCTGCCCACTGCACCTAATGAGTGTGGTAGGAGAACCCAAGGCATCCACAATGTCGGTATTCATCCATACTAGAGCCCAGAAACGAAAACAGAAAGAGCCAACCAAATTCGCCACTCCCGGTCCTACTAGTGGATCATCCGATTCTCTTTACATAGGTGAATACCCAAATCCCACAATTGAGCAAGGTAATTTCAAACATATAAAGGAGTAAAAGAAGTCCAAGCCCTAGATCAAGCTAGAGAAACAGCCCGAGAACATGACCAACGTCAATCTGAGGGTGATAACGATCAATGGCCTACCACTTCCCCTCGCTCCCTAGTGAATCCGAGATTACTGCAGTTCATCCGTGAAACCGGACAGAATGCGCATGCGCATTCTGGTCTAGAAATTTCTTTCCATAGCAAGGAGACAGAAAAGGACCATACCATTGTTCTAGATCTATTGAGAAGCGATGTTAAATACCCTAAGCAACCTGCTCAAAATGCATCCGACCCTCTGGGAAGGATTGAAAACTTATATAGATGGACCAGGCAGCGAGAAATCTGAAGCGCACCCTACCAATCTGGTGCCATATGTAGAAGTAGAGGGATCACAACCAGTCCACCAAGTAGAGGTAGGATGGGAGAAATATGCCAAGCACGTAGCCATCCCAATCACGCATCGAGGGTTTCCATAGGAATCAGCCAGATGGAGGATCAGGAGAGAGAATGGGAACTTACTCAAATGGTAAGTGCTCCTTTCATGATCCTACTAGGACCAATCTAGTGTGAAACTATTTGGCATAGCCAAGGAAGTACACACCAAAGTATCCAGAATCTGTTTCATCTTCATGACTTGGGATAGAATCATATCATCCTACAAAATTGCGATTCTGCAGTTAAGATCGATCCTGATACCCGGATCACAAAACCAACTGACCAAAGAGCCATGGTTGCTAACTCTGCAACTACAATTCATTATGACGAGGAGTCAGACAATGGACATCGTTGGAGGAGAATTGTCATAAGTGATGTGTGGAGACATGCTTCACGAAGCCTTCTCTAGTTGTTGGCCCGTCGCATCTTCGTCATCGCGGATCTTACGGTGGGTTTCAGCAACCATGCAGACGAAACAAGACCACAATGTGTGCATTATCGATTGCCAGCGGATTGGCCCAAACACCAAGTGCATATTCCCCAAGAAATCTGTCGTATACCATCTTTTCAACCTCACTATACATATGAATGGTGTGGTAAATAGGCGATGGTAGGTTTGGTATAAGGGAATTTGATCCACGATGGTCAGTGTTTTGAAAGCTTTATTTGGATTGAAACAGTACTCGCTTAAGCACATGTCCCACCTAGTATCCACTTTTGCAGCTGTCAATAGTGTCTCCACATTATAATAGGCTTCCATAATGATGGGATTTGGAGAATTAGCCGCGTCGGTCATGAAATGGTTGAGGGCCCTTTGGAAATCGACCATTGTGCTCCAACCCTTCTCATACTTTATCAATGGCCAATTATAGGCCCCGACATTGGGAGTCTTCAACGCTGACCATGATTGTCTTCTGGGCATAGGATGGTCTATTGGGTTTGCCCTGAGTGCCGCCAAATCTGTGAAATATTCTTTATTCAGCTCGGGGCTACGCATGAGTACCACCTTTCTCTATTCTGGTTGGGGATGCAGAAGTGATAGGATATCGTCCGATTTCTTCTTTAGGAGCGCCTCTTGTCTTGATATCTGGATATTGCTTGAAAAAGAGAGCCGACTATTCTGAATCAGGTACTAAAAACACTTTTTGGTACCAGTGCTTTTGCACCAACATAGGATTAAGGAGCTTGTCAACGGTGCAAAGAGGAATGGTGGAGGTGGATGGATGATCAGATTTGGGGGGTGAAGAAACAATGGGGGGTAGTGAGAAAAGTGGCGGAGGCGATATGGCGCGAGGTGGCGGTGCCACGAGCTAGAGTTGCAAACTCAAGATGAGGCATGATAGAATCGTTAGGCAAGCTGGTGGTGGCTTCAGCCTGAGCAGCGTACTGGAGATCTTGGGTGGTCGAAGGTGTGGCCTCTGCCAGTTTGGAGGTCGAAATGAGGGAAGGTTAGCTGGAGCTGTTGGTAGTCAATAGTAGAGGTAGATTCAATGAAGGGGAAGTTGGAGATGGAGCATGGCTGGTAGATGGATGGATCTTGGAAGATGGCATTATTATGTGCCAAAGCTGTGTTGTAGCAGATGATGAGGGTGGCAGGATGGTATTGATGACAGTCATAATAGAGTCTCTATAGCTCGTTATAGCCAAGATGGAGGGATTCAAAGAAGGGGGCAGTGGTGGTTTGGCAATGCTTTATGTGCTCTTGACGACTTTTCTGCTCTATGGGTTGGTACTCTGGTGCGTACGATACATGTTGGTGTTGTGGAGATGAAGGGATAAATGGTGGTGGAACAAAGAGGGGGGGTTGATGGATGTGATCTAGCTCCAATAAAGTGTCGATCCTGTGGAAAATTGATGATGGCGCAAAGGTCTGCAAAAAACGGAACGGAGGACTCCCGAAAACATCACAAAAATAGCTGAAGTCCTTAACCCAGACAAAGCCAGTCAGGACTATAAAAAAACAAATATATTTTTGTTCGCCTCCGATGCAATCTGATAGATATGAATGAGTTCTAAGTTAGAGAGGGAGAGAGCCGGGAATGGCAGAAAAAAGTAATAAAAAAACTAATATAATAAGATAATAAAAAATAAAAGGTAAATTGTCATCTAGAGCAGTGGAAAACTCTAGAATAGCGATGAATTTTTTCTTCAGGGTCTTCAATTGTCTGTCGGTAGCCTAGAGGGCTTGCTTGTCTTCTTGGAGCATGGCGTGTAGGTTGTCATCTCCGTGTTCTTCGTGGTGAGCACAACCGCATGAAGTTTTTGTTGATCCATGTATAGTTGGAGAACCTTGACAGACTGATCCTTATAATACTCGACCCATTTCTTTTGGAGTTTTTGGGTGGCCAGTGTCTCTTCTTCTACCATGGCTACCATCTGGTCCAGTGCATCTTGAATAGCCTGCACTTTTTGGCCTACTTGTTGAACTTGGTGCTCCAGGGCTACCTGTTAGGCTTTGAAGTTCTCCTAGGCTCTCTGCATTTCTAACTTCTCTTTGGAAATGTTGCGCTCTAGGGTGCAGATGTAGTCCTTGAGCGATCTCTTGTTGGCTTTGAGAGATTCACGCTCTTGCTCCATCACCCTTGATTGTAGTACTAATTTCTAGCAGTCAGATTGATAGGTTTTGTGAAGATTATTGAAATATTATCTTCCTATCTCGATTTTGGGGTCACGTCCATGATTATTTCCACTAGATTTTATGTTGTACATATAAGGAGTGTGAATTGAGCACATATCCTTCTAGTGTAGCTCGGATTTGAGTTAGATAGGTTCAATTATGATGACATGCAGATGTTTAGATAGCATGCAAAGTCTTACTGTATGCATGCAAGCCACATGCAACATGCAAAGTAGTTTCTATGATCTACACATGTCTAGGCAATTTTATGAGCTGACATGCAGTACATGCAATATACATGCATGCAGTTACACATGTGGATCTCTGGTAGGTGAATTAGTTCAGTTAAGTGGACTTTCCGTGCAACTCCACTGTAGGAATTTGAGTCTCTCTCATGTAGGGAAAGTTGGGCATGTTTTGCCACATTGTGAATATTGAGATTTTGGTGTTTTGGACTCATTCTCTCTCTACCCGAGTTTTCCATGTATGATTTTCTCTCTTTACCCGAGAGCAGCCTCTTTTTCCCATACTGAACACTTAGAATTATTTCTGACATTCATTTCTCATAGTGAAGAGTTAGATTTTTTCATCAGATGTATCCATTGTGCTCTTGCCTTAGATTTTTCAAGCATACTGTTCTTTGATCAATCTTGTGCAATCACAACACCTCAGTAAGATCCTGTAGAGTGTGTAGTGAAGTTCACACGTGCTAAAAACTTCACAGGTTTATCGGACGATCTTCTCCTAGACAAGTTTGGTTTGAAGTTTGGACACGAGCTGGATGTGTTGTTGAACTGCGAGTTTTGCTTTCTCGAGTTGGTCCTTGAGTTGTTGGACCTGAACCTGGTTCTCAACTCTCTCTTTTTCTTGCTCTCTTTTTAGTTGCGCAACCTGATCAGTCAAGGCCTACAACATTTGCTCTACCACCAATTGGCCATGAGACTGCTTAGTAGCTTGTTCATTTAGAAGCTAGTGAAGTTTGTTGCTGGAGGCCCATTAAGACAGTCCAACAACCCAATGTCCGAGGGTCCCAGCTGGCCAAAGGTGACAAAGTTAAAGTGGGGGGTGGAAGTGGTGTGGTGACGAAGATGGTGGTCATAGGTATATCTATGACAGTGGAGATGGCATTGACTATGGGGTTGACGATGGAGGTGGTTGTGGCGGTGATAGTGGGAATGACTATGGGGCGAACAGGAGAAGAGATTAGTGGAATAGTGACCATGAGGAGGGATGACGTGACAATGGCGAGAGTGGGGATGGGGGGAGAAATGATGGTTGCAACAGTGGAGGAGATGGGAGAAGAGGAAACTGGATAGATAGGGCTATGAATGGGAGATGTAATCTAGAGAGGAAAATAATGGCAAGGGCAGGGACTGTTAAAAATAGCAATATTGTTTTGTACAGATCGTTTAGGGCATTCTGGAGTATTTTTACAAGGAAAGAAAACAAGTGTGAGGCAGGTTGGAATTTTGTACAAGGGTGAGGGCAATTTGCACAAGGCGGAATTTCCATATACAAGTTTCCGTGGATACCTTCTTATCCTATCTACCAAACTAATTTTCTATCTATTCCTAACTTGAGACTAAACTATACTAAGGGGCATCATTCTAGTTTGATTGGGTCGATCTAATAATAAGCTTATATTTCCAAGATTTCTAACTTAAACTACCTAGTCTAGACTGACTTGATCTAACCTTACCTAATCTAGTCTATATTACTGGCTAACCTATCCGTCTACCTAATCTTCCTAACTATCTAATCTAATCTATCTATGGATCGGGGGCGGCAACTACCCTAGTCTATGGGTCTCGATATGTCATTCTATGTCTGTCCTATTTGATCTAAAATGGTTCTACTAATCTAAGATCTATCTGACTAATTATCTATTTCTAATCGGCTATAGGATCTGGATTGTCTAATCTAAACACTATATTCCTAGGCTAACTATAGCTAACTAGGCCTTTTTAACCAATCTAGCTAAACTAAGACTAATTAACCGATGACCAATCTACCTAGCTAAGGAGACCTAATCTAGCCTAACTTATCTTATTATAAGGGACATCTACCCTAGATCTAATCAGTCTACTTAGATTAATCCTAATTACTGGGTCTAGATCGCCTAATGTGAAACTACCAACTTATGCATGCTCTGAACTAGGCTTGCTAATAACGTAACTAATCTATCTAAACTGAACTATCTAGTTGACAACTAATCTTCCTGGTTACATAGATCTAATCAAACTTAACTATGTTAATGTAATGGTCAGCTATTCTAGGTCTAATTGGGTCTCTATGGATCTAGTCCCTAATGATCTAGATCTAAACTATTGTCTACAACTAACTAACCAATGTTATCATTTATCTTAGGCGACATAACTCATCTACCTAGCTATGCTAAACCAAATTAACTAACTACTCCTACCTAGTCTAGATAATGGGGTATTGACGGCTTATCATGAGCAGAAGAAGACGACGAGGATGGTGCTTCCGGCACATCCTTGAGCTCAACATCGACTGAGTAGTAGCGACGCAACCTACTATCGTTAATGGGCATGTCGAGCAATTTGCCTTGTAGGTCGGTGAGAATTATTGCGCCATTAGGCAGATCTCTACTACCTTGTAAGGTCCTTCTCTTTGAAACTTAAGCTTGTCTTTATGTGCCTTGGCATTGTACAACAGGGCCAATTCTCCCTTGACGAGATCTTTGGTCTTGATATTTCGATCGTGTCAAGCTTTCCTACATTGTTTCTCTACAACTAGAGCGTGAAGTGCTAGGAAGCGGGTTTCGTGGAGCTAGAGAAGGTTGTCAAGTCTCCTCTTGGTAGATTCATCTATACTAAGTCGTTCGGTGATGGCGACTCTCAAACTTGGAATGACAAATTTAGCAGGCATTACGGCTTCCTGTCCATACACCATTTGAAATGGAGTTTGTCCAGTACTCACTTTGAATGTGGTTCTGAAAGCCCATAAAGCTGCATGAAGCTTATGTTCCCAATCCGATCGCGAAGCTTCAACCATCTTCGTGATAATTTCTGCAGAGGATCTTATTCGATGATTTTGCTTGTCTATTGCAATGTGGGTAATAGCATGTACTCTTCCTATGGACAACCATATAAGAGGATAACAAGTGAGTGATAGTCTCGTCAAAAAATGAGTTCTGCGATCACTCACAAGTTCTAGTGGGCACCCAAAACGGACTAAGATGTTCCCGTACAAGAATTTAACAGTGGAGTTGGCGTCAATTTTCCTCACTACTTTGGCTTCTACCCATTTGGTCAAGTAGTCGGTGGCTATGATGATATAGTAAGCTTGGGAGCCACGGGCAGCTGGACGAATAGGGCCGACATAGTCAATGCCCCATTGTTTTGTTTTCTATCAGTAGGATCACGCACTTAGCAGCGCAATTGTCTTGTGATCTGATAGTTGTTATTACAACATTTTATATATACAAAAACGCTATTGCTTTATCACCTTGCATTTGTGTTGAATGTTTGAATGTCTCTTACTCTTTCTCATTTACTGTTTCCATAAATGAAGAAATGTATGGCTATCATAGACGCCTAATCCTATCACATTTCTATACATTCAGAATATCAGTAACAGTGAATTGTATGGTTGTTTACCGCTCTGGAAACCGGGTGTTCTTGCCTGTTTCCAGCAACCAGTTCTTTATAGTTAAATCTTCTTGTTTAGAACGGTTTCCAAGCAGAAGTATTTCTCAGTTGCAACGTGTATTTCCAGCCCGTCAGTGGGATGAAACGGTTACGTTCACTCAGCTACATGCAATTACAAGTCATGCAACCAATCCTAGCTCAAGCATAGATCAACATTTTGGACAAAGAGCAAATGTATAGTCTAACTACCAAACTATCTTAGGAAATCAGGGAATAATACAATAACAAGATTAAGCTATTCAATAGGAAATAAAGATCAAGAAACCTAACTTCCTAACAGCATTCTAGCAGCCCAAGAATCAAGAAACACACATTTCTTGATTTTTGGAATACCCAAGAACAATCAAGGACAGGATTGTTAGTGAATATGTAAAATCAGATCCACAATCTTAGCCTCTATAGTTTACGTGCATGCTGAAACTACAAAATCAAGAAATGAGAAAATTAATCCACATCTACATTCCACAAAGCAAGAAAGTAAGCAAGAAATCTAATTAATCCACAATCACACAAAGAAATCAGAATATGCTCATAAGAATCTCACTCAAGAAGATAGCCATGAACAAGGAGCTTCTCAATTGCCAAGAACTCGTGGTAGATCTTTTTTATTCAATGAAGAGAAATGACAATACAATCAAAAGCTCCCTCATAAGAGAGGGGGGTCCTTAAATAAGAAAGAGGGCTGCCCATGTGGAGCCCAAGTGGCAATTCCACTAATTTAGAAATTACATGTGGAAAAAGCCCTTCCACTAGAGGTCACCATCAAAAGGTGGCTCACTCTAAATTATTTAAGGGGGTCTACACTTATTTACATTGCCTAGGAAACATTACTAGCTCCTACATGGTCGTTCCTTCTCTGGGATACACCATGTAAGCTCACATAGAAAATAATTGTCATCCTAGCTAGTAATCTTCGGCTCTCATGCTCGGCTCTCAGCTTCTTCTGTTCTCCTCCTTCTGAGACCTCCTCGGTTATGGGTGAGATATACTTTGTGTCTTCAACTTCGCTCGGCATCTGGGGATTCTCTGAAATCCGCTAACATTATCCACCCCTAATCTGTTGCAGGCCCACTACAACACAGGTGATGTTGTTCCGCTCGGCACTTGGAAAAGCGTGGATCTTCGTTCGCTTCTGTAAAACCAGCTGTTTATTATCTGCAAAACGGTTTCACAGAAAATAAAGATTTCTCAATGGCCGCTACATTTTAGCCCTCTTGAGGACCTCTTGCGAGTCTTGCTCGTCTTGCTCGTCTTGTCGCCTCGCCGTCTATTTTTGCTCGCTCATTTTTTGCCCTAAGGCTTTGAACACTTGGAAGTGGAGCTTACTTCTGTAGTTTAGTGGCCCCAGGTACTCTCGTATCTTTTCGATGAAGCCCATTTCTTGCCAGTCTTTTATCACGGTGACATACCGTGATGACATGAAGGCTGCTCTGTAGTATAGTCGGGCCATCATCTCATGGTTCTCCTCTGACTGGAGGGCTACGTTGGGATTGATCCTGATTGGATCCAAACCACGATCCCAAAAGCATTCTTGCTGCATTAGAAAGGCCATTGATCGGCAATATTCGGCGCTTTCTTGCACACATAGGTCGGCACTGGTCTTGTATTTGTGCCCGAAGTCCAGCAACTGTAGCCTCAGGTCATCCAAGGAGATTTTGTCTGAAAATCCTGGAATCACTGGCCAGTTCACCAATTCAACCCATTGCTTCTCTGCAGACCATGGATTTCTTCATTTGAGTGGCATGTAAAATGGATCAACTTGTTTCCATGTCGGTGCCCTTAGGTACTCTTGCAGCCGCTTGCTATCTTTTAAGACCTTATTCCGCCATTCAGGTTGCGGTTGCAGTGCCGCAATGATCTTAGCCCTGGTGGAGTATTGGCTTTGATCAATCTCTTCTTTGCCTCCCCTCATGTTGGGAGGACACTTTTTTTCGAATTTTTCAGACTCTCTGGTGTCGGCCATCTTGCCCTTGGCCTGGTAGGAGAAACTGCCCTACGTTGTTATGGTGGCCATGCTAGGTAATCATCCAGGGTCTTAGTGTCCGTATCCTTTTCCTTTGCCCGCTCGCTTGTAAACGGCTCAACTACACCCGTGTCTTGTCTAGGCGAGAATCTTCTTGTTTATGGTGGATCTGTCAGGAAGTCGTCATCACCCTCAATGTCAGTGTTAATTTCTGGAGGATAAAAAATGGAGTGACTTGGAGAGAGGTGTAGGGATGACAGGTTTAGGAGGGGGTGGGTTTAACAAATTGCACGCTGCGTCGGGGGAGCGGAGTTGTTGAAGGAACTCGTCCCGTCTGGATTTGTACATGTCAGCTGGACCTTTAGATGGGCCCAATAATCTGCTAGGAGGTGGTGGAGAGAGGGAAGATGAAGAAATAGGGTAAGTTGGAATGAATGTTTTAGAAAAATTTGAAAGCAGAATAAGATGAGGGGTTAAAAGTGGGAGCGGTAAGGAGAAAAGTTCTGGAAGCAACTTCGGCTCTCTGGCTACCTGATCTCGAGCTACCATCTGATAGTCGGAAATCACACAAAGAAATCTGAACATGCTCATAGAAATCTCACACAAGAAGATAGCCATGAACAAGGAGCTTCTCAATTGACAAGAACTCATGGTAGGTCTTCTTTATTCAATCAAGAGAAATGACAATACAATCAAAAGCTCCCTCACAAGAGAGGGGGGTCCTTAAATAAGCAAGAGGGTTGCCCATGTGGAGCCTAAGTGGCAATTCCACAAATTTAGAAACTACATGTGAAAAAAGCCCTTCCACTAGATGTCACCGTCAAAAGGTGGCTCACTCTAAATTATTTAAGGGGGTCTACACTTATTTACATTTCATAGGAAACATTACTGGCTCCTACATGGTCATTCCTTCTATGGGATACACCATGTAGGCTCACATAGAAAATAATTGTCATCCTAGCTAGTAATCCTCGGCTTTCAGCTTCTTCTGCTCTCCTCCTTCTGAGACCTCCTCGGTCATGGGTGAGAGATACTCTGTGTCTTCAGCTTGGCTCGGCATCTGGGGATTCTCTGGAATCCGCTAACATCAACACAATAAAAACTACTCTATTATTTCTTTATTCTCCAAGTAATCCAAGATCTCTTTTATAGTTTCATCGATCTCTTTGTTGATGGGATGATGGCTTGTGATTCCATTGTGGCCTGAGTTCATCTTCGTCCTGCCAACAAAGTGGTATCAAAGCATGGTTTTGGATTCACTAGAGTTTTAAGATTAAAGAACCAAACAGGTTCATACTTTCAGAGCTAGTTTATATTAGATTTGTGTTTATCAATCATCATGGAAGGTTCAACCTCAAAGATCCGCTTGATCAACAAGTTCAATGGAGATGATTTCCGTATGTGGAAATTCAAGATGAGGATGATATTGATAGACAAGGAGCTATGGGGATACATCAACGGTTCTATAGCCAGACCGGTGAAACCAGAACTACTACCAGCATGGGAAGCAAAGGATGGCAAGGCTCTCACCATTGTATCCTTAAATCTAAAAGACACTTAGATAACTCACATATCAAACTGTTCCACCTCAAAAGAAACATGGGACATTTTTGACAAGTATTTATGAAACGTCAGATGTATCAACTCGTCTCTTGAGAAAGAAGGTCCTAAATCTCAAAATGAGCAAAGCACCTCAGTCAGTGATCATATGAACGAGTTCAAGCAGTTGTTGAATCAATTCAGGTGCTTCACAGTACATGACACCATGTAAGAAACTATTCTCAAACCTCACAACAACATAATCAAAGTACATTTTCTTTGGAGACTCAAGCTCACACAAAGTCGAAGGCCAAGGTTCCATTCGACTTCAATTTCCAAATGGTATCACTAGACAGTTAGATGGTGTATTCTATGTACTTGCATTAACAAATAATTTATTGTCTATAAGCAAGATCATTAATCAAGGCTATAGAGCTTTGTTCACTGCTAGTCGATGTACCACTATTGATGAGAATAAAAAAAGAAGTCCTCTCTGCACACATTAAAAAAAATTTGTATATCTTGAGTCATGATTATGCACTTTCTGTGAGTAATTCAGATGCTGATTTATGGCATCAAATATTGGGTCATTTAAACATGAGGTCCATCTTGTACATGCATCATAATAACATGGTCAAGGACATGGTCATTAATGCTACTTCCACAGCTAATCAGACTGTTTGTAAAAATCGCTTAGTAGAAAAACAACCTAGAACAAGATTTCCTTAAGGACAAGCCAAAAATGTGAAGTCCATTCTAGAGTTAATCCATAGTTATTTATGTGGTTCTATGAGCGTGCCCTCCTTGGTTCAAGCTCTATATTTCATCACATTTATTGATGACCTCTCCAGATTTACCAGAGTTATGTTCATTAAGAACAAGTCTAAGGCATTCACCTGTTTCAAAGAATTTAAACAATTTGTTGAGACTCAAATTGGTTAGAGAATCAAGACCCTACAGTCTAATTCAGGGGGAGAAAACATGTTTGATGAAATGGCGGACTATCTATCTTCATGTGGCATGCACCATCAATTCACAACCAACTACACACCGCAATAGAATGGCGTAGCTGAAGAAAGAATCGAACATTTTTGGAAGTTGTACAATCCATGATAGTCAATGTTTAGTTACCCAAGAAATTTTGGGCTGAAGCAAGTTCTACAGCCTGCTATTTGTTGTATTCCTTGAAGATAAATTTTATGATTTTAAGCAGAAGCAGCAAATGCATGAGTTTGTGCCAACAGCTCCATTAACATCGATAGGCCTGGACCTATGAATGTTCAACCACAAACTGAAGACATCCTAGTCATTTACCTAGGAGAGACATCTACTCAATAACCTATAGTTCAAAGATCTACACGACAACGACAACAACCTGATCGTTTTGTCCCTTAGACGCTCATCAGTCATGAGGAACCTGCCATTGTTGGGAAGCATTGTCAATGTCAAATGAAGACAAATGGAAAGCTGCCATGAATGTTGAGTACCATTCATTAATGAAGAATGAGACTTGGAGTCTTGTTAATCCTCCTACAGGTATAAAACCGATTGACACTATGTGGATCTTCAAACTCAAGCTTAAGCTAGATGGATCAAAATCCAGATAGAAAGCTCGTTTAGTGGTTAAAGGATATGAGCAAGTTTATGGAATACATTACACTGACACATTTAGTCCAATGGTAAAGCATCAAACTATTTGAACCTTGGGGCTAAAGGATTTGGACATTCATCAGATGGACGTCCATACATCATTCCTTCACAGATATATACAAGAAGACATTCATTTATCAACCAGAAGGTTACGTCCTTCAAGGCTAAGAGCATATGGTATGTAAATTGCATAAGGCACTTTATGGCCTCAAGCAAGCTCCTAGGGCTTGGTATGAAAGAATTAATCATTTCTTGTTGTAACACAACTTTACTTCATGCT
Organism: Diphasiastrum complanatum; assembly: GCA_029204225.1. NCBI lineage: Eukaryota > Viridiplantae > Streptophyta > Lycopodiopsida > Lycopodiales > Lycopodiaceae > Diphasiastrum > Diphasiastrum complanatum. The sequence continues at coordinate 809,346 of CM055111.1, read as the reverse complement.
CTGCAGACTCAAATGTATATATCAAGTGTAAAGGCCCAGGCTATGTCATAATAGCACTATATGTCAATGATTTATTAATCATCAACAACTCCAATCAGTTATTGCTTGAGACAAAGTCTCTATTGTCACAAGAATTTGAAATGACTGATTTAGAACCAGTTCATTACCTACTTGGTATGGAGATAACCAGAGATCGCGCAAGCAGAAGGACCACTATAAGCCAAGAATCCTATTTAATCAATGTACTGTAAGCCAATAGACACACCTATGGATCCAGGATCCAAACTGTCTAAAGACATGTGCCCCATAACTGAAGTAGAACAAAAAGAGATGTGCAAATATCCTTATCAGTCCGTAATCGGATCTATAATGTATTCTATGATTTGCACATGACCTGATCTAGCATATGCGGTAAGCACACCATCACAATACATGTCCAATCTATGCTTACAACACTAGAAGGCTCTACAATGATCAATGAGGTACATTTAAGCATCGAAGCACTATGCTTTATAATACAATGGTAATACAGAAGTTGCACTTACACTAGTCACCTATTCCGATTCAGAGTGGGCAGGAGACGTTGATACCGGAAAGTCCACATCTGGTTATATTTGCTTTATTGCAGGAGGACCCATCTCTTGGAACAACAGAAAGCAAAAATGAATTTTGTTGTCCTCTACAAAATCAGAATATGTTGCAGTGAAGGAGATTATTAGTCTTAGAAAGTTGCTACAAAATCTGCAATTTTCACAAATCAAACCAACTATACTCCAGTGCGACAATCAGAGATGTATAGCTCTATCTCTGAACCCACGAACTCATTCAAAAACTAAACACATAGAAGTTCAGTTTCATTTTCTTAGATAGAAAGTTTAGAACAAGGATCTTACAATTCTATATGGAGAAGGCTTAAAAAAATTCTTTCAAGAAGGCTCAAATTTTTATACAAAGTCTTATAATATATTTATCCTTTTTCATTAGGATGTAAAATACTTTGGGTCATTGTTTGGGAAAGCAGGCAGGTATAGGAATGAAATTGACATCTTTCTCCAGTAATCAACTTTGTAGAAAACTTATGGAAAGTTGACTTTTAAAAAACCAACAACTTTTTTGATAAGTAGGAAAAAATTTATTTATTATTTTCAAATGCAAGAAATTTATGTGTAGTAAAGTTGGTAGAATCGTATAAAGCTTACGTACAGATGCACAATTCAAAAGACAAGATTTTTAAAAAAAAAAATTGACAACTTCTAAAAGACACAACAAATTAGGGTGATGCAATAATCAATATCAAAATGTTAAATTTATACATTTGGATATAGTTTAAAAACTTAATAATGATTAAGAAATACTCACGTACGATTTTTGTATTTAAAAAGAAGTAAAATGACATGTAGTTTATTAAAATTTTATATTTATGGGCCACTCAAAAAATGTATTAAAGCATAAGGTCAAATTATTTCTAAAATCTTAAATCCAAAAAAAAATTATATGAAAAGAAAACCTATAGTTTAGTATTTGATAGGCTCATAACCTATAACGACTCAAACATGTAGGTTATGAGAACCTACAAAAATTTTCTTAGTAGGTGAATTAAAAACATGGTAGGCTTTTTGCAATGGATTATAGGTTTTTGCCAAGCACTTAGAAGTACATATGGTGAAAAGGAGAGAGAGAGAGAGAGAGAGAGAGAGAGAGAGAGAGAGAGAGAGAGAGAGAGAGAGAGAGAGAGAGAGAGAGAGAGAGAGAGAGAGAGAGAGAGAGAGAGAGAGAGAGAGAGAGAGAGAGAGAGAGAGAGATATTAACAGAACATAGTCAAGACCAAACCCTTTATTTAGAAACCAACAAGGTAAAACATAGCTGAAAAGTATATAGTACTCAGAAAGCACCATCAAGGAAAACCTATTTCAAGACATCGGTACATGCCACCACTCCACCATACAAAACCGTGCAATCCTAGCACCAGTGAGGAAGATAGGTGTCAACGTTGAATGTCAGTTGTTAACTATGTACAAAATAAGCTTACCAACTTGACAGCTTGCAGTATTAATGAAATAATATAGTCCAATCTTCTCTAATTAATGTGGCTTATAGCATAGGCCAAACCATATCCTTACCGTATCAGGGCATTTTGCCATTCTGATTAGTCTCATGGTATTGGTCCACATCCTTATGTGAATTTATTCCTTATGTATTTGAAAACCAGCTGTGCTAAATCGATTGCAACTCACAAACAAGGGATAGCATGGATTAGTACTCAAGTATAGGGGAAAATCCATGCCATACCAATACTTGTACCTATCGTGTAAAACGTCGGTGATGTACCATTTTTGTAACCCTTGAGCATATCCATGCTTTCCAAGAGCATGCCAGCTATCTCTCTATTTCATACATTTTAAGTTCTAATCATGTCTTATATTAAAAGTAAAGCAATACCTATGTATGTATATACTTGGCCAAGTATTTTATGTTCACATTCTTACTAGGATTAGGGTAACTCCATGTCGTTCCAATCCCTATGAATGTGACGATCTCTTGTGACTGACAATGTGTTGGTCCGAATATGTGACCTCTACTTGAGGCTCTTCATGCATGTCAAGTCTTTTTTTGGTCCTCAGCTCTCGTGATACTTTGGATCTTTTTGCATTTGTCTTTGAAGCAGACCCTAATGTTGGGAAAACAGGCGAGGGAGAATGTTGTGTTTCTTGCCACTCTTTGTATTGTTCGAAAAGCTCTTCCTCGGATGGATGTCTATCTCCTTGTGGATAGTCTAGCCACCAAGGACAAGTCTTCCACTTCCAAAAATGCAGTCCATCACTGATGGACAATGAATAGCACACAATTTGTCTTGTTCACATTCACTCCAATTTCTATAATATGTCATAAGTTGAATGAGGGCCTACATAATGAGTGAAATATGTTTTCTTACAACGGTTGATAAGACTCAGAATTGAATCTTCCATTCTATTTGATTCAAAATACACTTCGATCCACTGATCCAGATATGTATATGACAAATGTGGTTGTGATTAAAAGTGATAGTAGGACATATACAATGCTATGCTATTAAAACTAGCATAAGAAACAATTTAGATCCAAATCTACATACTTGCGTATGATGCAATTTGTGACTCTATCCTAAAACTTTTGGAAATTTATGGCATAGACTCGGACTTTTCAATAACCATTTTTCGAAGGAGACGTCTTTTGAAACAGCCATGACTTCCTCACAGGATTCTGTCACGACAACTATTTAGGTTATTGCTCTAAACGTAATTTGGTTGTTGTATCACAAGCAGTAAAAATGGTTGTATCTACAGACATGGTAAGGTGACGAATAAGATGCTAGTGAGTAAGGCAATGTGCCTACCTTACCTACATTTGGAAATAATAAACAACCAAACTAATCTTCGTTTGGTACTCATACCTCACTGAATAAAACAATACATTTGATCGATCTTCAGTTTCTTCCCATTAAGATGTAATAATAGGTAACAACCAATGAAACAAGTATTGATAACCTAGGCACTCTTAAAAGCACATGTATTTGCTAAACATGAAGAACCAAATAGAATGTAAATGAAATGATTCCACCATGCTTCCAACTCTGAACTCTCTGAAAAATAACAAGAAACAAACAATAAATTTCTGTAATCAGCAAATGATTGCATTTTTCCTCCATCTTTGTCCTTTCTTGATACGTCTCCACCATAAAACTCCATGAATGAGCCTCCATCTTCATCTTGTCACAAGAAACCATCAAACCTTTGAAATCCATGAGTAAGATAGTACAGAAATGATGCTAATCCAATCCATATGACTCCATATAACTAGTATGTAGCACTAGTCCTTCAAGATCCACTTGACACAAGAAAATGACCATAGATTCACCAAAAATTGACAATCCCCAAGCATTGGCACCATTTAGTTCAAACCTTGAGAACTTAGGCATGAATGAGTGATATAATGAACCTCAATTAGCTTCATTTCCATCAGCACAACTAGCCAAGAATGCTAGTACAACTTCAACATCAAAATGATGTAAAATAATGTAGCTAGTTTTATCATGTCTTGACAATTTGCACACATCCACTTGAAATTGCTCAAACATGAGATAGAACAAGTAAAGTATGACATTATTCAAAGTACATCCTACTTTGAATACTTCACATACTTCTCTTCTTCTTGATTTTTGACTATCTCCCTCACCAAGTCTCATGATAGAACCATTTGATCTACTCTCTTTATGAAGACATGTGACACCACTTGTTGCACAAATGACTTTCTTGAAATCATAACAAAGAAATGTAGAAGACCCACTTCCTTCATGCATGCACCTAGCAACATTTTTTTCCATATGATCAAAGAAATCATTAGTAACAGACTTTTCCAAGGAAGAACCTTCATCACCTCCATTGATGAAGTTAGATCTTTCTTTACCTTTTACATGCTTGAACTTGCCATGAATAACCACTGAAGAACCATCATTATCCTTATAGCTAGCCAAGTTATCGCAAAGATGAACATCTCCAAGAAGCATATTAGATCTTGACCTAGATCTAGCATAAATAAGCTTGTTAGACTTTGCACAAGATCCACCAATCTTATTGATGCTAAAAGAGAACTTTTTCCATTCCATCGTTTTTGTTTGCCATAACAAAAGCATCAAGCTTGAAAAGTCTACCTTGTCTATTGCCCCTAGCAACCAAGATTTCTTCCTTTGTAATGAAACAATCATCGCCCCCAAACTTTACCATGTATCCTCTCTCTATCATTTGACCAACACTTCACAAATTCTTTTAAAGTAAAGGAATGTAAAGAACACCATCAAGTCTTGATTTCCTATTAGTAGAAAGACAAATAGGAATTGAACCAATACCTTCAATCACACACTTACCAGCATTGGCCATGTGAATCACTTTCTTGGCTCCATATTGGACTTGAAGAACACATCATAAGAGAATCAAAAACACCTAGATCCTCATCATTAGTAGTAAAGTTGATTTGCTTGCTACTTTCATCTCTTTGCTTATTCAAACATTCATTAGTAAAATGCTCTTTGATTCCACAATAGAGGCATTTAATTTAGATCTATCTTGCTTCTTGCCAAGGCTCACCTTGATCTTGCCCTTTAGACCATTTGCTTTTACCTTTTCCCTTGAATTTGCCCTTGATGGACATAGCCTGCTCTTCATATTGAGATGTTGATGTAGATCCACCTCTTGCTTGAAGCCTAAACCCCTCATTCACCAAGATCTCTTGCAAATCCACTATGCTTGGAAAAGTTCTTTGAATAGCGAAGCTTTGAACAAAGATTAGCATGATCATCAAGTAAGCCATTAAGTATTACTTTTGCAAGTTCTACCTCCTTAATGCTCTCATCAATACATGCTAGCTCTTCATTAAATGCTTTAACTCTCAATACAAAAGCATGAGCACTCTCTTCCTTATTTTGCATAGATTAAAAGATTTGACACCTAAGAGTAAGTACTCTTGATGTAGACTTGGATTCATAAACCTTTTTCAAAGCTTCCCAAGCCTCACTAGATGAATTGCACTTACCAACTTCCTTAAGAAGCTCATTGGTAACATTCATCTTTATGATGTGTAGAGATCTTTTAGCTCTCTTGTCATACCTCATTTGATCTTGTTGTGCCAAGGGCCTTTTTTCCACTCCTACAACAATGTCCATCAACTCATTCATCTCAAGGAGAGACTCCATTCTCACCTTCCAAGTAGAATAGTTTTTGCTTTCCAACATAAAGCTTCCATTTGTAGCCATGTTGCAATGACCTGATCCTCTCTTTCAACCTGTTCCAATGGGCCACACAAAGACAATGTGAAGGAAAGTGGAAAATCATGATTTTTCATCATTTATAAACAAGATTTACATTGATATATATATATATATATATATATATATATATATATATATATATATATCCTTCTCGGATCTAGGGGCTAGGTTTATCCTTCAACCATAAGTGACCTAACCCTAAAGTTGATACCCTAAAATAGGTCATCAACTACAGAATTGACTTCATGATCTTGAGATCCATCAACAAGGTAACTTGCTAAAAATAGTCCTACATTCTCTCTACAATGTTAATGTACATTTTATACCCATTAGTAAAGATGCCATTTGAACTTGTGCGAGTAATTTACATGATTAGGCATAGGGCTAATCATCTATACATGTGGCATGTGCCACATCACCACTTACAAGTGGAATTACGTGGTAATATGAAGATATCTTATGCCACAAGCTAAGCTTGCAGCGTGAAAAAATTCCAAGTTGTAATTGAAATTGTGGATTTTACATCATCACAAAGATTTAGATTTCATTGTTAATTTTTTTTTATCTTTCTAAATTTATTTTGATTAACTAATTATTAGAAATAACTATTGATAATTTTTTACTATTTTAGTTTGGTTAGCTAATTATTGGCCAATGTGCTATATTTTGACCGTTTTCTATCTTATATTTTTGGTATAAAGCATTAATAGAATTTAACTTTATTGTTTGTTATTTTCTCCACTTATTTTTTGCATATCTGTTTTACTATTTGTTCATTACAAATCCATTTCTTCACGACATTAATAAGACTTTTTACTTGTTCTTTTGCAAATCCACTTTTTTGTGATTATGATGAGAAATTAGTGAAATCATGAATACTAAATATGTTTTTGAATATTTTGAATGCTAACCATGTATACTTTGATAAGTGACTATGAATTCTTTTTGCATTGTTCATGAATATTCTAAATATTCAACATGGAAACTAGTCATGAATATTCAAACAATATTCCGTACATTTAACATGAATACTTTAAATACTGATCATGAGCATTGATTGTGAATACTATGAATAAAAATTATGGATACTATAAATATTGAACATGAATATTCTAAAGATTGATCATGACATTGTGTCTATGAATTTTGAATTTTGAGTTTTGAACATGAATTACTTTAAATTCCAGTTAGAAATTTTTCTAAATGTCGATCATTATTTACTTTGATTGTTAATCGTGGATATTCATACATGCTTTTATATTATTTTAATTTCATATCTCTATGAATGCATACAATTTGATTCAAAGTTCAATTATCAAGATTGCTAATATGCATTTGAGATTTGGAATTACCTTGCATCAAACCTTAGGCAATGACAACTTTTATTTTAATAAATTGGTATTAACATACATATATGTGTGTGTACTAGGAAAATGGCAAGGCCTTTGTGGTTGGATCTAGAAATTTCACACAATGCTGAATATGCCCTATTTTTTGGAAGTGTCAAATATGCCTTCATTGTTGATGTGTAGGTCAACATAAAATATTAATTATTGTTCTTAGCCTCTATTTAGTTCCTTCTTGGTTGAAAGAGTTGATGCTCAAACTTGAGAACTTCCATGTTGTGTGTTGGTAAAGACATGCTTGAGAAAAGCCTATAATCCACCATCTACAAAAGCCTATAAGATTTTCAAATCAACTATTGAATCTTTTGTAGTAGGTTTCCAAAACCCACATGTTTAAACCAGGAATATTTATTTGGTAGCTTACAGCTAGGTCATGAAGTGCGTGGATTATTCACTGGAAGTACTTAAAAGGATCGTTCAATCTTTGTTTTCAAAAGATGTAAGTTTGTGGAAGATGACTGGCATGCCGAATTCAGGGTGCAATGCTCCTTTAGTGGTTGGGCCATGCTTGTATTTGGAAGACAATTGGAAGGAGAAGCGTTGCAGGATCATGGAAAGCGCAACCTTGGCCTCCATCATAGCAAATGTTTGCCCAACACAGGTACGTTGCCCGCAAGAGAATGGGATATAGCTGTGGGAATTCTTGCATGCTTTTGATACTCCACCTGCAAATCGATCCGGCCTAAACTCCAGAGCATCAGCCCCCCATTGTTCTGGGTCTCTGTGAATCTGTAGTATGGGCACCCATACTTGCAGCCCCTCGGGAATGCTCCATCCTTGAATGGTCGTATTCTTTACAGCTACACGAGTAAGGTCAGCTACTGCTGGGTACAACCTCAAAACTTCCTGGAGGATCATCGTAAGCTGGGATATCATCAGCACAAAAGAAGAGGATTGTCAGAACAATGCACGATGGAGACGTTAGGCATGCCGATCTGAAAATTCAAACTCAAAAACTTGAATGAGAATTGATTGTGTGCTTACTATTTTGAAGCCCCGGAGTTTCTCATCATCGATTGGCTTCCCGTTGCAAATCTCTAAGACCTCCTTGCGTGCACGCTCTTGCCACTGTGGGTGCAAGGAAAGCAGCATGATCGTCCATGTAAGCAAATTTGCAGTACTATCATGTCCAGCAAACAATAACGCATGGCACTCATGTATGACGTCATTTATGCTCAGTTTCTTGCGGCCTTTTGTTTCGTGATCTCCTGCTTCACTCTCATACAGCAAACATCCTAACAAGTCATTGCCATAATCTCGCAATTTCCCGGACTCTGCACGCTGTAAACGTACTCGAATAATCTCGTCTAAGATTCTGTTCATGTTGCGTTTGATCCGATTTATGTGTCTATTGTTGGGTGTGGGGAGGATTCTGCACGAAGATTTTCAATCCAACGTTATGAAAGGGCGTATAAGCCGAGGTTATAAAGTACTAATGATGATTTCCCACCAACCTGTCACGCTATTGAAAATTCCGGAAACGTACAGCTTTGCTTTTTATACACTACATAAATTAAATAAAACAAATCTCTTTGCACAATTCGAGCTGTCAGCTAAAGAGGATCAGAAATACCGGTCATAACCTGGAGAGCTGGCATCAAACTTATGTTCTAAGGATTGTAGAGAATCCACTTATCTAACATAGCATAGACCTGTCATTATATGCAGATGCTGAATCTAACAAACCCATTAGAAAAGCCAAAGAAGAACCTGTAGCCAGGAATCACAATTGTCCATACTAGATGACTTGGACTCATTACAAGCTTCTTAAGCTCTACTTGAAATCGACCAAACTTTTTTGATTGTTTGTGAGCGTTGCCAAATGAGGTGCGGCTGAAGATATCCATCGCAAGCTTGTAGAATTCCTCACATACTTCCACCTCAAAGCAGGAATCCTCCTGCAGCTGATCCACCGTTGCCCACCTCTTTATCATCTTATCCGTGCTTGTTACCATGGCTCCTAACATTCCCTGGCTAAAACAGAGTCTAAAAGGTGAGTAGGTAGTACAGACTTCATGTGATCATCCACATTTAGCATCAAGGGTTTAGCTACACTAGAAGGAGAATTTCCATTATTGTGCAGCGTGAGCTTGTTTTATGCATCAAACTGTTAAGCTTATGATCCTGTATATAATGGGAACGAACGTGTTTCACATAGGCAAAAATGTTATGTACCTTGAGTTTTTCAATGTTAAAAGTGGAGTTTATGATGCGCCGATGGTGCGTCCACTCATCATCTTCTATTGTTAAAATATTCTTCCCAATAAACTCTAGTAGGACTTTTTTTTCCAATGATGCTCTGTGAAAGCAACTTGACTTTGTGGACATAATGTCTTTGACCATTTCCGGATCCATTACAGTCAGTGTTGGGGCTGCTGTACCCTGCCAGAACACATGCGAGGTTCCTGGAAAACATACGTGTAGCTGGTAATGAGGTTATTACTGATCAATGGAAAGCACGGAATATGTACGTGCATTGATAATCTCCTCAAAGACTCTGGTACAGGTGGATCGCAGAGCAGAGCTATGTGCTAAGCGAAACGAGACCAGAAATTGTGCACACGATCAGTGCGGAAATTCACTTGAGATTTAAAAAAGAATTGGGTTGAAGTATAACAGCTTTCATACCAAGGGACGCGCACCAGGGCCCAAGGCAGGGCAGGATCCGGGGGACTATGTCGTGGCTGATTGTTGTCATGGTCTCTGACTGTGCTGCCTTAACAAGCTTCATCATTTCAGGAAAATCTCCCCCGAGCAGTTGATAAGGGCGAGCTTTGATCCCTTGAGACTGCATCTTTCTCACAATGCGCATTGGCTTCCACCAAATTGCCTCCAGTATAATGCATATTACATACTTTATGAAAAGCACAGTAAGTGCTGTAAATACGATGACCCACCATGCTGCTCCTGCCCATCCTCCTGCCTCAAGCTGATCATGAGTACTAGCCATTTCAGCACTATGTTTTCAGTTGCTGGATATGAGCACAAAGAGCATCTGATTCATATGTATAGGTTTATGAAGACCTCCTTCGTCTCATTTTGTCACGGAAGCACATCTCACAACATTCAACGATTGACAGTAAAAAGATTCGATCAAATCCGATGCATCTCACAAACGTTAAAGGATACTAATAGGCATAATAGGCATGAGCATTGATAGCGAAAAGCTCTCAAATGTTCTCAAATGTTCATAGGCTGTGACCACCAATGCAACCATATTCAATTGGCTTTCAATTGAACGTCAATTACACCAAGTAGCAGGCCGTGAGCAGGCCTGCTACCATGTAAAGGCACCCTTTAAAGCACCTCGCCATAGGGCGGCTAGCCATAGGATGGCTAGGTGCGTGAAAGGTGCATGTTACATAGCGTAGTTGCCTTGCTCAAGCCTGTTACCTAGTTAATCAATAATTGGTGTTTGGACTCATAGTGGACAGGTGGCAGATTTTAATTGGATCTCACCACAAATGTTTAAACTCATATTAGTTTGGGCCTTTCAATTGAAAGGCCCAAACTTCAATTATGCCCGTTAGCAGGCTTGAGCAGACCTGCTACCTAGTAGCATGCAGCCTTCAATGCACCCCGCCGCAGGGCGGCGAGGTGCATTGAAGGCTGCATGCTACAGCCGGTAGTGGGCCTGCTCACGCCCGCTACCTAGTCCGTAGTGTTGCTTAAACTATGCAGAGTCTTCATTGTTGCTTAAACTATGCTACAGCCGGTAGTGGGCCTGCTCACGCCCGCTACCTAGTCCGTAGTGTTGCTTAAACTATGCAGAGTCTTCATTGTTAGGAAATTATGGTTTCACATTTGTGAAAGATACATGTGAGATATTACCAAAACTTGAAGTTCATTAAACTTTTTAGACCCAATTTATAGCTCATGAAATGTCCATCAAAAGAATGGGACATCTCTCTAAAAGTGAAAATCTATGGGCCATAAATCTATGGACAGCTCTCAAATGTTCATAGGCTATGACCATTGACCACCAATGCTCACAGCCATATTCAATTGGCTTTCAATTGAACGTCAATTACACCTTGTAGCAGGCCGTGAGCAGGCTTGCTACCATGTAAAAGCACCCTTCAACACACCTCGCCGTAGGGCGGCTAGGTGCGTGCCCTGCGGCGAGGTGCGTGAAAGGTGCATGTTACATAGCGTAGCTGGCCTGCTCAAGCCTGCTACCTAGTCAGTAGTGTTGCCATTTTGCTTAAACTATGCAGAATCTTCATTGTTAGGAAATTATGGTTTCACATTTGTGAAAGCTACATGTGAGATATTACCAAAACTTGAAGTTCATTAAACTTTTTAGACCCAATTTATAGCTCATGAAATGTCTATCAAAAGAGTGGGACATCTCTCTAAAAGTGAAAATCTATGGGCCATAAAAATATTTCGAGTCATAATGTAAAATGCCAAGACAATTAATCCATTGTGCTTGGAAAAAGTCCTTTTAATGACCTTTACACCCAATACAACCGTTGACACTAAAAATGGATTTTGTTAAACGAATCATACAAATATCTAATGTTGGCTTACAAAAAATTACAGAAAAGGCCCAAGGGAGGGGATCCTCCTCAAAGTAAAACGTCTCAAAAAATATTTTTAAAAAAAATTGCCTAGACATAGATATGTTCAACTATCTAGAAATGGACAAATTTGTAAGATTCCTTTACATGTGCTTGTTGAGGTGCTCAAGAGAAGGAATCTTCATCATCTAAAAACATGGTGATCTAGAAAAAAAAAAAACCAGAGATTTTTTTTCTTAAATGCCAAAAAAATTTTGAATGGTTAACAAATATAAACAACTATGCTAGATAGAAAAATGCACTTTATCAAATATTGTACTAAGAAAAATTATTAAAGTATTTTCTCCATGTTCGATTTCGTATATATGAGAAGAAAATTTAAAAGTGAAAATATTACTAAATTGAGACTGAGATATTTAGTTTTTATTTTTGACTTGCGCTCTCTTTTTAAAAAAACTTTCAAAGCGTATCGTTTGTAAAAATAGGGTTAATTAAATAATGTGAGTGCTTATCATTTGAATAGATTTCAGTATTAGATCCTAGGTTGAGATAGCAAGCAACATTTTCAACTTCATCTTTGTCATTACTAGAATTTCCCATAGAGAAAATGTCTTCATCTCTAGTTCACATTTCTTGGAGCACAATGAGAGATTAACATCTTTCAATTATGCAATGTGGAAGATTAGAATGGAATCATTATTGATTCTACAGGATGTAATGGACATTGTGAGTGGCGCTGAAGAAGAACCTGCAGCACCTAATGAAGCTGCAACATTCAATAAAAGAACCAGAATTGCCCTTCATTTCATAAAAATGAATGTCACAAATGAAGTGTTAAGAGAGATCAGTACATGCACCACTGTCAAGGAGGCTTGGGACACTCTAAAAACAATCTATGAAATTAAGAATACTTCTAGATTGCTTACACTTAGAAACCAAATCTTTCTAAGTTATCAAAGAGTAGATGAGAGTGTTTCATCTTATGTAATGAGAGTAAAGGATCTTCATCAAGAGTTAGCTGGTATTGGAGATGCTCTTAAGAATACTGAACTTGTTCAAGTAGTCCTTAATGGACTTAGAGATGAGTATGACAATATTGTGCAAGACTTATGCTGTTAGGGAGGAACTTCCATCCTTGGAGACACTACAAGGTGTTCTCATTGCTGAAGAAAGCAGGCAAGAGAACAAGATGTTGAGGATCAATAGACTTTCATTGAAAGATGGTGGAGATGACAAAGCACTCTTCACCAAGGACAAGTCAAGAGGCAAGGGCAAAGGACAACCAAACTTCAAGAAGGACAAAGCCAAAGAAGGTGGTGAGGATCAATCCTCACAAGTTGCAACATCCAGTGGCAAGAAGAAGTTGTCAAAGATCAAATGTTATTTCTGTGGCAAGAAAGACCACTATGCATTAAACTGTTTCAAAAAGAAAAACCAATCTAAGAAAGCTAACCTTACTAATGAGGATGAGTGTGAGGGTGTTGAGAGTGAAAGAGAGGATTATTTAATGATGTCTAGTTTTTCATCTTTTCCTTTCAAGAATGAAAAAATCTGGTGGATAGATAGTGGGGCTAGTTCCCATATGTCTACTTCTAGAAACTCTTTCACAAGTCTCATGCCATACTAGGTGCAAAAAGATCAATCTATACTGCTAATGATGTAGAGTGTAGAATTGAAGGAATAGCCTAGTATTCCACTGCATGCATCCTCATCAAAATCTTTTTGTTTGCATGATGTACTTTATGTACCTAGACTAACCAAAAATCTCATTAGTGTAGGACAATTGTTTGATAGTGGATTGGGTGTCAAGTTTCATGTTGACAAGTGTATAATCTCAAGAGAAAATGAAGTTATAGCTAGAGGATCTAGAATTGGTAAGTTGTACAAACTAGATTCTAGGGAGAGTGCTAACATTTCAGATATTGCTTATGAGACCAAGGTTCTTCAGCAGGATCTATGGCATAAGAGATTGGGACATCCCAATTTCAAAGTCCAATCTATGGTCAAGGAAGAAAAATTTGTTGGACTACCAAAGACACTGTCAAAGCAGCTTCAACCTTGTGAAGCTTGTGTTTTGGCAAAATCACACAGAAGGCCTTTTCCAAGATCAAGCATCAAAACACAGGAGTCCATTTGAACTCTGCACTCTGATGTTCATTTCTCTTCAACCAAAAGCAAAGGAGGAGCAAATTGCTTTGTTTCCTTTGTAGATGATTATACAAGATATTCTTGGAACTATATTTGTCTTCTAAAGCCATGGTATATGATGTTTCCTTACTTTCAAAGCTTATGTAGAAAAGTAGTTTACTTTCAAGTTGAAAGCTTTGAGAAGTGATAGCGGAGGTGAATACACCTCCAATAAGTTTAAATACTTTTGTGAGAGAGAGGGAATACAAAGAGAATTTTCTTGTTCTTATACTCCTCAACAAAATGGAGTTGTGGAGAGAAAAAATAGAACTTTGTGTGAATGTGCAAAAGCTATTAGGCTAGAAGCATCTCTGCCTAAAGAATTTTGGGGAGAAGCAGTTGCATGTGCAAATTACCTTTGTAATAGGCTTTCTAATCTTGCAATAGAAGGAAGAACACCATTTGAGATATTGTATAAAAAAAAGCCTAAGGTAGATCATCTTAGGATCTTTGGCTGTGTATGCTTTGTGCCTGTACCCTAGAGACTAGGAAGAAGGATGATCCTAGTGCTGTTAAAGGAATTTTTGTAGGATATGCGTCTACTAAAAAAGCATATATAGTATATCTTCCCTCTACTGACAAGATTGTTGTAAGTAGAGATGTGATCTTTCATGAAGATCAGAAGTTTAACTTGAATGAAGCACAGATCAAGGAGTCTCATGCAAGATCTACAATCATCAATCTTGATGCTGCTCAAGAAGTGGTGAGGCCAAGGCTTGAAAAGGAGCAACGTCAAGCACCTACACCAAGAAGATCTACAAGAGAAAGATCTAAGCCAAGAAGGCTCACATATGATGAGGAAGGAAGGCAAGTGGAAGGTGAAACTTCCTATCATGCTCTCTTCATATCAGATGAAGAGACCAAAGATGTCCAAGAAACACTTCAATCCAAGATGTGGGTTGAAGCAATGATCCAAGAGTTTGAAGCCTTGATATCAAACAACACATGGGAGCTTGTGGAGCCACCAAACAACATGCATGTAATTGGATGTAAGTGGGTTTTCAAGATCAAGTATAATAATGATGGATCCATCAACAAATATAAAACAAGACTTTGTGCTAAAGGCTACTATCAAATGAAAGGTCTTGACTATGAAGACACCTTTGCACCAGCAGTAGTTGCAAAAATGGTAACAATTAGAATACTCATATCTCTTGCATGTTATCACAATTGGAGAATGTTTCAGCTTGATGTTTCTAATGACTTTCTCAATGGTTACCTTGAGGAGAAGATTTACATGGAGCAACCACTTGGATTTGTGAAAGAACATGAAGAATCAAAAGTTTGTCTTCTGTTCAAAAGTCTCTATGGACTAAAACAAACACCAAGGTCTTGGTATGCAAGGCTCAACTCCTTTCTCTTATCACTCGGATTTTGTCTTAGTGAATATGATCCCTCTTTGTATATTAAGTTTGTAAATAACTTTGTAGTTATTCTTCTCATCTATGTAGATGATATCATTCTTTGTGAAAATAATGAGAAGCTAGTTGAAGAAACTAAACATGCACTTGGTAGTGAATTTAAGATGCAAGATTTAGGAATACTTCACTATAATTTAGGCCTTGAAACTGACTTTTGGAAAGGTCATGCCTTCATAAGTCAAAGCAGATATGCGCTTTCCATGCTCAAGAAATTCCAAATGGAAAACTGTAAAGGCATAGATACACCAACGGAGCACATTGTAAAAGTTCCTATGAAAGATAATGAAAAATCCTTTGAGGACATCACTCTTTATAGGAGTCTTATTGGCTCACTTATATGGTTAACTGTGACAAGGCCTGATCTAAGCTTTAGTGTGCATAAGCTAAGTCAACACATGCAGGATCCAAAGATATATCATTGGAAGTTGGCTAAAAGAATCTTGAGGTATATATCTTCTACCTGAGACTATGGATTAATCTACAAAGGAGAAGATTTGACTTTGGTTGCTTTTTCAGATTCAGATTTTGTAGGAGATAGGTTGGATAGAAAATCCACAAGTGCTTACACATTTTTTCTTGGAGGAATCTAGTTTCTTGGCTATCAAAGAAGCAAGCAACTATATCCTTATCATCTTGTGAAGCTGAATACAAGTCTCTTACAACCACAACAAAAGAGATTTTATAGATCAAAAGGCTACTCTTGGAGCTAAAGTGTTATGGAGATGAAGACCTTCCAATTATCAAGAATGATAACATCTCAGCTCATGCTCTTGCAAATAATCATGTGTTCCATGCAAGGAGCAAACCTCGAGGTAGCTCATCATTTTGTAAGAGAAAAAGTTATTGGGAGAGAGATCTTATTGGAGCATGTTGGATCTTCAAATTGTTATGCAGATCTTCTCACCAAGCCATTGCTCAAGAATGTCTTTATCAAGATGAGGTCTAACCTTAGCCTAATTTCAAAGTCTATGTTGGATAGGAACATATATTTTAAGGAGGATTGTGAATATTAGTAAAATAATATCTTCCTATCTCGAGTTTTGGGGCCATGCCTATGTTATTTTCATTGTAAACTTTATTGTACATAAAGGTATGTGAATTGAGCACACAACCTACTAGAATAGGTCGAGTTTGAATTAGGTAGATTCAAATTTGATGTCATGCAAATGTTAAGATTACATGCAATGTCATTCAGTATGCATGCAAGCAACATGCAATCAGTGCATGCAACATGCAAAGTAGTTTTCATGATCTACCCATGTCTAGGCAATTTTGAGAGATGACATGTAGTACATGCAATATCCATGCATGCAGTTATACATGTGGATCCCTGTTAGTTGAGTTAACTAAGTTAAGTGGACTTTTCATGCAACTCCACTGTAGGAATTCGAGCCTCTTTGATGTAGGGAAACTTTGGCATGTTTTGCCACATTGTGAATATTGAGATTTTGGTGTTTTGGGCTCATTCTCTCTCTACCCAAGTTTTATGAGTAGATTTTCTCTCTCTACCTGAGAGGAGGCTGTTTTTCCCATACTGAACACTTAGAATTATTACTGACATTCACTCCTCATAGTGAGAAGTTAGTTTTTTCAGTCTGATGTATGTCATTGTGCTCTTGCCTTAGATTTTTCAAGTAATATGTTCTTTGATCAATCTTTGCAATCGCAACAACTCAGTAAGGACCTGTAAGGTGTGTGGTCTTGAAGAAGAGTCTTTATGGACTCAAGCAAGCACCAAGAGCATGGTACTCTAGGTTGCATTCCTATCTTATTTCCATTGGATTTGTTGTAAGTTCTTATGAACCATCATTGTACTACAAATGTAATGATGGAAAGATCATCATTTTGGTTTTATATGTTGATGATATAATTCTCACAGCAAATGATCATGATGGCATTAAAGATGTAAAAATTTCCTTGTCTAGTGAGTTTAAAATCATAGATCTAGGACTTCTAAAGGTCATACTTGGAATAGAAGTTACTAGATGAAATGATTTTACTTTCATATGCCGCTACAACCGTAATCGACCGCTGACACTGCCACTGACCGCACCAGTCTGCATCCCTCCGTCCTTAATCACATTAGACCACAATCTACTGTACCTACCGCAACCACAATCAACCGCAGCTGAACGTAACCGAATGCAACTAACCGCAACCATCCGTCAACCGAATCAGATCGCAATCACCCGCAGTGATCCGTAGCACCCGCATCCCAATGTAACCGTAAACCACACCAGACCGTAGACCGTAAACCGTAGCACTGCCAAAAAAAAAAAAATTCAAAAACACCAGTACCCAATGCGGTTGCAACAGTGGTTGCGATTGCGGCAAGCGATTGCGATTGTGGTTGCGGCGGTCGATTGCGATGTCAGCGATCAATGGCGACGTCAGCGGTCGATGGCGGTTGCTACGATGGATGAAGGGAATGCGATGGGTGCAAAGTAATGTGGTGGTAGGGCAAAGTGATCGTTCTTGGGTGGATACGTTTGAATGCGGTGTCCATCTGTTGTGGTGAGGGTGGCTGATGGTAGTCGTAGTATAGTGCGGGTCAGTGCGGGTGAATGCGTCTAGTTACGTTTGTGGACGAATGGGTTTGGTTGCGGTTCCATGCGGAGGTAATGTTGTAAAGCTACCTTTACAAGCTTTATTTCCGGAGCCAGCTATGTCCCCGGCGCCAGCAGCGCCCCTGCTGCTCCCGCGCCAATGGCGCCGGCGCCGCTCCCGGCGCCACTGTGACCAGAATCCAGCCGGCGCCAAGTTCCTATGGCTGAAAATCTTTGATCGGTTCTAGCGGAGTCCAGAGAGCTCAGATCGATGTGCAATCACCTCACACGATCTAGGCATGATTAAAGGAAGCCTGGGGATCAATAAAATCTAGAGAGAGAAAATGACTTTCTAGAAAGAGAAAATCCTAGAGAGAGAAAAACGTGCTTTACCAGCTTGGGTAGAGTGCTTGGTATGAGAGGGGGTGCCGAATCACACCAATACTATAGGGGAGTGCGGGTTGCGACTCAGGGCGAGCTCCAACCAAGTCTCAGCCTCCCTTGCTGGAATGTTGTCCTGGCGCTCGCCTTGGCATGCTAGCGCCCCGGAGACTAGGGTCGGTCACACACTTGAAATGTAACCTTCTCAGATTTATCAATAAAGTGGGATTTTTCTCAAACTGACTCTGATTACCTTCTGGGTTTCAGTGTTCGGTAAAAGCGCCAGTTGTAAGGCCGCTTTCAAAATTTTTAACTTGGCACATAGCTGAGGGTCGTATCCCGGGACGCCAGTGGTATGCCGTCAGGACCATTCAGTCCGTGGCGCCAGCGGTATGGTGTCGGGACCATTTGGTCCAGGAACTGGTTGTTTCCATATCTGTCACGGCTTGTGGTTCTGAGTGTTCCTTGCATGAACGTGAATGGGTTAAGCTCTTGGGGAACGGGCTCTAACCTGTCGGCTGAGTTGGATGGCTTGCTTGGGTGGATGTTACTTGTTTATGGCTGTCCAGTCTGGCGTGGCGCCAGGTTGGCTTCCAGCGCTCGTGACGAAGCTTTCAGTTGGTTAAGTCTGATGTAAGTCAGACCGCTTGCTTGGAATGGATGTTACTCGTTTGTAACGAAGCTTCGAGTTGGTTAAGTTTGATGTTTGTCAGGCGGCTTACTTGGAGGGAAGTCACCCACATCGGGACCCCCGATCTGGTATGGCGCCAGGTTGGATCTCAATGTTGGTTTTCGGAACTTCAAGTTGGTTAAGTCTGATCGTTGTTGGCGAGTTGGCTGCTTGTATGTCAAGTGGGTTTGGATGGCAAGAGTTGAAGGCTGGGAAGCTAAGTCGTGGTTCCCGGCTCCCTTTGGGATGCCTGCGCTACATGTGGTATCAGAGCCGACTGGCCGGTCAGCTATGCGGATCTCACGGAAATGGCCACGGTTTGGGGTTCATCAAGACAACTGTTGTGCAAGGTGCTGCCCACAGTGTAAGCACAGGTGCGTCCACGGTCGGGGTGGTCGGCAGAACGGGGGACTTGATGAGTCAAAGTGCTGCCCTTGAGGTGTAAGCACGGTCAATTCTCGCGGTTCGGGCCTGGCGTTGTCTGCACGTAGGACAGATGAGGCAGTGTGCTGCCATTAGGTTGGTGTAAGCACGGTCTGTGCCTTGTGGGGTGCGGGGCGACATATTCGAACTGTACGGGTTAACCATTGATACAGAGATGTTGCTCGAATTCGGGTGTAAAGCACGGGTGGTTAGCTGCCGGTGCAGGATAGCTACCAATCGTTTAGCTATAAGGGCTATCGACCAAAAAGTGGTGGGACGTGACTGAGGCAATGTGCTGCTTAATGGTGAAAGCACGGATAGTTGGAGGGGTGTCCTATGTGGGCTGATTCCGTGATCGATTTGTATGGGCGCGGCCAGGCAAAGGTCCGTTGGCAGGACCATCTCAAAGGGGGACCTTGTATTTGTTACTTGTTAGTAAAACGTATTCGTGGTGAGTCTTAGTACTCGTGCTTTGCCTGGTTTGCATGATTGCTTGTGATACAAGGAGCTGATGGCTCGAGAAGGAACCTTTTCTTTTGAAGGCTGATACCATCAAACAAAGAGGACTACAGAATCTGTGGGGCGGATTTGCAGTTCAAGTACTCACACGTGAACGACAACGAAACGACTCAATGTTTGCAAAGGATGGATGGCTAGCCTGTTTCTTGGGTTAGTTTCATTTGCGACAACGCCCACCAGACGCAAGCAGGAAGTCAAAAGTTGGAAAGGGCCATTTCAGGGGAGATCTTCTATGGAGCAGTTGGTCTTCATTTTGGGACGGCCACCTTCGGAACTAAAACTCACTGAGCATGTATTTGCGACAACGCCCACCAGACGCAAGCAGGAAGTCAAAGGTTGGAAAGGGCAATTTCAGGGGAGATCTTCTACAGCAGATGGTCTTCATTTTTGGGACGGCCACCTTCAGAACTGAAACTCACTGAGCATGGGTGATATCCAGTATCAGTTGGATTTTTCCTCAAAGGGGAAAAGACTAGGATCCTCTTCAGAGATTGGCAACAAGTTGGATCGAGCCATAATCCTAGCAGATGGGAAGCAAAGTGTTGGAAAGGCTTTTTGTCCGAAGAACTTACTCTAAGTCCGATCAGCTGATTTATTGAGTGGAGGGGAACTATCACACACACCTCTCTCTTGGGGCAAATTTTGAATGAAAGTTGATCAAAATGGGGGCAAATTCAAGGTGACCTAGCCATACCACACGAGGAGACTGGCAAACTTTGGACCTAATAAGTTGACAAGTTTTTGTTGTGGAAAGGAAAGTTTGTTATAGGCTTTCTCTGGACCAGCAATGATGAGGAAACATATGAGTACGCTGGCTTGTGTTACGTGTAAGGCAGCTGATCAATGAAGGAACTGTGAAAGTTGAGTCTTGCATTAGAGACTTGGTATTTCGAATGGACGCTAAGGGACAGTTCGCGTTGAGATCGGACTAGTGCAAACTCTGGGTGCATGTGTCTGATTCAAAGAGAGCTACTTGAAGCCAAGCTCGATGTACACTTCTTGTTTTGATTGTGAGGCAACTGAATAAGAATGTCAATTGTGAAAGTCAAGTTTTGCGCGACGGACATGGTGCTTCAAACAAACGCGAAGAGATAGTTCAGATGCGGATCAAACTGGTGCGGCCCTTTGGCTTTCCACGAGGTCAATGGTTACATTTGGGCTGATTCAAAGAGCTACTTCAAGCTAAGTGAGAGGTGCATTGCGGAGTACTCAATCTTTGCCTACCTTAAAGAGCCAAGATGGAAAAGTATCACGATCAGGCTGGGACAAGGAGAGAAATCAAGGTGCAGAAGCAACAAGGCACAGAGTGGACCATAAAGTGGGCAATCAAATGATAAATCCTTCGGCTCAGGGAGCCTTGATACCTGTGCGGAACTGAACAAATCTGGAGCTCGGGGAGCTCAACACAAAGTGCATCAAGGACAAATCAGGAGCTCAAAGGAGTTCCAAAGTCGAAAGTCAGAAGCGACAGGGGCGTACATTTCAAAGAAAGGCCTCTGTCACCAGTTAATAAGGTTCTCGGGTTTTACGAAAGCGATATCAAATCTACGCTTTTCCCAGACAAAGATATTTTTTTTCAAGTTATGTAATTTTTCAATGTTAATAAAAAGTGGCCAGTAAATTGAGTACTGTGCCAAGTAGCTTAAATGTATAGTCATTTTAATTGGGAGACACCTTTACTTTAATCTGACATCTGATGAGGACATCAGATTTTATAAAGGTGGGGTGGATGTTGTAGAGCTACCTTTACAAGCTTTACTTCCGGTGCCATCGGCGCCAGCTATGTCCCCGGCGCTAGCAGCGCCCCCGCTGCTCCCGGCGCCACTGTGACCAGAATCCAGCCGGCGCCAAATTCCTATGGCTGAAAATCTTTGATCGGTTCTAGCGGAGTCCAGAGAGCTCAGATCGATGTGCAATCACCTCACACGATCTAGGCATGATTAAAGGAAGCTTGGGGATCAATAAAATCTAGAGAGAGAAAATGACTTTCTAGAAAGAGAAAAATCTAGAGAGAGAAAAATGTGCTTTACCAGCTTGGGTAGAGTGCTTGGTATGAGGGGGGGTGCCGAATCACACCAATACTACAGGGGAGTGCGGGTTGCGACTCAGGGCGAGCTCCAACCAAGTCTCAGCCTCCCTTGCTGGAATGTTGTCCTGGCTCTCGCCTTGGCATGCTAGCGCCCCAGAGACTAAGGTCGGTCACACACTTGAAATGTAACCTTCTCAGATTTATCAATAAAGTGGGATTTTCCTCAAACTGACTCTGATTACCTTCTAGGTTTCAATGTTCGGTAAAAGCGCCAGTTGTAAGGCCGCTTTCAAAATTTTTAACTTGGCACATAGCTGAGGGTCGTATCCCGGGACGCCAGCGGTATGCCGTCGGAACCATTTGGTCCAGGAACTGGTTGTTTCCATATCTATCGCGGCTTGTGGTTCTGAGTGTTCCTTGCATGAACGTGAATGGGTTAAGCTCTTGGGGAACGGGCTCTAACCTGTCGGCTGAGTTGGATGGCTTGCTTGGGTGGATGTTACCTGTTTATGGCTGTCCAATTTGGCATGGCGCCAGGTTGGCTTCCAACGCTCGTGACGAAGCTTTCAGTTGGTTAATTCTGATGTAAGTCAGACCGCTTGCTTGGAATGGATGTTACTCGTTTGTAACGAAGCTTCGAGTTGGTTAAGTTTGATGTTTGTCGGGCGGCTTGCTTGGAGGGAAGTCACCCACATCGGGACCCCCGATCTGGTATGGCGCCAGGTTGGATCTCAATGTTAGTTTTCGGAACTTCAAGTTGGTTAAGTCTGATCGTTGTTGGCGAGTTGGCTGCTTATATGTCAAGTGGGTTTGGATGGCAAGAGTTGAAGGCTGGGAAGCTAAGTCGTGGTTCCCGGCTCCCTTTGGGATGCCTGCGCTACAGGTAATGAGGTGAGTTATGTTCGGTGGGTTATGGTGGATGTGGTGATTACGATATATGGGGAGCAGTTGTTTCGATTGCGGTTTCAACGGCTTGTGGCGGTTTCAACGGCTGGGTAGCGGTTATAATGACGCTATGTGGATGTGGGTAGAGGGTGGTCTGTTGGCGGTTGAAGGTGGCCGAGGGTAGTCGTAGGGTCGTATGATTGCGGTCTGTTGTGACTGTGGATGAATGCGTTGTAATGTGTCTGTTTTGAGGTGGGTGCGGGTCATCGTAAGGTGGTGAGAGGGTGGTCACTTGTGGTGGACCTAATTGCTTCGGTTGAGATCTGATCGAACTCCTTCGGTCGAGATTTGATAGGGACCCGTCGGTCGAGATTTGTTCGAAAACCATCGGTCGAGATCTAACACAGGAGGCATCGGTCGAGACCTAACTGATAGCGTCGACCGAGATCTAACTGATGGCGTCGGTCGAGATCTAGCTAATGGCGTCGGTCGAGATCTGACATAGGAGGCATCGGTCAAGATCTGACTAATGGCGTCGGTTGAGATTTTATTGAGGGCCATTGGTTGAGATTTCACAGGGCACCGTATGAGATCTTGAAGCACTTACATGAACTCCACCCTTATCTTGCATATTGAGTGATTGTATGGGGTCAATCTCTCACTTATTTTCAAGAGGACATTTCCTATTGATGTCATCATGAAACAAGCATTGTACCCCCAAAGTACACAAATGTGGATGAGTGATCAGAAGTGATGTTGCACCCCATTGCAATCTAAAATTCATACACACACAAATCTAGCAAGATGTACAAATGTCTTGATGACCAAATTATCCACTACTCTCACCAATGTCAAGTTTGATAGAAATAATTGACCTTGTCTAATTCACAAAGAAGGAAGCACTGAAGTAGAAGCTTAAAGCTCAAATTTTTAGATCCAATCACTCCTTATAGACTCAGTGAGGTCTAATATACTCTTATCCTAAGTTTGGAAGAGATCAAAAGTGATCTAGATTAGACCATGCCCAATTTTTTTTCCTACCTGACACACAAGGAGATTTTCCAA
Organism: Diphasiastrum complanatum; assembly: GCA_029204225.1. Taxonomy (NCBI): domain Eukaryota; kingdom Viridiplantae; phylum Streptophyta; class Lycopodiopsida; order Lycopodiales; family Lycopodiaceae; genus Diphasiastrum; species Diphasiastrum complanatum. Next base: position 785,491 of record CM055111.1, on the reverse strand, counting down.
TGAATTTATAGTTCTAGAGCTCGATAAGAGCCTATAGATTAGATCAGACTAATCAAATGGTTAATTGGAATTCCCTGGAGTAGATTGCATTCCATTATATCCTTCAAGATCTTGCTGTAGATGGGCACCTTGTCACAAAGAAACAAAACTTGCTAAATTGGAATAGCCTCAAAGTCTAGGGTTTAGGGTTCATAAAAAATAAAAAGCTAATGACATACTACTTCCATCATGGATCTCAAGCCAATATGCTCATGAATTTATATGTGGACCCTTGTATGCCATTTAATTTGTGGTTTTAGGGTGGATATGTCTTGTCACTAGAGCTAGATATAATTCTAAATCTTTGAAGATAAAGATTGAAGATTCAATAGTCAACCACTGAAACTATCATGAAAAGTAGAACATCTTCAACTCCAACAAGAAAAGAGATACAAAAAATACCTGGTATAAATCATTTTGTAATACTCTACTATCAAGGTATTTTGATCAATCTAGTGTCTGGATTGTATCAAAATAAAAACTAAGTTCTTGACCAATAAAATTAAAAAATCATACTCATCATGAAATATCATTTTGAGATTAAAAAAAACCTTTGATGCTATGTTGAAATCGAATATCATATATTACATCAATCAAATAAAGCACATGTACATCGGAAAGACTAAATGGAATGTATATACCATGAATTGTTGAACTAAAGCCTCTATCTCTATAGCATTCTGGTGGATCCTAACAACAAGAACAACACCAGATTACAAATCTATCATTGTTGATATTCTCTCACTCATCAAATATTTATTAATACTTAAAATTTACATCATTATGTTTGGCTCAAAGCCTTCTCTGTACATCATGAAAAAAGACAATTGTTGCTATGCTTGATGAAGATCCCTTCTCCAAATTCGAAGGATCTTACCTCAAATCTAATTACACAAGTATCTTTCACATTTTTGGAAAAAAAGATTCATTCTTGTGTTTTTCAAAATAATAGTTAGCCAAGCAAGGGTCACCCATGGAACTTTTTACGTACGCTATGATATTTTGGTGCATAGAAAGTTGGACAGCCATTAATATACATTTTTGGTGCATAGTTGGACAGCCATTAATGTACATACAATTGAGCTTTGACACATTTTCTTCTTGCATTTGTCTTTCTTTCAAAGAACAAGCGTTGGTATTCAAACCATATATTTGCATCTTTCATTCGTGACAACACAAAGCGTGCTAGTCATCCCAATTGTACTGAAATCTTGCCAATATGACAAAAATGTGATGACACTATTCAAGAAGACTTTGATTTTAGTCAAATAAGATTAGTCCAACCTAGCATTAGGAGAATATTCATTGGGCTTTATTATGATTATGTACATACGGCCGCAATATGAAAGTTGTGTCTTGCATAACGGTGATGGTATCATAACAAGCCAACAAGAACATCTATTTATATCAAAAGGTTTATTAATGTGTTCAAGTCAAGAGAATAAAAGACTCATATCTTGTCCAAACACTTGTTGAATGTTACATGTCACACATATAGAGAACATGATCATGTTGCAGTTATGTGTCCAAAAATAAGAAGTAAATATACAATAGATCAAAAAAATGAAAACAAGGAGCAAAAGTGTTATGAGGGTTTTCTACATATTAATACCCATATAAATAATATTAAGATGTTTTTTGGTTTATTGATTTAGGGTTGAGACAACATATGAGCTATAATATATTCAAATAACTATAGGTGCTTGGAGCATGTAAAGGTGGTTTCACATGGAAGAGGGCTAGGCCCATTTCAAAATATGCACTTATCCCCCAATTTGACAGCCCAGGTCCTCCCATATCATTCCATGTGAAAACAATTTTTCATTTGGAGGCCAAGGCATTAAATGTTTTTTTATTTTAGATAAGGCAGTTTTGTATTTTATTGGAGGGGAGATAACCGGCCCACCACTTACCCCCATCACCTTTCAATGCCACTTAGGGGGGCAACTCTCACCACCCCCTTGTGAAATGGGGGGAGGCCTCTTGGAGTGGCTCCACCAATCAAGGTACATTATATGGACCATTTGACACCCCCTTCCCCCTTTAATTTCCATGTGAAACTACTCTCAAAATATATCCATATTGTCAATGGTGAATCCTTGATAAGCTAGATGGGCTGGAATTGACACTTTTGCTTTTTAAGGAAGGTCAAAAGAGGACAATAAAAGAAGTTCTATATGTGACACAACTTTCCATGAGTTTATTGTTTGTTTGCAAGATTATTGATATAGGAAAGATATTTATTTCCAAAGCAAGAAGCTCATTACAACCATGCATTCAAACAATTGGATTCAGATCCAAAGATTTGTACAAAATCATAGAGAAAAAAAGTAATCAAAGAAACCTTAAGAATTTGTCTATTTTTCTATTTCAAATCTACTGGTTTTTGGGCAATTCTTTTAAATTATTGTTTGAGGGGTCTTTACTCCGAGTGTCCCCTCCCTCATGCCTTCCCTGTTTTGAGGTGCCCAGAGAGGGGACCTTCTTCACTGTAAAGACCTCTTAAAACAAATAAATAAACTCGAAATAGAAATCGTCTAAAGAAAATATCCGTACAACAACAAAAAAATCATAGCACTGAAATGTCTAGTACTCATGTTGGGACAGGAGGATGGGCAGGAGCAGCATGGTGGGTCATCTTATTTACAGCACTTACTGTGCTTTTCATAAAGTATGTAATATGCATTATACTGGAGCCAATTTGGTGGAAGCCAATGCGTATTGTGAGAAAGATGCAGTCTCAAGGGATCAAAGCTCGGCCTTATCAACTGCTCGGGGGAGACTTTCCTGAAATGATGAAACTTGTTGAGGCAGCACAGTCAGAGCCCATGACAGTAATCAGCCACGACATAGTCCCCCGCATCCTACCCTTTTTGGGGCCCTGGTGCGCGTCCCTTGGTAAGAACCCTGCTGTATTCCAGCTCAAAAAAAATCAAGTCTCATGTAAATTAACGCACTCTTGTCAGTCTCGTTTCACTTCGTATATAATTCTGCACTGCTATCCACCTGCACCAAAGTCTTTGAGGAGTGTGTCAACGTACGTACATAATCCATGCTTTGAATTGATCAGTAATGAGTCAGAACCAAGTACATGTATATTTTCCAGGAACCATATATGTGTTTTGGCTGGGTACAGCATCCCCGACACTGAATGTGGTGGATCCGGAAATGATCAAAGAGATCTTGTCCACAAAGTCAAGCTGTTTTCAAAGAGCAGCATCGGAAAAGAAAGTCTTAAATGAATTTATTGGGAAGGGTATTTTTACAATAGAGGATGATGAGTGGACGCACCATCGGCGCATCATAAATTCTATGTTTCACACTGAAAAGCTCAAGGTACATTACATTTTTGCCTTTGTGAAACACGGTCGTTCCCATTATACACAGGATGATAAGCTTAGCAGTTTGATCCATAAAACAAGCTCACGTTGCAAACTGTTGGAAGTTCGCCTTCTAGTATAGCTAAACCCGTGATGCTATCTATAAATTGAGGAGTGATCACATGAAGTCTATGTTACCTATTCATTTTATAAGCTCTCTCTTAGCCAGGGAATGGTAGGAACCATGGTAACGAGCACGGATAAGCTGATGAAGAGGTGGGAAACGTTGGATCAGAAGGATTCCTGCTATGAGGTGGAAGTATGTGAGGAATTCTACAAGCTTGCAATGGATATCTTCAGCCGCACCGCATATGGCAACAATCACAAACAATTAAAAAAGTTTGGTCGATTACAAGTAGAGCTCAAGAAGCTTGTACTGAGTCCAAGTCAAATAGTATGGACAATTGTGATCCCTGGCTACAGGTTCTAATTCTTTGGCTTTTCTAATAGGTTTGGTATATTCAGCATCTGCATATATTAATGACAGGTCTCTGTTATGTTGGATAAGTGGATTCTATACATTTGTTAAAACATAGGTTGATGTCTTATGTAGGTAGCGAACTATGCAAGTTAGAACCGGTATTTCAGATCCTCTCTAGCAGACTGCTCGAATTGTGCAAATAGATCTGTTCTATTTCATTTGTATAGTTTATAAAAATTCAAACCTGTGCGTTTCCGCAATTTCCAATAGGGTGACGATTTTGCAATTTCTAACCAAGATGGCGGGAAATCGTGACTAGTGCCTTATATTTATGCAATTTCGGCTTATAAAAGCCCTTTCATAACCTGGATTGAAAACCTTCGTGCAGCATCCTCCCCACACCCAACAACAGACACATAAATCGGATCAAACGCAATATGAACAGAATTTTAGACGAAATAATTCAAGCACGTTTACAGCGTGCAGAGTCTGGGAAATTGCGAGATTATGGCAATGACTTGTTAGGATGTTTGCTCTATGAAAGTGAAGCCGGTGATCACGAAACGAAAGGCCGCAAGAAACTGAGCATAAACGACGTCATAGATGAGAGCCATTCCTTATTGTTTGCTGGACATGATACTACTGCAAATCTGCTTACATGGACGATCATGCTACTTTCCTTGCACCCACAGTGGCAAGAGAGTGCACGCAACGAGGTCTTAGAGATTTGTAACGGGAAGCCAATCGATGATGAGAAACTCCGGGGCTTCAAAATAGTAAGCACACAATCCATTCTCAGCATGCCCTACCCCGCTCTGAATCCAAGTTTTTTACTTTTAATTTTCAGATCGGCATGCCCAACGTCTCCATCATGCACCATACTGATTCTTCTTCTTTTGTGTTGATGGTATCACAGGTTACGATGATCCTCCAGGAAGTTTTGAGGTTGTACCCAGCAGTAGCTGACCTTACTCGTGTAGCTGTAAAGAACACGACCATTCAAGGATGGATCATTCCCGAGGGGCTGCAAGTATGGATGCCCATACTACAGCTTCACAGAGACCCAGAACAATGGGGAGATGATGCTCTGGAGTTTAGGCCGGATCGATTTGCAGGTGGAGTATCAAAAGCATGCAAGAATCCGCAGAGCTACATCCCATTCTCTTGCGGGCAACGTACCTGTGTTGGGCAAACATTTGCTATGATGGAGGCCAAGGTGGCGCTGTCGATGATCCTGCAACGCTTCTCCTTCCAATTGTCTTCCAAATACAAGCATGGCCAAGCCACTAGAGGAGTATTGCACCCTCAATTTGGCATGCCAGTCATCTTCCACAAGCTTACCTCTTTTGAGTAAAAAGATTGAACGATCCTTTCAGTACTTCCACTGATAAATAATCCACGCACTCACCTCCTCACTCAGCTGTAAGCTACTAGATAAGAATCCTTGATATATATATGGACAAAATGTAGAGCCTGGAGCTAGCCACTGATGGAGCTGCTAGAATCACAAGTGATCAGAATTATACACCAGCTCAATTTGTTGTTGGAAAAGGGAGCAAGGTCAGCTGAGAGGGATGGTAATGGAGTTTAGTTAGGTCAGGGTTAAATATGGATGAACACAAACTATTCAAAAATGTCAAAAGTGGCAATTAAGGTCTTTTATTAGTATGGAAACGATTTATGGTGTTAGTAGTAACCTATTGTGACAATTTGCTAAAACCTAATGTGTGACCTAATGTGTGATTCCTGTGAGTTTGAGTATATGTTTTTAGTTTTTCCAAAGTGCAAATTTTGTTTTCTTTAATTTTTTAATGATTTGAAAGCAATACAACACTTCTCTTGGTGTCAATAAGAGGTTTTTAGGTTTGTGTTTAAATTTAAATGTGTTGTTGAGTTTTCACCATCTTTCGGCCTTGCCATATAAGGCATGACTGTGTGTTCGGTTGATGAAAAAGTTTCTTGATGAAAAAGTTTCTGAAAAGGTTTAGTGTTAAAGGAAATTTCTCAAACAGGTTACAGACATTATTTAGAATGTGACATGTGTTGATAAGGTCATGCTGGTTGATGTACTTTTGGTCATGCAAAATGAAAATTTGGGGCATAAAGACATGCATGCGAAAAAAAGATGGCATTGTGGGACATGCATGGGATGCATTCAAAGGAAACACAAAGACAAAAGTATATAAAACCTAAAACTTGAAATTTTTATAGGCTCATAACCCAAAGGGGCCCAAACATGTAGGCTTTAGAAACCTACAACAAAAGATTCAATAGCTCAATTGAAAATCTTGTCGGCTTTTGTGAATGGACATTAATTTACAAACTTTTGGCAAACATAGCTCTGCCAACACACAACATGGAAGACCTCAAGTTTGAGCATCAACTCTTCTTGACAACCTTAAAGAAACAAAAAAGAAGCTAAGAGACAATATTTGATATCTTATGCTGAAACTTCCAGATCAACAACAAAGGCATGTTTGACATATCCAAGAAGTAACGTATATTCAACATTCCTTCAAATTTGTACATCCAAATCAATAGGACAACACAAAAAAAGATTCAACCTCATCTATAACAAATTTTCACATCGCTCTAAGTGCAAGCGCCAAGTTCACAAAATGCTAGAAGAGATCGTGATGCTCCAAAGACAAAGTAGGCATCTGATATCTCTCTCTCTCTCTCTCTCTCTCTCTCTCTCTCTCTCTCTCTCTCTCTCTCTCTCTCTCTCTCTCTCTCTCTCTCTCTACCCAGCACATCCTCTCTCTCTCTCTCTCTCTCTCTCTCCCTCTCCAAGCATAACTAAATTAGAAACACTCCGAGATTAGGCATACATGCTAAAAAGGGGCTAAGACAACAACACTTACAAAGAAATACATCAAACACAAAGTTACACTAATATTAGCCAAACACCACATTTAGCACATATGGATCCAAAATAGCAACACTTGGCTCTTGCATTAAGGATGGAAATTGCATACAAAGGACTTCCTTTTATAGAAGCTTGTGGAGTTTACTTTCCATTGATGCTTATGGGACAAGACATTTTAAGTCTCAAAAATACAATGCAAGTTCCTTTTTGAAAGCTTGACTTTGATTTTTACATACTTTTTTAAGTCTAAGTTTAAACCTTGAGACTTGCCAAAATTGTTTCCTTGCCCCCTAGTGACTAATGGCACCACAAGTTGGACTTACACTCGCAGGATGCCAAACATAACTAACTACTAGTGGGCTCTTGAAGATGGGCTTATACACGTAGGATGTCATACTTGGGCAAAATATTTCACAAAATTATTATATACATAGGCTCCTTCCCTGCAAGGTTCTTCTTCCCTTAATTCTCTCGGGCTCCATTGAAATGCTCCTTAGGCCTTGTATTCCAGCCCCCACACCATATCAGAAGAGAGAGAAAAGAAGTTATAAACATTGAAGAGGAGAGGAGCCTGGCACCCCGAAGTGGGGCGTAGCCCCTCCCCCCTTCCTCGCCTTCCTTGTCCATAGTCAATTTTCAGATATTTGAATTTAACTACTCCACCTCTTTTTGATAAGTTGTAGGCTCTTGCGTAAAGTAGCATGATGATTCATCTATGAATCTGGCTAGAGGATTTCTAATTCTTGTAGATATTTTTGGAATGATGGGTTGTCATTGTTGTGGTTGCTCTTGCTATCTTTGGTCTTTTTCCTTAGATTAATTGTTGTTCGAGTGAACTCTTAAAGCCTCTGCATCAATAAAACTTGAAGGTTTTACTGACATGTTGTCCTTAATTTTTAAGGTTCAAAATTTGGTTTATAAAAAAGATGACATCCATGCTCACAAATACCTTTTTTGCTGTAGGGTTATAAAGCTTATAAGCTTTATTAACTACGAAATAACCAACAAAGACAAACTTAACGTTAGAGTTATCTAGCTTTTTTCTTAGCTCATTTGAAAGTTGAGCATAAGTGATGTAACCAAAAACTTTTAAGCTTTTGATAGACCATCTCTATCTGATCCAAACTTTAGTAGGAGTATGATTGTTTTGACTCTTGGTAGTGTATCTATTCTGAATGTAGAAAGGGGTTGCAACAACTTTTGCCCAAAATTATTTGGTAAGTGAGGCATGTGTCAACATTGCTTTGGCACACTCTACAAATGTTATGTTCTATTTTTTTGCTACGTCATTTGATTGTGGTTAATAGCTTGTTGCCAATTGATGGATGATACCATTACTCTGGCAATAATCTCCAAATTCATATGAGACGTATATTTCTCCATTATCTATTCAAAAAAGTTTCAGCTTTTTTGCCAATTTGTGCCTTTGATTCTGCTTTGAACATCTTAAAGCATTTAAATGCTTTAGACTTTTGCTTTAGGAATACACTGCACACGTCCTAGAGAAATAATCTATGAAAGCTAAGAAATATTTTGCTCCCTCTAGAGATGGAGTATGCATTGGACCATACATGTCACTATGCACAATACCAAGCAAACCTTTGGAAGTATGTACATGATTGGATTTGAATGGTTTTCTAGCATGCTTTTCTAAGATATAGTTTTAACATATTGGATGATTTGCATTGCTAGAAAAATCTAAGTCTTGTACTATTTTTTGCTTATACATGTGCAATATACAATTGTAGTTAATGTGACCCAGCCTGTAATGCCAAAGTAGATATTTATTGACTGAGGTGGAAGTTGATTTGAGTCAACTTATACAAGTAACCTTGCCTCATTCCAAATGCAAGAACATCCATAGAATTATCTTAGATTTTACAATAATTAGAATCAAATTCAACTCTATGCCCTAAGTCTGCTATTCTGCTTATAAAGAGTAATTTCTATAGTAGACTAGAGACACAAAGTACATTTGGAATGGACTTTATCTTTTCATTTTTTATGAGGCCTTCATCAATGATATTGTGAGCATTGTCGTCGTCTAGTTGAACGTATGTGTTAGTGACATTTTGTTGATATTGCTAGAACCACTCCTTTTGAAAGGTCATGCATTGTGTAGCTCTAGAGTTCAAGTACCATGAGTTGTCTCCAATTGATTTGCTAATTTTGCCACAAAGGTATATTGATTTTGCTCAATCTTCATTGCTTGTGTTGCCTCTAAGACATGCACTTATTGTTGATTTGCATGCTTCTACTAATGCTTCTTATAATTTAGGATTATGTAATCCTCAATATCATGGTTGATTCACTTGTATTACTTGCAGAACTTTCTTGGTCTTTGTGGATGATGTCTGCTCATTCATATGTTGTTGATTCTGATGGTTCTTCTTTTGAGCCTTTTTCTTCTTCAGCTTCTTTAGGCCTTTAAAGCTCGAGTCTCTAAATTGATACCGATTACTGAGTCTTTTCTTCTGCCTCCTTCTTGGAATAGCATTATTATGACTCTTGAAAGAGTTATTCATGCTTGTGAAGACATGATCATTACCTCGCTTGACTGTAAAGTCGTTACTGCATATGAGTCTTGAACTGTGAATCCTATTACAACCATTTGTTCAAACAAATTTTTTTGAAGTTGTTAAGATGATCAGTCATTGATTCATTTTTGACATTCATAGAGAGTGTTCAGAATATCTCATAGGATTTTGGAACATGAGGTTAAAATTGTAGACTTTCTCGAATAACAGTTCATTTTTGTAGATTGTTCCAATAGCTTATAAAAGAGAATAAAGATAGATGTATGGAAGTCCTCATAAGATAATAATAGGTGAGTAGGAGTAAGTTTAAGTCCATCAATTTGATGCCTTATTTTTATCTGATTAGTAATTAGTTAATGCCTTTGTGGCTAGTCCTATTTAGTTAGTAATTAGTTTTGCATGACTAGGTTTAGGTATAACTTATTTGCTAGTTAATGCCAATGTTAGAAGCACATTTTTTAGCCGATATTTCCAGACGGAAAATCTGGCTAATATTGAAGTCTATGTTTGCATAACAATAAAAATCGGCATGTAAACCTTGGCTATTGGAGAAAAAATCGACATAAAATTGCCTGTAGAAATGGGTTCCAGCCTGCCCTAAATGCGGCTAGAGAAAATTTTGCAGCCTTAGAAATGGCCCATAAAAATATTCTATGGTCTTATAATTGGCCAGTTATAGATTTGGAAATAGCCGGTAAAGCTATGCTAATATTTCACCATGTACTGAGACAATTCTTACTAATATATAATTGCCCAATGTTTTTTTTTCAAAAAAAACTTGTTCGTCGAAAAAGCCCTATCATAAATGCTACAAAAAGTCAGTTCGGCAAAAGAATTGGAAAAAAATGGTGTTAAAAAACGGGACCGAAAAATGTTGGGACAGTGTCGAATGCTGCTGAAAGCCCTAACAACAAAATATGGGCAAGTTCCAGGCACCAAGTAAAATGTGCAGCCCAACAACACAAAATGCCAGCACAACGGCCAACTTGTGCACGCTACTTGAGCAAACCAAGGAAAGGCGAAGTGTAGTGCTATTCACAAAGAAAATTGGGGGCCACCTTAGAAAATAGGGGTTGACTAGAGTTATCACCCAAATTTGGATAATAATGGGAACGGGGCCTTGGAATCTAGGAAAACCCTACAAAAGGGTACACCCACTTGTTTTTGAAGACTTGATCAAGACCCACCATCACTCCAAAGCACATGCTAGTCAATAAGAAGCCAACTTGGAGAACCTTCCAACTTGGGCAACCTTTCAAAGAGGGATGGACACTTGGCAAGAAGGGCATGAGGTGCACGAAGTTTGGCAAAACTCCATCTTGAAGGGAGACCATTGGGGTTTGGGTATAAATAAGACCCTCTCCTTGTATTGTAATGTTATATGCTTGAGAGTGATGTTAGTTGCTTTGCTTGCTTGCAAGTTAGATGTTGTGAAGTTAATTGCTCCATGTTAGTTCTTCCATGCTTGCTTGCTCGCTTGAGAGAGTTTCATTGTTGAATGTTAGTTGCTTTGTAGTTAGAGTTTGGAAGTGATGTTAGTTGCTTGCATGTTACTTACTTGGTTGCTAATTGCTTGATTGAATACTAGTTGCTTGTTGTTAGTTACTAGTATTGGATGTTAGTTGCTATGTTTAAGGATGAATTGAAAGCTCCAATGTGGATTGAGGGTTGCTTGAGGTTTGCTTGTGGGATGTGGCATTGCTCATCTTGTGTGTGGTGAATGCATGAGGGTGAGTAGAGTGAGTTCATTGTGGTGAAGGAGTTGGTTGTGAGAAGGAAAATTGGTGTGATGGCTTGCATTTGGTGGCTGAGTACTTGTTTGAAGTTGGATGGAGTGCTTGTTTGAAGGTTGGTGTCCTAATCATGAGTTCAATTTGTATGCATGAGGATGAAATGTGTGGTTTGTGTTGAAGCAAAGGGTGTATGGTGTTCTAGCGGCCTATTTTTGGTGGCTGCCTTCTAAACACCCCCCCCACCGGCCCCTCCCCTCCCCCCTTTCCCCCCTCGGCACTGTTGTCTACTCATTTGGGCATTGATTACCAACAACTCAATTTTCTATTCTCATATTTTTACAGAATTGCGATGCATTTTTAACTCATTTGAACCGTCAACTCTTCAATCGCACCATTCACATTTTCGATTTTCTTCATACGTCTACGTGCAGATGGGTTTGATATTATGCTACAAATCTCATTGGAAATGTGATGGTTGATGGCATAAAGGGCAATGGACATCACATCGGTTGCGGCACTCATGACTAGTTTGGCTTCTACACATCCTTGTCTATTTGTGCTTACACTAGGGTACCCTATCTTTACTCCTCCTGTGTTTTGTATTGCCGGTTTTCCGTAACAGTTATCATTCCATATTTGTTATTTTTGAGTTAAATTGTACTTAGCTTTTTCACTTTAAAATAAAATAGAGACTCAGTTTTGTTAGTAAATACACATTAATTTTATGGAATTCATCAGTATTGGCTAGCTATTCTACAATAGTCTTTCTCGGGGAATAGAGGATATGGAAATTCTCTTGGTGTGTGCACTACCGGTTTTACACAAGAATGAAACTAGAGCTAGATTGTGCGGTGGTTGCGGAAGCAAGAGTAGACAATTAGACAAATCAATCAGAAAGCTAGATAGAAGTTTGAAAGCATGCAATACTGACATAAAATCTGAACCTAGAACAAGACATTGATTTATTCAGATTAAGTATAATAAAATACAGGTCAGATAATGCTAGTAAGCACAAGACTATAGCGGATGAAACCGCGTGCTCACAAAGCTAACTACAATCTATAACAGATGTGAGCTTATACTAACACTCTGTCTAAAAGAAAGAATCAATGCACAAAGGCATCTATAATGTATGTTTCTGATAAGCTGGCGTCTCAGCGTCAATGTGTGCTTGAGCATATGAATGATCAACTTAGATGACTTGGTTTGTTCTTAAACTGAATAAATTACAATAGATATATAATTGACATTTGTGCATATGGGTTTATAAAAGATGGCGTGGAGCCGTTGTGCCATCAGGAAGAAGATCGTGGCTACTATCATTGTCAAGTTAGTTGCATAGTACAGAAGGTGAGCGTGAGGATGCTTGATAAGTCCGACTTCCCCGATATGTCGGATAAGTCAGGTTTCTCTGATAAGTCGGCCAAGTTGGGTCTACCCGATAAGTCAGACAAACCCGATATGTCGGCCTCTTCTCTTGCTCTTCTTTAGTAGTTGAGTTGCACGACAATGCAAGTGAATATGCAGCAATGAATGGAACTAGATTAACATGGGATTTAGGAGAGTAGAGGAGATAAATCCAACACCCCCCCTTAATCTGGATCCATGAATACTTTGATCTTTATACTAAGCAATGCACAAAATCTGTTGTGTGCACCAATGCTCAATGCCTTGTTGAACACATCTGCAATCATGTCCTGCATTCGACAGTACATTAAGCTTACCTCTCTGTCGAGAATCTTGCCCCTGACATAGTGATATTGGATTTCAATGTGCTTACTCCTAGAGTGAAATCTAGGGTTGGTCGATAAGGCAATGGCACTTTGATATAATTGTTAGGATGAGCTGATTCAGACTAATGTCTGATAGTAAATTTCTCAACCAAAATGCTTCTTTAATAGATTGAGAAGCAGCAATATACTCTGCTTCTGTTGATGAAAGAGCAATAGAGGTTTGCTTATGACTGTTCCAAGAGATAGGACTGTCGTTGAAGAAGAATGTAAATCCAGATGTGGATTTACGAATATCTACATCTCTTCTCCAGCTTGCATCAGAATATCCATTGAGCCGATGAAGATTGTCGTTATTGACTTCTCCATAGCAAATGCACTGGTCCGTTGTAGCTCTATCAGAGTCTTCCAATGGGTAATTCCAAGATTGGCCATGAATTGGCTGAGTGAGCTAAATGTAAAAGCGATATCAGGTCTTGTACAGACCATTAGGCGCAGGCCTTGTTCCATCGGTGAGTGAGCTAATTTATAATTAATCAGATTATATCTGATAAGAATATTGTAAATATACTTTTGTTGAGTAATGTAGATCAACCGTCTCGCTCTGTTTCTGTGGATTTGAATCCCAGACATAAGTGAGCTTCGCTCAGATCGGTCATGTCGAATTCGAAAGACAACATCTACTTAGCATCTTTCACCAGATTGGTGTTGTTGCTAAAAAGCAATGTATCATCAACGTACAAGGTGATGATAATAAAGGATTGATGCACTGACTTGAAGTACACATTTGAATCGGTAGTGCTTGGTTCAAAACCGTGTTGGATGAGAAATGTGTTGATCCTCTGGAACCAAGCTCTAGTTGATTGCTTCAAGCCATAAATTGCCTTATGGAGTTTACAAACATGATGTTTCATACCTTCAGGGTTGGAGCATATAGATGTCTTCTTCAATGACTCTGTTCAGATAAATTGTTTGTACATCGAGTTGATGTACTTCGAGGTCGGCTGCTACAGCATAAAATAGGAGAGTTTGGATCGATGAATGCTTGACTACTAGACTAAAAGTCTCGTTGTAGTCAATGTTGGGGATCCGAACGAATTCTCATGCTACTATTCTTGCCTTCCTTCGATCAACCGCTCCATTGACATTGTACTTGATCTTAAAGACCCATTTGCAATCGATGAGATTGCAGCCAGCAGGAGCTTCAACTAAAAACCATGTCTGGTTCTTGGTCAGAGAGGAATACTCTCTGTCTGTAAAGACCCTAAAGGATTGCCTCTAAGATTAGGATAGGAGAACACAATAAGAGAGACTATGGAGCCAAACTGCCCAACCAATCCTAGCTCAAACCTAGATCTAGCCCCCAAGCCATGCCATGTGAAGCAAGAGAAGAAGAGAGAAACTGGTAACCTAAATCCAATATGTCGACGGGAGAATCCCCATCTCAATATATAGAAAGTAGAGTTCTGTGCATGTAACCATGCAATCCCCATGCAGGTCAACTATAAATAGATCACATCTCTTCATGCAGTCCTCCTTCCTATATTCGTCACACAGACATGCAATACTCCATATGTCTCAATTAGAGTGTCTGGGTCCTCTCAAGGTAATTAGTCACAACAAGTCTTGACATGGAATTAAAACATGGCATGACCAATAATCTCGAGTACTAGAGGGCCGGTCTACCATATTAGGACTATTCTAGGTCCTTAACTGAATATGGCCATAACATTCTTCCCTCCTTAAACTGCTTCTATCCTTAGAAGCTATGCAAGACAGGAAAGAATTACAGGAACAGTTCCTTTAACTTACAATATTAACCGAGGAAAACATTATTCTTAGTTTGATTTTCATATCAAACAAGTACTCAGAGATAAACTTATTTTCAATAGTTAATCTTTGTTCTGGAGTACAACTCAAGTTTGAAAAAAGTACACTAAGCAATAAATTTCTCAACTAGATTACACTCAACACAGGTTAGTAACATCACCTTCATGTAAAACACTTACATGAACACTGAGTGAAATATTCCCTAACTTAGGAGATTAAAGTTAAAGAAAAGAAATAATAATTACAGTCTAAAATTATCTACAAACTCTGGCAGACAATTTATAAAATGCTTCCAAGTACAGCTATCCTTAGAATCCAATTCTAAGATATGATAATTCATTCAACTAGAATCTCTAGGAGAATTATTAAGATATATGTTGGGGGTATTCCCAACAAAGTGTAAATAAATAAAATCATCCAATAAAATGTGTTGCGAGGGCATGGCATCCTGTGCGCATAAGCCCATGGCCCAATGAGCACGCAAGTAAAGTTGTAAATAAAATAAACTTGACTTGGGCCTTGGAATTTAAATAAAACTAGAGGCCCAAAGTCATTTTTAAACTTAGAGATTACTTTTTAGAGTTGGGTCCAAATTGGGACTCACATGAATCTTGTGATTACCAATGTACTTTTTGTGGACCCTTGGATCAAGTTGGGTCCAAGATGAATGGATAGGATCATTGTGAATATTAGCCAATAGGATTGAGGGGCAAGGGCCTTCCCCATTTTATAAAAAGACACCATTTGTACACTATTTTCATGCTTAATGAGAAGGAGGAAACTCTACTAATTTTGGAAGAGAAGCATCCTCATTTGCAATTCAATGCTTGCTATTGCTCTTGTTGTTTTCAATTGCTTTCAAGTTCATGCGTTTTGGTCTCAATAGTTTATAGTGATCTAACATTTGTTGACAGGCGGGAGGGCTATACTACGCAAGATCTTCGACCCTATAGTGGAGCCGATGCCGAGGATAGGTTTCCACTAACTAGTTTAGCTGCATTTTAGCTATTTTCTTGTCTTTTAGAGTAGTTTTAGGTAGATTTTTGGGAGTTTAGAGTTAGTTTTCTGTATTTTTTTGTATTTGGATTGTTCACAGCTAGCGGAGGAGGTGTGAGAGGGTAGAGGAGGCCCTGAACAACCTCGAAGGGCTTGAAACCCAAACCAACCTGCCAGAAAAACCCAAAAAACACACCAATCTACATTTTGGAGGGAAAAAGAGCCTAAAATCTCATCAGATTTTTATATCTCCAAAATCAGTGAGAATTAACCCTTGCATGACTGGCAACAGCTCCAGGGTACTGTCCCAGACATGCATAGAAGTCTGCGAGAGTTAGTTCCAACCAGATTGTAAAAATCATAAAAAAATCATAAAAAATTCAAAAAACCTTTGAAAAAATCCAAAAAAATCCAAATCTTCATAAGAACTCTCGCAGAGCCCTTAGAAGTCCCATCTCAGTGAGACTAGGACCCAGAGAAGCTTGCGAGAGTTATTTTGATGTCTAAGTATCTGTGCAAGAGTTCCCAGTGAAAAAAAGGTGGGAAAGTACCAATGAACCCTCGCAGACAGCAAAATTTTTAGTTCCAATAGTCAAGAACTCTCGCAGAGGATTCTGAAGTTCCATCTCAGTGAGACAAGAACACAGAAGAGCTTGCGAGAGTTAGTCTGATTCCAGTGAGCAGAAAATTGGATTTAAGTGCAAAAAAATCACTAAAAAGTGAAGATCCAACAAATCCTTCTAGTAAGAACTCTTGTAGGCCCTCTCAATCAATTCAGAATGTCAATTTACATCAGTGATGAAGCCTACGAGAGTTAGTGTGAAGATCTGGTGAAGATCAAGCCAAAAAAGTGGTCTTGAACCCTTGCAGACAGTGAAATATTCACTTCTTGTGAGAGTTAACTCTCGTAGAGAATTCTATAGTGAAATTTGACCCAGATCTAGCTATTGTGAGCCTTGTGAGAGTTACTTCCCAGAGATCTGAAAGATATCAAGTTTTTTACTTGCAAAAATAGCCAAAGAACCCTCACACAGCCAACCCTCGCACAAGAGAACCCTCGTAGACTAGACCAGTGGAAAGATCTGCATCAGAGCCAGCTACTATCAAAATCTCAGGTCAATCAATGCAAGGAGTAAAAAGCTATCAAGGAAAAACCACCGTAAAGGGCCTAAAATTCACTTCCGGCCGATCAGATTGATCAGATCCTTAGAGATCCAGACTGCATCCTAATGTATAAGCAAGATCCAATCACTTTGGAATCCACCATCGGATGAATCTGAGATCAGGACACGAAGGATAGCAAATCAAGCACCACACATTCCTAGATTAGCAGTTGTGCAACAAGAGGCTGAATCGGAACTAGCACCAATGGATCCAATGGGCCAACCCGTACTTGTCGCTCCCTTGCAAGCAGTCCGAAGAGCACCACGGATGGAAATACCAAAATACGACGGATCATCAAATCCCATTCGATTCCTCTAGATCTACGAGCAAGCTTGTGAAATCTACGGTGAACGGACACTTGCGGAGAAGCTGATGCTATTCCCTATGTCCTTACTGGCAGTGGCTCAGGATTGGTTTTTTAACTTGTCGGAGGAAGAAAAATCCACTTGGGAAGCGGTTAAGGCAGCTCTCATTACACCCTTTAAACCAAGAAAGTTTCTGGAAGACCCGTTTCTCCTGCTGAGCAAACTCAAGATGGGAAAACGAGATAGGGTCAGGGACTATATTGAGCAGGTCAAACACTTATGATCCGAGTGTAGTGCAGCCCTAACTCCTGATCACGCGGTGATCATGTGGTTCCTAGCCGGACTACCACGAAGCATCAGAAGATAACTGAAACGATGGGAACAGTACGCTACTCTGCAAGAAACTATGGAATATGCCATCAGGGAAGAGGATGAGGGATCTGACGACATCATCAAACGCATTTGCTCTATCCACAGAACTACTATTGGAGCAAAAGACAAAATTACACAAACAGCAGATGGAGCAACTTATGGCGCAGTTTGACCATAAACTGAAAGCCTTACAAGGAGCTGTAGCAGTAACGCCACATCAACCGGGACCAAACCAACTGCAGTATCCAAGACGGGAGACTGTGTGGTGTTCAGTGTGCACGCAAAACCATACAACGAACGAGTGTCCACTAACACATAGATTTTGCCATCTGTGCAATGCAACATCGCACGATACAGCATTTTGTCCGTTTAACCCCTAGATTGTTCAACAGAAGAGAAGTCCTTATCAGACTTCCTATCCTTACCATCAAGGGGCACCCAACGCGGCACCCAGGTATGGTGCACCAA
Source organism: Diphasiastrum complanatum (assembly GCA_029204225.1). Classification (NCBI taxonomy): domain Eukaryota; kingdom Viridiplantae; phylum Streptophyta; class Lycopodiopsida; order Lycopodiales; family Lycopodiaceae; genus Diphasiastrum; species Diphasiastrum complanatum. The sequence goes on along the minus strand of CM055111.1, from coordinate 767,647 downwards.
ATCAACCACAGCGTATGGCCTTACCTGCTCCACCAGGGCCAGCCAATCAACAAATGGCCCATGTAAACTTGACAGCAGCAGAACCAGAGATGCAAATGCCACGTCAACCTGAGCAATAGCAATGGTATGGACCAGATGAACCATTTATGGAACCTGCCATAAATGAATATGTTGCGGCCTATGCAGCTCAAACTCAACGACAAGGCGGAAGAAACTACGGCTGCTACGGATGTGACGAAGGACACAAAATTGTAGAATGTCCCTACAAGGGACAATATACATCCTTCTACCGAGAATGCGGTTATAAACACCGTTACAAAAATTGTCCATTTAAACCTGGAACCAGTGCACCTCTTAACCTCACTGTCATACAACAACCAGCAGTTCCAGCAGGGATGCCATCGGAAGGACGATAATTCCACGCCCCTGTGTTAGCTGTTATGCGAGCACAAAAGAGGAAGGAAGTGGCTCCCTAACCACCACCATCGGTCACTGACGACCATCCCTCACCTTTCTTGCCATATCCGAATGTGAAGGAAGAAAGAAGACAGTACCAGAAAATAAGACACTGGGTACAGAAAGCACAAGCGGAGGAAAAAGAGCAAGAAAGAAATTATCATGCGGAACCTCCAGTTGGCGTCGAACGGGAACCGCAAACGGGCTCACCACTGCGCACTGATCAGAATGATTGGTTGCACGAACATGAACCACCTTTTCACATGGTGGAACTCGAGGAACCACGCACTAAAAGGCTCGCACTTTTACTGTCAAGTCGTGTTAGTTTACCACTCGGAGGACTACTGCGGATTGCACCACAAGCGAAAAGCCTTCTAGTTGAATGGGCCAAAGCGGATGAGGATCTAGTAGCGCCTGAGTCCATATATTGTACGGAGTATGAAGAAACAAGTAACGTCCTCCACATCGGAACAACATGGGAAAGTAAAGAACACACCATCACTTTGCCAATCAAACACAAGAGATACGAGGACGAGGCGGCAGTGGTAGATGGAGGATCGGGTGTCAATTTGATCTCCACTACTTTGTACAAAAAATGGGATTTATGAGGATTGAAGCAAGGTGTAGTTGCCGATATCCCTGTAAAGATAGCATGGTTGAGGACTGCGCAAGTAGTACACAACTGGGGTACGGGAAAACTCACCTTCGAGAATAGAGAGTAGGCTGTAAAGGTTGATCCAACCACATGGGCGGTGAAACCTATTGCACCCAAAGCTGATGACAGATCATCCACGATAGATCACACGATTGAATGCCCAAGGGCAGCCAAGGGGGTTCACTATCGTTCAAAGATGGATGTCTGATATGGACGGATGCATTAGCAACTATTGATTGCCAAACATGTCAATATGAATCAGATCCAGAACCTAGTACATCTTCACCCAAGTGTTACACTATGGACACACCCATCACCTTTGGGGTGAATATGATAAACGTAGCATGGCTTTCTGCGGAACCTATTGAGAGCTGGTCCCTTGGAAACATGCTCTAACTTATAATAAAGAGATTGAGCTGACTGATGAATGGGTCCTACACCACATGGACCCAGATTGTTATGGAATCAGGAACGTACCAGCTCAACCACCGCAAAAGTCCTATGGCGAAGGTCTCAAGGATCGATCCACCCAAGGCACCTGCGAATAAGAAGAATCAATTGAAGCAACGCTACAACCAGGTGATCCGTTGGAGTGATCTACCTGATGAGGCAATAGCTATAGTGGATGTGGATATTCGCAACCATGAGGCGAATGTCATGGCAGTCCCGATGAAGGACAACAAGGACAAATCCACCAAGATGACAAAAAAGAGCAAAAAAAAGTATTGGAATCCTTGATGTCAATCAAGTTGGACTCAGATATAGCGTCATCTTCTACACAGGTGACATAAATTCAAAAAATGACCAGTCGGGCTAAGATCAATATGCTGAAAGAGGAATCTCGACGAGTGCCATTTTACGAGATGCCTGAGACTTTCAAGGACTATACCTTGGACGACGTGGTAATCATGATGCCGCAAGCCCAAAGAGAACCTGATCAAAGTCAGGCACCAGTGGAACAAGTCTTCGAGAGACCTGCGCGAACACAACCGATGAACCTTGCCGAGCCAGGTGAAGAAGAAAAGATAGTGCATGTGGGAGAGCAGTTAACACCCACACAATTCAAGAGACTACAATCATTGTTGGTGGAGTATAAAGACTGTTTTGCCTGGAGTTACAGTGATCTTAAGGGCATTCCACCAACAGTAGCCCAACACACCATACCCTTGGTGGACGGAGTAGTCTCCAAGGTAAGCCGTTACTACCGCTGCAACCCTAATTATACAGAACTGATCAAGCGGGAGTTGCAAAAATTGATGGATGCAGATTTCATCTATGAATCGAGCACACGGAACGGGTATCACCGATAGTTATAGTACCTAAGAAGAACGACAAAATGCGGATTTGTGTGAATCTGAAGGAGCTAAATGCAGTCACCAAAAAGGACCATTTTTCTTTACCATTTATGGAAAGTGTCCTCGACAGGGTAGCTGGCGTTGAAGCCTACAGTTTTTTGGATGGCTTCAGCGGCTACAATCAGGTGAAGATAGCCCCCCAGAACCAACAAAAAACAGCATTCGCCACGGAATGGGGAAGCTATGCCTATAAAGTGATGCCATTCAGACTTTGCAATGCCGCAAGCACTTTCCAGCGAGTCATGCAGGCAGCATTCAAAGATTATTTGCAAAAAAATTTGGAAATTTTCTTGGACGATCTGTGCGTGCATGGACCAGACTCAGAACACTTATCCAACTTGGAGAAGGTGTTACAAAAATGCCGTGAATACCAGATCTCCTTGAATCTAGAAAAATGTCAATTCTGGGTGACACATGGCTTGATTCTCGGCCATATAGTGTCAAGATACAGGATCGTCACAGATCTATCTAAGATCAGGATCATTGTTGATCTACCACCACTGGGGACGATCCGCGAGGTCTACATTTTCATGGGTCATGCTAACTATTATAGGATGTTCATTCTTGATTTTGCGGAGTTAGCCTGACCAATTTACAAACTCACAACGGATCCACATTGGAACGAGGAAGCCCTAAAGGCTTTTCAGAAGCTTAAGGATGCATTGGTTTCAGCACCAATCTTACTCCCACCCAATTGGTCCATTGAGTTTCATGTGCATAGGGACGCATCAAAGTATGCAGTTGGAGCAGTCTTAACCCAGCCAGGTGAACACAAAAATGACTTTCCAATCCGATTTGCAAGCCGACAGCTCAGCGATACCGAAATGAATTATTCAACCACAGAGTGGGAAGCACTGGCAATGATCTATGCGGTTAAGAAATTTCGACACTACTTGATGGCCACACATTTTGCTTTTTATACGGACCATCAACCCTTGCTCTATCTCGTTAATAAAACTTGCAACACCGGAATAATCACCAGATGGCTACTTCTGTTGTTGGAGTTTGATTTTCGGATAGTAGTTCGCAAGGGAAAACAACATTACATGGTAGATCACGTGTCACGAATCAAAGGGAAGGAGATTGCAACCGAACCCGACGATGAGCTGGCAGATGCTGCCTTATTTTACGTGGACACAGTACAAGAATGGGCTGCCGACATTGTTGAATATCTAATGCGGGGCCAACCAGACAAATCTTTACCAAAGGCAGAATAGTGGAAATTGATCTTAAAGGCTAGACCTTATCGTGATTGCCGGCCAGTTGTATCGAAGAGGTCCAGATGGAATTTAACGGCGGTGTATTCTTCCTCATGAGGCCACCCAGATCATTTCGCTTTCACATGAAGCATGAGTGGGGGTCATTTTGCATCTAACATTACAATTCGCAAGATCCTGCAATCAGGATGTTGGTGGCCAACGATTCATAAGGATATGGAGGAATACTTGAAAAAGTGTGATGTGTGCCAAAGGGCAAGGAGACCAACGAGATTGAATTACGACTTTCTACAACCAGTCTTCACCCAAGCACCACTCAAAAAGTGGGGATTGGATTACATCGGTCCAATTCACCCTGCAGCAAGGAGTTCCAAAGCTCGATACATAATCGTAGCCATAGACTACCTCACCAAATGGGTCGAAGCCAAGGCAGTAAGAGTAGCTGATGCTAGGACCACTGCCAAGTTCCTTTATGAAAATATAGTTATACGCTTTGGATGCCCGGTGGAGCTAGTAAGCGATCGCGGAGTTCATCAACGAGACCATCAAGGTCCTGTTGGAGGAATTCTTCGTGATCCACAGAACTAGTACGCCTTATTATCCTCGTGGTAATGGGCAAGCAGAATCATCCAATAAGATCCTGTGTAGCGTGCTCACGAAAACAGTTGATGCTAGTTGATTGGATTGGGAACATAAGTTGCATGCTGCACTATTCAGGACAACATATAAAGAAAGCACTGATTAAACACCCTTCAAATTGGTATATGGTCAGGATGTTGTAATGCCAGTAGAGTTTTTAGTTCCTTCATTAAGGATTGCCACCACGCAACGTCTTAATGAGTCCAAATCTCTACAACTACGTCACGAAGCTCTGCATAAACTCTGTGAAACACGCTTACTAGTTGTGCACGCACTGGCAGCTGAAAGGGAAAGACACAAGGCATGGCATGATCGCAGGTTACAAAAGAAGGATCTTCGCTCCGGAGATCTGGTCCTGATGTATAAAACCAAGGCGATCAAGGAATAGTTAAAATTCACAAGCAAAGGTCCTTATAAGATCAAGGAAATTCTTAATCATGGAGCCATGAATTTGGAAAAGCTAGATGGGACACCATTCGATACACCCATCAACGGTAGTCAGTTGTACAAATACTGGCCACTGCAGTAAGATAGATCCACATTGGCGATGGCATGTTACAAAAGCTATTCTACTAAACCATCACTGCTAGATCTAAGAAGGTCAAGCCAAATCAAGCTAGATCCATCCTCATTCAGCTAGATTCTAGCAAGATCGGAAAAATCCATCAGAATCCAAGAAGGATCCAGATCTAGATAGGATCAAGAAGGAAGCAGATCATCAGAGTGACTGATGGATCTACTACCAAGTATCCATCAAAACTTCCAGAGAACCACCAATAGTCAAATAAAGCATGGATGAAGCTGATTACCAGTTTACAAAAGTTAAAAATCAGAACATCTCGAGATCTCATCTAAAAACACTCTAAAAGAGCACTTTTTTCATGATTTTTTGAGATCCCTGAGAGATAGCTCTTGAAACTTGGACAGTCACAAGATCTGACCCAGATGCATCCATGAAAATCCCTGCGAGAGTTTTCGATGGAGTAATCATCATTTTTTAGTGTATGTGAGAGTTCCCAGAAGCTGAATTTTCAAAACCCTTGCAGAGCCTCAAGATCATCTTACCAACCCTCGCAAGGTGTCTAAATGAAATCAGAGCAGTGAAATTAGTCTGTCTACATGGTCTGATCTTGAAAATCCAATCACAGGAACAAGTTGTGCGAGAGATCACTTCCTGCGAGAGTTGAACCCTCGTAGATAGCCTGAACCCTCGCAGAACCTTCGCATAGCAGTCAAATCACCTTGGAACTCTCGCAAACTTACTTGAGGTCTTCAAATTTTTTGAAGAAGGTGCCTGCCAAAATTTGGGTGGAACTGAACAAGGGAAAGTGGATTTCACCTAATACGCACTCTAAATTCCGCTATATAAGGGCTGAATTCGAGTCATTTGTCACCTTTGCTAGCAAAGCTTTGCCGAAATTTACACTAAAATTACCAAGTTCTCCGTTTGCGACCAAACTTCCTACTAGCTATCATCTGATCATACTGAACACCGATCTGCGCTCTAAGCTACACTTCTTGTCATCCAACACTCGTTATTCACAGTTTTTTCCCGTTTTCACACCCTTTTTCATTTTCCACCGTTTTTTCTATTTTTCTGACCTCTAATCATCACTGCTAACATGGCCTCCTCATCTTCTGAAGACTCTGGCGCCAAACAGGTGATCCAACGTGACATCCTCGAGGCCACACAGATTTGGCCTCTACCCTCTGACGCTCTGATCCAACCATGGCTACAGACAGCCGGTCCACTTCTAGAGGCAATGGGTTTTTACCCGACGTTCTTCCATTCTGAGATTAACATGGGCCTCGCCCTTCATGCCTACGCCACTTGGGACGAGGAAAAGACTCGCTTCCACTTCCTGTACCAAGGTACCACATACAAGGTCAGGATTAACTCAGACTCGATGGTCACCATTGGCATTATGTCTGGTGATCGTCAACCCATCTCCCATTGCCATGCCAAAAGTCTGATCAAACCTTTTCTCACCCAAACCACACCAGAAATTCCCATACAAACTAACAATGGTTACCTGATAGAGGCTATCACGGAACCCGTCATTCAGACGGCTGCGCATCTGTTGAATAACTTTCTGGTTATTTCAACATTTCGCAAAGATAGAATCCAGTCTAAGCTGCTGAGTCAGATAGTGGAATCCTTTATGAAATTCCCTGGTCCTTCAGTTTTGCCATACGACTGGCATAGCTTCCTCATTCGAGAACTAACTAACTCCATCAAACCCAACAACCGTGAGCGAATCGTAGCAAGCCCCTGGTTGTGTAACTTTGTCTGTGCACTTCTCGAGGTGAAGTGCACGATTTCCAATGCTCATCCCTTTTGTCTACCCTCGTGCCACACACTAACCTTTATCTGCCATCTCAAGCATCAACGGCCAGCAAATGAATGAGTGGCGCTGCCTCTACGTCCACATCTCCACCTTCTACCTGATGACGTCCCTCCACTACCGCACTAACCAATCCATCAACCACTGCCACTTCTTCTTGCAACCCCCCACTCCGATTTATGTTGTCGCTACCTCTCTTCCTGTTCCATCCACATCTGTTTCTATCTCCATCCTCGTTTCTTCTGTTGATACCACTCCTATTTCTCTTCCAGTATCCACTACTCCATCCATCACCATCGCATCTTCCATCACGCATGCCGCCACCGTTGCTTCCATTCCATTCAATCCTTCTGATTCTCAATTGTCTCCCGACACTCTAGCGTGGATGCAAGTCATCAATTTTTCACCCCCACGCCATACACTTTCTGCTCCATCCTCACCTTCTTCCATACTCCACACCACCTCTAGTTCCCTTCTGCTCCTCCCATCCTCTCGTTTGGACAAACCGTTCCACGAAGGTGCGGGAGCTTCAATCTGAAGCATCCCAATGGCTTGCTCCCATCCAGGTGCAACTAAACCTTTTGGAAACAGAGAATACGCGCCTGGGGACGTAGGTCAAAGCCCTACAAGAAGAAAAGCTCGCTTGACCTACATTGGACTCAAGGCCGCTTTCTCAATCAGAAATGAATCTTCTACGGCGTCAGGTGCAGGTTTATAGCCAAACCTTAAACAACTACCAAACAGAGCTCAACAAATATTGGACAAGTGCAACACACGAGCTCGCCCACGCCAAACAAGCCCTCAAGGCCTGCCAAAAATTCATGGAAACGAACGCCCAACCCACCCCCATGGTAATTCCACTGCCACCTACTTTTGACGCTGCACAGACCCAAGACTAGAGCCAGCAGGCAGCAGGGGGATTTCAACAAGATCAAGAGTCAAAAGGCCAGGACCAAGGGCAGACGGATACGGCTGCTGAGACGCGAGACCAGGGCCAAGGCGCAACTACCAGCCAAAGCCAAGCCACATCATCCAAAGGTTCACGCACAATATCTGCCAGCCGGGCCTTTTGAAGACCAAAGTCCATGGAGGAAAAAATCAACGAATTTCTATATCAAAGTATCCCCATGAGTCATCAAGAGGCGGCTGGCAGATATCATTTTCTGCTCAGACAATCAAGGGCAACGAACTGCAAGTATTACCCACCCTCCAACTACAACCAGAGTGGCGTCAATAGTTGTTTGAAAGAGACTCTGCGGCCATCAAGGCCTACGTGACGAGTCCACAACAATTACGGGTGAACACACACTTCTTGCCATGTCCACGAAAATCCAAATGGGCGGAATGCGGCACCCCTCTGGACAAGATCACACTGCATAATTTTAATTGGCCGGTAATACCACCAGAATATGGGTGGACTACGGATGTAGATGCTAGAAGGGCTCTCACCGCGTTCGCCAACCAATATATTGATTGTCCCGATCCAACAGTCCGCACGGCAGCCACTTACGCCTGGGACTTGGAACATCTGATGGGAATCGAAACTAAATGGGACAATTTTCTGCCATTCATATTCTTTGATGTTAATAAGGCACTACCTTCAAACAAAATCGAAGATCAGCTGCCAATAGCTCGTGTCTATTACCGAGTTGCGCTTCAGGGTGATCCATGGACACGCCGATTCCAAACATGGGTTGACCAAGATTGGCTGCGGAGGGCCCACAAGTCTCTTCACACGCCAAAGGACTTGAAGAAATTGGACCGCCTCAACTTTATGGAGGACGTCACCACCTACCTCATCCAGCAAAGGCGTGCGAAGAAAACGCTCTACTAAACCGGCAGAGTGCCAAGGGACCGACACTACTTCAGGCCGTGGGTCCTGTTGGGGGTATTTCCAACAAAGTGTAAATAAATAAAATCATCCAATAAAATGTGTTGCGAGGGCATGGCATCCTGCGCACGTAAGCCCATGGCCCAATGAGCACGCAAGTAAAGTTGTAAATAAAATAAACTTGACTTGGGCCTTGGAATTAAAATAAAACTAGAGGCCCAAAGTCATTTTAAAACTTAGAGACTACTTTTTAGAATTGGGTCCAAATTGGGACTCACATGAGTGTACTTTTTGTGGACCCTTGGATCAAGTTGGGTCCAAGATGAATAGATAGGATCATTGTGAATATTAGCCAATACGATTGAGGGGCAAGGGCCTTCCCCATTCTATAAAAAGGCACCATTTGTACACTATTTTCATGCTTAATGAGAAGGATGAAACTCTACTAATTTTGGAAGAGAAGCATCATCATTTGCAATTCAATGCTTGTTATTGCTCTTGCTGTTTTCAATTACTTTCAAGTTCATGCTTTTTGGTTTCAATAGTTTATGTTTCTCCTTTAGTAAGTATAATGTGCATTTGAGCTAACCTCCACCCTCTCTCTATCTCTCTCTTCTATCTTCTTTTCCCTCCATCTTTTCTAATCATCCCCTTCCTTTCACCTACAATCATGATGAATGTTAGTGTAGAGGAGTAGAGTTAAGGGAGAGTAGTGGTACTGTAAGGTGTATAGGATTCGAAACAGCCGATATGGCTGGTCATATGTTGTGTGGCTCTGAAATCAAGAAACCAGGAGCTATTGTTGGATGCTTCTTGATGGCTAGTCATGAAGGCATCATGATTCGATTCTTGAATAGGCTGATATGCTTCTGCAGTTGCATTTGCCATTTTATTTGACTATCCCTTGCTGCTATTCTTTGTTTGTAGTATGCGACAGTCTTGGATTTCATGGTTGGAACATTTGAGTATCTGCAGAATAGCTTCTTGTTTATCGGTTGATTCAACTTGATGCTATGTCGGCTTCTAATATTGCTCCGATGGCTTTGGGTCTTCCTTCTTCTGCTTAGTCGAACTTCTGTTGGTGTATAAAGTGTGAGAATCAACAGTGGAGAAACTGGAGGCTTTGCTCCTTCGAGTGACTTCTTGCAACAACATTGCATTGAATCTTGAAAGAGTCAGATCCGGATGTGTCGTGATGAACATTACCCAACTATGTATGAGCTTGGCAAGCTTGAAACCAGTGTCATTACTGCATCTTGATTGTCTATGACAGATCTGATAGTGGCCATTTGCTTCAGCAGTTCTTGAACTGGTTGATGTGATTCTTCAGGGAATCACCATTTGTCATCTTGAGGGAGTAAAATTTCTTCTTGAGATGTAGCTTGGAAGCTATATCTCACACTTCTTATAGTGTTCTCAAGATGTCCCAGACTTCCTTGGAGGTCTGAACCTGACAGATAGTGAGTTTTATAGATTAGTAGTAGCTAGTCACATTACTCGTGAGAGAGAACACCTCTCTTGCACCAACGCGTTGATCTGGGAGACAGATAGCGCTAAAAAAAAACATCGTAAATTCAACTCTGATAATAGAAGCAATTTTCAATATTACTCTGTTTTATAATGTGTATGATTTGCAATATTGGAATGCATGCTAGCAGTAGATATCTTTCTGTTGTTGTTTTACTCAACATTATCTGTTGTTTGCAAGTTTCAATTTTACAACAGATCATCAGAAGCGATTTGGGGCTTGGAAGAGAATTAGACCGCAGTCAGTAGCAGTAGCTACGGTTGCCAAGTCGGCTCTATTTGGACTTCATCTCTGGAACATCAATTTTCCATCAGTGGTATTAGAGCCATCAGCTCTATCAAAGCCCACGTCAAGTTCAAGTTCATAGAACCTGATCGGGGCTATGGCACCCATTAGCAGCATTCAATCAAAGATCTGCACGATCCTTGACTCCTCAGAATCAAACTTCCTAGCATGGAAAGTGAAGACTTCTCTCATACTGAAAGGAGAAGGTCTATAGCCCTGGGTAGATGGCACTGAAGAAATGCCTACTACAATTGGCAAAGAGCTACCAGAATGGAGAGAAAGAAACGACAAGGCAGTAGCCATCTTATATTCCTCCATCGAAGACAACTTGATGCTTGATCTAGCCACACTCTCCAATGCAAGAGAAATGTGGGATACTTTGTTGACCAGATTTTCAAACAAAGTCACGAAGTTATGCTTCTTGAAGATCAGTTGAGCAGAATTAAGCCGAGACAACAAATTGGTGAGAAGAAGACCTGCACGAGATGCACACGAGAAGGCCACACTATTGATAAGTGATGGCTCAATCCAAAGATAGCTGAATGCATCCACTGTCATAAAAAGGGTCCCGCAGACTACCAAAATCCCAGAAACAAGAAAGCTCAGAGCAGACGAGAGAGCGACAATAGCTCATCCTACGTGGAGGAACCCGAGTCCTCCAAGATGGCCAAAGATAGAGCCAACAATAGCAGGATCCCAACAACTTACTTGTGTATTGATGTCTGTGCAACATCAACTTCAAATATACAATAAATAATTCTTGATTCACGTGCAACATCAAACTTCGTGGCAACAAGACACATAATTACTGATTATCAAGAATCAGAATCTACCAGATACATAATTTTGGGAGATGGTTCTAAACACAAAGTTAGCGAAACCGGAGCGCTGTGGTTAGCACCAAAGGAGGAGACAGAAGGCTCAATGACACTCTATACGTGCCCACTCTTCAAAAGGACCTACTCTCTGTTGCTAAGATGGTAGATGTGGGACTAACAATCACCTTTGAAGGCCTTCTTAAGTACTCTTGTGGTCTTTGCCTTCTCATTTACATGTCATTTCCTTAATTCTGTAATTAGCCCACTTTCAAAAAATTTGCTACAACTTTTCAAGCCTAGTCCTATCTCATCTTGATATGGTTCAACTTTATTCATTTGAGTTATACTCCAACAAAGCACATCTTCAATTTGTCTAAATGCTTGTGGTAGTTCAAAAAACATGAATATGCTTATACATGGTCAAAAAAAATAGCTTTGATAAAAATATGGCTATGAACGTCAAAAGAAAAAGAAGCTTCACATAGCCTTTCATTTCAACAATATATATATATATATGAAGACCACTAGGGAAAACCCCTAAGATGAGGATAGGAAAACACAAGAGAGACAATGGAGCAAAACCACCCAACCAATCCTAGATTCCTCCTGGATCTAGCCCCCAAGCCATGCCATGTGATGCAAGAGGAGAATAGCTCCCAAGCCATGTGATGTAAGAAGAGAATAGCTCAAATGGTAATCTAGAACAAAGTCGTCGACGAGATAATCACTACTTCAATATATAGAGAGTAGGATCATGTGCATGACCACATGCAATCCCCATGCAGGTCAACTATAAATAGATCACAACTCTTCATGCATTCCTCCTGCCTATATAAGTCACAAGTACATGCACTCCTCCATATGTCTTAGAGTGTCTGGGTCCTCTCAAGATCATCAGTCACCAACAAGCCTCGATCTGGAATTAAATCTCGGCGTGACCAATAATCTCGAATACTAGAGAGTCGGTCTACCATATTAGGACTATTCCATGTCCTTTTCTGAATATGGTCATAACATTCCTCCTCCCTTAAACAGGTTCTGTCCTCATAACGGGAAAAAGAAAATATGAAACTATTCCTTAAGCTTTCAAGTCTTTCCCATGAATTATTATTCTTAGTCTGATCTTTCCATTTTAATAAGTACTCAAAGATGGAACAATATTTAAATTGCTTGCCTCTACTCATGAATACTAACTCAAATCTCCAAGGATACACTAATCTATAAATCTTCCAACTCGGTTGATCTATCCAAAAGAAGAGTTCATCACCTTCATGTAATCCCAATTACATGAAACACTGGGTGATTTACTTTATTTCAGAAATCAAATCCGAAAGCTGAAGAAATTCTATTTCAATTTCTTGTAGAAAATAATGCTTCTTGGTACAAATATCCTTAGAATATCTAAATATTCTAAAATACGACAATTCAATCACCTAAAATCTCTAGGAGATCCATCAAGTCTCAAACAATTTTAACTCGATCCAAAGTATTGCAATTACTCTAACGAGTTAATAGCCCCATTTCTAGCACCATATGCAAGAAATCATCAACTATTTATATCTTAATAGATTTATTTGTCTCCTATAAATCTGGAGATATAGACTAAACTTTGTACACAAGCACTTAAAGACTACACTCTGTAGTAGAATACCATCTAGTAAAGTAAGCAAATTCCTCATAAGTAAACAATTACCTAATGAAAATGCCTGTGAGATGTACATAATCTCAAATATGCATTGGAGTAAAGAAATTTAGAGTTCAAATAACATATCTAAGTCCTTGACTCTCTCAATTGATCAAGAATTACTCATTATCTTAAGAATCCTCACATTTTCTTATATTCATTTAATGACCTTTAAGTATCAATTTATGATCATCAATCATAAACGCAAAGGAGCTAGCAAGAGGACTTCCCAAAACCGTATCCAAGTGTGGCAAGCTTTGTGAAGCTTATCACTGATGTCCCATACCATCAGTTTCTCTCCAAGAAAGTTCTTTGCTTTAGATCTGGTCAACAGAAAATCAAAAAAATTATCTGTCCATCCTATACCCAATATAGGGTCCAATCACCAATCCCATTCTCCGATAACCCAGAGATCTTAAAACTCTATCTGGATTTCTTCTACCAGATATGCACATATCTATTCCACCAAGTACTGGAGTACCCCCATATTTGTTCCTAATGGACCACAATAATCCAATAACAAAATTGTGATTTAACAAGAATTTGCACATGGTTTTATCCATCACATAAAACAACCCATCTGGTTGGTACTATCATTCACAAATTCCTACCATTTGAGAGTTCCAACTCTTAGGAATAAGACTCATACAGTACAAATGTGAACCAAATGACATTTTCATTCCATGTCACCATTTCCTATAACAAACAGGGTTAACTCATGGTCCTATAAATATTCAAAATAAATTCAACTAAATGAACTCAAAAAACTGGTGCTATGTAATATCTATACAGGATTATTAACCAATCCAAATTACACTACACTTTCACATTTACCTACTCAGGTGTCTCCTTTTCTTCCTCCCTTCGATTTTTTGGTCACCCAAAAAATTTCATTAGCGAAGGCCCCGAAAACTCCTTTGACTCTAGTAAATGCTAGGTTGCAACCTTTTTGACTTCCTTAGCTTAAGTATTACTTTGTTAAAGTTGTCTGAACCTAATGGAAAATCCATAAAATTTGGATCCGGGTATGTTTTTACGATATTCAATACACCTATTTTTATTGAATACAGACCTTTATTCCCTTAATTCACTTTAACAAGTATCTCAAAAGCTATCGTTTGCCCAATCCCATGATCAAAATCATTGAGGACAAGCCTATCGGTGCAACACCGAAGTCAAAAAAAGAAGAACCAGGAATTCATTCATTTATGACATCTCTTACATACATACATACATACATACATATGTATGTATGTATATATTTCACCCATTGTCTATTTGCACTTTTTACAGTTTCTTGTCACTTCTCCTTGCTTATTGATAACGGACAATGAAGTCTCCAATCATGTTCCTTCTAGGCTACTATACCCATTTGTCTTGTAGTATACAACGCCTCCTTAACTTTCCTTTAGCTTTTTTGAGGGTGTCTCATTGCAAATAGTATCAATCTCTTTACCAAAGGTTTGGTGTTACCTCTCTTTTATTGTTCAACTGGGGCTTATTAAGCTTACTATTGTAAAGATCCATATGGCTCCATGGTTGATGAAGTCCCCATTGGAAGTCCATATGCATGGGAGCTCAAAGGGGCATAAATTTTCCTACCAAGCTCTTTACTTGACAAAACATCAACAAGGCTTTTGTTATTTTACCTACCCAAACTTTTGTGTGCTTAATGTTCCTTGCACGAGCCACTACAAGCACAATGTCATGTTCATGTTTACTACAACGAAAGCTTGAGGTGTTTATAGATACAATATTTATTGGCAAAATCTAAGTATTTGAAGGCCTTTAGTTGTGTAGGATTTTGAAGGCAACAAGTTTTAAAAATAGACAACCTTAAAATTTTGTTTTGGTGGTAATTTCCATAAAGGTTTTTCGAGCATTGGTTGTAAGCATGCAAATAACCTTGTCTGTGAGTGTCTAGAGAGCACACATGCAACTTGCTATAAAAAATTCAAGCAAAAATAGTTGGCAACAACTAAACAGCTAAAACCAACTAGGAATAATCTATAAGCTTTGGTAAGCATGCGACAATCCCTTAGAATTGCTAACAATGGCTAAAAAGTATATCCCTAGACTTTTTGAAACCATAAATCAAAATCCAATCATATCAAATTCTCGTACAATTATTGAGTGTTCTTCACACAAAAGTACTCTACAAGTTCCCATTTTTATTTATTTCTATCTCAATATAGTGACTTCTTGTTGGGTTTTGAAACATATATGGCAAATGCTCACTTTCACACACACGAGCAATTACCCAAACATGGAAGTCCCATGGGGCCCAACAAATGCCATAGTGTAGAACTCTAACTCAAATGAGACATCGTGCTGCACTAGTGCCTAGACACTCATCCCTACGTGGAAGTCAGAAGAGGCCTAAACAAATGCCACAATGTGACAATTTTAGCTCCAAAGAAATGTCGTGCACTAGTACCCTACAATCTCCACCTTTCTAGAGTCTTTGTTTTATCTCCGTGTATCAAAAGTTTTTCCTCTGTTCTTTGACACGATTCATGATGGCGAGAGGAGAATGAAATGGGCCCTCAGTTTGCGTGGCCGCATGAGCAACCGAGGAGAAAATGTTGTTGCAAATCAGACTAATCAAGGGGCATTTGGGTGGGGGTTGTGATAAGGGGCACTCTAGAGTCTCTTGTATGTGAAAGTAACCTTATGACCCATGAAGGTTTTATGAGAATGTACTTTTAGCTCCCTCCCTCCCTCCCTCGCTCCTGGAGTCAGGGGTAGGGGTAGGTGGCTGGTTAGGTGGAAGGTAAATTATACACAATCAATATTATGATCATTATTCATTTATCGAAAATCATAGATCATAAATCGTCCATCCGTCGCAGCTGTTGAGAGAGAGAGAGAGAGAGAGAGAGAGAGAGGCGTTTTATCTTTTATCTCGCCATCGCAGTCCCTACCAGACGGTCTCTTTGATGCAAAAGGCACCAGCCATACCGTTTCGTGGCTTTTTAAGTTACCTCCAGGCAGCGGAGAGGAGACGAGGGCTTTGTCTGTCAGTGGTTCTTTTGGATGTTTGGGAGCAGGCGTTTGTCTGATCTGCTTCTGCAAATTCTAAGCTGTTATTATTGTTATTGTTATCATTGTAGTGTCTCGGCACAGGATCCTATACGCTGGCGGCTGCGCTTCTTGTTTGTGATGATGGATCTTCCGAGGTGCTGCTGCATTTCCAGCCTGCCGTTTTGGCGTGATTTTGTTTGTTATTTCCCACGGAATACTGTTTAGTATGTATCCGTTTGGTTTCTCGTGGATCCCGTTTCTCTGTACGCATCTGTTCCTGCACTCTCGCCTCACGCATCCCAAAGTATTTGCATTAAACCTCGGGAAGAGTTTACGGCCTAATGCATTTATGGCTTGAGTGTGACCAAATTGTGTATTCATCGGTTTTCACGAGCTTATCGGAGGTTCTTCTACCTTGGAGTTTGGCAGCATTATGACAACTTAAGAGTATCGCTATGTTTGACATATCATGTATGTTAAGTGGATCAGCCGGAGCATCAACAGCATACAATGTAAGAGCTGAATATCTTCATTAGTTTGGCATTAGAGCTAGTTAGATTCTTGTTTAACTGAAGCGTTAAGTCACGATGGATTACCCTCACCGAATGATGCTACTTCATATTCAATGCTTGAATACTTTTAGAGATGAATCCCTGATGAGATATAGTGGCAACTGATGAGTCAACTTCTTATGGTGGCTTGAGTTTCTTTGATAAGAATATGTGTCAGCATAGTGGTGAGGACGTCGTAAGCGAGATCAATGAAGAACTCATCATATGGCTTCCGCCTGTTTGGATCAACGAGAACATGCGTGACACATTTGTGGTGAAGCAAATTCACTACACGAGCCGTATGAAGAGCCTTTCATTTGTTCTTAGTTGGACCATTCACGAAGAACATCCCATGGTTATTTCGACCTTTGTGTTGTGATCTTAAACTGGATGGACACTTTCAATGAAGGCAATTGTCTGATCCTATGTGATTACAAAACAAATGTTGCTAAAAGATTCTTAGGATATGCAATGTACTAGGCCGTGACTATTTTGGCGCTGGAATTTGACAGGGTTTCTGCTAAAGTTTCTATGTTGATTGGGACGACACTCACAAGTGGCACAAATCTCATTTAACAAGCTTTTTAGGAATGTCCAAATGCAAGTGTTCGCAATGCTTCAACAAACTCGCGTAAGTATATTATTTTCCTGTGCTACTCGTTTGTTCTGGTTCATGCCAAATCTACTCGGTTTTTGCTGGTCAAACGTCATTCAAACACTCAAAACCCTTGCAAATCGAGCAAACCTTATTGAACTTGCTGTTGTGTATTTCTTATGCAAGCTTTGCACAAAACTTAGCACCAGTTGAAGTTTTTGAACTATTCTTAAAGATGGGTATAATCAGAACAATTGTTTGAATCAGACTTCTAAATGGCATGGTTATTTCTATCCTTTTTGTTACAATATTCTTTAGTTAAAAAGTTTCTGCTTGTAAATTTAAATTGCTATTGAAGCAATGGTAGGAGAACTCGACTAAAAATATTCTTTTCAGTATAGTTGCTTTGTTTGAATGTTGTGGATGGAACCAAACAAACCAGGGATATAACTTTCCTTTCATTTGATTTGTTCTGATTTTAGTGCTTTTCATCCGAATATAGTTCGTAGTATCAACATGTAATTCAATACTCTTTTCACCTCAATTGGGATTGGATCCTGAAGGGTGACTTTTCCTGAAAATCTTAGTGGTAGCAAGACCAGACCTTCTTGGTGACCTTATGGATCCCTTTGCTATGTGAAGAAGATTGGTGGCTCTTTGTGGATGTGATTTTCAGAAACCTTTTCCCAGGTTTTGGGGTCAGAATGTACTGTACGTTCCGGAACGTACTGCCCCAAAATGTCTTGAATAATGAATATTTAAAAACCTAATAAAAGCTCTCCTTGTTTCCTTTACTGCCTCCCATAATTAATCCATCAGTTAAAATTCCACAATGATCTTTGTGATTACTGTGTATTCTGGAATGCGGTCAGTTACTGCAAAGTTTTTCATAGTGAGTTGTGCAGCCATCACCACTTTTGCAAAAAGCCAAACGAAGATGTGTCATTGCCAAAATCAAGCAAAGATGTATGCCAGTTTACAAGCCAAGACTCATATGGACTAACCCTTCTTTCTCAATCTTGAATTCACAACCATTTGCATCAGGAATGTACTTGAGAATTCTGACTCCCGCAAGCAATACAAGTTTTATCCTCCTCTCCACGTTTTGATCTCTGATCAGACCTGCAAAATTTCTTGCCACCTAAAACTAAGATTAAAACATTAGATTTGATGATCCAGTCTCAAATTTACCCATATATTTGAAATTCTTATAGATTTTTCTACGCCTAGTGCAAGAAATCTCATCAAAATCTACGAACATGCTAATTTGAGAATAAATCAAAGAAATGGCCTCCTCTCTGGTCCTACACACTTCCACATGTGTGGGGAATTATTGATATCTTTTCTGGTTTGTTTGTTGAACCCTACTCGATTTGCACTTTTATAAATAAAGAAAAGAAAAGAAAACAGTATGTAGTAAAACATAAATAAATTTCAGGGTCCGTTCCAGAATGGAAGGCGTTCTAGAACTAGAATGCGTTTTGGAACAGGCCATTATGATGTGATTGAGTATTCTGTTCTTAATAAAGCTTCTATGAGATAGAATTATCTTAGTCCGAAACAATTAACATTTTTCATGAGCTATCAACAACGAAATGCTTTTGGGACATTGATTAATGAATATCTGGATTTTTCCACGAGATATAAAAGTGGCTTGACGAGATTAAGGAGAAAGAGTGAATGTTATGCATTCCTCATGGCCATTTCTAAGAAATGGTTGGGCCAATGTTTTACAAGAGATTTTGACAAGTTTGCTGAGTTATTTTGGGGGAATTGTTGGAATAATGACTGTTTGGTCCTTTCACATTTAATTGTTTGATGTTTTATGAAATTTGGCCCAAGGGCCCTATTTAATTTGTTAAGGGTATTTTCATTAAGTTAGTCCTTGTTAACATAAGGTAGTTACTAAGAGGGCACCTCTCTATTTGCTTGTATCGTCTTTCTCATAAACTTGGGTCAGAGTTTCTGTCTATTGTGTGTGCGTGCGTGCGTGTGTCTCCATGGATGTTTTTGATGATAAATGCTAAAGCACTAATGTTTGCCTACTAATCATTGAAGTGGGACCTTCATTTTCCACTTGAGATAAATCTTCCTTGTGATATGTTTTTATCTTCTCTTGAATTAAATCAATGTTTGATCAAATTTTAGTTTTGTGATCATGTACTTTGATGAATCACATAGTCATAGTTGAAATCTTGATGCATTTTGAGTGTCTAATGTTTTTAATCTCATAGATGTATTGGTTGAAGATTCACCATCATGTTGGATCTTTAGGAACAATAGATATGAAAATGATGGTGCCTTTCAGAGTAGTTGTATTAATATCTCTCATTGTCTAGGGTTGTAGATTGTCAAATAGAGTTGCTTCAAGAAAGTGCACTTGTACCGTAGTGTCAAGTACTGGCTAAGGTAAGAGGAGAATGAATCAAACTCGGCCGCGTAGTCTCCCCAAGATGCTCCAATGACATTCATGAGCATGATAGGTTGCCTATGTCTTTGTCTACGTTGGTTGAATGTTGAAATTATTTCACCATGATAGATCTTAGATCATCATACCATTCAGTTGTGTTGTCAATTTATTAGAGGATATGTGTATTCACATTACTTCTATCAATTATTCTTAAAGGGGTGAGGAAAGTAGCAACATAATAAGGCTAATTCTCTAATTTTGTGGTCGGATGAGATAAACCAACATTTTGAGACCTTGGAAGTACTATGTGTTTACAACACCCATTTTTCATGCGTTGATCCAAGAAAGCCGTTTGTGGTTGAAACAAATGCTAAAACTTATGCATTTGGGGTAGTCCTACTTCAAGATCATAGAAAAAAGCTTGATGATGTCCACTATAAGTATTCCACCTACAGGATGGAACTTTTTATTGTCGTCCATGCCTTGAGAATTTGGAGACATTACTTTTATAAATCCAAGTTTACTATGTTGGTAGATTATCAATTAGCGAAGTGCTTTTGTGATTCTACTATTTTGGAGAGGACGTTAAGCTGGATGGTTTGAATCGATGCGAGAGTTTCATTTTGAATGAGCTATTGCCAAGGTACAACAGAGTTTGTTGATGATGCATTTAGTCAAATCCAAGAGGTGAATAAGTCACGCTTTGTTGAGATCCAAAGTGGTTTATGTCGTTATCTTCGAGGTCTATGTTAGAATGGTAGTCATTTCAATTGTATATGGCATTTTAGTCACATATGGGCATTAAGTCCTAAGCCCAAATTTCAAAAGTAATGATGTTGGATGATGCGAAGCATTCTGCCACCAAACCAAATTAAGTTTATTCAATCTTATGTATGGATCAGATCTTCATTTCAAAATCTGATATCAAAAAAAATTTGCAAACTTTTTTGCGATCTAGGACCACGTTTCTGGTCCTGGATCTCCAACGTTTCGGAATGTGGTTGCAGCGGATCGCGATCCGCTGCAACTCAGCTCTAAACTTTAACACTTCTAACAACTCATATACGCACGCACGCAGGCGCACGCGCGCGCACACACACACACACACACACACACACACACACACACCCCTCTTTCCTAAATTCACACACATGCGCGTGTGCGCGTGCGCGCGCGCACACACACACACACACACACACACACACACCTCTTTCCTAAATACACACACACACCTTCTCTCTCCAACACTCTCCTAACTCCTAGCTCTAGCCTCTCTCCTTCATTCACCTAATAGTAGTGGCTAATACTACTAATCACTTAAGTTCTAACTTCTCCTAACTCTTATCCTAATTTCTCTCCTTCAATGTGCATTCAAGTTTTCAACAATGAAGCTTAACCTAAGTCCTAACACATTGCACCCTTACCATAATACCACCTCTGTTACATACCTATGTAACTAGCAGGAGACCCCTAATAGTCCATTTAGTGTTGGGGGCTAAATGGAAAGGTACCCTTAGGATTAAGGGTATGTGCCCTTGGATAAGGGCAGACAAGTGACTATACCTTAGTTGGAGGTAAGGAGTCATGTGACCCTTGGAGGGTCTATGCCTTGGATGGAGGTATGGAACCTAGAGAGGTGTTAGAAAGTCATTGGATAACTATTTTTCTCACTTTATTGGTCTAGGAACAAAGTATACTTGCACAACTTGGGCAATGGGACCTGGTAGGAGGGCGCCCTTCTAAAGTGTCCATTGAGTTCCCAACTCCCACAAGAAAGGCATTCAAAGAGTCATAGGTTATGGAAGGAGTCTCTTGACATTCCATAAGCCTATGGAGGCTCTTGGAGATTCTTTAACTCCCCTAGGCTTCTCTCTCTCTCATTGGATGTGCATGGAACTCCATAGTGCATTGGAGGGGTCCATGGGCCATCTATATGAGAATAATAGGGCGCCCATTGGGAGGGGGACATCTCTCTTGTTTGCTTTGCTTATGCTCTAGTGTTGCTACTAGTGTGTAGAGTGCTTCCTTGTGGTAGTATGCTTGAGGTTTGGATCTTGCTTATGGTATGGGACATAAGTAGGGTTTGGATCTTGAGAATGCTATGGAGTGTTGTGGTATGCTTGTGATTTGTTTATGGTTAGCAAGGGGGTGCTAGATAAGTCTTGCTTGGAGCCTGGATCTAGCTATGGTTGGGTGGTGAATACTTGAGGCCAGCTTGTTATCTATCTTTGTGTTTAAAGAGTAGGGACACAGGTGGAGGAGAGATCCTTGGAGGCTTGTAGATCCTTACTTGCAGGTGGAGGCATCCTAGCTTGGAGTTGGGGAGCATCTTGAAGCTTGCAGGTTGCTTGGAGGACATTTGGAGGCTCTACCTTGGATTTGGAGGACTTCCTCACCTCTACTTGTAAAAGTGGTATCAGAGCTAGACAAAGGATGATAACCTTTCTAACCTTCTTCAAGTTCTATTAAAATCACCAACTAAATTTTGTTTGGGGAAGATTATAGGCTTTTCTAGTTGTAGGAAGCTTGTAGTTGAAGTACCCAATGAATCTAGTTCTCTTTGGAAGAGAGTAGTGATGCTTATAGAATTGTTTAGGGGCTGATTTTTGATCATGTTAGAGAAGTTTTAAAGTGGGCTTTGGGTTTTTAAAAGTTTTGAAAAAGGACTTATGGGATGGGTAGAGAAAGTCTTCCTCTACATACACAAACTTTTTTTGGCAAAAAGATTGATTCTAGCTATGTGTTGTGATCAAAACTAGTGTTTTTTTTGCATAAATGAAGTGTTTGAAGTTCTGATTTTCATTTTGAAGTTCTCTTTTTCAGACCTGTAAATTTGAAAATCAGATCTGAAAAGTGAAGTTTTCATTCAAACTTCATTAGTTACACCTTTCTATCTCCTAGTTTCATGAAGATGGCAATGTAGGAAGGGAGTGGTAGAGTAACTATGTGCATAAAACAAGTTTTGAAATTATGTTTTTTGTCATTTTGAAGTTCTGATTTTCAGACTTGTAAATCTAAAAATCAGATTTAAAAATTGAAGTTTTCATAAAGCTTCATTAGTTATCCATTTCTAGACACTAATTTCTTGGTTTTGGAAATCTAGAATAGTGAGAAATGTGAAAACTTTGGTTGCTTTTGAAATGACAAATGGAATTGGAATTGGAATTGGAATGGGAACTTAATATAAACATTAGCTTGGAGTAGTTAATTGAAGTTTACATAAAGATTTGGTTTTCATTTTTGCTTTTGATAAAGGCAAATGTAGCTTGTTGTTGTTTTCCTCTTAAGCTTGGATTAAGCTTGCAAATAATAGGCTTGGATTGAGCTTACAAACAATAAGATTGAATGAATAGAAGTAAATGCTTTTTATTTGCATTGGATGTAACAATAGAAGCATTTCTATCATTCTAATTTGAGCACTTGTTGTTGTATTTGCATAATAGGAAAACACACAAGCAACCCCAATGGATCAAACCAATGAAAACTCAACATTTGATCTATCAAACCCATCCAATGTGGCACAAGCTCTTGAACTTTTATACCAACAAATTCAAGCCACTAATAAGCAGCTTCTTGAAACTAATCAAAGAAACCAAGACTTAGATTCTAGGTTAGCCAATCAGAAGAAGCATGTAGTTCCACCTCCCGTAAAAGTGTTTAAGGGGGAGAAGAAGGATAGGAACTTACAAGTGGTAAGTTCTTGGCTAAATGCTTGGATCAAATACTTTGCTATGAACCAATTCCTTGAATCTAAAAAGTTATCCACTGTCACCATGTTCCTTGAAGGAAGAGCCTTAGTTTGGTGGGATGACTTAGTTGCAAAGGGCAATCAACCTTGTACATGAGATGATTTTTGCAAGCTTTTTAGGGATTATTTTCTACCACTTTTAGATGACTATGAACACTTTCAAAAGTTGAGTCATTTATCAATGAATAAAGGTTTGGAACAATTTATTCAAGATTTTCATGAGTACCTGAATCCACTTTATAGTGACATTCCGCCTAAGGTACAAATGTTAATGTTTATTGATGGGTTACCAAAAGATTATCAAGTGGATGTTCGTAGGAACCATCCAAAAACCCTAGAAGATGCTATTAGGGCTGCAAAATACTTTGATGACACACTCAAGCCACCTAGGGGTCAACAGCCTAATGAGCAAAAAAAAGGTTTTCAATTTAAGAGGGGCGATAGGGAAGCTGTTAGTGAAATACATCCCAATTCCAACAATGTTAAGAAAATCAAGAAAAACTTTAAAAACCATCAAGGTGGCATTGATAAAGCTGAAGCTCGTAAGAAGAACCTATGCTTCAAGTGCAATGGCGAGGGTCACCTTGCATGAGATTGTGTCAAATAACCAGCTTCTACCTCAGGTAGTCTATCTCGAAGTAATGAGATAGATGTATTTTGTCCTTAGTTCTTTAGTCTTTGGACCTAATGACCTTAAGTGCATTAAAAGTAAAAGATTAAACAAGGTAACCGTTAAGAATAGATATCCACTGCCGCGGATGGATGACCTAATAGATTATCTTGGTGGTGCTGGGTACTTTATCAAGATAGATATAAGGTCGAGATTCCATTAGATACGAATTAAGGCAGAAGATATACCAAAAACCGGGTTTTGAACTCGCTTTGGTCATTATGAATTTTTGGTGTTGCCTTTTGGTTTGACCAATGCACCGACAGCTTTTCAATAGATGATGAACGATTTGTTCAGGCCATATTTGGAAAGATTCATAGTGGTATTCTTAGATGATATCCTAGTGTTCAATAAGACTTTGGCGGAACATAAAGAGCATCTTAGGATTGTTTGGGATATCCTAAGAAGGGAAAAGCTCTTTGCCAAAGAGTCTATGCATGACTTTTTTTGCGAAGGAATTGTCCTACTTGGGGCATAAGATTTCCGAACGGGGAGTGGAGATTGAGGCCGATCGTATCCAGAGGGTTATTGATTGGCCTATTCTCACCACAGTTCGGGAAATCAAGTCTTTCTTGGGGTTTGTAAGATTTTTCCGTCGGCATATTCTCCAATTTGCTCGACTGGCATTTCCCCTTACGCAGGCCTTGAAAGGCTATAAGAAGCTAAGCCGGAGGGCTAAGAGTCCACTAGTGGTGTGGACGGAGGATATGAATAATTGTTTTGAGTTGCTTAAGAAAAGTGTCACTTCGGCACCAATACTAATCATTGGCGATCCTAATAAGGCTTTTGTGGTCAGGACTGATGCCAGTGATTATGCTATTGGAGCTGTTTTGATGCAGGATGGACATCCTGTGGCTTATGAAAGCAAGAAACTCAATCCTGCTCAGTCTAGGTATTGTACCTATGAGAAAGAACTGTTTGCAATTGTTCATTCCTTGAAAATTTGGCGACATTATTTGTATGGCTGAGCTGATGCAAATCTTTGACTTTTCTATACGTTATTGTAAAGGACGTCAAAATACTCTAGCGGATGCTTTGAGTCGGTTACCGGTTATTAATTAGTTGTGCTTTACTGTTATAGAACCAAAGTTGTTTCAGTCTCTTCAAGGACTATATGAGTCCGATCCTTTTTTTGGAAAGTATTGGCAACAAGTACTTTCGGGGGTCGATTCAGGTTTGCAAGATTCCTCGAATCAGGGAAAGACTGAAACATATATCCCAATTCGAAACGGGATTTTGTTTCGTAAAGGAAAGGTGTGGTACCGGAGAATGCTTCTTGGTTTCCAATGGAAGGCTCGAACTTGAGACCAAAGAAACTTTGGATGTCAAGCGTTAACCAATTGAGCCAACTCCCTTGGGTGGTACCGGAGAATGACACTGTAAGGGCCCAAATCTTGCATGAGTGTCATGATAGTCCATGCGCAGGACATCCGGGTATACAAAGAACACTTGACTTAGTTCGAAGGCAATTTTGGTGGCCTAAGATGAAAAGTCAGCTAGAGGCCTATGTATTTAAATGTACTAACTGCCAGTTAAATAAAGCAGAGAGGCTAAAATCTAGTGGCCTATTACATCCTTTAGATATTCCTACCGGAAAGTGGGAAAGTATATCTGTGGATTTTGTGGTCGGGCTTCCACGTACAGGGAAGCGCCACGATTCGGTTTGGGTCATTGTTGACAGACTTACGAAGTTTGCTCAATTTATCCCAACGAAAACTACTGTTAAAGCTTCAGAACTAGCTCTATTGTTTGTTGAGAAGCTTTTTCGACTGTACGGGCTGCCTTGCGATATTGTCAGTGACCGTGACCCAAAATTCACTGGGAGTTTTTGGCAAGCAGTTTTTGAAAAGTTGGAAACAACTTTAAGTTTGAGTTCTACAGATCATCCGGAATCAGACGGTCAAACGGAAAGGACCAATCAGACGATGGAGGATATGCTTCGAGCATATGTGGGCCATCGGCAGTCTGATTGGAAACAGTACCTTCCACTGGTGGAATTTGCATATAACAGTGCAAAACATTCAGCGACCAGATTCAGCCCTTTCATGCTTATGTATGGTTTTCAACCTCGATGCCCAATTAGTGTTGGCATGAAAAACCTACGGGTGCAAGCCGCAGTTGATTTCCTTGCGGATATGCAAGAAATGTTACAGCTGGCTAAAGATAGCATGAGAAGTGCCCAAGACAGGGCAAGGCACTATGCTGATCTATCTCGGAAGCACAAGGTATTCATGGTCAACGACTGGGTGTTTTTGAGAGTCCCTAGTCACTCTAGGGGCTTGAAAACTATTAAGTGTGCAAAGTTGGCGCCTAGGTATTGCGGTCCTTTTAAGGTTATCCAAGTGATAAACAAGGTCGCATACTAGACCTTCCAGCTAACGTTGGAATTCATCCTGTTTTCCACATTAGTAAGTTGAAACCCTCGTTGGGGGTTGGGGAGACCCTGGTCCCTATGGAAGATCTAGTGGAACTTCTTCGTGATGAGTCCGTGAGTGGACCACCTGAACCCGAGGCGATTGTTAATAGCCGACAGAGAACTCTACGGAGTAGAGTGCTTCGGGAATTATTAGTCAGGTGGAGGGGCAAATCAGAAGAGGAGGATACCTGGGAAAAGGAGGCTGATCTCCAGAAGAAATTTCCAAATTTTCCCTACAAGGAAAAATTTAAATTTAGGGGGAAGGAATGTTACATACCTATGTAACTAGCAGTACTTCAGACCCCTAATAGTCCATTTAGTGTTGGGGGCTAAATGGCAAGGTACCCTTAGGATTAAGGGTATGTACCCTTGGATAAGGGCATGCAAGTGACTATACCTTAGTTGGAGGTATGGAGTCACGTGACCCTTGGATAAGGGGTACCCTTAGTATTAAGAGTAGGTGCCTTAGATTAAGGTACTAGTGTCCTTGGTTAAGGGCAGGTAGGTGTCTATGCCTTGGATGGAGGTATGGAACCTAGAGAGGTGTTAGAAAGTCATTGGATGACTATTTTTCTAAACCTTGGGCCTCAATTTTGAACCATATCACTTTATTGGTCTAGGAACAAAGTATACTTGCACAACTTGGGCAATGGGACCTGGTAGGAGGGCGCCCTTCTAAAGTGTCCATTGAGTTCCCAACTCCCACAAGAAAGGCATTCAAAGAGTCATAGGTTATGGAAGGAGTCGCCTGACATTCCATAAGCCTATGGAGGCTCTTGGAGATTCTTTAACTCCCCTAGGCTTCTCTCTCTCTCATTGGATGTGCATGGAACTCCATAGTGCATTGGAGGGGTCCATGGGCCATCTATATGAGAATAGTAGGGCGCCCATTGGGAGGGGGAGATCTCTCTTGTTTGCTTTGCTTATGCTCTAGTGTTGCTACTAGTGTGTAGAGTGCTTTCTTGTGGTAGTATGCTTGAGGTTTGGATCTTGCTTATGGTATGGGACATAAGTAGGGTTTGGATCTTGAGAATGCTATGGAGTGTTGTGGTATGCTTGTGATTTGTTTATGGTTAGCAAGGGGGTGCTAGATAGGTCTTGCTCGGAGCTTGGATCTAGCTATGGTTGGGTGGTGAATACTTGAGGCCAGCTTGTTATCTATCTTTGTGTTTAAAGAGTAGGGACACAGGTGGAGGAGAGATCCTTGGAGGCTTGTAGATCCTTACTTGCAGGTGGAGGCATCTTAGCTTGGAGTTGGGGAGCATCTTGAAGCTTGCAGGTTGCTTGGAGGACATTTGGAGGCTCTACCTTGGATTTGGAGGACTTCCTCACCTCTACTTGTAAAAACCTCTCTCCTATCTCCTCTAAGCTCTTTCTTCTCTCCTCTAGGCTCTCTATTCTCTCCTCTCCTTTCTCCTCTCCTCAAGTTTGTCCCTCTCTCCTATTCTCTTTCCCTTGAAAGAGGCGCAAAAAAGAGAAAAAAGTGACTCCCGATTGGAATCGAGAATGGATTGTAAGAAAAAAATTTATAGTCCCGATTCTTTCCGATTCAAATTGGGACCGTTCGATTCTTTGCCGAATCGCGATTCGTCAACTAACGAATCGCGATTCGTGGAAACACGAACATAAATTAGAATCTAGAGAGCCCATATCGAGGGATGTTACAATACCATTTCGGTCATCAATGTATGTACTATACCGTATGGATCGTGACATTAGGTGGGACTTGAAAGTTACATATGAGTCATGACAACAGGTGGGACTCGGGAGTTGGATTGAAGATTGATTATACTGTGCATTGCCATTTAAGCACTTGTTTTTGCTATAATAGAAGGCTAGGAATTCTCTGAAAAAGAAAAACCCTGAAACTGATTCGCCGGTAGTGGATTCTTTCCCATTTCAAATGCTTGTCGAAAAGGCATTTCGAAAAGGTCCATGAAATAGTGGTCGGATTGGAGAAGTTAATCAGTTATGCGTTGCTAAATCCAATCTGATTTGTATCTATCACTTCGGGATCGTTGTCGAACCGATGTGTTTTTCAGTTGCATTTGGCTAGATGTCCTGACAGGTAATTCTAGATCTAGTGATGACCTTAGGAAGCAGGATCCCAAGCAATCTTGAAATGACAAGATACATGAAGACTCCATAAAGAATGGCCTGCTTTTCCGTAAAGGAAAGGTTTATGTGCTGGATATGGAGGACTTGTGGGCCCAAATCCTACAGTAGTGTCATGACAAACCTTGTGTTGGACACCCATCTGGGCTAACAGTGGCAGGTAAATAAATGGATTGGTTTATTTGGGCTAGTAGTGCCAAGTGAATGGATTTGAATTTTGGATCAGCAATTGTTGAATCCAACTACTTTTCTGCTTTTTCTTGAATTGCACAGTCTATATTTTGATGCAAGCGCTTTATAAGCCTTAAGTCGAAGTAGAAGCCATTTGAATCACATAGAAAATGAATAAAGAAGAGAACTTTGAGAATAATGTGCTAGAGAGAGAAAATGGGGGAGCACCTGGAGCAGTAGCAAATTGTTGTAGACATTGGCAAGCTTGTGAATGGAAAATTTCAAATTGCAATACGGACCCCCTCCTCTTAACACGCTACATAGCTCTAGAGTTCCTAGTTTTTTGGCCATGGGCCGCTTACACCTCATTCACTGCTGCATGCCCAAATTATTGTATGAGGTGTACCATGAAAGTCATGTATGCCTGCTAACATGTATATGGCCCAACCTATATAACAGGGACTAGGTGTTTTCTCCCATCCCTTATTTATAATTTCCTTTTCAGTAACTGGGATGCCTCATTCTAATTGACCAATGCGAAATTGCTGATGAGGCTACCCAAAAAAGTAAGGTTCTTACAACACTGCCAATTCCTATGTTTTTGGAACCTTTTCCATGCATGTGCTTGGTAGCATACTTGCCAAGCCTCCTCTGTATTTTGGAATCGTCTTATTTCCACGCAGGTGCTTGGTCAAATAATACCCACAACAATTGCCCTATACATGATAACTTGCTATAATAGGTCAAGCCTTCACTTAAGCCATCAGGTTACAACTGCCATGACCATAGAATCAGGGTTGCGTAGTTGTTTGGCTACACAGTTCTGCATCTAGGATATCCTAGCCTCAAGCCAGGGATCTTGAGCCCAGACTGTGTGTCCCCTCTGGTTTTGATTGGGCCTCCTTGAGATCGTGCTCTTCTGGACTTTAAGTCCCTCCCCCAATCTCCATCATTGTTCAAGCCTTCCCCAGATCATGTTTCGGCCTGCCCTACCACAATTTGGTCTCCAAGGTCCATGCACCACTAATAGTGCACTGTGACACCTCATTGGACACCTCTGTAGCCAAACTGGGCTACGTCATCCAATTCTCCTATGACTCACTGATAGACCCATAATAATCCATTATCACGAGTTTAGGCCTCCAACCATTAATTATGACTATATGCACATGAGGGCCCCAAACCCCTCATAATCATAATTAACTTACGGGTCAAGGTAGGCCTACTGACCTCTAGCGGGATAAACAATCCAAGATCAATCATGGGCATGACATTCTTCCCCCCCTATTCAAGATTTGACCTCAGAACTTAAAGCTAGGGAAGTTCCATTTCAGGCTACCTTCCTGTTCCCAGGAATCATCATCGTATGTGCAACCCTTCCATTGAACCAGATGCTTGGTAACTATACGATTCCTCAATCGTTTAGTTCTTGTATCCAAGATCCCTTCGAGTTCAAGTCGAGTCACACCCGATGATTCATCCAACAGGTCCAATTGTTCGCTAGAACCAAGATATTCCCCTTCACGTAGACTTTTCTAAAGTCAACTTATGTGAAAAACCGGGTCCACTTGCGTTCCTTCTGGGAGGTCCAATTAAGCCAAGGATCCAATCTTTTTCAAGATTTTACAAGGTCATCTATATCTTGGGGACAATTTTTAATGCTTGTTGGTACGCATTACACTAGAATCCTTCGGGATTCATAAATACACACGATTCACCACTTGAAAGTCTTGAGGCGATCTTTTTAGATTAGCATAATGCCGGTCCCTATCCAGGGCACTCAGGACATTCACACGTGCTATTATTTGTAGCATTTCTTGCATATTGGGCAGGAAATCGCTATTTTTCTGAAACTTGATTGTATGAGTCTCTACCGCAATGGGTGACCTAGGCTCAAAACCATACATAAGCATGAACGAGCTATAATCGGTAGCCGAATGCTTACTACCACTATAGGCAAACTCAATCAAGGGCAGATACTTCTTCCCATCATCTGATTTGTCCTTCTTGTCTGGCCATCCTGTTTTGGGATGATCGGAAGTACTCAATCTCAGTGTCGACTCTAGTTTAGCGAACATGGCCGACCAAAAGTGACCTGTGATCCTTGAATCACGATTGCTCATAATGTCACTTGGTAATCCGTAAAGCCTAAACAGACGCTCAACAAATATTTGAACTAATTCAATGCTTTCGCGGTGGTCTTTACCCAAATAGAAGTAGCCAATTTGGTAAGATGGCTAGTCATTACCCAAATTGCGTCATTCGGTTTATTCATCCGGGGTAACTCCACCATGAATGTTGCCCTCTCTTAATGATCAAGCATAAACTAGAATCTGGACTATGATTCGTCAATCGTAATTCCTCGGATCCTTACCCTATACTTAGTAATAAGACAACATGAATATTACTATTCTTAGAAGACATACGAGTTGCTAAAAAAGTCCTTCCCACAAGGAAAATTCCAGACTTTATCCAACTCACTTTCGATGCCTTTATAAGACAATTCCTAAGACTCCCTTACTCTAGACATGGCACAAAGTGTCATTTTAAAGTTAGGGTCCAATCTAGAATGCATCTAGATTCAAATACTCTTAAGTTTTAATCTAGAATGACTTAAGATTCACCGGAATTTCATTACGTGAAGCTTTGACTTTTGGTTACCCTCAACTATCCAACTCCATTGGAGTTTCCAAGATAGCATATCATCCTTTCCAAATCGGGAAAAGATTAAAACCAAAAGTTTCTGTGTATTCTATACTAAATCATCAATCAAGAGCGTACTTTATCAAATCGATTGCATCTTTTGGTAGTAAAACTACCATACAATTGATATCCTTTCGAAAACCTGTGATTTGAGAAGAGAATGAGAATCACCCACCAAGCTTTTGCACAATACTTTGGCTCCAACAAAGTCCAAGAATCAGGATCCCACCATGAAGATCCATACCTTGCATTTCTATCCCCTGAGAAGAAAAGTTTGATGGGTGAAAATCATGAGCATTTCTATCCCCTGAGAAGAAAAGTTTGATTGGTGAAAATCATGAAAGTGGATTAACCCGCCTACCATCTCCATATTCTTGGCCTCAACTTGAGCACTTCTTGACGGCAAATCTGTTTAGCCTTGGCTCTGATACCAATATAAAGCCCCTACCAATGATGCACTGGCCAAGCAAGCCATAGCAAAGAACACAAGGGAATCGGATGGTGGACAAACCAACCCAACCAAACCTAGATCTTATGGATCTAGCCCCCAAGCTATGGATTACTCTCTCACAAAGGATAGAGGAGTCATACAAGCAGCATATGGCTACTAGCATCACAATCAAGCATACACTAGTGAGCCCAATGGGTATACTTATACCCTCCAAGGCCCATGCACCACTAGTAGTGCACGGTGACACCTCACTGGACACCTCTCCAGCCAAACTGGGCCACATCATCCAGTTCCCCTATGACTCACTGATAGACCCATAATAATCCACCATTAATTATGACTATATGCACATGAGGGCCCCAAACCCCTCATAATTATAATTAACCTACGGGTCGAGGTAGGCCTACTGACCTCTAGCGGGATAAACAATCTGAGGTCAGTCATGGTCATGACAATAAAGAGGTAGCAAAGAAAATCTTCAAAGGAGCATTAAAGAAAATGTTTAACAGTTTTTATGAGAATCTACAAGTTTGTGTAACCTTCAAAGTGGAACCAATCATCAAGGGGCATTCTAACCAACATTAAATGCTACTCTCAAAGAACCTTAGTTTCAGGAGTTATCAGGTTAACTGTTTATGTAATGTTGGCTGAATGCCTTACCAGGTTTTTGGACAGGAAGATACTTATTTCTGATAAAGAACTGTATTGAGTTCCATCTTGACCATCACATCTATGTTGATCACTGTCAAATATGAGGCATGCTCTTATAATCGATTAGCCAAACTGTGGAATTGTCTTGACTCCTGTGTTAGAGAGACTCCAAAGTGGCTTGACTTCTATGTTCTAAAGACTCCAAAGGGGTTCTATCTTATGCATGTAAACATCCAACAAACACAGAAAGAACAAATGTTTGATTCTTGATATTTGTTCTCAGTTATGAACCAAAGTTCGACTATTCTATCAAAGTGCGTAAGAATCACACTTTCAAAGTTTTACCTCTAAAAAACATCAAATACACCTCCATTTGCCAGCTATCAGTTTGTTTTACCAGCTATCAGTTCACCTACTCAATTTTGTTAAGTTTGTTAGAGCTAATACAGCATTAAGCACGAATGCTTTCTTCATACTAGGGGGGGTTGACCAAGTGCTCGAAAGTCTGCTGAGAACCAATTAGTCAGTAACTGTCTGTTGATTTTCCTTCAATGTCAGCTGGACATTTTCTATTTGGATCATTGTTTTAGATTCTCATTGCGTGATCGTTCCAAATTTATGAATAATAATCTTGCAAACAGATTTAAAGATGTGTTTAATTGCTGCCTAATCTAGGTTATATTTGTATATAGCATTTCATCTACATTGCTGAATGTACTTGCAATCTTATCTCTCCAGGATCGACTTTTGTGAGCTTGACAGACACTTATATTTTAAAAGCTAGTGAGCCATGAATGAAAAGGCTTTGTTAGAGGTGGCAAGCAGGACTGCGACACGAGCCTATAGAATTGCTTGCAACTTTCAGGGTTGTGCTTAGAACAAAAGTTGTCATGGAAGATTCAAATGTGGCATAGCATTTCACGATCTCTGACAACCATGTGTAAGAAGTCTTGTAGAAGAAGCAAGCGAGACGAAGAGTGGAATATCCACATACATATAGAGCAAGACTCACTTGTGACAAGCTTCTGCATTTTGCTTGGAACAAGCTGCAGTTGAACGTTCAAATTGTACAGAGCACTGGATTGATATTCATATTGCTTAGAATGCTGTAGCTGAACAGGATGAAGCGAGAGCTTACTGAAATAGTAGATGAGTATAGCGTTTCACAAGGTCTACTTGAAGCAGCTCTATCGGGCAATGAAAGTGCAGTTTCTCAAGCTCTCCTTAGTGAACATGTGGATGTTAATCACAAAGGAACCATTAGCCTTCGGTTTAAGCGTACAGATTCTATTCAGCAAGAAGATACTCCTGATGAAGTGAAAATTGAGTACGAAGAATTTAAAACCGATGTCACTCCTTTGTTTGCTGCTGCTCATGCTGGTCATATCAGCATTGCCAAGAGGCTTTTGGTAAGTTAATTTGGTGACACAAGTTACAACAACCTATGAATCAGGCGGTTCATTTCAGAGCTTTCACGTTCTTACTTATCTAAAAGTAGCATGTGTCACTGGCAATGCAACTCCTAGAATTGTAGCTTGTGAAGTGCTCTTGCAGCCCTGAGAAATTCTTGACTTAAAAACTTATTATACTTTCGTAACTTATCTCTGATACTCAAGCTTGTTTTCAATTCACGTATTTTTCTGAGACTTGAGAGGCTGCATAGAAAGAATCCTCCCACATAGTGGGTAGTTGATTGAGTAGTTGGCAAAATATCACACGAAACTGTCATTCCTTGAACTATAGCTATCCAATTGAGATTGCAAATGAAGGCATGACTATACCTTAGTGCCACAATCTTGATGTCAGAGCTCAGTTGCTGTCACCTTTAGTTGTAAAATAAAAATAGCAGTAAAGGGCAGAAAGGTTTGGACGTGAAATGTGGTGTGCACTGAACTTGCAGCAAAAGTAAATATATTGTGATCGCTTGGTAGTAGGGAGTCATGTTGTTTTCATTTCAGACATCCTGGATTCATCTTTCTGATGCATTTTTTGACCCTATTAATTATAACACTCTTGATGCATTTGCCATTGAAATTTTGAAGATGTCTCAAAGCTTCTCCACGGCTGAATTTTTGTCTCGAGCTGTAATTAATGCTTCTTTGAAAGCCCTGAATGTGTTTGTGCATTTTGCACATTTGATTGGAGTGATTCTAACCTTGTAGATAATTACATAGTAACAAAGCATTTGTGCTTGTTATGTCTTTTACTTTGTGAGGTATCCGTATCTTGTGACATGTTACAAAGATAAGCTTAAGCCTTAATATCATATTACCGTAAATTTCTTAATTGCTTTCCAATTTTAAGTTGGCATTGAAGGAAAAACTCTTACATCTAGAGCTGATGGTTCTTGAGCTAGTCTCTGTTCTTGAGACAAAATATTCATAAATTTTGTTACCTGCCTTTGCACACTGTTCATCTCCTCAACTTTGTCAGTTTTCTAATACTTCATGCTTGCAATGACTTTTTGAATCAAATAGCCTAAGGACTTTCTTTAAAAAGCACGACTTCCAGTTCGCATCAGGTAGGTGCTACTCTAGTAACACATTAATATTAGCTACTAATAGAATGGTTTGAATTCAGTATGTTTTGAAATACCTTGTCCATTGTGCATGTATCAGATCTGGAGTGAGTTTCCCTGCACATGTTTTGGTTCTTAGTCATGTTATTGCTGCTGCCAAAATTGCAGATAGCTGGTGCCGATGTAAATGAAAAACTTTTTCGAGGTTATGCAACAACTGCAGCAGCTAGAGAGGGTCATCATCAAATCATCGATGTGATGCAGAGAGCGGGAGCAGCTCAGCCAGCATTGGAAGATGCTCTGCTAGAGGCTTGCCTTTATAATCAAGTAAAATCAGTGGAGGTTCTTATAAGTTCAGAGATGACAAGGCCAGAGATTTTGGCTCAAGCTCTTGTTCATGCAAGTAATCGGGGATATCTTGACATAGTTGCCACGCTGACAAAGGTAAGTCTCTCTATTCTCTAACATTTTGAAGTTTTGGCAGAGGCATCAATTTTCAATTGTAAATCATACAGTTCTGTTAGCATTGTAGTGGGTCTGAAGCTAACAGTTTCAGCAGGAAGCTGGTTCATTACATTCGCTTTGCAAGAAAACCCTCTCAATTCGCAGTTATAAGGGCTCTGATCCTGAAAATTGTCTTGGGTGTTTTCCAGTTTTTTCTACGCTTATTAGAGTGAGAAATTAAACAAGCTAGTGGCTGAAGATATTTTCTATCAATTTATCAGCTAAATAGGTTTAGGACTTATTATTGCCTCATTATTGTGACAGAGTGGAGTAAATGTAAATTCGTGGTATCGGATACTGCTACGTTCAGCTAAGCCTGCTCTACATGCAAATGTTGACTGTACACCATTGGTCGCTGCCATTGTTGCCAGGCATGCTCCCGTGGTGAAATACTTGCTGGAGGTGATTGCCAATGTGTCACAACCGACAAGTTTTTCCTAGTGAATAGCAATGGCAAGGTTTTCCCTGTTCTTTGCCAGTTTGATTCCATAGGTCTCATGTGTACTAGACAGACGACTGAGATAATTCGTCCCGCTGACTACTATCTCCACCCTGATATGCCTGTCTTGAATGCATATGTTAGGGAAGCCATTAATCGGGGGGCTGATTCCCATGTCTGCAAATAGATATTACTGGGTTTATTTAATGCCTTTTTATTTTAACATGCTTGCAGGCAGGAGGCAAACCTGATTTGAAAGTGAGCGTTGGAGCATGGTCTTGGGATTATGCTTCTGGAGAAGAGCTTCGTGTGGGTGCAGGTTTGGCAGAGCCCTATGATGGAGCATGGTGTGCGGTCGAGTATTGGGAAGTGAGTGGGACCATTTTGAGCATGCTCATGCAGTATGTATCTCCAAATGATGAACATAATGGAAGGACACTACTATGCCATGCAATTCTTTGTAACAATCACCAGGCATGTACGGTGCTTTTGAGTGCCGGGGCTGATGCCGAGTATCGCATACGAACTCGTAGTGGTCAAGAGTATCGTCCCTTGCATCTGGCAGCAAGATTAGGCTACGTTTCCATTGTGCAGTTGTTAATAGACCATGGGTGTGATTTGAATATCAGGACGGAATATGATGAAACAGCTCTGATGTTGAGTGCTAAGGGTGGTTTTGAAAATTGTTTCAAATCATTACTTTTATCAGGAGCTGACCTAGGACTTCTGAATGAACAAGGGCAGAGTGCCTTAGAATTGGCAGAGTTGAGTGGACTAACATCAAGTGCTGATTTCTTTCTTTGGGATGCTCTTAGATCTGGAAATAGATTGCATTCAAGCAATCCTCATGTTTTTTCAGCTCTTCATTTTGTGGCAAAGCAGGGAGATGTTGGAGTTCTTCGAAACCTTTTGCGACACCCAAGCATAGATTCGAATGCCAAAGATAAGCACGGATATTCAGCTGCCATGGTTGCTGTTCAGGCTGGACGTTTAGAGGTTTTTGAAATTTTTCTACAGTCGGGAATTGACATAGGCCTAGTTGGTAGCAAA
The DNA here is from genome assembly GCA_029204225.1 of Diphasiastrum complanatum. Classification (NCBI taxonomy): domain Eukaryota; kingdom Viridiplantae; phylum Streptophyta; class Lycopodiopsida; order Lycopodiales; family Lycopodiaceae; genus Diphasiastrum; species Diphasiastrum complanatum. Next base: position 730,818 of record CM055111.1, on the reverse strand, counting down.
GGAGAGACAGTTCTTAGTCTTGTAAAAAGCAGTGATTTGCGAGAGAGCTTTGAGAGAATAATACTTAATGCTGTTCTGGCAAATCTACTGAAGGGAGAAGATTTTCATGCTTTGCATTATGCTGCTCAGAGGGGAAACTTAGAAGCTTTAAGACAGCTCTTAAGGAATGGATGTGCCATAGACACATTAAATGATGAGGATTGCACTCCTTTGATGCTTTCTGCAAGAGAAGGGCATGCAGAGGCTTGTCGACTTTTGCTTTTAGCTGGGGCAGATTGCAACCTCTCAAACTCACAAGGTGAGACAGCCCTGTCACTGGCAAGGAAGAGTACATTTTCAAAAGCTTCTGAAGGTGTTATACTTGATCACATGGCAATCAAGTTGGTTTTAGTAGGTGGGCAGCTATACAAACATACTCGGCAAGGAAAAGGAGCTCCTCATCTAAAGATTGTACGCATGTTACGCACTGGTCTGCTTACATGGGGAGAGACACGTAGGCGAAATGTAATATGCAAGGAAGCAGGAATAGGTCCAACAAGAACATTTCTAAGAAATTGTAAGAAAGCTGGTGCAGATAAACCTGGAATATTTTGGGTGATTACCAGCAGTGGAAGAGAAGTGCATTTTGAAGCGTCTGCAGCTGCCATTGCTGAATTATGGGTTCGTGGTATTACTGGACTGATCAAAAAGTCTGTTGTAACGCACACCACACATAGACAACTGGCAAGTTTTTCTTCCTGAACTAGTCTGCTCGCTACGGTTGTACATGGCTAATTGCAGAGGCAGTGGTTTCTCTGGTGATAAAGCAATTCTGATCGCAGCTTGCTGCTCTTTGGGTACTTACTACGTGTGATAATATGGCTAATTAAGGCAGAATTATATAGCTGGCACTATATGCAGTAATATGATGCAAAATTCTTACAAAATTAAAGAGGTTTGCTTATGATGTTTCAAAGATCCTTCGATCAGTGAGTAGATTTGAGGAATGTAGATTGATTTTCTCCTCTTTCTACAAGGTTTTTTTTGTTTTTCTCTTAGACTATCTGATAACAAACAAGGTTCATAGTCGTTTATATAAATAGCCTTTACAAGTTTAGAATCATTTAGGAACTGTACATTGGTGTCTCAGCATTTTTCTTTATGTTGCGATGAATGGCCTATTGCAATGCAGCTTCAGATTCATGTTTCTCATCTTTAATTTCGTAAGTTTTTATTCACCCTCATATTCCTCTCTCGTTTATATTATGCACTGAACCAAAGTTCAAGGCTGCTGTCAACGTTCAGTTGGTTAATTTGAGTTCCTAGTGATGTGGATTGCTCCTTCATGATTATTCAGAATTTCAGGAGATTCATAGCATCCTCAAAAATTATAGTAAATATGAAAATTTGCCTATGTTGACATATATATTCAGCAGCATGGCACTAAAGAGGGTTCTCTCCTTGAACAACATTTGGTCCAAACCTTATCAACAACTGAATACCCTCGAAAAGTCCATATGATCCCTTTCTGATTGAACTAATCATGATTTTGTGCTCGGCATAGCCTTAAAGAAAGAATTGACCTGACAATCCCGTTTGTACCTTAAGCAAGCAGATGATCTGGATCACTTGTTCTTGGCCAACACATGAACAAGTATCTGTTGGGCTTGGCCCTAAAGATAGGCCTCTCGTTTATTATTTTTTAGGCTAATTTCACGATTGTACATGGTTGAGTGCTACGCCCTGCAATAACTAAGAAGGGATACTTATTTCAGATCCTGATAAATATTGTTTGCTCTTTATACTTGTTTTGCAAGCAGTTTCTTTGATCCATTTGAAGTAACCATAAAAATAGGTTATTCTAGTAAAAATTAGCTGTAAGTAGCTCCTTGCTAGTATCCCTGAATTGTTCAGCAGCTCTCTCCAGAGTTTTGGGGTATTCCATCTTCTAAAGAGTACCTAATGATGTTCATGTGCTCTTAATTTAGCTTTGTGAACTGGGAATTACTCTAATCTTGCAGAGCTATATGTCCCATTAGTTCATATCACATAAAACCTTGGTGTTGACCATTTCGAATGTTTAACATGCTCTTAGATGAAAAGATACTGCATATTTCTCTCGTCTAACAAAATAAATTTTTGCTTGCATGTGCCAAATCATCACAAATGTGTTATTACACAATTTGTAACAAGCCTGACTTGAAGCTCTGCAGCAAACAAGCAATCCCAAATGAAAATCTTATTCAAAAACAAGCCTGACTTTGAATCTCTGCAGCAAACAAGCAGTCCCAAATGAAAATCTAATCTAACTCAAAAACAAATACGTAACTAATTGGCCTAGCAATTCATGAAAGCCATGAATGAAAATGAAGGGATGGATTAATTAACCTGTTGCCAGCAATCTAGAGCTAAGGAAGCGGACGGTGGACGCGGACGCGTTCGATTTTTTGAAATTTTTTTTTTCAAAAAAAAAAAAAATACAGGCACCTACTCACACTGTCCCCCATCCCAAAAGCAAAATAAAAGCAATTTATGGCCCTTGTTTTTCCCCCGGAATTAATTATCAGAGGGTGTCTGGCACCCACCTGCCCCCTCTTGCTAAAAAATAGGAAAACGGTCCCGAAAAAATTTGCAACAGACCTAACCACTGCCCATGCCTCCCATAACTGAGATATTACCAAACGACGAGGAGTAATGAGCAGTTCATAAATTATTATGAACCTTCATTGGGAACTAAGCTCCAAAAAAGCGGCAAAGAAAGATCTGAAAGTGGTTTTGAGTGAAGATGATAGTTTGTATGGCAAACATATTACTGATTTGGGGTTTACGGTGCATCAGTGAATGTCTTAAAGAAGTGAATGCTCACCAGAGGGTTTGGGAGAGGTGAACGCTCAACAGAAGAGTGACAAGCTCTTAGGACCAAAAGGCTCTGGGGGAAATCAATGCTCACCAGAGGATTTGGGAGAGGTGAACGAAAACCAAAAGACCTACACACTACTATGTCTTATATGATGAGATCCGTCCCCCCCCTCCCGATGAACTTCAACAACTTACTAGTTATCTATGCAAAACTGTGTCATTCACTAAAGAAAACCACAAGACCTACACACTACTGTGTCTCGGTTGATGAAATCGGTTTCTCCCCGGATGAACTTCAACAACTTACTAATTACGTATGGCACTACTTCAACATGCTACAACACGTGGTCGAAATTTTGTGTACCAACACGGGGGCTTCGAAACATCTCCCAGTTTTCAGCTCCCGACTGGACAAAGTGTCCCAGGAGCCCTGTTTAACGTCGAACTTGTTCGGATGTTGCGGGCCGACCGTCGGTCAATTCCTCGTCTTGTCTGTGGTCAGAGGTTCCTATCGAGGTTGTCCACTGGTCCAAACAGACGGCACCTGAAACGGATCCCGGATGGAAAAACGGGGCCGTCGGATGGAAAGCTACAAAACTAGTCTATTTTGCTTGACTTAAATGCGTTCCTCTCCAGTCGAAGGGCCATTTTGACCGAACGCGGTTGAGGATGGAGGGATGCGGACTGGTGCAGTCAGCGGTCGATTATGGTTGTAGCGGATGAGTGCGGTTGCAGCGGACAATTGTGGCTGCAGCGTGTCTACGATTGAATGCGGTGGGATACGGGTAAGTTGTGTGTTGCGATGGATTGCGGTTTCTACGGTGGATTAGTGGAATGTGGCTGTTGTGGTGGTAGTGCGGTCAGTTGTTGTGTCAGCGATCGATTACGATGTCAGTGGTCGATGGCGATGTTAGTGGTCGATGGTGGTTGCTACGATGGATGAGGAGAATGCGGTCGTAGGGCGAATAAGTGCGGTTGGATGCGGTTGGGCACTATGGCTTAGTGGTGACTACGTTGGTGATGGTTGACTATGGTGGTGACGGAGGACGGGTGGGGTTGAATGCAGTGGTTGCGGTTATTTGCGGGTGAATATGGTTGCAGCGGTTAGTGATGGTGACTGCTACGGTTCAAGGTGATCACGTAGTGGTTTATGATGGCTACGGCTCAAGGTGATCACGTAGTGGTTTGTGATGGCTACGGCTCAAGGCAGATATAGGCCCATGTCGTTGCTCTCATTTATAGCGGTGCAGCTTGTATGTTGTTTGGTTTGACAGAAAGATTGTCGTTGAAAAGGCTGGTGGTCGAGCGTGAATATGGTCTAGTTGAGATTGGAAAAAATCCGTTCGATTGAGATTGGACCCAGACCCTCCGGTCGGGAGTTGACCAAAAACTCTTCTGTCAAGACGTGATAAGATCTCGTCGGTCAAGAGTTGAGAAATTGCTTTGGTTGAGATTGAGAATATCTTCGGTTGAGATTTTAAGCGTTGGGTTTCGGCTGAGATTGAATAGAGCACTTCGGCTCCGATTGAGATATGAAGGATCACGTCGGCTGAGGTCAGGACTGAAGGTTGAGATTTGAAGGTTGCCTTCGGTCGAGATGTAACTGATGGCGTCGGTCCAGATCCAATTGATAGCATCGGTCGAGATTCAGGCAACTCGTCGGTCGAGATCTAACTAATGGCGTTGGTCGAGATCTCACGGGGCACCGTCGGTTGAGATTTTACTGAATGGCCGTCGGTTGAGATTTGAGCACAGGGGGGCTCCGGTTGAGATGTGATCATGAGGGACAAGCGGAGCATGGACAAGCTTGTGGGTTTCCGATTTAGAAGGTGTTGGAGTTCAATGGGCAACGACGCCAAATGTTGACACAAATGTTTACAGATCCCCTGATCTAGAGGTCCAAGAATCTGTTTACTACGGTTCTTTTACTTCTTGCTTACAGCTTTTGCAACTTGGTATTCTGCCTGTTACTAGGCTTCAGGGCATTCGTTATGTGTGCTCTTGATATTATGATGCCAAACCAGGCAGAAGAGAACAGATTGTCATTGTAGTATATTTTTGTCCTGCTTGTCAGAGGACTACTCAGGGTCGAACTCTCTTGAATGCACTTACATTCTGACAGAGATGCATGCCAAGAACACTCATTCACAGATCAGAGTGCAGCCCAAATGAACATTCGGCAGATTCTACAGCTATCTACTCTTAAAAACGAACTGAATCAGATCCTAAGCATTACTAAACTGAGCTATAACTTGCGTAAATTGACAAACCAAGAAACAAGAAACTAATCTACAGCATGTTAGAAGTCCAAGAATCAAGAAACCAACCAGCCTATTGATTCTTGGACATCCCAAGAACATAAAAAACTGGATTGTAAAGAGATATGCAAGAACTACACCATAGATCCAGCCTATTTAGTTTACCTGAATGCTGGTTCCTACATTAATCCACAAACAAGAAAAGAAGGTAATCCACCCTATGAAAGCAGCAAATCTAATCCACTCTACAGTCCACAACCACACACAAAAGGAGGGAAGGGCAAGATCATAAATGCATCACTCAAGAAACAAGCAGGATCAAGAAGCTCAATGGATGCACCAAACTCGTGAAGGCTCTTCTCATTTCAGCATGGAGTTGATACAATACACAAAAAACTCCTCTTCACAAAGAGGGAGCCTCTTCAATAAGCAAGAGAGCTCCTTAGGTGGCATCCTAGTGGAATTTTCACATTTCACAGATTACAAGTGGAATAATGCTCTCCACTAGAGGTCACCATCAAAAGGTGGCTCACTCTACTTTCTTTAAGAGGGGTCTACTTGCATTTATTACTTTGCTTAGAAATACTAGTTCCTACTTGGTCATTCCATCTTCCAAGATTCACCATGAGGCTTACACAGTTCTTGCATGTCTTTCCTAGCTAGTATTTCTCGGCTCTCATACTCGGCTCTCAGTCTTCATTAGTCTCGTCTTCTCAGAGACCTCCTCGGTCTAAGGTGAGAGGTGCTCTTGAGTTGCTCTGTCCGAGTATCTTGAGAATTCGTCAGAATCAACCAACAAATGTTGACAATGTCTAGTTTGACATGCATGCAGAATTTCACATGGAATTGGTCAAATATGACCTAGTAGAAATTTGAGCTATAATAAATGCATTGTGTCCTAGGTTTACATTGAGACATTTAAGACATGCAAACACTCTAATGGACACATGCATATAGTTTTGTACATGACTAGTTGAGAAATTGCCATTTGGAGAAAGTAGGTAGAAGTTAGGTGCAATCTGCGCATGCAAGCAGTTAGGTGTCAAGATAATAGTAGTTTGCACTTGCATAGATGTAGGATATGCATTGAATGCAAGGAGTACCACGAATTCGGGCTCTCCTATATATGTACATATCATTCTCATTCATTTCTAATGAAAAATCAAGCATTTGTAATGTCATAATATCAATTTTGGATCTCATTCTATGTTGCTTGAAATTGCTCTCTCTCTCTCTCTCTAACTCGGATTTTGTGTCTTTTTCATACATGATCAAGCTTGTGTACTTTTCCTATTCGTGAGAAATTAATGTAGCTTTGATATGTAGCATTCTAGATTGTGCTCTAGCCATAGATCTGTTGGTAGATTGCATGATTGCTTTGTAGGTGATCTGTGTGCCATCACAAAGCATGGTAAAGATTATTCACACATTTCTTATGGTTCTCCACAAGTGTGAATTTGCTGGATTTTCGTCACCCCTTAAGGTCACGGTTGGTGCTTGGTAACTTCGTCAGGTTCAACATGCTAAAGAACTTCTGATGCTTGATCCTAGGAAGTGCTTTGGTGAAGATGTCTGCGGCCATTTCTGTCGTGGAGCAGTATTGAAGGATCACTTGCCCTGAGAAGACTTTCTCCAAAATATAATGATATTGGATTTCTATGTGCTTGGATTTGCCATGAAATTTGAAATTCAGTGACAATGAAATACAGCTCATGTTGTCAAACAGAATGTTGGTTAAACCGAGTGTGATGGAAGTCATCAAGTAACAACCTGATCCATATAGCTTATTTTGAAGTTTGACATGCTGCAATGTACTTTGTCTTTGTTGAAAAAAAAACGACTGATTTCTGCTTCCTTGAATTCCACAAAATTGGTCCCCTTGCTAGATAGAAACAGAACCCGGAGGTAGATTTTCTGGTAGAGACTATTTCTGCCCAATTTGAGTCGGAATAGCCTCGCAGGACAAGTGGGTCGATAGCATTTCCATCACAACATAAGATGTGATTAACACTTCCCGGAATATATCTCATCACTCTCTTCAAAGCTTTCCAATGAGAGATCTTCGGATTAGACATGAATTGACTTAACGTGCTAACAATGTATGCTAAATCTGTCTAGTACACATCATTGCATACATTAGAGATCCGATTAGTTAATAAGGGTACTTCGTTAAGTCGAGTACTTCACTATCAGTCTCAGCTTAAGAAGGTTTAGTCAATACTATACTTGGATCCATTGGAGTATCAATTGGTTTGCAATAAGACATATGAATTTTTTTAAAATGTCTTTTAGATATGCCTGTTGAGTAAGATAGATCTTCTTCTGAAGTATATCTCTAGTAATGTGAATTCCTAGCAAAGAATGAACAGCTCCTAAATCAGTCATGTCAAATTCTTTTGACAAATCACTCAGTAGTGTGTGCAGAAGAGAAGTATCATTAGACAAAATAAACGCATCATCTACGTAAAGCGCTATGTGAACTAAATTGGTGTCTATATGCTTTGAATAAACATTACAGTCAGCTGAATTGTTTGCAAATCCCAATTGAATGAGATAAGAGTTGATTATTGAACCATGTTCTTGCGGCTTGTTTCAGACCGTAAATTGCTTTGTGCAGCTTGCACACTTTGTGCTCTTGGCCTTTGACTTTGAATCCTTCCAGTTGGAAGGTACACAACTCCTCTTTGATGTTGTCGTTGAGATATGTTGTCTTGACATCCATTTGGTGCATTTCGAGGTCTTTGGTAGCTGCTAATGCGATCAGAGTCCCGATTGACTGCATCTTAATGACAAGACTAAATGTTTCTTTGTAATCCACTCCTTGGACTTGAGTGAATCCTTTAGCCACCAGCCGTGCTTTCCATTTAGCAATGGAACCATCAGAGTCGATCTTCTTCTTGAAGATCCATTGTGAAAATTGTCAACATCTCCTAGCTAGTTTGAGGCCTAAATTGACAATTTTTGTACATAGTTTGGATCTAACCTTTCACACATGTAAAAGAGGCCTAGATACTTTCATTTTAGTATATATTTCATATTGAAGAAGTCTCAAACTTCAAGACCTTCAAAATGACACCAAAATCATGTTATTTGGACATATAGGCCAAAATTGGCTATTTTAGGCTACTGGTGCTCTAAATTTGGGTCCTAAGTTCTAGAGAGAGGAGAGAGAGTCATCTCTCTCACCTATATTAGGCTGAAATTTGTGGAAAATAGGTTGGAGAAACTTTTTGTATTGTTGAGAGAGATCAATAGATCATTGTCAACAGTTTCTTCCTCCATTGAGAGCATTGCTTTGTGTATTGTCTTCAAGCTTTTGTGTATGACCTTAAGAGGTTTCCAAAAGTGGTAGGCTACTGTTGGGAGCCTTGTTTGCTACTATTTTTGACTGCCATCAGTACCTATTATTAGTTTCTTTTGTCTCTTGAATGCTTTGTCAAGTTCATGTGTATCAAAGGTAACATTAGGATGCTTTGCCATTTCTAGCTTTTGTAGCTTGTTGTGCAAAGATCTTGGCCAAGTATTTGGGAGTTTGGATCCATTCAAGATCCACTTTTTTCACATGGTATCAGAGCTAGTTGGGTGTTATTCTTAGTAAGGTTTCCATTTATGGTGAATGTTTGATCAAGTTCTAGCATGATTATGCATTGCACTGTTGATCAAATCTTACTAACCTTTGTTTTGTGAGTTGAACCTGTGGATCAAAAGCATATTTCAAGTCTATTGAAGATCAAAGGCTGAGAAGAAGCTATTTTGGATCAGATCATAACACCTTTGCTGATTGTGAGGCTTGTGCATATTCAATACTAACAATGTTCTGTTCAATCTATTGTTGACAATTTCCACTTTTGTGGATGAATACTCTCCTTAAGTGGATGAACCTTCTCATTAAGTAGATGACAAATACTCTTTGAGTGATTTTGTAATTCTCCAAAAGACTGAGCAAAGCTCCCACTTGGATGAAAGATCCCCTTTTGGGTGAACAGATTGTCAACAATCTTTTGCATAAATTTTGGTGTACTTTGTTGAGCATGTAAGTAAATCTCCTTATGTAATTTGATTGGAGCATTTGCTGGAAGGTTTTAACCATTATGCAAATGTGTTTTCAGGTTCTTAACAGGTTGAGGAACATTCTCATGTAAAGTGATCTTAGATCTACATCTAAACACCAAGATTTGACAAGCTAGTGAAGCTTGTCTTGTGATTCACTAAGTATGCTCTTTCATTCACCTCTAAAGCTTGTATTTATCATTTGCTGAAGTTTATAAAGATTTAGAAGTGTGGTTTACATGTGGTTTTATAGGTTGAATCAATATCTTAATGTGTTGATCATATGTTGATCAAGTTTGTTCAATTCTAGGTATCCTTGGCAGCCTAGTCTTGTGTATTTTTTAAAAATGCAAGTAACTCTTCACACCAGAACTTGATTATCTCTTATGTTGGAACCAAGAAAGTGGTTCACATGCCAAATGGTGGTGAGTGTATGATCAAAGGTATTGGCTCAATTCCTATTTGCCTTTCTATTAATAGGAATGCAAGGCTTGATGGTGTTCTTTACATTCCTTCACTTTCAAGGAATTTGCTAAGTATTGGTCAAATGTTAAAGAAAGGGTACAAGACAAAGTTTGTTGGAGATGTTTGCTTCATTACTAAGGGAGATATCTTGATTGCTAGGGGCAATAGACAAGGTAGACTTTACAAGCTTGATGCATTTGTTATGTCTAACAAGAGGAATGAAATGGATGTTGGTGGTTCTCTCAACTTTCAAAAGTCAATTCCTAGCATCAATAAGATTGGTAGATCTTATGCAAAGTCTAAAGAGCTTCCTTATGCTAGATCTAGGTTGAGATCTAATGAGCTTCTTGGAGATAGTTATTGTTGTGCTAACTTAGCAACTTTTGGTGAATCTATGATCAATGTTTTGGATCCATTGGATCTTGAAGATGGACTAGTGCTACCTACTAGTCAAATGGAGTCATGTGGTGCTAAATTAGTATCATGTTTGAACTCTTCTACTCATAGATTTCCAAGTCTTGGTGGCTCATTTACTCATTTGGAAAAAGATGGTGCTTTTAGCATGTTTGAAGAAAAAGTTTATTTTGCAACTTTATGTGATGAGTCCAAGAGAGTCATTTGTGCAACAAGTGGTGTCACATGTATTCATAAAAAAAGTAGATCAAAAGGTTCTATCATGAAACTTGGTGAGGAAGATCTCAAGTCAAAAGGGAGAGATGAATGTGAAGTGTTCAAAGTAGGATGTACTTTGAATGATGCTTTTGTAAATGATAGTGAGGGTTCATTATCATTATCTATATCATTGATTAGAAGTCCAGGTTTGACAAGAAAAAGTACTTCAATCATTCTTATGTTGAAGGTACTATGTATTCTTTTCATGGCTTCTAATGTTCGAGATTCTTCCATTTCTTATGATGCAACTATCAAGAGGGAGATTGCTAACTTTTGTGGTGTGATCATTAAGAGGGAGTCTTGTGAAGGAAAGGGCAAAGAGTGACTCTTGGGAAGATCCACGACATGGATCTTACATCTATTCATCAACTCAAAGGATGCTATGATTGTGGTGTAATGTTCATGCATGATCAAGATGGCAAAAGGTTGGATGAAGAAGACTACATGGAGCAACTCATGTGGCAATTTCTTCAAGGCAAGGAAGATCATTGGTGAGCTCATTGAGGTTTGGTTTGAACTCAAATGGGCTGGTTTGATTAGGTTTGATACTTAACTTCATCTACTCTACTTCATGTTGGATAGAATTGTAGAAATCTATCTTTTGGTTTATGATGGTGACATTGTTTTCACTACCTATAGTGAAAGGCTAAAATCAAGCAATGATGAGATCTTGTGGGATGTTAATCATGTGTTTGAGAGGAAGTATCTTCAAAGGTTCAGATCTGAAGATGTTTATAAATGCAAAGTCCTTGATGTTTTATTGGAAGATCAAGATGTTGATCTTGAATTGCTTCATCAACACCAAGAGGCAAGTAGCAATTGGAAGTTAGTCAAAAGCATCAAAGGGGAGCCACATGGGCAAAGCATTTTGGATATGTTTTTACAGGTCCTTGAAGGTTCAAGTAAGGTTCTTGGAGCAGCAAGGAAGTGTCCTTTTACTCTACCTTACTTGTTTGATCTCATGTATGAACATTGTCATGTCAATGTGTTGGAATTGTCAAAATTCAGTGAAACTAGTTCCATAGTTTTGCATCCTTTGAATCTTGGAGATGGAATTGTTATCATTGCTGGTTTTTATGATCAAGTACATGCAATCATTAAAATCTTGAAAGATATTGAAGTGGTCAATATGTTTACTTTTGAGCAAAGTTCAAGATCTAGCATTCTAGTGTTGGCAAATTGTTGACAATGTAGGATCAAGGGTTGTATGCAAATCTTGTGGAGATACTTCAAGTCTTTCAAGGACAGGTTTTGCTCATTCAAATGGAACAGAGAACACATCATTTTGGCATTCATTCACTCAAGGGCTTTCATGGATTGGATATCTACAAAGGCAAGGCGGTGATGGAGGTTCATTCATGGAGATACATGGTGCATTCACTATGGGCATAGTGGAATGTACAGGAGGCATGCAAACACTTGCTGGTTACTTTCACTTACAGCTTGTTTGCTGCTGCTTTACAGAGAATTCAAAGGTGGATACATGGAGGAATCCTTTAATTATGATTCTATGTTCTTTTACATGTATCTTGTTCACCATTCTATGTAAAATTGATGTAAGAAATAGTGAAGCATCCTATATGGACATTATTATCTATATCAATTATGTTGTACTTCATATTGTACATATTAGAACACTTGAGAAGAGATCTATTATCATGATGGAGATCATTCTTAGGTTGGAGCAAAGTAGTGTTGTAAAACTAGCAAGTTAAGTTGAAGAGGGAGTGTGAAAATTGTCAACATTTCCTAGCTAGTTTGAGACCTAACAGATGCTGAGAGTTTTCGTTGCTTGGATGTACTTCATGACCTTTGTTAGTGCTTTCCAATGAACTACGCTTGGATTTAGTAGGAACTGGCTGAGTGTACTGATCAAATATATATATGGTCGCTTGCAGATCATTGTGTACATCAGTGAGCCGATGATGGATTGAAATGGATAGTGCTTCATTTCTTCCATTTATGCCTCAGTTTGAGGAGATTGTTCCTTTGGTAGCTTTAGTCCAAGGTCGAGTGAAAAGAGACTGGGTTTGCAGTTGGCCATTCCATAACTTTTTCAGCACGTTGTTGAGATATCTTTGTTGATTGATAAAGATCAGTCTGCTGGGTCGATCTCATTGAATTTGGATTTCGAGACAATAGTGGGCTGTAGTCATCTTGTATTCCTAGGCTAGCATGCATTTTGTATCCTAGAAATGCATTGATCTTCTGGGACCAGGCTTTGGGTGACTGTTTTAGCCCGTACAACGCCTTGTGAATTATGCATACAAGGTGCTGTTGCTTGCCGTTGAGTTCGTATCCCTCTGGCTGTGTCATATAAATTTCCTCTTCGATGGTTCCATTGAGGAAAGTGGTCTGGACATCCATCTGATGGACTTCGAGATCTGCTGTAGTTGCAAAGGAGAGGAGCAGGCGGATTGAAGCATGTTTTGATGACTGGGCTGAAGGTTTCTAAATAATTCAGATATGAAATCTAGGAAAAGCTTTTGGTAACTAGCCTGGCTTTGTAATAATTTAGCCTTCCTTCAACGTCGTACTTTGCCTTGAATATCCATTTGCATGGAATTAGATTTTGGTCCTTTGGTAGCTTAGTGAGTGTCCATGTTTGATCCTCCAACAAAAAATCAAATTTGGTGTCCATCGTTGATTTCCACTGGTCAGCATCAGGAGTAGACATTGCCTCAAAAATCGCGATCGGTTCCTACACAAAGTAGCTGGCCGGATCATCCATAAATCTGGATGGAGACTGTCTGGACCTATTCCACCTTCTAGGTTGAACTTCGGTCCTCTGATGTGGGTTGACTCGTTGAGGTTCTGACTAATTGTCTGAGTCAGCAACAAAATTCTGCAGTTGAATCTCTAGATCAGAATTGACTGGTTGCTCAATCCCAGAGTCAAATTTATCAACAGCTTTCCCTTTGTAGACGATGAACTAGTCTTCCACAAAAATGACGTCTCTACTGGTGAATGCCTTCTCGGTATCCAAATTGTAGAGCTTGTATGCCTTGTGGTCTGGGGAATAGCCGATGAAGATCATTTTTCTGCTCTTGTCATCTAGCTTTTTTCTTAGATCCTCAAGGATCTGAGCGAAAACAATGCATCCAAACACTTGAATATGTTTGAGTGATGGTTTTGATCTTGTCCACACCTCATGAGGTGTCTTGCCATTCAGGGCTTTGGTGATGGATCGATTCTGCAAGTAGGCAGCTATAGTAATAGCTTCTGCCCAGAACTTTTTTGGAAGAGAGGCATGGGCCATCATGCTCTTGGCACTTTCGATGAGTGTCCGGTTCTTCCGCTCAGCTACACTATTGGACTGAGGTGAGTAGCTGGTTGTGTATTGTTGAAGTATCCCGTTGGCCTTGCAGAACTTCTTGAATTATGTGGAGATGTACTCTCCCCCTCCATCTGTGCGTAGAGCCTTGATCTTCCTCTGGGTCTAGTTTTCTGCAGACACCTTAAATTACTTGAAGAACTTGAAAATGCTTTTGCTTTGTTTTTCATATAGTAGGTTGCAGTCCTTCGAGAGAAGTTATCAACGAAGGTCAAGAAATAGAGAGCTCCCCATGTGGAAGCAGTCTGCATTAGGCCACAAATGTCGCTGTGTACAAGGTCAAGCAAGCCCTTGGATGTATGAACTGAGTCTAAACTGAAGGGACTTCTAGCATGCTTGCTGATAATACAGCTTTTTCATGGAGAAGTTGGCTTGCTGATTGAAGACAGGTCTTGTACTAGACTCTGAGCTGACATTTGCTGAATACTATTGTAGCTAGATGGCCAAGTCTGAAATGCCACATTATATCAGTTGATTCAGAATGGTTGTGTGAAGAGCTTGACTGTTAGAAGAGTAGCAGTGGCTGAGTTTGTAAAGATAGCTGCTTCTTCTTCCGTAGGCTAGAACCTTCCGAAATTTGTCAAGGATTGTGCAGCCTTTTGTATCGAATTCGACCCTCCGACCTGAATCAATGATTCTGCTAACTGAGAGCAGATTCAGGTCAGATTTGGAACGTGGAGAACATTGGACAGCACCTTGACCTCACCTCTTTTGAACTCAATTCTGACTGTTCCTTCAACTTCAACTGAATGTGATGAGTTGTCTCCAAGTTGCACAACTTGAGAGTGGGTGAATGACTTGTAGTCTTTGAACCAGTCATGATGGTGAGTCATGTGTTGAGTTGCTCCCGAATCTAGATACCAGGAGTCGGTATCCAGTTGTTCTCTGACTTTAATTATGAAGGCTGCTTCATCTTCTTCTTCTTGTTGCTGATTTGAGTGACTGGCTATAGCACTATGTGCTTGTTGTTGGAACTACTTCTTCTTTTCGTTGTTGTACTTCAAAGTTTGGCAGTCCTTGATTTCATGGCCAGTCTTCTTATATTATCTACAGAATAGTTTCTGCACAGGCTGGAATGATGAAGAGCTTGAATTTGATCCTAGACCAAAATTTGGTCCAGACTGCATGTTGCTCTTCTTGTCAGTATAGCCTGACTTTGTAGACCTCTTGGATCTAAACTTCTGATTTTTTGAGTATAGAGCTTGAGGATCTGATCTTGAGCCTGAGGAGGATACCGATCTTCTGATCTCCTCTTGTAGGAGCAGCAAAATTACTCTTGATAGAGTGAGATGCTCCTGGGTAGAAATTGCCATTATCCAATTTTTGTAGGCCTAAGGTAGACTCGATAATAGAGTCATGAGTGCATCAGAATCTTCTATGACTGAGCCAGTTGCAGTCATCTGCTCCATAAGATTTTTGAAAGTGTTGAGATGACTTGAAACACTATCTGCTTCAGACATTCTGAGGTTGAAGAATTTCTTCCTCAGATGGAGCTTGGATGTAACGTCTCTAATGTTGTAGAGAGTTGCTAGGTTATCCCATGCATTCTTAGCGGTCTGAGCAGCACATATGTGACTGGTCTGAGTTTCCTTGATATTGAGGGTGATCATGGCAAATGCTTTGCCATCTCTCAGTCTCCACTTGGTGATGACGGCTGCATCACCTTCTAGTTTGAGCTCTGTGCCATCAACAATATCCCACAGTTCTTTGGCTAGAAGTATAACCTTCATCTTGAATTTTCAGAGATGGTAGTTATCTCCATCGAGTTTGTCAATGAGAGACGAACTGGATGACAGATCCATTCTGGTTTGACTAGATCATTTGTAGAAACAACGACTGTCTGAATATTGTTGGTTGCGAGTTTGCTTGAAAGTTGTCTTGATAGAAACAAGACTGATAATCCACAGTAGGAATGCAGATTATTGAAATGCCCGCTCTAATACCATGTTGTAAAACGGTGGTCGTGAGCGTAGCAGAAGCTCAGTTGCTTAGAGCGCAGGCATGTAGGAACGGAAACACAACAGCTAGCAGCAGAAATATTCAAGTAGAAGAATTCATATAATTTGCACAAATGAACGACGTAATAATGGGACAAAAATTGCACTCTAATAAATATCAACAGTAAGTGCAATGGCTTGAAGTAATAACTTCAACTTGTTGCGTGATAATGCTGGCTACAGATAACTCTGATTGAAAGTAAAATTCTATTAACACTTACATAGCTTGATTCATCTAGTATATATATTTACAAGTGTTGAGAGAAAATATCTTACAAGCCTTTAAGGCTATTTACGCCATATGTACAAAGTTGGTAATCGCTTCACCACCTTTTGGATATTTGGTTGTCCAGCTGTTTCTAGGGTTGCTAATACATTTGGCGACGTCGGTTTGCCAATGTAGAAAAATGCAAAAAACCCGAAGGTGTTTGTTAGACTGAAGGTATGCAAAGCCTGAAGATGCCCTTAGATTTAAGGCAATGAAGAAGCCGAAGATGCCTTAGTTTTAAGATAGAGAAAAAGGTGAAGGTGCCTTAAAATGGTTTTAAGGCATTCTGGATTTTGTGTCGCATTTTTTGCAAAGAGGCGAAAAAGGCGAAGGTTGTCCAGAAATGGTTTTTAAGTTATTCTGGCCAGTGTGTCATATTTTTCGTGAAGGCACAAAAAAGGGTGAAGAAGTCGAAAAAGCAAAGGTGCCTTAAATCGTTCAAGGCATAAATGGGAAAAACTTAAAGGGAAAAAAATGTGAAGGTTCGAAATCATGTTGTCGGCCTTCTGTTTTCAAGATGCTCATTACTTAACAATTTTTAAGGTTAAACATAAGAAATCTAACAAGAAAGTCTAGAATAGGAGTGCCACCACCAAATTTCTTTTCGATAGGCCAAATGTTTTGGTTCTATAGTGATGAGGTGAGACATACATGGAAAATTCTTCAACCTATATTGATTACTCCAGGGAATCCACCTAGGGTGTGGAAAGTGGCAAAATGCACAAACCTCACACGAGAAGAGAATATGTGTTTGGTGATTGTAGTCTTTGAGTTGGAGAAACATGATGGGATTAAGATTCCAATGCAAATTTTGGACAACACACAACATAGCCATGTTCCAACCACAATTGATGGAGGAATTTCAAATATGGTGATGATCAGATGGACAAGTCTTTGGAGATGTATGCAAAGATCATGCATGTGTCTGTTTTAAAGAAACACCATTGCATGGAATTTGGAATTGAGACAGAAGGCTCTATAGCAAGGGGATTACATACATGGTAACAATTTCAGAGCATCCAAGTTGCACCTGTGATGATTTCAAAATGACAGAGGCAAGAGGGAAGACTTACATGCCATGCAAGCACATGTACTTTATTTTCTTTCGTGTGCTAGGACTGACAACTGAGTCACATGCTTTTATGCATAAGTCCCCACTACTTCCCGTTGACATATTATGTGCACTAAGTAAATACAAAACATCTATGGAACCCATAGCAGTTGGAGATGACTAGCCCTAACTAACACAACATTCGGATGTGTGCTTTAGTCGAATTCGGACTTGTTTCAGTTTTTTTGCATCAAGTATATCAGTATTGCACCTACTTTTTTGGGATCATGTATTTTGAACAAAATATGAACATGGAAGTTTTTGTGTTTCTACATGATTTTAGGCCTTGATCTACACAATTGGTTTGTTGGAGCTATTGCCTATGTGGTCATCATGAAATTTCCTATACATTATCAAAGAATTATAATGCTAGTTAACAAGAGTCTGGCTTTGGCAAAGTAAATGGCTCTATTATAAATAAAAGACAATTCAAAACCAATGAAATTTTCATTAACTCTACTATGGTGTCCATGTTGTTGGACCGAATTTGATTCATAGCATGTCCATTCTCTCGCATGGTCTTATGATGCTCATCTTCTACAAAGTTAAATTTTTGGGTCTTGCATCAATTATTTCCTTTTGAATGTCGCTCTAGATGGCCAACACAAATTCAACTACTTTGAGACTATTCATATTCTCAAATAGAAAATCTCATCTTATAATTCATCTATTGAAGATTAACAATGTCTAACTAATAAAGTTAAAACTAATGTTGTTGTCACATGACAAGAATTATATATACTTAGAGACAATGAATCTACATTCAATTTGGTTAAGAAGTTTCAAAATACAAATTTACTTAAAAAGTCTCAAAATATGAATATAATCTCAATTTAGCTCAAAGTATGCATCATTGCACTAGTGGCAGACAAGTTTCCTTTGGTGAATCAATTGCATCACATGGTACATCCGTAATTGATTGAAAAGGTAAATGAAAAATATCAAATAGTAGGCAGCTTCAAAAAACAAACTCTTGCAATCTTATATTTTGTGAGGAGATGCCACAAATTTGTATTTTTATGTGTGTTCTCTCAATTTCACACAACTCCTCTTGTAAACCTAGAGAACACTTAGCATTATGTTTGACAACAACCACCAACTCTAGCACACAATGGTGTGTGTGGATTGTTTTGAACTCCAAGATTGTACATATTTCAAATATGTTTTACGTTGAACTGAATGGCAAAAGATCAGTAGTTTTATGAAATCAACATAAAATACATAGTTGTTGTTCTGAATATATGGCTAATAAAATTGGATGTTGTTTCACGCAACAATTGGTCCAGACATTAACTAAGACCCAAAACTATTGCCTACTAGAAGTAGTGACCTTTGGGACTCCATCTACATTCGTGCAATATTGCAAGCAATGTGGGCTCACAATACAAAATATGGGCATTATCCATACACATCACAACAATGTGGGTGTTATCCATACACGCCACAACATAATGGAGTTGCAAAAAGAGTAAATAGAACATTGTTAGAGAAAGCAAGCAAGATGCTCAATTGTGCTAATCTTGAAAAAAAGAGGTTGTGATGACTGCAAGCTACTTGATCAATAGGTCACCAACATCAGCAATACATTCAATGGATTAAATAGTTCAAGTTTTTCCAATATACAAAAAATTAATGATGCAATTTGGATAGTGATATATCACCTCACTAAACTATCTTCCTTTATTTTAGTAAAGATGGCAACTCAAACCTCAAGTTTGTATTAGGCCTTTGTGGAGAAATTATTTAGACTATGAATTACCATGAAAAGTGGTGTCTAATAGAGATGGTTTTTTCAGAAGACACTTTTTTGGTCAAATGTATTTCAAAATCTTCTCCTTGAGCTTTTGTTCCTTTGGTCATCGTGAATTTGATGATCGACATGAAAAGGACCAATCAAATGATGGAGACTATGTTTAGAGCATATGTAATCTAATAGGTAATCTCAATATGAGAAGTTATTTTCATAGATCAAGACTACTTACAGTAGTCAAAAGCATTCTGCCATTTGGTACAATCCCTTTATGCTTATGTACAAATTCCAATATAGACCTCCAATTGTCGTTGAAGACAGGAGGATCAAACTTCAAAATAACGTAGCTGACCAAAAAAAAATTATTGACTCATTTATAATTAGGCCCTGGACAAAAGTTGTATTTAATGAAAAAATCAAACATATGGTCAAGGTGTGAGTGTGAAATGATCAGCTGAGGAAGTAGTGTAGATGCATTACTTCTAGAGAGTTAAGCTCACCTGATGGAAATATAATGTAAGAAAAAAAAAGTGAGAAAACAAATAAATAGAATGATACTTGAAAAGATATGAAGAAGAAAAATGGACACTTGTAGAGAAATAAGACAAGGATATACAGTCACAGATGAATTACTTTTATGCAGAGAGAGAGAGAGAGAGAGAGAGAGAGAGAGAGAGAGAGAGAGAGAGAGAGAGAGAGAGAGAGAGAGAGAGAGAGAGAGAGAGAGAGAGAGAGAGAGAGAGAGAGAGAGAGAGAGAGAGAGAGAGAGAGAGAGAGAGAGAGAGAGAGAGAGAGAGAGAGAGAGAGAGAGAGAGAGAGAGAGAGAGAGAGAGAGAGAGAGAGAGAGAGAGAGAGAGAGAGAGAGAGAGAGAGAGAGAGAGGATCATAAGTGTGCCAAAGTGAGTGAGTTTCCTTAGAATTATAGTTTACAATCAAGGAACAAAAAAGGAGGATGAAGGTTGGTTGCCAATAGTTTCTACAAGTGAGTTGTCAAAGGATTGGTCTATAGAACCAATCGGGTCATCCATTGTACTCTTTTACGAAAATTTGAAAATTTGCATATTCGCATGGTTAGTTGCATGATCTACCACCAAGAATTTTGAATAATCAAGTATGTTTTTTTAAAAAATATTTGGTTAGATGGGAGTTTCTCATTTTCCAAGCGATGAGCTTATTTTCTAGTGATTGACACTATCGATAAACTATTTGTGTTGATAGTGAGCACGTAGATAGGCTCCAAATTACACCCCTTCTCTAGTTTTGAGTTTTATTTATTTATAGTTCCATTTCGTGTCAGGTTTATTGTATATGGTTGACATATGGGCAAAATAACATTGCCAATATCAATTTTCACAACATACAACAGTACGAGCTCACCTTGTCTCCATTATGGTGATCAATTAAAACTTAAACAACATATTTGGAGGATCCCTAACCCAAAAGTTGGACTTTCTAATGTGACCTTTTGAACTTAATACCATGTTCTACATTGTGAAAAATTGGAATCACAAAGCTTAGATTAATGCTCAATGATGGAATAACATTAATCATTCATGAATCTTGCCTTTATAATCTCCAATAGCCAAAGAAGAATGGTTTTAGACTAGTTATTATTGTTTGAGTTACAATGTAGAAATCATTTGAGTGGTATATTGTGTTTCCATCCTTTCTGTTACTTGTTTGTGATTTCGCTAAAAGTAAAATACCCTCACGGTTTAGGGTTCTAGTTGCTAGCACTTTAATATCAAACAAAAAATATAGTTCTTGCAATAATTGGTGTGTTGTGAGAAATTGCCATTTTTTTCTTGTAGTGGTTTGGAGTTTGACTCCATTAGAAAAATAAAAAAAGGTATTATACAAGAGAACAATTCAAGGTGAATATATGATTAAATTGCATTCCATACAATTGCATGCAACATATAGTTATGCTATATTGGATAACAAGATCTATGTGGTTCAACTAGAAATGGACATAAAAGCTACTATTCAAGTAATCATCATGCTCACATTTTACTACAAATGATGAAATTTGTAGAAAAAAAATATTTTGTATTGACAAGAAAAACACTATTTCAAAGCAAAAGGCTAATCATATATATTATATTACAATAGTTGATATTGAATTCATCAAAAGATTAGAATTGACTTATATTATCACAACTCAAAAATAAGTTACAAGGCCTAGTTTATCTTGTATGATATCAAAGGTAGTTCTCTTTGATATGTAAGAACCATAATTGCGTTCTTAGGAATTGAGATCACTGTCCTTGGAGCATCACCTATCATATTCTCTTCCTCTTGATCATTTGTTATGTTGGAACTTGCATTGTGAAACCAAATAGTATCTCGAACATGTTGCAAAGACAAGGTTGAACCCAATGGTTGTCCATTACAAGCAATCTCAATCTGAAAAGAAGTAAAATCAACAAGATATAAGCTTTGATGTATGTAATAACTAGTAAGCACTACAACCTCTATAGAAAGTGTAAAGTGTGTTTGAACTTTGAAATTACATATAAGTAATACTTGCATCACTTAAATTTTTCTCCAAATACATTTAGTGAGCTATGAATCTAACAATGGAATGTAAAAGGCATAATAATAAAAGCATTTTAATAACAACAACTACATTACATAGATTTGATCAAATAGAGCTTGTATATAAAATGTTACTAAATGTTGCATTGACATAAATATCATTGTTGAAAAAAATGAGATATTTAAAACAACCTTTTTTATTACTATTATTGCAAGGAAATTTGAATTACGATACTCCTCTATGATCTATACAAAAAAGAAAGAAATGTATATCATAAAGAGTGCTAAAAGTGAAAGTAAATACAACAACTTTAAGATATCAAATTAGTGAGACATATCTCAATATTTGCTATGCTTTTGAAAGTGTATGCTTTATACTTACTCAATGCAATAGTTTACTAAATAGGATAAACAATGTTTCTTTCTTGCTTCTATCAAAACAAAATTGATTCGTGAGTATTTGATACCTTAACTCTCTCTCTCTCTCTCTCTCTCTCTCTCTCTCTCTCTCTCTCTCTCTCTCTCTCTCTCTCTCTCTCTCTCTCTCTCTCTCTCTCTCTCTCTCTCTCTCTCACATGCTTCTCTCGCTAGCTCTCCCTCACCCTCTCTCTCTCTCTCTCTCTCTCTCTCTCTCTCTCTCTCTCTCTCTCTCTCTCTCTCTCTCTCTCTCTCTCTCTCTCTCTCTCTCTCTCTCTCTCTCTCTCTCTCTCTCTCTCTCTCTCGTGAATTTCACACATGTGGAGTGCCCACTACATGTGATTTAGATCTCCTAAGATGTGTGGATGCAGAATGATCAAGATTAGATTGAGATTCAAGATCTAGCTAGGCGCTCTCAATGGCAAAAACACACTACTACATGCATTAACTCACTTCCACAGTACATACACACGTGTGGAAAGTGTTCCAAAATAAAACTAAGTAAAAACAAGCTGCTATCTTGGGTAGAGAGAGAATCCTACCAATAGCTCTCGGGTAGAGAGAGAATGCTAGAAAACACTTTGATCCAAAATCTCACTTTATTTCAAAATCAATTGGCATAGAATGAGAAGTACAATGATACTAGTAGATCCACGAGATCATTCTAGCTCAAACATGATTGGACCTCATATTTACAACTCTTAATCCTATTGGACCATTGATGCATCCACCTCTAGATTCCATTGGTCCATTCACAAGCCTATCTCAAATCCTATTGGACCATTGATGCTTCCACCTCTAAATTCTATTGGACCTCTTGAACTTTGACTTGTCACACATCAAATGAACTAAAGACACTTGTCAACAACCTATTTAGCACGAGTTTCACCACCTACACTACTTTGGCTTAATAGAGGCATTACATGTGGATTTGACCAATTTGCCATCTATGCAAATTTTTGACCCTATCAACATTCTACACGATGATGCTTGACCATAAAACTTTATGAGAGCCCTATGACAAACATTTCTAATTTATTTTACAATTCTCCACATGTGGGAACATCCTCCACACATGTGAGATTCACTCACAGACTTCTAACATAAAAATAACAAGCTAGATTTTTGCCAATTTCTCGCACTCCTCAAAAAAGAGCTTGGAAAGGTACTAGATCAATTGAGAAGTTTGTAAATATTTTTGAGTGGATACTTTGGTATGTAAGAAGTGAAGATCAGCCAAGGGATCCATCATAGCAGCACCCTCACTATATCCATGATAAGATCTCTTTGGTAGAGATCTCTTGCCAATACCTTTGAAGAGTACTCCACCAATATGCCACTATGATCATGGGCTTCCTCCATGCTTGATGATGGTCTATAATTTGAAAGCTCCACATGCATGATGGCTGTACCATAAATAGAGAAATCTAAGACTTCCAAGCCTCATAAGGATCATAGAGATCAAGATCATAGGAAGTGAAAAAATCATTATCATCAAGATTATGCTTTCTAGCTTGACTAGTCCACTACAATGAACTATATCCATGATGGATCTAATCTTGATATCAAATACTATATTGATCTTTTTTAGGCTAGTTACTCTCTCAGGGATGCAAGTGTCCACTTTGGATGCTTCACTTAATCTCAAAAGGAGTTCACAATTTGCCTCAAAACATGTGAAAACATGATTTTCAAAAACATGAGTAACAAGCTCAATCTTGCTCTTTCTAGAACCAAGAGGATACTTTTGAAAATAGAATATCTTGCTTTCAAAAAGTATTGGAAACATATCTAAGTCAATAATGACAAGAAACATGTCCATACCATAAGCATCATACAAAACTAGTATAGCCTTTCTTGAACTTTGAGATCCAAAAATTTCAATGAAGCAAGATAGCATATCAAGTAAAGGAAGAGAAGCATATATGAATGTGTTGTAGTAGATACAACATGAAAGATGCCCCTCTTTTCCATGTAAGGTGAGCCATAAAGACTCAAACATGCATCTTGAATATCTTCTTGAAATCATATGAAGAAGAGACTCCTCCTCACACCTCGACCCTATCACAACTTGAATACCTTCAAACGAGATAACTTGTGATGCTTCTTGAGAAGCCTTGATCTCGGCTACTTCCAAGGTTGAATCTTCATGCAATATGACATCTCAATTCACAACCACATTTGAAATAGAGAAAACAAAGACACTAAAGGCCTCCTTGATGGATGAGTATCCAATCATGATCCATGAGCTTGGATCATCCTTCCTCCTTGTTTCCAAGGGAATATGTGCAAAGCAAGCACTACCAAGTTCACTAAGGTGATCAACCTTAGGCTTCATCTTGAATAAAAATTCATATGATGCTATTGCTTCAAGATCTTCAATACTCCTCAAATCTTTGATCTTCAATGAGAATTGCTTCTCAACATATGCTTTGAATAATAGGGAATAATCATACACCATAAAACTTCAAGAGAGAAGATATGTGCATCTTGTGTGATCATCCTCCTTTGAAAGATTGGACATATAAGAAACATCAAGAGAGTTTGCACTCTCACTTGGATCCAATTTGTAGATGCCTTCAAATCTTGATCTATATGCAAGGATCTCACCATCCTTCTTGATCACACAATTGTCAATATGAAATTGTTATCAAGGCCACTATCAAGAAGTTGGCTAACACTTAAGATGTTCTTTGTAAGCTTTGGGACAAAAAGAACATTGTTGAGAAAGAGATCTTTAGAAGATGCAAGCTTCAAGGGAATAATCCCTACTCCTTCAATATTGCATTCATGCTCACTTGCAATGTATATGGTCTTCCTGACTCCTTCATAAGGCATAATAGATGAAAAAGAGTGCTCGGAGCCACACATCAATATACCATGACTCATCCTTGTTGAAGGTAGAATTGGAGAAGCTTGATGCCATAAAAGAGCCTTCTCCATCACTTGCAATATAGTCTTCCTTCTCATTAGAGATGTTGGCTTGCTTGAGTTGAATCTTCTTCTTGAAGCAATTGGTGGCATAATGGCCTTTCTTGCCACAATAAAAGCACTTAATCTTCTTCTTCTTTGAAGTAAGATCTTGAGAGGAGTCATCATCTGCTTCATCTTGGTCTTTGGCTTTGTCACTAGAGAAGTGTTGGTGTTGCTTCTTACTCCTCTCTTTGTGCTTGGCAAATAGAGCTTTGCCATCATTATTATGATTGAGTGATAGCTTGTCCATCCTCAAGAGTTTGTACTCTTGTCTTGTAAGCACACTTTGAAAGGCCTCCAAACTTGGTAGCTCCTCTTTAATGGCATAGGATTGGACAAGGTTGTAATATTCATCTCTCAAGCTATTGAGAATGACTTGGACTAGCTCACTTTGATTGATTGAATCACCAATGCAAGCAAGCTCCCTATGATTATCCTTGACCCTCAAAACATAATTAGATGCACTCTCATCACTTTTTTGACTACTTTGAAAGATTTGATTTCTAAGAGTGAGGAGCCTAGAGGTGTTCTTAGCCTCATAGATAGACTTGAGACAATCCCAAGCTTGCTTGGCTATAGTACAATCACCAATCTCTCTCAAAATCTCATTAGAGACATTCATCTTGATAAAGTGGAGAGCCATCCTAGCTCTCTTCTTGTATTTTTGTACTTCTTGAAGGACTTGAGGCTCCTCCTCAATCCCAGGTACAATGTCCATTACATCTTGGAGTCTCAAGATTGACTCCATTCTAACCTTCCAAATAGAATAGTTGGAGGTAGATAGTCTTTCACTAGATTCCAATAGGTAGGAACCCATAGAAGCCATGAAATAGTGAAGACTCCTTGTAATGAGACACTAAAATGTTGC
The DNA here is from genome assembly GCA_029204225.1 of Diphasiastrum complanatum. Lineage (NCBI taxonomy): Eukaryota > Viridiplantae > Streptophyta > Lycopodiopsida > Lycopodiales > Lycopodiaceae > Diphasiastrum > Diphasiastrum complanatum. The sequence continues at coordinate 705,279 of CM055111.1, read as the reverse complement.
TACTCTCTCACTATAGAATCCAATAATGATGTGCTACCACCTCCTATACAAGATCTTGCAACAAACAACTATGAGATGATTCTCACTAGCTCTACCAATCTCTCCAAAACTAGATCTACTTCACATCAAATGATGAAGTATGGGCAAATTTAGGATAAAACACTCTTAGAATGTGTGAAATACACTAAGAAACCAAATTTGACTCAAATACAATGATATTGCATGAAACAAAATGGCTAAGATCGCAAAACAGTGCCTAGATCACAAATAGATGAGATTGACAAGCATACAACTGTGATTCAGGATCAAACAAACAATCTCTTGACCAAACCAAATGTGTCCACCCAGGTCTAGGTGCCCTACCTAACCCTCTTCAAAAGCTTATAACTTTTGATTACCTCAACCAAATGGAATAAAACTAATTGCATAAAAAACTAGACAACACTAGCTTTATAACAAGCTATCTAGCAAGATTATTGGATCAAACATGAAAGAGAACTCTCAAACTGAAATTGGATGTTCCTCACACGTGTCTATCAATGCCCTATTGATCTCTTTTGATCCAAGATTGAACAAGATAGCTAGGAAAATGGATCTTGACAATTTCTAGCTCAATATTGGTGGAAAATTTTCATACTAATGGATGGAAATGCATGGTAGCCTTAGGTAGGCTCTGATACCATGTGAATTTCACACATTTGGAGTGCCCACTACATGTGATTTAGATTTCCTAAGATGTGTGGATGCACAATGATCAAGATTAGATTGAGATTCAAGATCTATCTAGGTGCTCTCAATGGCAAAAACACACTACTACATGCATTAACTCAGTTCCAAAGTACATACACACGTGTGGGAAGTGTTCAAAATAAAACTAAGTAAAAACAGGCTGCTATCTTGGGCAGAGAGAGAATCCTACCAATAGCTCTTGGGTAGAGAGAGAATGCTAGAAAACACTTTGATCCGAAATCTCACTTTATTTCAAAATCAATTGGCATAGAATGAGAAGTACAATGATACTAGTAGATCCACGAGCTAATTCTAACTCAAACGTGATTGGACCTCATATTTACAACCTCTTAGTCCTATTGGACCATCGATGCATCCACCTCTAAATTCTATTGGTCCATTCACAAGCCTGTCTCAAATCCTATTGGACCATTGATGCTTCCACCTCTAAATTCTATTGGACCTCTTGAACTTTGACTTGTCACACATCAAACGAACTAAAGACACTTGTCAACAACCTATTTAGCACGAGTTTCACCTCCTACACTACTTTGGCTCAATAGAGGCATTGCATGTGGATTTGACCAATTTGCCATCTATGCAAATTTTTAACACTATCAACATTCTACACAATGATGCTTGACCATAAAACTTTATGAGAGCCCTATGACAAACATTTCTAATTTATTTTACAATTCTCCACATGTGGGAACATCCTCCACACATGTGAGATTCACTCACAAACTTCTAACATAAAAATAACAAGCTAGATTTTTGCCAATTTCTCTCTCTCTCTCTCTCTCTCTCTCTCTCTCTCTCTCTCTCTCTCTCTCTCTCTCTCTCTCTCTCTCTCTCTCTCTCTCTCTCACACACACACACACACACACACACACACACACACACACACACACACACACATTTGAAGATTTTGCAAAATCTAGCTCGACTAGTTTATACTTTCATGTACATGTGTAAATATCACATGTGTGGAGCATGTTCCCACGTTTGGAGGGTATGCTTAGGACATCATGCATAGGCAACTTGAGAGTATGTTGTCCACTAATAGTCAATTTTAACCATAGTCATAGTTTCTCATGCATCAACATTTGAAGTGACAATTAGCTACACGTGCACTAGATTCATGCTAGACTTTAGCTGTGTGCACTAGATTCATGCTAGACTTTAGCTATTTATAATGAGGGTGTGGCATACTATAGGCATTCTTTATGGTGATTTAGAGGAGGAAGTTTTCATGGATAGCCCACCCATTTTATAAAGAAGGTGCTAATTTTGTGTAGGAAGACACTTTATGGGTTAAAGAATCTTTGAAGAAATCAAGAGATATTGATCAGATTTGAACAGGCATATATGTAAAAAAAACAAAAGATTTGTGGTGGTTAATAGCTTTCTGTCGTGATGACACTGTGATTGTAAGTAGCAATGGAGAAGGACTTCATGAACACAAGGAAAAACTTAAGGAAGGATTCAAAATGAAAGGTTCAAAACCAATCCACTTTATTTTGGGCATTCAAATGATAAATGACGTGGCTTGCACAAGAGCATTAAATAGCTTTAATATTAGTGAAGTTCAGAATGGATCACCATTTTCTAGTTAGTACCTCACTCTACACAGACAAGAAACGTGTAACCATATGCATTTGGATAATGAATCTGAAAGGAATGCATTGAAGGGAAAGACATATGAATCATTGATTGGAGAATAGTTTTTCTTTTATCATTGATTTTCTAAGACTTTTTGGAGAATGGTTTCAAAAGATTTTGATCAAATTTGAACAAGCATATTTGTAAAAGAAACGAAAGAATTGTGCTGCTTAATAGCTGTCTCTCGTGATGACATTGTGATTGTAAGTAGCAATAGAGAAGGACTACGTGAACACAAGGAAAAACTCAAGGAAAAATTCAAAATGAAAGGTTCAGAACCAATCCACTTTCTTTTGGGCATTCAAGTAATAAGAGATCGAAAACACTTCATGACGTGGCTCACACAAGAGCACTCCATAGCTCTGGTGTTAGAAAAGTTCAGGATGGATAAGCGTTTTCTAGTTAGTACCTCACTCTACACAGACAAGAAATCTGTAAACATATGTACTGGGACAATGAATCCGAAAGGATTGCATTGAAGGGAAAGCCATATGAATAGTTGATTGGACTATTGATTTGTCTAAGACTTTCTGAAGAACGGTTCCAAGAGATGTTGATAAGATTTGAACAGGAAACGAAACTAAAGAAGTGTGGCGGTTAATAGCTTTCTGTCGTGATGACATTGTGATTGTAAGCAGCAATAGAGAAAGACTACATGAACACAAGGAAAAACTCAAGGAAGAATTCACAATGAAAGGTTCACAAGCAATCCAGTTTCTTTTGGGCATTCAAGTAATAAGAGACCGAAAACAGTTCATGACGTGGCTCACACAAAAGCATTACATAGCTGTGATGTTAGAGAAGTTCAGGATGGATCAACATTTTCTAGTTAGTACCTCATTCTACACAGACAAGAAACGTGTAACCATATGTATTTGGACAATGAATCTGAAAGGAATGTATCGAAAGTAAATCCATATGCATAGTTGATTGGATCATTGATTTATGAGATCTGCACCAAGCGGGATATAGGGACTAATTATAGTGTACAAGTCAATCCTTAGCATTAGATCAAAGTACAGAATATTGGGATGCAGCCAAAATGTTCAAATACGAGCATAATTGGATGTGAGCAGTTATGTAAGGCATCACCCGATTATAAGGAAGGATTCACTGACATAGATAGGACAGGCAATGTAGATTTTAGAAAATGTCAGATGCTGTGAGTAGTTGAGGTTGTTATAGCAAACAGCATTCAATTGAGGTGCTATCAACAGAAGCAGAATTCAACGGTGGTTGTTATGCTAGAGTATATCTGGATTCAAAGTTTGATGAGTGAGCTAGGCCATATATAAACGGGGAATGGTGTAAAACGACGATAAACATGCATATGTCTCAGCAAGAATGGGGGTTTACATTAACGCACAAGCACATTGCATTGCAATCTATTTACAGCAAATTGTGTCTGAAATACCCTCATACCAGTGAAATGCTGGCCGATATCACGATCAAGGTCTTGCGTCCGATCATTTTGCAATTCTCAGAACCATGATCGAGGTAGTTGAGCTAGAAGAGGGATGATATGTAAATCGAGAGGGATTGTGAGGTAGGTGTATCCAATCAAACAGCTTCAGAAAAGTTTCTAATTACTTTTTCACACATCTCTGGATGTACTATCGCCACAGTTCCTTTTTGAAGTACATAGATTAAGCAAATCTCACCCATTAAGGCTTCAGCTGCAATTTTACATGATAATGTTTACTACCAAATCGGCAGCAGACCTACAAAGCTAAGAACATTCAGTGACAATAGTTTCCGATAGTACGTGTGTAGTTGCTTGCAAGAGATATCGATGTTCTTGTAACAGCCGGGCAAGAGAGTACTTCTTTGATATCGCAATACGGCGAATAGAGGCAAATTAAGTGGTCTTACAAATCAAAATTTATATCGATTCCTTTACTAGAGTTGTTACACGTAGAGCAACGTTCCGGTTCTTCTGAGAGAAGAAATCAGTTGCCCAAGAAAACTTCACAAGGACATTATAAATGAGGCACATCATATTCGTCTATGTATTATTGCATTGTGGATCGTTACAGATAGAACAAATTCTGTTAATAGATATATCTTCCTTCTAATCACCGATCAATGCATTGCTTGCCTAGGAAGAACGATGTAATGTAGAAGTCGAATGCGTAGATTATTGAAAGTTTACCCGGTTCGTACATTTCTCTGGCTACAGACAGCTAGAATCGTCAATGACAACATAGTCAATGTTATTCGAATGCTTGATGGACATGAATACCAAACCCCCGCGAGTATGCCACTTTAATTAACCACTCTGGTTCTTTGATCTGAGTGGTCGACCTCTCAACTTTTCAATACATCTCTTTCTGAACTTGTTTACTTGTAAGGTAAGCTATAAGATAATATCTGAAAGCGACTTCGTAAACAAGCTAGTACCCGCTATAAAGGACAGCATTCTTCGGAAGCTGACCTCAAACTCTACCAAATAGGTTCCTCTTACTAACCTTTAACATACCAAGTTTCCTCGATGACGATTTTCACGTCCTAAGCACCAATTTTAAGTTCCTATATATGCAACGATTGTTGTATTCAAGCCAGTATGCAATCGTCCTTTTCTGGCTTTGGTATCTAGACTAAGTGCAATCAAGAATTCTATGTCATTTATTCATTGCTGAATATGAAGCTAAATGGATTTCGTGTAGTTAGAAATTTTTCATCGAGTGCAGGGATCAAATATAGTGATCTGTAGCGTTCATTTGTCATTTAATATGGTGCATTCATGTGTCATTCTATGTGATGCATTTTTTCTTAAACTCCAGTGCAACTTGTGTCTATTTCCAGTCGAACCTTATATTATTCATTGAAAGGTGAAGCAGTAATTATACATCTAGAATTGGTTTTACTAAAAAATATGGCAACAAAATATGCGCACATTCTTCTCAGAAGCGCAAATGTTTCATCAAGGCAAGATGACGGCTATTGATTTGGAAGTGGCACTGAGTTCATGCAAACAAAAGCTCATTCTGCAAACCAACGCCATTCTTATATCTTAATGGCACACGATGCACTAAAGCCCGCCATTGTTGGATCTACTTACCCGTTGGAAAAAGTCCAAGTGTCAATCACTATGCCGCGTGGCAAAAATCCAAGTGGTCAGGTAAAACATATCATTCCATCCAGGAGCCATCGAACGGCAATGGTCTACTCGAGGCATGATAAAGTAAACCGAGAACAAGTTCACAACTAACTTCTCAATGTCTATATTAGCTCTTGTCAAAATGAGATGGATGTTATAGAGATGAACTTCCAGTATGAATAAAGCCCCAAGCACGAAGTAAAAAAGGTAGAGTTCATTTGAGAAAGATCATACCTCAGATTCGCATGACAGTCCGAGCTTGTTGGCAAGGTACTTCTTCACATATGATACTGGAACTTTCGCATCCCTATAAATATTGCAAAGAACAATAATTTCAACCGCTGGTAGATCTACCTCGCCTTTGAAAATTGAGATCATAATGCAACTATAAAACGTGATTTAAATTCTCTCAAGTGTAACTGATCTACAGGACTTTCTTTATGTTAGATTGGGCGCATTCATAATGATCAGGCCTGAAAACACAATAACTAGGCATATAGTACTTACTTCACCCGTAAATATCCCCTTGGAATCTGTGGCAGCTGGAAATCCGTGGATCTGCAATATTGGGAACACTTACCATGTCAATCATACAACGAAGTAAGGTGTTGCCTAGATATTCTCACATACTAACTAAATTCCAAAATTAGATGAGACGGATTGCATTCAAATATTATGCCTATGAAACCTAGTGTAACAAACATAGAGTCTTTAAGTAATAAGAGTTGTCAAAACTCGCCAGGAAACTGAAATTCTTTGCTGAAATTTGTGGTACGTGGCCTAACCAAAAGTGTAGCTCAACAGAAAACCAAAAGTGTAGGTCAACAGAAAACAATAGATGCTTAGTTCTTACATTCAAACCAATACATTTGATGACACGATGAACTTAAGTGCATGAAAACAAAATACTGTACATTCTTTCAGAAATGTGAAACTCGAGTTCACGCAATCCATTACATCCAGTTACATATACAAAACCTGATTATTAGACTTTTCCTAGGCGAGAAAATTACAGTAATTGAGGACCTTAAATGTCTATGAATTTAAAATATGATAAACGTGGTTCGACAGTTGGACATTATTTAGCATCTGCATTATTGATCAGCGATTTGTGATATATTGCGAGTATAAAAGGATACCTTGAATGATTATTTGATGCTTGAAGTAAAAACCATAACCCAGTTTGACTCGGACAATTTGTGAGCTCAAGATTCTCGGACGAGATTGCATTATAAGCCGGAGGTCTCTCTGCGTGTGGTACATAATTGGATCCGCCAGGAGGTGCATACCGAGGTTGCGTCGAATCAGTTGGAAGTTTAGAGGATGTGCGATATCTTTTGATAGTATATATCGGATCAGGTGAACTGGCAGGGGGTCCAACAACCGTTGATGGGACTAAAGCATTACCTAAAGTGGGTCTAAATAGGTCTTTGTGGCTCCAAGCCGACACTTGATTATCCTGTGTTGCGTGGTTTGCGTGTTGCAAAGTTGCGAGCTCCAAATCTTCTAGTGAGTATTGGAAGGGGCTGTTTCCAACAGGTACCATGTTTCCAGGTATCGCGGATTGAAAACGAATATTAGGTCCAAATTTTCTGGCTAATTGTAGCCACTCCTGTGAAACAATCTGTTTTTGAATTCTACCGGTACTACAATGACCAGATTCTTCTGTCGCAGTTACTGCTAATTTATCGCTTTGACAAGCAAAACTTCCAGTCATTTTTTGATGGGAATGATGAAAATTTTGTGATCTCCATGACAAACTCTGATTCTCGTGAGGTATCATAGGCACGCTTTCACCGCGGTTGTTCATTGTTCTGCGTGATTGGGGATGTTCTGAATATGATTGGGATTGATCGATCCTGCCATCTGATACTGGAAGTTGATAGACCTGTTGTAGAGCGTTGGATCTTACGAAGCCAATATTTTCGTCACAGCCCCCAGGTTGTAAGAAGGAAGAGAGGCTGCTGAGCCTACTTCTCTGAGAATACCGATCTCCAATCAAGTGTATGTAGGCTCTGGGTGGTTCGGTTGTGATGGAAGCAGGCTCTCTTTGTGACGGTACTGAGCTATAAGAGATCGGCCTATGTTGAGCTTTTGAAGTTTGCTTTGCACCTGTGAGGAAGTCTAAGCATCTATCTCCTTCACCATGGCCGATCGACTCGTCAGTTGCCCGTGTCGACATCCTCTTATGTTTTAATTCTGATATTAAGAACGACGTGTGAGGAAGAAAATTTCCATCTGCTTCACTTCCGCTACCCGCAACGCCACCAGACCAATCCATTGCAGAAAAGGCTAGCAAATCTTTGTGTACGTGAGAATGTCCCGTTTGAAAAGGCGAAAGAGTTTGTAATTCCTGGTCTTTTCCGAGATTCACATTATCACACTGCAACATAGCAGATCTGGACGTGTTGATTGATTTTGTCATATTTGATTTGTGTCCCAATCCTGGCCCCAGTTGCAGCCAGCTTTTATTATCGCTTCCAAGCATGCAACTCTCTCTATCAACAGAAGCCATTAACTCAGATGTTTGAGGTTTTCTATTTCTAAGCAGTTTGCAATCTTCCTTTCGGTTTGAATGTTCTTTTAGGCCTGAATTTGGCTTTTCTCTCGTAGAAGATATGCTTTGATCTCCATTTTTGTCAGCATGCCCCTCGTTATCTTTGATCTTTATTGGATAGTTGAGATCTGAGACCATATTCTGCGTCTCCTCAAACTGCCGCAGTCCTGTAGTCGAAGCAGACTCTGCTGCAGTTGTAACTGAGTCCAATGCCAGTGTACATGCATCTTCAAAACAGCTGGACTTTGAACTTTCAGCCATGTAATGCTCAGCAGTCAAATCGGAGTCTCCGCAACCTTCAGGGCTCACTTTTGCTCTCAGCTCTAACCATCTACCATGGATTTTTTCAGAAGTTCTTTCCGCCTTACCTGTGGCATTATTCTCTATTAATGACCTCAATTTGGTTTGCCTTCTATATGTACTAGTAGGAGAGAGATTATCACCAACGTTCACTGATCCTACAGGGTTCATATCCTCATGCTTCCTTTTTGATTCAAAGCAAGCCCCTGATGATATTGCTGGACAAGTTGTGCTTCCGGATATATCAGCTTTATCACCGGAGCTCTCACCCGTAAAATGGATAGTCCCTGCAGCACAAGGTCTTTTCTCGACTCTATCGAGTAGCAGGCCTGCAATAGAGCTAAGATTCGGCAGCTGTGCGGAATAAAATTGTCCTTCCCTGCTATCGTGGACCTGTTGACGAATCCTAAAACAGCCAAGCAAATCAAAACTCAGAAAACGCAACTGCGAAGTATTCTCTCCCAGAAATCACATAGTTCTTAATCTTATTTCGTTTTAGGCATGTGTTAATTTGGCTTAAAGATCATACAAGGAATCAGGATTCAGATTTTTCAAAACGTCATGAAATTAACCAAACATATCACTGTAACTATCGGCTCATTTTCCTTTTTGTCCTAGTTTATATCGAGGTCATTTCATAGTAGAGTCATATGATTCTTCTCACATGTTTTTCATGCAGTTCATCTCTTTGGAGCAAACTGAACTCTAGTTTGCGGCTTCTCGACGTCAGAGCTCCACACTGAAATAGTAAATTTCATATATATTGCCAAACGTGCTGAAACTTAGATGGCTGCTGTTAGTCGCTTTCGAAGGAGCTTACAGACACTTAGACAGTGTATCAACTTACATTTGCCAGAGCAAAAACTTAGTTCTCCGTCTCACTTTCAATCTAGAATGGATCATGATTTACCTCAGGTCATCCATCGCTGAGAGTTTCTCACAAGGCGAGAATCCTCCACGCTGAAGAATTCCTGGCACATCTTTTAGGACTATATCCTGTATGTTTGAAGTTCTTACATACTGCAGTTCAGCGACCGAATTTGATAGCAAGTTTTCTTCAATTGAAAAACAACACCGGGCCGTGGTTTTCCGCACAACAACGCTAGTCCCTGCTATTTTACCCCACGTAGATTTGGTATATTACTTGTTTTGATTATTCTCAAATGCAGCAGTAGGAAAATCTTGACACGGGTAGCGCATATACTTGTTCCTGCAATCATAAAACGGAATCCAACGCAAGGGTTGTATATGAGAATCATTTATATGTTGACGCAGTACGTCGTTTCCTCTTCAGAAAGTAGTTTGAAAATTTTCTTTTTTCAGCATTCAAACACATTCAAGCACATAAAAAAAAACAACACTTGAAGTCACGCTTTTTTCTCCCTCTCAGCTCAGCTTTAAGTCATGCCCAGATTCCAGACAGTCAAAGGAGGAGAGTCTTATTTCAAAAGACAAAATTGTGCTCTTTAGTTCAAACTACCTGCTGTTGACCACTTCTCACAGAGGATAATGCTTGTTATTTATCCATAGAACACCCTTTTTGTCAGTTGGGACGTAATGAACGTGTTCAGTGAACGAAAAGTCTTTGGGTTCTACATTGAAATTATATTAGTGAATAGGCTACGGGCAAGGACTGATCTATAATGCGTCCTTTAGGTATTGAGAGAGAAAGTTTGGTGCTTACTGAAGAGTCTCGTTTAACCGCTGCCCATTAGGTGCTGATACTAACATATTTTGACTCGACAACAATCGGATAGGAGATTATAGGTCTGGAAGCAAAATACAAAGTCTTACATCCAGACGCCTCAATTTCAAGCTGGAACGAGGAGGAAAAGGTTCACTTGGGAAGCACGCCTCTCAAAAGCTGTTGCCTTATGAACTACAGGTTCATCTGACACCTATAAATTGTTCCTATATACTTTCAACTTTGTGCATATAATTAAGGAGAATATTCAGTTTGACATGTATGAATGTGGTAGGTTGGGAAAGTACTATGGCATGTGGCATGAAGATCTAACAAATTCCTTGCGAATATTTAGTTAAACTGTGAACAGCTGAAGACTGATGGTCAGTAGAGTCGCAAGATTCATGTCAGGCATCTGTGTAACGCAATTTTGAATCCTTCACCTGTTAGTTACTTACAGTAGAGCAATTCCTCAGAAATTATAAAGCTATACTACCTATAAGATTATGAGACTTTAGAGGCATCTAGCTTGACCTATAGACTCCTTTTCGAATCAAAGAAAAAGAATCATAAGCAGGCTGTGTTTGATAAGAACTCTAGATCCTTTACTTTCTATCACCAGTATCACAGTATCACTCTTGAAAGGTTGGTTAGCATGTCACATGTGAGTCTATGCGAGCTATATTTGCAAAACTACTGTAACACATAGAAAGGGCGTCGAGGCTTCTCCAGTACAGGATCACGTTACTAGGCTCTTCGTGAAGCTCATAGTTTTGCACCGTTGTAGGGTTACGACACACTAGCAATTACAAAAACCGTCAGTCTTGTTGCCGCAGATCTTCAACTTCGTGACGTTTCTAGTCAAATCCTTTCAGAAGCTTAAACACGTAAGGAAGACGTACAAAGAGAGAGAAATAATATCTTTTGCTTAAGGGTGTAGTTTTCTCTAACCTCGCAAGGATCATGTGTTGTCGTCGGTCGTAATATATTTGGCGAGAATCGGGAACGCCAAGCACAGTGCTTTTGGTGATCCACTTTCTGTCATGTAACTCCTCTTAATGTTGACCTATCACCTAATGCTGATCATCAACATAATCTGGGGAAAATGCTCGCATCCTTGTTATGGCCACTGCTAACTAGTGATTGTATCTCTAATTAGGCGTATAAAACTGTTGAAGATCGTGCCATTAAAAACTCCCAGTCGGCACGCCCTCATAAGCAATTATCAACATCGTTCTTATGTCAATAATTAGTTGTAATCGGCCGAAAGGAGGTCTCAATCTCAGAATGCAAGCAAGATCCAGCAGTAGTTATATCAGTACCATTGAGAAGAATGAACCTGTCTGCAAACGAGTGTATCAAGGTTTTGCGAATCCATTCGATGTTTCATCAAAAACCGCCATTGAAGTTCATTGTACCACGAAGACAATTCTCGTATTCTTATCACCTTATCGTTCACAGAAGGCAAATCGATCTTCTTTCGTTCTAGGGCTTCAAAGATTATACACCGATCGATGTCTTTTGAGGGTTTGCTAAAAGGAACGATCGATGTGAAAGCGAAAGAAGAGACGAATTCCGAAGTGGGGCCAAAACACCCCTTCTACTAACCGGGATAAACTGGGCTGTAACGGCCCCCGGCAGCTGCAGGTTATTCGCGGCGGACCTTGCAATTCTAAAAAAGTTAATCGCGCATGCTCCACGGATGGGTTTCTCTCACGTAAGGGCCCGCAACATTTTTTTTTAAGGTTGATCAGTTTTAAGAAAATGTTGCCTTTTTGGATTAGTCTTGTATTGGCTTGATTTAGCTTTTTCTAATTAAAAAAGCTTCTTAAATTATCATAATAAGTTCAGAAATTAGAGGTACTTATAGCTTCTTGATTTGTCATAATGAGTTTAGAAATTAGATTACACGTATTCTCGAAACTTGAGTACGAATATTCCACCAAACATGAAAATTGGTTATTTCGAAGAGAATGGTTGTCAGTGAAAATTGGTTATTTCGAAGAAAATGGTTGTCAATTTTTTTGGAAGTTCATAGCATCTTACATTTTCTTTTGCAGTATGCGGGCACAGAGAAAAGGGTAAGGATTAACATTAAAGTTAAAGGCACAGCTTCCACATCCTCACACCCTCACACCGATACACACCGAGTGACTAAAGAATGGTGACTCGTGCCTCGTGCGTGAGTCGTGAACAAGAACGAGAAAGCGTAGAAGGACTCAGAGACTAGTCGCTGGATGCTGTTGCAACATAGGCTGCGTCAGCGATTAACCGTTAGCAAATGCCCTTCAAAATCGTAGTAATAATCGTAAATAAATGGTTACAACTTACGGTACTCCTCTGTAAATCGGTTGCTTTGAAATATATAGTGAATACCTTCTTCACGGAAAGCATGAATTTTAAACCCCGGAGTCTGAACGCCTCTTGTGACCTGTCCTGAGAAAAAAGAAATGCAAACAGCTGATTCGCGTGGTCTTGACTGTTCAGTAACGAGAATGGAAAATCTGTTGCCCCTTGGGCCTTCTCCTCCAGAGTCCTCCTCGTCATACGCTAGTTGCAGGAGATCAGGATTCATCCTCCAGAGAGGACCAGGACTGAACCCGCTACTACCGCATGTAGAAGAAATGAAATGATCTTCATTTACGTACACGGTAAGTCTAGACGTCCCTTCATCACATGCACCCACCTACTCGAGTAGCTTAGCGGCAGCATCAGGAAAGCCCATGTAGGCGTAGCTGCAACAGCTACCGTCGCACCCCAGTGCCCACTCCAGGTTCAAGGAAGAAAGCCCTTGGGTCGTCCGGCCCCGCCTCCCCCGCTCCTCAGTGGCGATACTCGAACCTCCCTCCACGGGGACTGGCCAGCGACCACGTATCGTACCTCGAATCTTTGCCAGGACTTCGGCGGACTCTTTTCAAGTTTCAACCCTGCTAAAGTGCATCCATCATGCATGCATGGGGGCGACATTGTCCGGCTTCCAAAATTCCGGCCACCAAGGCCTCAACTTCGCTGGAGCTACCTTAATGTCGGGAGTTTGTATACGTATACATATCGTCACAAGAAAGTCTTAAAATCTCAAGTTTAGGCTTTGCCCTTTCATGCAAATTTCTTTGCTCTTCTTCTGAATTTCATACAATTTTGGAGTGATCATTGAATCCTTTGGCAAGCATTCTGGATTGATTGATTGTCAGCCTTTGGCAAGTTGAATGACTCTCAAACGAGATCATTCTCATATAATTTGCCTTCAATACAATATTAGAACCTATTAGAACAAGGATATTGGACATTTTTGACAAGCTTAGCCACTCCAAGTGAATTGTTAAAAACTTAAAAAAGTCTTTGCAAATGACAATGATGTGAGAAAAAGAAGAAGAAGCATTTATATATATAGTAGCACCCCAGCTTCGTTGCCGCTACAAAAAACAGAGGGGCACACAGGAGGGAGGCACACCGTGACTCTGATTTGCGTTAGCGGCAACTGAAGTTATTGCTACCATACGTAACGACCAGCAAGCAAACGTCAAGCATTGAATATAGAGTTTTGTTTGATGTTGAAGGGTTCAGGGTTTAGGGTTTAGGGCCCTCTATACCAGATTGGGACTACCACATCTAGTATCAAATGGTCTCTCTAAGTGTTCATGTGATCATGTGTTGGATTCCTTGCATAGTTATCTTATGCGGTGCCCCTCACATGGAGATTGTATAGTGCCACACAACTCCATTCGTGATATTTTTGTTGCTATTGCTCATAACGGTGGTCTTCATGTTTTTTGAGATCAAGCACACATTTTCTAGGGCCATCCTCACAATCATCTCGTAGCCATGTTGACCTTGTTCTCTCGCGCGAGGGAATTCGCACTCATGGAGATGTTATTGCTGATTCCTCTCAACATGATCTACTTTGTCAAATTTTCACCATGCATTACTTATTGCCATTTGGCATTATCATTCTATGTACTTTCATCCTTTTGTACATTGATGAGTTTTCCCATCCTTCAATGATAAAGGCAAAGGTTATTTGATGTCAATATTAGCTTTTGTTTTGTCACATAGCTTTAAGATAGACTTAGACAACATGGCATCAATCAAATTTCAACCCTCCTAGATTAAAACTTCCATCTTATGTTTCATATATTCTCGAATTTCTATCCATGAGGAGCAATGTGAAAAATTGTCAACTAGTTAAGTTGTCTAATTTGGCAATTTGGAGCCCAAAGTAGATTTTCAACTTAGAGATACATTTCTTTACGTCAATAAGGACTAAAAATAGTATCCTTACTAATTTTACCAAGTATATAGGTGGATTAGGTCAAATTTGGACCTACTTTAATTGGTTAGAAGAGATACATTAAATCTAGTCATGTTATCTAGCTTTTTGGAGAAGTTTCTAGAAACTTCTATAAGTTGATAAGCTTTGGCAAGATGATCCAAATAAGTCAAGAGGCTGTTATAAATAGGCATACAAGTGTGGGAGAAATTCATCTCTCTCATTCATTGTTATGGAAGATATCTCTTTGGGTTTCTACATCCATTTTTTTTGCATCTTGGTGTTGATATAGTGAGATTTTGTGTATAGAATGCTATTTTTTTTATGTGTATGAATCCACATGTGTGAGCACTGTTATTATACTGCTATTGTATAGATAGGAAAAATAAAATATCATATTTAAGTGTTTATGACAAGTTCTTGTTCGGTTTTAATCTTCTATGTGTAGTTGGTGCATGATTTCTACATTTGTAATGAAGCTAGATGTGCTCTCCAAATTTTCTAAAGATCAAGGAGCATAATTAAGTCATTTGGATATGATTTAATATCAGCCTTATTCCATAAACAAGACATGAGATGTTATGGCATCACTTTATCAATTCTCTTTTATGGTGTCTTAAAAAATTTGCAATGATTGTCATTCCTTAGTCATGAATTACACCTTTCCTTGAAATGCCTCATGAAAGTATGCATGACAAATTAGAAATATATGAACTCTTGAACTTTCACGAAACTGTCGCAAACATTTCACGAAAAATTCGAGGGTGTTTAAAATAGTTGAACTTTTGGACTGTCGCGAAGATTTCGCGAAGCTGTCTCGAACATAGTTCATTTCTGTAGACTGTCTCGAAAACAATGTAAATATGCATACTTGTTCTAAATGAATGGTTACCCTTTGCTGGAGATCAGCTGGAAGCCCGTTGTGGACGTTCTTCAAATAAATTGGCTGTCTAAGTTTGTGATTCCTGCAGGTATCAGATGAGTAGACTTTGAGCCCAAAATAAGTTTCACCTGACCCTAGATCGAGATCAATAAACGTGTAGGAGAAATCATGAAATAGAAATTAGTCATTCACCAAGGAGACAACTGTGGGCTTAATTTCCAACATTTCTCACTCTTGAAGGGGGCAGTAGAGAAACTTGACATCAATAATTGATGGAGGATTTGCGGACATCGAGACAACCCTAACCCTAGCTAATAAGTGAGAGGGATTTGGCACCCTGCGTGTGTAAGTCTAACCCGATGATCGCATAGTTATTTGATTAGTTACAAGTTAAAAAAAGGACTTTTTTTTGCAGGACTTTTAATGTTGCAGGGCCTAAATGTCAAGTTAGTGAATAAAATAGGAGTTCCAACCAAAATTGGTTTAAAATTCAAATTCAAATTGGTTCCCTCCATTTTTTGGAACTCAGGTTAGAATTGGCTACTATAAATAGGTGCAAACTCGAGTTTGTAAAACATGTTCTCCCTTCATTTCAATACAAGCGGTAGAGCCTCATGCTTTTTTTGGATTCATCAATTGCTGGATTTGCTAGTTGTTGGGATGTATTTTTATTATACTTTGTGAGAGAGAAGAGAGAGAGAAAAAAAAAGAGTAAGTATTTCCTTCACTGAAGAAGTGTTAGTAGATCATAGTGTTAATGGTTAGCTTGCATTTAGGCATCTTGGTCTTGGCACGCTAGGCTTAGCTTTGCATTATGGATGTGATTTGTGAGAGTTATGTCCAAAAACGTATAAAAAAAGGATTTGAAAATGTCAAAAAAAAAGAATTTCTTTAACCAAGTTGTCATTAGCTTCAACAATGTCATTGCTAGCAGCTTAACCTATCTACGGTGTCGACTACCCATTTGTCAATGAACAAGGTTATCATGAATGGCCTGCGGACCCATATGGCTATTATTGAAAATTTGCATTCAAGCTTTGAGGTAGGTGTGTGGGACCGCCACCAGTTTTGGTGGGTGATACTATTGGAGGGTTTGCGGATATCGAGACAACCCTAACTCTAGTTAATATGTGAGAGGGATTTGGCACCCTGCTTGTGTAAGTCCAACCCGATGATCACATAGTTATTTGATTAGTTACAAGTTAATAAATAGAATTTAGGCCTTTTTACAGGACTTTTAATGTCGCATGGCCTAAATGTCAAGTTAGTGAATAAAATAGGAGTTCCAACCAAAATTGGTTTAAAATTCAAATTCAAATTGGTTCCCTCCGATTTTTGAATTGAGTTCCCTCCATTTTTTGGAACTTAGGCTAGAATTGGCTACTATAAATAGGTGCAAACTCGAGTTTGTAAAACATGTTTTTCATCTTCATTTCAATACAAGCATATTGGCTCTCTTATGGAATGGATTTGTGAATGTCCTTGCTCTTTATCTCTTTTCCTCCAACTCTCATATTTTCTTTGTATTTGCTAATTGTTGAATCTAAAGTTTATTGGAATTGCTATTTCTTATGCTTTTTGTGAGAGAGAAAGGGAGAGAGAAAGAGTAAGCTATCATCATTGTGGATTTAGTGTTAATGAATGTAGGGTTAATGCTTAGTGTTAATGGATCTTAGAGTTAATTGTGGATCATCCATTCATGCTGGATTTGTTTTATGCTATCGCTCTTATGGGATCGAATTTCCATGTGATCTCCTTGATGCTTGTGTGCTTGGATCTTGGGTTGAGGATAGGATAGGAAATAAAGCCAATATAATAATTATGTGATCATCGGGTTGGACTTACACACACAATGTGCCAAATCTCTCTCACTTAATAACTACTGCTAGAGTTGCCTCGATATCCACAAACCCTCCAACATTAATGAATCCTCCCTATCACTCTCTTTCTCTTTAATAAAGTTATCTTACTTGAATTGTTTCTTTTTCTTGAAGCAATTTGAAGCCAAAATAAGTTTTCTTGCCACAAAAAGAAGCATTTGATCTTTGACTTGTTCTTCTTTCCACTAGATGTTGTAGCTTGTGAGGAATGATCCCCATCTCCATCTTTGGTTTTGTACTTGTCCTTCTTGAAATGTTGTTGTTGTTGTTGTTGTTGCCCTTTTCTTCTTCATTTTGGCTTGTCCTTAGTGAAGAGTGCTTTGTCCTCTCCACCATCCTTCAATGAAAGCTTGTTGATTCTCAAAATCTTATTCTCCTGCCTACACTCCTCGACAATGAGAACTCCTTGCAATGCCTCCAAGCTTCGAAGCTCCTATTGGATTGCATCAGTTTGAACAATGTTTTCAAATTCATCTCTCAATCCATTAAGGATTACTTGCACTAATTCATTTTGATTGAGATGGTCTCCTATGCAAGCAAGAAGATTTTTCACTCGCATGACATAGTTTGATGCACTCTCATCACTCTTTTGGTAGATTTTAAAGATTTGGCTTCTAAAAGTGAGCAATCTAAATGTGTTTTTGGTCTCATAAGTGGCTTTGAGAGTGTTCCATGCCACCTCGACCGAAGTGCAAGAGCTAATCTCCCTCAACACTTCATTTGACACATTCATTTTGATACAATGTATGGCCGTCCTTGTTCTTTTCTTGTGTTTTTGGACTTCTAGAAGCAATTGTGGCTCCTCCTCAAACCCTAATACAATATCCATCACATCTTGGAGGACTAAAATTGACTCCATCCTCACCTATCAAATGTAGTAGTTGGAGGTGGTCAGTCTCTCTCCTTGCTCCAAGAGTAGGGAACCCATAGAAGCCATGATCACTTGAGAAATTGATGTGTAATGGATAATAAAAAAAAATAGTGTTGTTTCTCTCTCAAATAAGAAACTAATAATAATATCAATCCACTCCAAATTGAGATCTTGCAATCTCTTTGTGAGATTGATCTCACAATCAATGTCACCATGTCATTTTATGTTCCAATTTCCACTCATTCTACTACAGCCCATATCTTTATTCACATCCTTATTATTATCCTACATTATTCTCTACTATCCAAAAAGCTATCAAACTTAGAACCTCAAGCTATGGCCAAGTATGATTATTTAGTAAACTCTATGCAAAAATAAAATCCAAAATTTCTAGTTCAAAATCTTTTGAAACGGAAAATAGAGTAGAGACCAATTTCTTAAAAGCTTTACAATTTTTTTTATAATTCATCTTAATTTTGAATCTTAAATTTTTAAACGAATTAATTATTTTTAAAATATTACATTTTGTAAATGTTTTAATTTGAAATGAGTACTCTAAAATTTTTGTACTCAAAGCATCAAAAAGCTCAAAAATTTATGAATAAATTTTTTTAAAAATGTAAATCTGAAATTTTGAAAAAAAAATTAGTTAAAAGTTATTCAATAACATGCATCTTAAAAGATTATAGTATTTTTTTTTTGAAAGCTTGCTTTTAATTTAGTAGTAAGATTTTAGCATTTATAAAAATATTGTAAAGTGTGAAATTTAAAAAAGACTCCATACGTGGGCATTATCCAACATCTCATGATTTTAATTATTCTTGAGAGAAAAAACTATTACAATTTATAACAAGGTCATGACTTAGTTTACAAGAACCCAGACTTACCTTTCATCTCAGACTCTTACAAAGTACGACAAATATTTTCATTTGGCCTTTCATTTTGGAAAGGTAAATACAAAGTTTTGATGTGTCTCTTGTTTTTGTTGTTTTTTGTAACAACGAATTTCAATCTTTAGTTCAATTATCAAATTCTTTTCAGTTGAGTACTCATTACATGTGCCTCCTCCTTTTAATTTTCAGACTTAGTTTATAATATTTTTGACAAATGGGAGAATTTTCGAATAAAAAGACAAATTGCTAAGGTGATATCAACTTTAAAAACGAAATCTACTCAATCTGCAATTGTTCCAATCCCTAACATAGACATAAAACATGTAGAGATTCATTTCTAGGAGATAATAATAAGATTCTTGTCCAAGATTGCAAATGAAAAATTGTGTTCAGTAGAAATGAGAAAGGAGTTTCAAATATAATTTAATTTTCTTGATCATTAATGTTGTTTTAATATCTAACGGATTTCAGATGCCAAAAGAGCGGATATCAAACGACGGAGTCAAGCCACCAAGCTACGTTAAAGAGCGTCGACAAATCCCAGAGAAGGAGTTCCAGAATCCATATTTACCAAGAATGCCAATGCCAGAGAAGTCGATGAACAGATTTATTTCAATGATTATATTGGACACAAGTTGTGGATATTTTTTGTTGGTAGATTCTCTAACAATATCACAAGCGAGAGAGAGAGAGAGAGAGAGAGAGAGAGAGAGAGAGAGAGAGAGAGAGAGAGAGAGAGAGAGAGAGAGAGAGAGAGAGAGAGAGAGAGAGAGAGAGAGAGAGAGAGAGAGAGAGAGAGAGAGAGAGAGAGAGAGAGAGAGAGAGAGAGAGAGAGAGAGAGAGAGAGAGAGAGAGAGAGAGAGAGAGAGAGAGAGAGAGTTTCTTCTCTTTATCTCTATGCTTTCCAAGAGGCTTAGTAAAAATATTCCAATTCTTTTAGATAGAGGTGAGTTTTTATATAGGATGCTTTACTAATATTGGTTTTACAATTTTTTATGGAATTACAGAATAATGAAAACATCCTAAAGATAGAAAATACATAATTTTTTTTTTATAGAAACATAGTAAATTGATTTCTCCATTCTTCTAACACTAAGAAGCAAGAAGAATTTTCAAGATCCATCAGTTGACAACATTCATATTTAGTTTTTCTCTTTGTACCTCAATCTAAGTTAGTACATTACAAAAAAATTTGAGCATCGGCAACTTTGTAGTAACAATGATCAACCTTATTCAACAAAATAACAAGAGTAAATAAGTGAGAAATCTAGTCTATTTGTGATTGACTTGCTAAATTTGAACCTGAAAAATATGTTTGATTGATTGATGATTTGAAGTAAAACATTCACAGTTGCGATATTTAAGTAGTATTTTCAAACTTTTTTTTGTTTTTATTTTGTTGATTCATGTTTCTTGATTGGCAACTATAGTTGTAGAAGTAAAGGACTGTGACATTTTTTGTCTAAGAGTGTTGGGCAATTTTCAAAAGGAAATGAACTTGAAAAGCCTAAAGCATAAAAACTGCTATAGTTGTACTAGTATTGTGTTGTTATGAAAGTGATGAGGCATATTCATGAATTTAAGACTAAAAGAATGATCTATAATATGCTTTATCTGCCACACAGTACTCTCGAATCTATAAAGACTTTCCAAGATTTCATATGCACGATTTTAAAAGAGTGTTTCCCTTATCTGACACCAATCTTTCTCGATAATTATTACTAGATTAATATAGCTCTCTCTCAAAGCTCATTGGCTACTACTAGCTCATATTCTTCTTAGGGATATATTTTTTTGTCTTTTTGATAAATTCTACTAAGCCTTCTAGTGACTACTCTAGGAGAGAATCATTGGTTTCTTGATATAGTTTATGAATCTGTTGATAACCATATGATCCTGTACTGATCTCAACATGATTTGCTAATAAGTAAATCTTTAAAATTTGCATGATGTCTCACCTTGAATAACTTATCCCCTCGCAAATGCTTGTGAAAAAATGACAGCGCATTATGCCTCTTCATTCAATCTAACAAAAATTTCTTGGTAATGTGAATCTAGATTTATCCTAATAGACTTGGAGCAATAATGGCATATATCCCACTTTGAAGTGTATGCATAGTCAAACAAGTCTTCTTGGTTGTAATATTTATATAGATAGAGACTTTGACTCGATATTTGTTGTTATCTATCTCTATGGCCAAGTCACCATCTCATATGTTTCTCAAAGTTTTGTCAATAGATACCATCCAAATCATGGGCTTTTATATGTGCCAAATGACTCATATAATCTTACTATGGTAATCAAAGTAATAATGAAGATTAGTTTAGGCTAAACGCTAGTAGGAGCTTGCAAGCTAAGCTTCTAGTGATCATGTGGAGGGTAGACCTTTTTTTAATTCTCTCTTGAAGCCCTCTTTTAATAGTGATTTATGCATTTTAGGGGAGAGTTTGAACTTGTTGGACTTGTGTGGCTATGCAGTAAGTGAGTTTTCACTACTTTTATTATGCTTTCACATTATTCTTTACCATTAATATGGAGAATCTATTGTCGAATAAGGACTTTTTTCCATGGGTATTAACATGCATAGCCATTATAGACAACTTAGTTGCCAACTCTGAATGGACAAGTTTGAAAAGCACTATGTTTTGTAGTCCATATCATCTTAATCTAGAAAATGCTCATAGTAATGTTGTATAGTTATGGCTTGATAGAAACAAAGTAGTTTTCAATACATAAAGACCAAGTGTCACCTAGTAGCGACATACTATTAAAAGTTATGAGACGTGTTCACTACGAAACAAAGATGTTGTTGTTTTCAAGCTATTATCATTAGTTTTAAACTTATAAATTTCATAGTAGTACAATAGGGGATTATAAACCAAAGGTTATGGGAGCTAGTAGAAATTGGATGAGTTCTCAACATTTTGTCTCTATACAAAAAGTTCATGAGTTGAAAATCTCAACTACAAGCCCAACCCCTCTACTTCTCTTGTTTTCTTGTAACTTTTGTGCATTAATAGTAGTAATTTATTCTCATAATCAATCAGCTTTCTATTTACTAGAAGAAAAAATACCTAGTTTTAGATTTCTTCTCTTTCTTACTCTAGCAAAACTAGAAACAATACTCTCAATATATCACTCACTTGAGAGGCTATAATTGGCCTTGCAAAAATACAAGGATTTTATCACCAATGCACTGTATAATAATAATAATTTTACCATCCAAATGATACTTTGCACTTAAGACACGAGAAGACAATTATATGTGGTTATTTCAAGGATGCTATTTTTGTTGAATAATGAAAGATGAGTAACAAAGAATTGAGCATTTTGTGGCAGTGCAAATTTGATACTCGACAGAGTACGTGTGTGTCAAAAAATTGTGTAAAGTTATTAATATTAACTTTTAAAAGGCATTGTAACTATCTACCATGATTTTATGGGATGGTTTTATTCAATTTGTAGTGACTCACATTAAAGGATTAAAAAAAAAGAAAAGGTTTTTGGCCTTTAAAATTGTATGGTTGACTTCAGTTACGAACTAAAATCTAAACTTCAATATAAGTAAGATTGTATTTTTATGTGCTTTAAGAGGCCCCCACACATCAATTCAATGTAAGACAATCAAGTATAAGTGAAAAAGTGGCTCTCTCAAAGTTTGTTGTTAATGAGACTAGATTCATATCAAAACAGCCTACTTTCTTAAAGTCAATGCACTTTCGTATGATCTAATGTATAGCTACAGAACTTTTAGCCTTACTTGATAAATGGATCTCCCAAAATGAATTAAAAATGAGATGTGCATGAGAAGTGTTCTTGAGTTTAAATTTTCAAAAACAAAATGCATCTATGAATATTATGCATGTATCTTCCACACTTTCATAGCACTTCGTTACATATGCTTTTCAAGAAAATCTTTAACCATGCATGAGAATAATTCAAAGCTTGAGTGAATTCCAAGAAATGATATAATTGGAAATTTGCAAAATTGCTTTAGTGGAATGTGGGCTGTTCATGCTATGATGATTCCTCTATGTCATATGTGTGGGTCTAATTCTCCACTATCAAATTTAAAAAATACTACTTACATATGCCTTAATATCAAGAGGGCATCAATATTTATTTCTTTTACTTTAATTTTTGAAAATTTCAAGAAAAGGTGTTTGATTGACCTTGCAAGATTCATGTATGTTTTGGTGATGGAAGAAGTACAAGCTAAGTCCATTGATGTTAACACTATAAAGAATTTGAGAAATGATCAAAGTAGGAAGTGAGATTTATGATCTAATTGTACATAAAGGTTAATACTCTTTAGTTAGAGGAATGCGTACAAAACATGAAATTGTAATAGTACTAAGCAATGCATGTCAATATGTTGTCAAGACTTACTATGTCATAGATTACATTGTATGGATATAGATTATTATATCTTTTGAAATCTAGAAATCTATGTAAATTGCCTTCCTATTTACTTGTGATTGTTAATACAAGATGCACATTGCTAAAAGATGAGCAATTGAGTTTCAAAACTTATGTCTAGGAGAATAAATTGCTTTTGAAACATCTACGTAGATGTTGTGCACATGTAGAATACATAGACACTAAAAGTTGTAGAGGGAAAGGTGAACATGTGTTCATGTTTAGAAAAATTGTGTTTATGGAGACAACAACCGGTCATTTGCCTCATTTTTAGAGTTACTTCTCTATGCAGCTTGGTGAATATGCATTGTCACTAGTCAACGCCACTAAAAAAAATGACTTACTCTTATAGAAAATTAGTGTAGGATGTACTACATAGTATTTCCCAATGTCATTTTCTATGATTAAGACTCCTAGACCTTTTTACCAGTGGAATTTATAATTACAAGTTTTTCAAAATTATGAGGAAGATCACATTCCCTTGAAAAGTTTTTTTTTTTTTTTTTGTCAAGAATGATTTCAATGGGCTACGCAATGGTACCAGCTTGATCATGCAGAAGTTGGGGAGGCAGAGATAGTGATAGGGAAAAATGTTGGTACGAGAGTGATTATTTCGCACATTCCGTTGGTACCAACCAACTCAGACCTACCATTTGAGTTCAGGAGACTACAGTTTCCTGTGAAACCTGCGTTCGCAATGTCCGTAAATAAATCACAAGGGCAGACAATGGATACAATGGGATTATATTTGCCACGTCCAGTTTTTAGTCATGTACAATTGTATGTGGCATTGTCAAAAGTGCATAGTGCGTCCTGCGTGAAAGTGCTCATAAAGGATAACAATGGTCGTTCGTGCAGCGAGGACGACATTTGCTCATACACTGTGGTGAGTTGCTTGGTGAGTAGATGTAGTTTAGATAGTTTGCAATTTTCAAATGTAGAGTTGTCATATGTTTTTAAGATTATGTGATGTTGTATGTACATTTTTTTTATGACATTCTTGGTGTTGTTGCAGATGTCAAAGATCTACATAAATTATAGGTTTTTGTGCGAGACCTGATGAAGTTATTCTGTTTTGGTGATGAGGTGTCTCGCTGCTCCATTTTGTGGTTGATAGAAGCTTATGCGGAGTTCATATTCCAGCAACAAAGGAGAAGATGCTTTCTTTCTAGAGAATATAAATTCGTATTAGATGTAGATATGTTACTTAGGAATGTGGCATATGTTTGGAGACATGTTAGTATTTTTAGACTTACTGACTTTGAGCCAATGTTAGAAAACCTGGTGTATGCCCAGGTATTGGTTTGTGAATTATCAGATGACATGATGTCTATTTCCTAAAAAAATTGGAATATGAAATTGTTGCTGCTTGAATTTATATAACAATTTGGGTTTTTGTGATGAATGTTTTTGAAACCACACATTGAATACATGCACAAACATACAGGCACACACATCGCTAAATAAAAGTAAAAACACACACACACACACACACACACTGAGGAGACCATATACAATCTTTGGTTTGTGTCCCAAACAACACCACTCCAGTATTGCACAGAACTCATTGCCATCCTGCCTTTAGAATTTTGAAACAAATGCTATAAACATATAGAGTCATAGTTCCGTAAGTTAGAATTAAAGTAGAATCACTGTATTACTGTACCATGGGTCCTATCAGTTGATAAGGATCAGTTGGCCTTGCCATGAGGCAAGTCGACGGGACACACGTCCCGCCAACGGCAACCTGGGTCATGCATGGGTTGCCTGAGTGAACAACTATATATACAGTGTAATTTCATTTTGAGAAATACAGTTGCTACGTGAGCTTGGTGCGGAGAGTGTTTTTCTATCTATGTTATTGTGTAGCATGATCTATGTTCCTGTTTGAAGCAAATTCTAAGTTGGTATCGGAGTCGTACAGGGAGTGCACACACAGTACAACATCGCCGTTGAAGAGAGCTTCGGGAGAATTGTCTTCTGAGAGTTCGAGGTTTACGGTGGGTTGAAGACGGAAGGAGAAGCACTAGTGCAGAGAGTTTAGCACACAGAAGCTTGGTGAGCTTGAGACTATGTGAGGATTCAGAGACAAGAGTTGTCGGCTGAATCAGAACCTCATCAAACAAAATTTTGAAATTCCAAAAGCTGGCTATTTGGTGTTTGCAGTCAGTGTGCATTCAATTGGACATCGTTTGACAAACAGATTGAAGCATAAGCTTTCCAACAGTAGGACAACCTCAGAGAAAGAGGATAAGCATGTTAGAACACTGTGTATAGGAAGCCAAAATTAAATTTTCTGAAAAAAAACCCTGGCTTAGGGTCTGAAACCTCAAGAAAGCGGATTTCTCTCCATCCTGAATTGTTTTGGAAGCTATGAAGATCCAGAGGAGGGCGCCCTGATCAATTCTATAAGGTCTGAAGTGGTCGTGGACAACTGTGCTTCATTCGTGGAGCAATTAAACTTCTCTGAGGGCAGCCATAGCTACAACCCGTGGAAGAGAGAGAGATGGAGGAGGTCGCGGACCTGTTTGCGCGAGGAACCAAGAGAAACATGTAGCGTTTTGAAGTGGACAACATTTGCAAGAGCATCTATCAGTGCACAGAAGTGCTCAGAACTGTCGGATTGAAGAGATTTTGTATCCATGGTGGGGTTCGTGTACAAGGAGGGCTGCTGGATTGAAACCCATCGTTGGATTTAAGTGAAGTGGGCCCGAAGGGCAGATAAGTGCAAGGGGCACTTCATTTTCTTTAAAAATTTTCATACTGAAATTGGAGTTGGGTCCCTTCACAAGTGAAGTGTGAAGTTTCTTCAAGGTAAAGAAACAATTCAAAAACAAGGAAAATCTCTATTTTTGGGTCCTTTGTCCGTTTTGACTCAACGAAAGGCTATAACCTCCAAACGAAGGACACCCGAACTGTACTTACAAGTACGGTACAACAAAATAGAGTGATTGCAGCAAAGAAAGTGTTCAGAGTGCGCTAAAAGTGATTTTTCCATTCCATTGGGCATGTAGTTGGGAGTTGACGATTGAGTGCATTTCGGAAGGCGACGCCGATTTGGCTTTCAATTTGGTGGAAAAGCGGCAAGTGGCCTGGTAAGGGAAAAAGTGCAAAATCATTATTTTCAACTTCTGACATCATAGTTGGCCTCGACATATGGCTTTTCTCCTAAGGCAGAAGTTTCAAAAAGTTTTGCAATGACAAACATGGGAGAGTCCATTTTGAGTGAAAGTAGCAAATTGGACGAGATTTCCAACTATGTAGTGTGGATATTCAAAATGAAAAACATACTGATGGAGAAAGACATGTGGTAAGTCATCACAGGTGATAAGAAAAGGCCGTCAAATGAAGCAGATATCAAAGTGTTCGACAAAAAAGATGAGGAAAGCTTTGACCTTCATTAACTTGTCAGTGAAGGATCACATCATTACCCACATTTGTGTGCTGTTACACCTAGATAGGCATGGGATGTACTAAAGGAGAAATTTGAGACGTCAAATCCATCAAGAATCATGTCTCTGAAGTCAAAGCTGAATAGTGCCCGAATGGAACAAGGAGAGCACATTCAGACGTACATGACTAGAATCAAGACAATGAGGGATGAACTGCATTCTATTGGTGAGCGCATATGTGATGTGGAGTTGGTGCATGCATTGTGCGGCATTGCAAAACCCTATCAGATGTTTGTGAGCGAAATAGCATCAAGAGAAAGATTGCCAACCTTTGACGAGCTCATAGGAACCTTGATGTAGGAAGAGAAACGATGAGAAATGGTAAAAGCTAGATGTCAAAATACTGATGATCAGACACTTGCAACACGCCAAAAACAAGGCAAGGGCAAGGCCAAGAATAAGTCTAAACAGCAATTTGCCAAGACTTAGGAGGATGAGGAATCTTCTAGTAAGACCAACAAGAAAGGCAAGTGCTTCCATTGTGATAAAAAGGGCCATTGGAAGAGTGAATGTCGCAAATTTCTGGCGGAACAAGGCAAGGGGAATCTAAAGGTACAATGAATGTCTAGACAATCTATTGTTCTTGATCTCGACTATCCTCACAAAAGGCTATCGCATGCATCGTTGCCTAAGAGATTCTGGGTCGAAGCTGTCTCCACTACAGCCTACGTCCAAAACAGATGTTCGACCAAGGCCCTCTCAGACAAGATACCCCATGAGGTGTGGACATGCTCTAAGCCTTCTTTGAAGAACCTAAGAGTGTTTGGGTGCATTGCGTACGCATAGATCCCAAAATACATGAGGAAGAAATTGGACTTCCAAGGTCTCAAGGCCATCCTGATCGGATATACTTCATTTGATAATACTTATAAGCTGTACGTTCCTGATACCCAGCAAATCTTGTATAGCCAGGATACAGTCTTCATCGAGGATCAGTTTGTCAACCTCAAAGGCAAGGATGTTGCTCAAGAAGAATCCTCGTCACCTGCCATTGACATGACAGTCTGAGCTTCTGGCTCAGACGTGAGTCGAATCCTCCCAGAAGATCAAGCCGAGCGCACACAGCCCAGAAGGTAGATTAGTTTTAGATGATAAAGCATCTAAAACTAATCGGGAAAATACAAGAGTGGCAAGTTAGCCACGACCTAAAGTGTATCTGCTGACGTCATGCCATCATATCAGATATCTGTACTTCTGAGTACTTGCATGATCTCGCTGGTACTCTCTGGAGCGTGGAGGGCAGGAGAAGGTCTCGTTTTGGTCGTTTGCCTTCTCTCGTACTAGACCACAAAAGATTATCGTTTGTGAATCTTTTGAGTTTGCGAACCATTCGTCTTCGTCTGTTCGACTTTCAAGTTCGTGAACCATTCGTCTTCGTTCCTTCAACTTTCGAGTTCGCGAAACTTTTCGTGCTTCGTGTCTCCTGACTTTCGTATTCGTAAACATCTTTGTCAGGCTGAGGGATGAAAGCTAGCAAGGCTTTGTAGTTAGAAACATTTCGTTTCTTTGATGCCTCTTTTCTTGTAAGCTCACTCAGCCAATACATGGCTAATCTTGGCATTACCCATTGGAAGGCTCTCATACGAGTCATGAGATATATTCGAGCTACCATGACCAGTGCATCTGCTATGGAGATGTCAGCAATGACAATCTCCATCAGCTCAGTGGTTATTCTGATGCAAGATGGGAAGTAGACAATCGTAAATCCACATCTGAATTTACATTCTTCTTCAATGGTGGCCCTATTTCATGGAACAATCGTAAGCAAACTTCTGTCGCACTTTCTTCTATAGAAGAAGAATACATTGCTGCTTCTCAATCTATCAAGGAAGCATTTTGGTTGAGAAATTTACTGTCAGATGTTAATCTGAAAGTATAGCCCTACAATTTTATTTTGTGATAATCAAAGTGCTATTGCCTTATCGGCCAACCCTAGATTTCACTCTAGGAGTAAGCACATTGAAATTAGATATCACTACATCAGGGGCAAGGTTCTCAACAAGGAAGCAAGCTTAACGTACTGCAAAACGCAGGACACGAAAGCACCTAGTGGTAATGCACACAACAAATTTTGTGCATTGCTTAGTCTGAAGATCAAGGCATTCACGGATCCAGATTAAAAGGGGGTGTTAAGTTTATTTCCTCTAGTCACCTAAGTCCCATTTTTAATCTGTCTCCATTCATGTTGCATATGCAGTCTACATATTAACATGCAAATTTTCACAGGCGATGAAAAGACGAAAAGCAAAGGCTGACATCACACCCTCTTCATGCCCATGCAGCTGTGCTAACAAACTGGACGACGACTGCAGCCACCCACGATCTCCTATAGACAACACATCCACCCTGTACTTTCTTCATCTGCACACCTGTAACATTATGTATATATTGAATACCATTTGCGTATTCATTAACAACAATAAGAAGAAGTTAGTAAGCGAGAGAGAATAAAGAAGAGAAACTTATCAGAGATAGACAAAAAGTAGATGCTCTGTGCATTGATTCTTTAATTGGTTAGCAAGAAGGTTTCATTCCTTTACAGTTTGAATAAGCTTCGTAGGGCATGCGGTTTCATCCGCTACTGTCTTGTGCTCTACCACATTATTGACATGTACACTTGATATACTTAATTTGATATAGTTCTTTGTTCTGTGTTCAGATTTGTGTTAATATTGCTATGCTTATTATTCATTCTGTCTGATCTTTCTAGTTGCTCTTTCTGATAATAGACGACTAACATTTAGTCTTGTCTTTCGTGAATGTTTCGCGACTGATTACAGTCGAGCACTGTCTAGCTCTTCGCGAATCATTCACGACACATAATTTGTCTAGCTATTCGCGACGAATTATTCTTCTGGCGCTTCGTTTATTAATGTTTGGCTACATAATCAAGAACGACCATGATTTCCATCACTAACGTTCTGTTCGTTTTGATAGGCATAGTCATGCTTTTGGAGAGAGTCGCATAGCTCATTCCACTACGCACAAAAATTTTTTGTTCGAGTTTGTTTCTCGTTCGAGTTCGTTTCTCGTTCGTGTTTCGTTTCTCGTTCATGTTCGTCTTACCCCTCTGAGCTAATATATATATTTTTGGTTTCTAACATACGACACCCTTTCTCAACTCTCGCTACTCTCCCTCTCTCCAACACCTTGAACCCTCCCAAACGACCGCAAAGGAGGTTGTAAGCTGTTTGCAGTCCCTTTGTGGTCCTATGTGGAACCTCCCTACGTCCTCTCTCTCTCTCTCTCTCTCTCTCTCTCTCTCTCTCTCTCTCTCTCTCTCTCTCTCTCTCTCTCTCTCTCTCTCTCTCTCTCTCTCTCTCTCTCTCTCTCTCTCTCTCTCTCTCTCTCTCTCTCGATTTATCCCTGCTCCAAAGCTCCATCTCTCTTTCGCTTGCGGTCTGCAGCAGTGAATCTAAAGTGACCGTAAGGTCCCGCAAGTGCGTTAGTTACGGTCGCTTATGATAACTGGTTCCAAAACAAAACCGTAAGCGAACCGAAAGAGAATCACTTACGGTCATTCACGGTGATGGAACGACTGCAAAGGAACCAAAAGAGCGTCACTTATAGTCGATTACGGACCGCATTAGGCCACATAGGGGTTGCATTTAGGCCATTTGTGGTCCTTTAGGCCACGCATTTCACTAGAACATCGGCTGCCACCTGGATCAGAACATCGTAGTCTGTCAATGACATACTAAATTTTCAAATCATTGTTCGTCTCTCTCTCTCTCTCTCTCTCTCTCTCTCTCTCTCTCTCTCTCTCTCTCTCTCTCTCTCTCTCTCTCTCTCTCTCTCTCTCTCTCTCTCTCTCTCTCTCTCTCTCTCTCACGGTCCCTATGTGGCCTAAATGCTCTCACTCATGATTCTCACTCGGATGGTTCTCTCTCTCTCTCTCTCACACACTCATGGTTCTCACAGGTCCCTATGCGGCCTAAATGCTCTGGATTAACCGCAAACCGTATCTCTCTCTCTCTCTCTCTCTCTCTCTCTCACGGTCCCTATGCGGCCTAAATGCTCTCTCACGGTTCTCACGCTCTGGCTTGGGTGCTCTCTCTCTCTCTCTCTCTCTCACTTAGATGGTTCTCTCTGTCTCTCTCACTCATGAACCGTAACCTCACTGCAAGAACCACATTTAGGCCACATAGGGACCGCATTTAGGCCAGACAAGGACCACCGCGTAAGGACCGCAATTAGGCCGTATATGGACCACCGCCACCTAGATCGGAAAATTAGTGTCCGTCAACAACATATTGAATTTCCAAATCATCGACCGCCATTGCCCATCAATGATGGGCACTCTTTACTAGTATATATATATTAGAGAGAGAATGTGTGGTTGCCATAATAAATGTCATGTTGTGCTGCCAAAAATGTCATGCTCTACCCACAAAAATTGCCACACTTTTGCAAAGGAAAAAGCTAAAGTATGTTTTTTTTCAAAATGGTAAAAAAACAACACATACAAGTCTTATTTTTTTTGTCACACACACACACACACACACACACACACAAACAGATTTCAAATTTTATTTCCCCCCCACCTCTCTCTCTCTCTCTCTCTCTCTCTCTCTCTCTCTCTCTCTCTCTCTCTCTCTCTCTCTCTCTCTCTCTCTCTCTCTCTCTCTCTCTCTCTCTCTCTCTCTCTCTCTCTCTCGATCACGACTATGGCATGGCAACTTTCTTGATGGCGCTTCTTCTTCTTCTGCTGCTTGATGGCACTTCTTTTTTCTTGGTTGTCCTTCACCATCGCACCATCTCCATGATGTTGATGTGATGCTGATGCCAGGAGGGAAATGAAAAATGATCGCCTACCATTAGAAATCGGTCGCCCTCTACCATCGCTCAAACAATCGCTACATTTAGCATAATTTTGGAAGCACGATTCTACTATGATTCCCACCGCTCTCCTCTTGGAATTCAGTAGTTTTGCTTTTATTTGTAATATCGGAGGAAAACATTCAAACCAACCGGTATTCATCCTCTAGCTTTTGCTCATCCACAACCTTTTCTGCTAGAGCGATTTGGATCATTGATCTAATCTTCTTGGTTCTGTTTTCTTTTGGTTTTGTTTTGTTTTGTTTTTAGAGCTTCCAATTGAAGCTCCCAATTATTCCAACTCTACATGATCAACAATCAATCATCTCCAATTCCACAATGAGCAATAATATGATACCCATAACTAACCCCTACAAATCCTCCACCTAATTCCCCTCAGCTCATCAGATTCCAGTAGTGATAACAGAGCGGGAGAAAAGGGTCTCATAGATTCCAGCACTAGTATTAGAATAGGAAGGTTTTCAGAGCTTGAAGGTTTTCATTCTGACCAAGCTGAAATGTTGCAAACAACAATGGCGTCTATAAGCAGCATTCAATCAAAGATTTGCATAGTTCTTCAAGTAGATGGTTCAAACTACCTAGCCTGGAAGGTGCGCTTATTCTAAGAGGAGAAGCACTTTGGCCCTGGGTGGATGAGATTCAAGAAAAGCCAATAAATACCAGCAAGGAGCTTCATGAATGGAACAAGAAAAACAATAAGACATAGTTGTTATCTTCTTTTCCAGAAGACAACATCATACTCCATCTCTCATCAATGGAAAATGCACGAGAAGTATGGGATGCATTGATAGCAAGGTTCAAAACCAAATTATGCAACCAGATCATGCGTTTGGAAGATCAACTCACATACCTACGCTGGGATGGTAAATATCTCACGACCTTCATCAAGAAGATGAAGAACCTATTTCTTTTTCTGTACACAATGCTGGCTCGGAGCATGCAGTCTCACAGGAGAAGCAACTGATGTATCTATTGCTCACGCTACCAAGATCATTCCAAACAACATGCACTCTGTTAACTAAGGATCCTTCTATGACTCTTGAAAAGGCAATAGCCGAGGTCATAGAGGAAGTAGAAACTAGAGAGCACTATGATAAAAGACAAGAGTATAATCAAGCAATGGAGGAATAAATTCACTCCATGTAAACCAACGAAGTCTGGACACTTGAATCAATACCAGATGGCGGAAAGATTGTGAAATACAAATGGATCTACAAGTACAAGTATGGAGCTAATGGCAAGGTATCAAGATACAAAGCACAACTGGTAGCCAAAGGTTAAGCTCAGGAGTATGGCATTGACTATACTAAAACCTTCTCTCTAGTTGTCAAGCATACCTTTGTACACTTATTGATCGCATATGCAGCAGCATATAGCTTGAAGATCCACATTGTGGATGAGAAGATTGCATTCCACATGGAGAACTCGAAGAGGAACTCTATATGGATCAGCCACCAGGTTTTACATGTGGATCATTTTTTGATTACGCTTGCAGGATGCACAAGAGCATCTATGGACTAAAACAGTTTGCAATTTCATCCACTAAGGTAAGCAAATTCCTCATGAGTAACGAATTACTTATTATGAAAATGCCTGTGAGATCCACACAATCTCAAGTATGCACTGGAACAAAGAAGTTTAGATTTCAAATGACTGATCTAACTCCTTGACTCTCCCAATTGATCGAGAATTACTCATTGTCTTAAGAATCATCACATTTTCTTATAATCTTCTAATTTCCATTAAGTATCAATTTATACATCAATCATGAACATTTAGAATATTATGACTCGTCAATCATGATTTATAGGATTTCAAACCCATAATCATTGAAAGATACTGGTGTATATGTACAACATACCACTCAAGAAATATAAGAATCATTTTGAAACCTTTTCCCCAAGGAAAATTATTGGATTCCAAGAATATTTGTCCAACTAGATCCTTACCAGATTATGAGCTCCAAATTCTACAATCAACCCGTAATTAAAGACCAATTTAACACCCATCTTTAACAACATAAACTTTATATGATCACCTAAAACAACTTCTAAAGTTTACAAAGTTCTGTTAAATTCCAACTGAATTTAGTGGCTATCCCTGATATTGGTTAAACTTTGTCATCCAATATGAGCTCACTGGGATACAATCAATAACTTGGGATATATTTCTCATTCAAGAAATATTCTATATCAAGAATCTCCTATATTTTATGCACACAACTTTCATAAATGAATCATGATGACTCACAAATCATATGTCTTATAGGCATTATAGATCAAAATAAACAGTTCTTGGTGAATTCTCTTCACACTACTTATCTAGCCAATTAACTTTTAATCAGGAGTAATCCAATTACTCAAGTCAATTGCAAATGATTCAGAAATCTCAAATGTCTAGGTGTAGATCTTAATTATACTAATATAACACCACATTTAGATCCTCTTCTAAACCATCACTAAGTTAATGAATTACTGTTCCCAAACATTATCAGGGCAGTTGATATATTGATTTGCGAATATGGTGAGAGCCCTTTTGGCATCTACATCCGTAGTCCACCCATATTCTGATGACTCAATCGGCTCTGTTGACAACCATGCTATGTTTATCATATTCACTCCAAATGTGATTGGTGTGTCCATAGTGTAACATTTGGGTGAAGATGTACTCGGTTCTGGATCTGATTCATATTGATATGTCTGGCAGTCAATAGTTGCTAATCCATCCATCCATCTCATGACATCTGTCTCTCACAAGTTTTCCAGCCATCATACTTTTATTAATAAAATTTCTTCAACCAGTCAACCTACCATAGACCTTAGTATTCAAACCAAGATTAGACTGACTTATACAAACATCTTTGGACATAAAGTTAAGATTAAAGCTTTATTCCATTTGATCCAATCCATAACAAAATGGTACTTGGCAAATCCGATCAACGAAACCTAAATTTTAATCATTACCACCACTCTCCATAAACATGAATATCTCATAGCCCAATACCCCTAGAACTCTAGTTCCAAATTATTCAAAACAGTCCCTAGAGAGTTCTTCTATTTCAACTAGATAGTTTAACCTTTGCACACATATTGGATTCCTCAAAAGAAATCTATGCAATTAGTTGATCCCTTGAAAGTCTTATTTCTACTTTTTCTTCTCCCTCTTTTAAAAGAAATTCCATAATATCGATTAAAAAGTTCTCAGGAGACAACGTATAAGATATCAAAGATCCAAAAAAATTCAATAATGAGTATCCAATACTATTACAAGCCGGACTTTCTCCAAGTCATAGAATACCTTATCTTGAGTGATAGGAATATTACTTCTCAATAATCAACTATCAATAGAGATAATAATTTGAATTTAGGAAGTCTAAATTTGACTAAATCAATTGAAAACATCAACAGATTTTGAGCCATATTCACAAAACTTATATTGAAGTAATAATTTCATATAACTATATCAGTCCTTTAGAACCTAGTTCCACACTAGAAGGATTCAGATGAATCTCAATCCAATTGTCTCGTATTTAAGAAATTTTCTAAAAAGTAGAGGTTTAAAAAGAAAAGGGAAATAGATTTAAGGGCCTCTGGATTTTATAAATAATGAGATACCATTTGGGATCTAAATCTTTGTCTCATAATTTTCCAAAATACCCTGAACAAATATTCAATGGATTTCTCTGTTAGTATTACTATTACAATAATCACTAATCATCGGTCTATAGATCATTCTCGCA
The DNA here is from genome assembly GCA_029204225.1 of Diphasiastrum complanatum. Taxonomy (NCBI): domain Eukaryota; kingdom Viridiplantae; phylum Streptophyta; class Lycopodiopsida; order Lycopodiales; family Lycopodiaceae; genus Diphasiastrum; species Diphasiastrum complanatum. The sequence goes on along the minus strand of CM055111.1, from coordinate 670,003 downwards.
CAAGAAATTCCCTTTGGAATCACTGATGTCTCATACCACTAGCTCTCCCTCCAAAAACTCTTTGCTTCTAGATGTGTTTACCAAAAAGTCAAAAAGACTATTTGGCTATTCGATACCCAAATATAGGATCAAAATCACAACCAATTTTAGGAGATACTTCTAACCATTGAATTTTCTCATGCTTCTTTAGCATTACAAAGAATATCAGTGAACGAAAAGTTCATACAATATTGTCTAAAATGCGTCATGAATATTTATTGAACCAAAAGGAACATTAAGAATCTCAATATATCTCAAAACAATACTATCATAGATATTTGATATCTATTTTAGAATCAGTAAAAAGAACTTAATTCTATTACAAGTTAGAATTCTCTTGGTTGTCTCAGTCATAATAAAGAAACACTCTATAATAGAAAAAAAAATCCAAATTACTAGATTCCTGTATGGAACACATTCCATCTGCTTTCACTTGCAAATTCCTAGGATTTGATCCAAATCCAATTGCAAAATAGAGATGGTTCCATCAATGGATTATCTGACTACCAAAGGTAAATTCCCAATTGTATTCTCACTTGCTATCACATATACTTCAGGAATTGAAAAATAAATTTAATAATTGGATCAATTGGTCAACCAATTATCTAACCCTCATGATTCATCTCTTTTCCTCCATTCCCAAATGTGGTTCAGGCTGAAAGAACCAGATTTGGACAATAGTACTTGTAACTAGTAATCAACCAGACAGTTTTGATTGATCATTAGTTAAGTGCCACACTCAACTACTGGCGAATTTCCAAGTAAATAGGCCAAGACTATTCTACCCAAATTTGCCTTATTCCTTTATTGATCGCATAAAACAAGAAATGCTCTATTAATTGACAATTTCCAAAATCTTCAACAAAAGTGAAAGGTACCGTGATCTTATAAATCTGACTGATCTCAATTTAATAGGGTCATTTACTTTACAAGCAATTTCTGTTTGATCAATTAACAATGAATTTGAACAAATCCTAAACATCCATGATTCTTTCAAAATTTTACGTAACTGAAATTTTCAAATTCCATTCGATATGGACCAAAACTGTAAAAATTAATCTAAAGCATCGACTTGGTAGTTTCACAGTTACCATCATATTTCGAAAAGATTTCGAAACATCCAGCATGTGCTCAAAAATCCTCAAAAATACATTAATGGTGTCCAATCCTAACCAAACTTCATGATCATAGTCATAAGACAACATCATTACACCTCTAAAAATGTGCATGAAAACTATTGGCCATCAATTTTATGAAAAACCCCAAAATTAGTCCAAAAACCATCAAAATACCATGTTTTTTAACCAATTTTGACCAAAATTTGTGGATCAAATTCACAATTAAGTGCAATCAAACCCAAATCCTTGTAAATTTATTGCATGCAAGCACTAAATTTTTTTATTTCAGTCAACTATGGTTTTAATAGCCCATTTTTAGTCTAAACACCCCAATTTTTGGCTAAAATCACTATTTAAACACCCTTTTGACTTTTCAACCAACATGCAATCATTAGCACAAAGCAACTCCACCTTCTGATTGATGCAAAGCTTTGCTCTGATACCACTTTAATGATCGCCAATTGAAAATCTGAATAGATCCTGTTGCATGCAACCAAAAGGACACATGTGGAGCCAAACCACCCAATAAACAGGAAATGGCTAGTCAATACCCTAACCACTCCACCCCCATGCCATGGTGAATGAATGCAAGAGAGGAGGGGCTCCTGGCTTTAAGGATCAGTGTTGTGAGAGAGGAGAGAGAGAGAGGTGGAGATGGAAAAACCAAGAGAGTTTTATTAGAAGGAAATGGCTCCCTCTTATAGATTTTAGAGGTGAGCCTCCTTCACTCTCATTGGCCACTTCATTGGGGCAAAGATTCTAATCCAAGCCCTTCACATAAACAAAACTTAAATCTATTGGTTCTAAAAAAGCACAAGGGCACTCACATGATTCATGTGAGTTCTACTTTGTGCAACTTAGATTCCTTGTTCTTCAACTTGACTTTGTGAACTTTGGCCTCAAACTTATTTATTTACAACTAGGGCCCAAGTCACTAGAACACTTAAACTATTTAACTAGTGTGCTCATTGGGTTAGGCTTACACACGCTGGACACCAGTGCCCTCGCACTTATTACCCTACTTACAATGTACTATGGCGGGGCCCACTAGGTAAGGCTTGGCCAACAGTATTTCAAGTGGTGGGACCCACTTGTTCATTATTGTGTAGAAAATATTCACAACAATAAAAAAATACAATAGGTAGATGGGCAAGTTTCCACTAGTATATATTCTCTCCTATGAGGAAGAAATATTCCTCTTAGGATTCTTTTGCAACCTAAATAAGCAATTGACCTCCTATTCTTGCATTATAGCAGTCAAACACCATGCAAGTGTTCCTATGTCGAATTATAGGTCCGGGCCCTCATATGATTATTAATTACTTTACCGGCCGAGTTCAGAATGACGAGGCATAACTAATAGCCATATATACTAGAGAAACCGACTCCATGTCAAGAATTATTCCAATTTTCTCATACTGAACATGGACGTATCGGATCTCCTCCTCAATGACATGTGTTTGCATCTCATGAATAATATCGTGATGATGGATTTAGTGACACAATTTCGGAGGACGATCATGTGCAAGCTTCACGATCTAATGATGAAGTTGAAAATGATGCATCATCATTGGATGGTTCGACGACACACGACACACCTTCTCAATCTCACTCGTTGTCACCATTGCCATTAGCTTTTGAAGATCAGCTTATTAATGATGAAGCTATAGGAGATTTTTGGGTAGAATTAGAAAGAGACTCAATTGGTTTGGCGAATTTGTCGCATGATGATGTAGGCAAATGATAACGATGAACCACCAAATGAATGAGTGAGACAGTACGATGTATTTCAATCCGTTATAATATCAATTATATTGCTCACAGATGCAATTACACTTTATTAAGTGACGAGTTGATGTCGCAAACGGGCCTTGTATCGCGAACAAATTTGTTTCTTTGGAATTTTCTTATGCGGAAGCTTGCAAGATCCTAGACACGCGACTACAGATCACAAAATAGCAATCAAAATGGGGGAAGACAAGGAGATGCACAAGATAGAGCAATTGTATTATCAGTTTGATTTTTTAGAGCGAGATGATTAGTATCTCGCTGTGATTTCATGATTCTTAGAAATCTGACTTTTCGTGTCTTTAATTAGCATCAAGGAATTTTCTTTCATAAGGGAATCATTCACGAAAATAGTTAGTATCACAAAATCTTTCTCTACTCTTTTTATGTAGGTCTGTTTTAGATCATAAATGCATCTTTGCAACTGACAAACATATTGTCGATTATTGGGGTCTTCAAGTCCTTCAGGCTGCTTCATGAAGATTTCTTCTTCTAGGTCTCCATGGAGAAAGGCTATCTTCACATCAATCTGGTAAATTTCCAGATTGTGTTGTGTAGCATATGCAAGGAGTAGTCGTATGCTTGTCATCTTGACCATCGACGAATATGTGTCGAAATAATCAACACCATATCTCTATGTGTAGCCCTTCGCAACAAGCCTTGCCTTGTAACGACCAACAGTTCCATCTAATTTCATTTTTTTCTTGTATACCCACTTGTAATTGACGATCCTTTTGTTTTATGGTAGTGGCTCTAGTGTCCATGCCTCGTTTTGTCTCATCGACTCGATCTCCTCTGACATTTCCTGCTTTCAAAATTTTTCTTCTGGACTCTAGACAGCTTCTTGATATGTTGTTGGCTCTTCAGTGAAGCTGTAGTACTCAAACTACATGTCTTTGCTCCACTGAAGATTGTCAACATATCGATCTGGAGGTCTTCATTGTCTTGTTGATCTTCTGGGTTCGTTTCGTCGCTTCTCGAACATTTCTTGTTCGTGGGGTTGATCTTCTGCTTCCTGTTGCTCTGGAGTCTGTGGCTCAACATTTTGATTTGACGTCTATCCTCGATTTCCCTCTTGAATTGGCAGTAGTGTGAAGATCTCATGGCCATTTTTATCTTTTAGTCCAGGAATATGGACTCATCAAACTTCACATCTCTACTCGAAACAACCTTTTTCGTGGTTGGATTGTAGAGTCTGTACACTTGTGATCCGTTCGAGTACCCGACTATGATTGTTTGTTCTGATTTATCATCGAGCTTGTTTCTTTTTTCTTTTGAAATGTGCTTGTATGCTGCACATCCAAACACACGTATATATGATAGATCAGACTTTCTACCTATCCACAATTTGTACGGTGTCTTGTTTTTCAACACCATCATTGTAGATTTGTGAACTGATGCTCCATCCCCTGTTCTTGGCAAAATTTTGAGAATTCTTTGCTCTTGTACTCACCTCCATGTCAGATCTAATGATCTGAATTTTCTTTGAGGTGTGTCGCTTCGCAAATGCCACGAACTTCTTGAAATAGTCAAACACTTCAGATTTCTTCTTTAGGTCGTAGATCATAGTCATCCGGTTGTAATCATCTATGAATGTCAAAAAATACCTTGATTCTGAGAGCGAATCCATTTTCATCATTCCACAGACATCTGAGTGGACGAGCTCAAGAACTTCTTTGGCTCTTCTTCCCTCATGTGTGAATGGATTCCGATGTTGTTTGCCTTTCTGACAGGCTTTGCAGAACTCAGTATTGGGTCTCGATATCTTTAGACTTGTAACTATGTCTTTCTTGAACATGTCATACAGGCTCCTCATATTCAGATGATACATTCTTTTGTGCCAAAGCTGATTTTCATTTTTTGATGCATTTAATATGCTATCAAAATTGCTGATTATCTTGGCTTAATAGAGGTTTCCTTTTCTGCATCCAATCGTCAAGGCTCCATGCCCATTGAGCTGCCAGTTGGCAGCGTGAAAGATTTTCTTTCTTTTTCTTTTCGTTTCATGTCGTGTCGTGCATTTTGGTCCTAGAGGCATGTTTGACTTTCGCAAATCACCTTCGAGTTTCGCTTCGCTTCGTGTCTTAGGATTTTTGAAGTCCATTGACTTTCAAATTGTTCGCCATTCAACTTTCGCTTCGTATCACTTCGCTTCGCATCGTGGCAAAGTTGCAAGAGTTCACCATTTCCGATAGTTGACATCGAACAAGAAGTCGATGCATCACGTACACCATTTGTAATCATCATTTTTTTGTGATACATACTTTCTTTATTCACTTGTGTTGATAGGTAACCAAAGTTGATAGAAAATGAAATGCAATGTGTTGATAGGTAACAAATTCCAAAAGGGATCCATTTACATTATGTTGTATACCATGTGTTATACCGAGGGGCATTTTTTGCATCAGTCTCGGTATTACCCTCGATTAGCAGAGTGTCTTGGGATGCCTTTGGCCATGTGGACCCTCTTTATAACCCTCTCTATAAATGTCTCAAAAAAAAATTTAAATTTGGTAGGCTTATACCAAGGTCAGCCTCGATATACTCCTCAAAATAGCTTCAATATTCTGATGTGTGTTCCGAGGCCTTCTAGTGGATTTATAACCCTCTCTATAAATGTTTCAAAACCATGTTCAAATTTGGTAGGATTATTCCAAGGCCAAACACCGGACCCGAGGCTTGTGTATTCCGCTCCCCCTGCGACTCATTTTAAAATCTATCTTTCAAAGAAACGCTCAAAAAAAGCCTTGGAATCACTCGTCCTCTTGTAGTGTAAAGCCGGTCTTATTGCAGACAAGCTGAATGGATCCAATTAATATTTGTGAGAATTTAAGATGAAGATCTTGCTAATCGCCAAGAGTTGTGGGATGTTGTTACAGGTATCGAAGTGAAATCTGAAGATGACACAGAAGACTCAAAATGGAAATCAAAGGATGGTAAAGCTTTCGCGCTTATTATTCTCAATATATCAGATACTCAAATTGGACACATAGTTGAAGTCAAAACTTCAAAAGAAGTTTGGGACATTTTGAGCTCACTATATGATGTGAGAGACGTAACTACTAAGTAACATCTTTGAAGAAAATTCTTCACACTCAAGATGTCAAATGGTGATTATATTTAGAGTCACATTAACCAGTTTAAGAATCTCTTGCAACAGATGGCTGCTATCGGATCAGTCATAGACGATCAAGATGCAATCATGACATTGCTTTCAAGCTTGCCCTCTACATATGAGAATTGGGTGATGATCATCACAACACACTCAAATTTAACTCTTACCAGAGTTATCACTATGTTGCTGCAAGAAGATAATCGAAGAAGTCAAGACACTTTGTCTACCTCTTCGTCTCAAGCTCTATATATCAACAAGGGCTCGAAACGATAGAAGTAAAAAAGCTCCAAGAAGACTGCATCGAATTAGAATTAGACTCAAAATAAAAAACAATCATCAAATCCACATTTGTCGAAGAAGAAGATGTTTTGCAGGTACTACAAGTGCAATAACCATGAGATCTAGGATTGCCGAATTTTCAAAGCGAAGAATACAACCAAGCAACCTGATCAACAAGCAAATACACTTATAGAATCTCCTCAAGTCAAAATGGACGAAGGCGCTTTTATGGTCAAAGACTATACTGCTTACAACACACAGAAATATGTTCATCTTGGTGATGATAGTACTCACACTATTGATGGTGAAGGTACTCTAAGATTGAGATTCCAGCATGATCAATTCAAACTACTGCCAAAAGTCTTGTGTGAAAGTACTATACTTTAGGACCATAAATGGATCTACAAAAGATCCACAAGAGTGATTGGATGCTTGCTTAACAATCTATCAAAAAACTAGACACAAAAAAGTTGATCTAGATTGGCAATTTGAAAAACAACAAGCATTAACAATCAAAAGCATTGATAAACATTGAAATCCGAGCCCACACGTGTGTACTACAGGCTGTAGTACGGCCTTCAACCTGAGAAACAAGTAGAAATTGATTTGGTTTCATTTGGATCACAAAAACTCAATGTACATAGTGAACTAGCTTGAGATTGCCAATGAGCTCCAAAAATTTTCTATCTTCTCACTATGGAGAGAGGGAATACATAGCAAATTCGACTTCCTTCTTGAAGTTAGGTGGATTTCCAACATGTAATAAGGAAGTTAACTCACTCTCCTTGACCTAAAATGAAACCTAGTCTATTTCCTAGAGTTATGCTTGGTAGGTAGTTAGTTGGTCAAATTTTCACCTTAAACTTAGGTGTAGGTCCTATAAAGTAGGGATGACCACCAAATAGACATGACCAACTCTCTTGACTTGACCTAACCTACATTAGGATTGGTTTCCCATGTGGCATCATGGCCTCACATTTGTGGGACCCACTTGTGTACACAATTTACACTATTCTACATGGTTTTTGATCAAGCTAGATTTGCCAATTTTTGGCAATTCTTCACACTCCTCCTCAAATTTAGCTTGATCTATTTACAACTCTCTTCATAGATCAATGAAAGCTTTTAGAAGTGTCTAAAAAATCCAGCTACAAAGAAGGAACTTTTGAGACTCCAATAGAGAATGATGTCCATGAAGGATCTTTCACCAACTCTTAGAGGATCCCTTACAAGATGTTCCATAAATGTGTCTATATACATGCAGCACACTTCAAAACTAAACATCATGCCAAGCCATGGATTCCAAGGCATTTTGTGCACTTGAAGATACATCAATGAAAATATTAAGTGCATAAATAATGTTGCCAAAGACAACTTGTCTTGCTTGATCCATATGATTGAGCCTAGATGGCTCCATCTTGATACTCAAGGTTCTTCTTGGAGTCCTCGGGTCTTGAGCTTGCTCCTCCACTTGACTTGACTCCAAACCATCAATGAATTGAATAAGGTGTTGATCCAAAGATGCTTCTTCAAGTTTACAAATCTTCCACTCTTGAAAGATCACATTTCCACCAGTGACAAATTCTTTGGCTGAAAACAAGTAGATTCTACAATCTCTACTTGAAGAGCAAAACACTACCATTATTCCTATCATTGAAATAGGATAATCTTTGGTCCTTACATTGGAATGATCATGCTCAAAGCATGTGGACCCAAAGATTTCCAATACAAATGATGTTTCATCTTTTATGATACTATTCAAACTATTACAAAAATAGTTATCCAATGAAATTGCTTTATCAACAACAAATGTAGATTTCAAAGCATCCCATTTCATTGTCTTGTCATACAAAGTAATAAACACCATGAATCTTAAAGGTAAGAAACAAGTCACCTCATGTCTAAAAATACTTTCCAAAAAGTATTCAAAGATAGTAGACTCTCCAATGCTCACCACCCTTGCAAGATGCACACTTGAATGGACAATTTGCATGCAATTTGATGACTCGGACATTGTCATTGAGGACTCCCTTGGAACTCTCATGCTTTGAGGCTGATCCTCAAAATCTTCGTCCTTTTGATGCTCCTCCTCAATGCAAGCAAGATCACACTTTGCCAAGATCTCCTCCTTTGCCAAGCTCATTCTTTCAAAAGCAACACTAGCTTCCAACTTAAACAATCTTCCATGTTTAAATCCCTTTGTAATGCAAACATCATTCTTCAAGATGAAGCAAACACCATGCTTAAAGTGGACATCCAAACCACTTTCTAAGAGTAGACCAACACTAAGCATATTCTTGGTGATTGATGGTACATAAAGGACATTTTCTAGATCCATGCATTTTGAGGATTCTAGATACAAAGAGATGGTGCCAACACCATCTATCCTACACTCTTCATCATTTGCAGTAAAGACAAACTTTTTAGCATCATTGAAAGAGTGTAAGGTTGAGAAAAAGTCCTTTTCACAAGACATGTGGGAGCTAGTCCCACTGTCGATCCACCAATTGTCTCTTGAATTGCTATTGCTTGTTGGTGAGGATGTAGATGCCATCAAGAATACATATACTTCATCCTCCTCCTCCTCCTCCTTTGCAAGGTTTCCTTGTTTGTCCTCCTCCACTTGTGCTCTTAGCCTCTTGTAGCATTCAGATGCATAATGCCCCTTCCTTCCACAAAAGAAGCATTTCTGCTTTGACTTGTCCTTTGAGCTTGATGCATCATCCTCTTCTTTGGCCTCCTTTGGATGCTTCTTCTTTCCATTGGTCTTCTTTTTGCCCTTAAATGAGAAATTGGGTTTCTCATCACCATCCTGCAACGACAAGGAACTCATCCTAGATTTTGCATGGAGCATCCTACACTCTTCAGCCACTAATACACAGTGAAGTTTTTCTATAGTTGGCAAAGTGTCTTGGATGGCAAAACTTTGGACCGAATTTGCAAAGTCATCTCCTAGACCATTAAGGACAATTTGTACAAGCTCTTCATCATGAATCTTCTCTCCAATGGAAGCCAACTTCCTATTTAGAGACTTGATTCTGAGTATATAATTCTGTGCACTCTCTTCACTTCTCCTCATGCTTTGCAAAATTTTATTTCTAAGCATAAGAACTCTAGAAGTGTTGCTAGACTCATAGATTGATTTTAAAGACTCCCAAGCCTCTTTAGCACTAGTACAAGTTGATACTTCTCTCAACAAATCATTGCTCACATTCATCTTCACACAATGAAGTGCAAGCCTAGATCTCTTCTTGTATCTAGCTAACTCCTGTGCACCTAGAGGTTCATCTTCATCTTCAATCAAGAAATCATAAAGGTCTTGGAGCACCAAGAGTGACTCCATTCTAACCTTCCAAATAGCATAATTTGTAGAATTCAACCTCTCACTAGAAGGTATGCTCCAGCAGATCCCATCTTACTAGTGACTTCTACAAACAAGAAATAGATTTGATTGACTTGAAACTCACAAAGGTCTCACACTTGCAGTGTTTCACTCAAATTTGATTTCTAATCCAACAAATGGACTTATAATAACAGTTCTATCACTCCTTCACAAAGCTGGAATGAAGATAAGATGAAGTGAAAACTACTGTCAAACAAATCTTGCCAAGAAATGGATTTGATTGTCTCTAGAAACTCACTAAGGTCTCTCTCTTGTAGTTTTTCATTCAAATTAGATTTCTAATCCAACAAATGGACTTATAATCTCAGTTCTAGCACTCCCTCACAAAGTTGGAATGAAGATAAGATGATGTGAAATCTACTTACAATCAAATCTTGCCAATTTTGGCTATTTTTGGACAAAAAAATGGCTTAATCTCTTTCTTCCTTCTTGGTGTACTTTCAAGACCTGTTTTTAACCTTAATAGGACTTGAACTCAGCCTAGATTAATTAGATTCCATGAAACAAATTCAAATCTAATCAATGGCAAATGATCTTGGTAGATTATCCTAGGATCTCCACCAAAAATTACACCAACAGCTCACAAATTGAATTTTTTTGGATCAAATGAATACCATGCATTAAATGCAGGTTCAGAGGTGCCCACACATGTGGACAGTATAGATTTGGACCCCTAGCAAGTTTGGGATCAAATCTCCTCACCAAAATCAAGAATCTAGCTTGCCCTCTCAATACTAGCTTTTAGCACCAAAACTTGCTAAAAATGGATTTTCATTAGATCAATGGCTTATGCTTTTGTACTTGGCTCTGATACCATGTGAAAGTACTGTACTTTAGGACCATAAATGGATCTACAAAAGATCCACAAGAGTGATTGGATGCTTGCTTAACAATCTATCAAAAAACTAGACACAAAAAAGTTGATCTAGATTGGCAATTTGACAAACAACAAGCATTAACAATCAAAAGCATTGATAAACATTGAAATCCGAGCCCACACGTGTGTACTACAGGCTTTAGTACGGCCTTCAACCTGAGAAACAAGTAGAAATTGATTTGGTTTCATTTGGATCACAAAAACTCAATGTACATAGTGAACTAGCTTGAGATTGCCAATGAGCTCCAAAAATTTTCTATCTTCTCACTATGGAGAGAGGGAATACATAGCAAATTCGACTTCCTTCTTGAAGTTAGGTGGATTTCCAGCATGTACTCTAACCCTCTCCCAGACAAACCAACATCTACTCCAAGAGGAGTGTCATCGTCAAGACTCGTATTGGTGGCTGAACCAATTCCATCCCTATGAACACCCTACTAAACCTGCTCCAACTTGTGAGGAAGAGGCCTCATCTTCGCTCTTCTCCTCTGCTCTAAGCTACTCTTCCTCTCCGACCTAGACTCAAACTCTAGAGTTTTATACATGGCATTGCCACGCACATGCTCTTGCATGACTGCCCCCCTTGAACTACCCTCTCATCAACACTAACAGTCAATATGTGCTCAAAGTTTTGGGGGGAATCAGAGCAAGCTTGACTGAGGATATAATAGATAAGGATGATTACGAAGAAATAAAAAGTAGTAAAGATAGAAAATTGAACATGTATAAACACCAATCTGACCAAGAACATGTGACGTGGACGTCGAATTGTGATGTCCAAAGACGTCGCTTGCGATCCAACGTGGACGTCACATTGCAATGTCCAAAAAAGCCGTCGGATTTCGACGTCTTCAAATCCAAAATGATCCATAAAATTGTCCGACAGATGTCCGACACCTACCGGACATCCATCCAATGTCTACTTGAATGTCGGATTCTGACGTCCCAAATACACATCGGAATCTGATGTCTATTAACAGAATGATCAAAAAAAGGTCCGACGACGTCTATCTGACGTTTGTCTGACGCATTTGGATGTCGGATTCTGACGTCCCAAATTAGATAAAAAAAATAAAAAATGCATAAAAAATAGCGTGCGTATTTTTATCAAGCTGTTCGTGGAGTTGGGTTTTGGAGAAGCGATGTTGTTTTTGACACAATATTTTTGAGTTGCATTCAACATTTGGATCAAACAACAAGCTAAGCATGAGATACTTTTCATTCTTAAATTACTTTTCATTCCATATTTTATTGCATTACTTCATGTCCATTATGAATGACAATACTTTATTGCATTGCTTTATGCACATCATAAATTTCATCTAGATTTCTATATATGATATTGATTCTTGTTTTGAAATCCGACATTGCAAATGGTTTTAAATTCTTAGTTGGTTATTACGTCAATCCACACCTCAAAATTCGACAACAAACGTCCATAGTCCGCCAACTATCCATGCATTCAATTCACGTTGAAATTAATTTAGGCTACGTTGGAGCAGCTAGCCATAATGCATATTAAAAAATAAAAGCGTATGAAATCAAAGATAAATTATAAGAGTAGTGTAGGTTCACTTACCATGCTTGCTTGCAATCCTGTCTTTTCGCTCAAGCCCAATCTAGGATTGCCTATCCCATGCATCCTAGCGACCGCGACATCTTTTTGAATCTTGTATTTATCTGGTGTTCGTTCATCCGCTTTTACATGGTTCCAATCACTTCTTGACACCAGGAGGGCTTGGATTGCCCGTCCCTATAAGCTCGTCGTGCCATATCACAATGATGCCTAATCCATAAGCTCATATGTTTTCTCTTGTTGGAATTCGTCATGAAGGATACCAATAACCCGTTGTTTATCGACAGCAAGTTGTTCGGACCATTTACTAAACAATCTATCACCAAAATGGCGTTGGCATAAAGAATAGAGCCAGTCCAAAACCACCCTCCCTTTTCTATTGGCAATTATATTACCTTGAGGATCCACATCATAATAAGGATTTGTGGATGACTCTTCAGTGGGGGCGGGAGCTATTGAATTCAACACGTGTGGACTGTCCACAACATGTACTTGTAATCTCCTAAGGTGTGTAGATGCGCCAAGATCAATACTAGATTGAGATTCAAGATCTATCTTTGATTCTATGACAAAAACACACTACTACATGCATTCAATCACTTCCAACTCTCACTCACACATGTGGGAAGTGTTCCAAAAATAATCTAAGTAAAAACAAGCTGCTCTCCTCGTGTAGAGAGAGAAAATCATCAATAGCTCTCGGGTAGAGAGAGAAAGCTAGAAAATCACTTACACTCAAAATCCACTCAATCTCAACAATTAGATCCAAATGAGAAGCACAATGATACTAGTAGATCCACGAGCTACCACTATGCTTAACTATGATTGGACCACACTTTGCCACCTCTTAATCCTACTGTACTATTGATCCATGCACCTCTAAATTCTATTGGACCATTTTCAAGCAAACCTCAAATTCTATTGGACCACTCTTCTGTGACAACTATACATAGTGTATATTGTCAACCTGTAGGAAATGTTGACGTGGATGAGGGCATCACAAATTCTCTCACTTCACTTTTTAGGGGAAGTGGCTTTCTTTCTCTCGCAAATTTGGGAAGTGGATGGGAACGTCCCTCGTTCAAAGTAGACGACCTTCTGGATTTTTCTCTCTCTTCGGGATTTTGCAAAAAGGCGAAGGTGTCTTTAAAACAGTTTAACTCATGAAAATAGATAACCTCGAAAATTTTCTCTCTTTTTGCATTTTTTTGAAAAATGCAAAAAAAATGAAGGTGTTAAAAACAGTTTGAACTTTTGAATTGCACAAGTTAAACTTTTTGAACTGTTGCAAACTGTCACGAATTTGTTGCGAAACTTTCGCGAACATTTCACGAAATAGTTTAAACTGTTGATATGATATGTCACGAAATTGTTGTGAAACTTTCACGAATATTTCACGAAATAGTTTCAACTGCTGGACTATGCTAGTTTCGTAAACAAATCGCGGAACTATCGCAAACATAGTTCGTTTTTGCAAACTGTCGCGACACTGTGGCGAACATAGTTCATTTATGCAGACTTGTTCTAAATGTTAATTTCGTGGAAGTCCTTGAAGATGGCTAATTAATGATTTCAAGTAATTGAACTTAATATCAGAATTTGAATTTATGATAGGATTGATTACCCTTTGCTGGAGATCAACCGGAAGTCCGTTGCAGACATCTTTCAAATAAATTGGTTGTCTAAGTTATGATTCCAAGGAGGCAATTGTGGAATTATCTTCCAATAGTCCCCCTTAAGGTCACGGTTGGTGCCTTGGTATCTTCGTCAGGTTCAACATGTTGAAGAACTTCTGGTGCTTGATCCTGGGAAGCACTTTGGTGAAGATGTCTGTGGCCATTTTTGTTGTGGAGCAGTATTGAAGGATCACTTGCCCTGAAAATACTTTCTTCCGAATAAGATGATACTGGATTTCTATGTGCTTGGATTTTCCATGAAATCTGGGATTCAGTGACAGTGAAATACAGCTCAAGTTGTCACATAGAATGGTGGTAGCATTGAACTGAGTGTGATGTAAGTCGTAAAGTAATAACCTGATCCATGCAGCTTCTTTTGAAGCTTGGCATGTTGCAATATAGTCTGCCTCTGTCAAAAAAAGCACAACTAAACTCTGCTTCCTTGAGTTCCACGAAATTGGTCCCCCTACTAGATAGAAACAGATCTCCGAGGTAGATTTTTTGGTACAGATTGTTCCTCCTCAATCTGAGTTGGAGTAGCCTCGCAGGACGAGTGCGTTGATAGCATTTCCATCATAACATAAGATGTGATCTAAACTTCCCTGAATATATATCATCACTCTCTTTAACGCTTTCCAATGAGAGATCATAAGAGTAGACATGAATTCACTTAACATGCTAAAAATGGGCCCTTTAAGAATTTTGGTTGGCATTTTTTGAGTTTCCGGTAATGCTTGTATTCTAACTACTATGGTTAAAACTAGCTCTAACTTCATGCATTAATTAGTTAAGCATGCTTGTAATAACAGCCATACATTTGTCATATAATCTGGGGCTGTAAACGTCCACCAATAGTAATATTACAACATGGTACCTGTGCCTAAAAGTAATGAATGGTCTATTTTTAAAGCCTAATAGTCGCCGAATTCCAACGATAACTTTTGAAAGACACCTCAGGTTGAGACGATTATAGTGCCATTAGAAAGCCCTCAATGAGAGCCTTTCAATGACTCCCAATGTGACCCAGTTTTGAGCTACGGTTAAAGAGATATTCTCAGGCAAAGTTTGGAGCTGCCAACAATTAACTATCAACGTAATATCGGATCGACGTGCGGTTGACCAGTTTGACTTGGTCAAACCCTCAAGGCATGCGCCGATTCGATACTAGGATTTTTTTTTAAAAAAATGGTGAAAGAGCTCGACGAGAGCTTTGCAATGATACCAGATGACCTAATTCCGAGCTACGGTTCAAATGTTATAGGCAGTCAAAGTTTTGAATGACCTGATTCCGAGCTACGGTTCAAATGTTATAGGCAGTCAAAGTTTTGAAAACTTTGACTGCCTATAACATTTGAACCGTAGCTCGGAATTAGGTCATTCTGGTGCCGTTGCAAAGCTCTCATCGAGCTCTTTCACAAAATAAAATTAAAAAAAAAAAAAAAAAAAAATCCTAATATTGGATCGACGCACGCCTTGAGGGTCTGACCAAGTCAAACAGGTCAACTGCACAACGATCCGATATTACGTTGATAGTTGATTGTTGACTGTTGACGGCCCCAAACTTTGCCTGAGAATATCTCTTTAACCGCAGCTCAAAACTGGGTCATGTTGGGCATCATTGAAAAACTCTCATTGAGGGCTTTCTAATGGCACTATAATCGTCTCAATCCGAGGTGCCTTTTAAAAGTTACTATTTTTTTTTACAACAGGCAAATCGATTCAGCGCGCCCGACCTGATTGTGATATTCCTATTCCAAACTCCCGCGTGCCCATCCGCTGTCACCTAGTTTCTGACTTTTCTGTCTAATATCAGTTTGGCGTGTCCGACCTACATTCTACAACTGTTGACTTTCTACGCGCGCGCTGATCCGATATTAGGTCGTGCTTGAGGGTGCTTCAAGATCAGTGCTTGAAGATCAGTGTTTGAGGTTGGTGCTTGATTTTGTTTGTTTATTTGAGGTTGGTGTTTGTTTGTTTGTTTTGAGAAAAAATAGAGAGTGTGAAAGATAGAAAGAGATAGAGAGAGAGTGTGTGTGTATTATATGTGTATGTGTTTTTGAATTTTGCATTGATTTAAAATGGTTTTGAATATTAGTAGTATGAATATGGTTTTGAATGGTCTTGTAATAGATTGTTAGTATTATTTAGGATAGTTTGGTAATAATGTATTATTAGATTTGTAATTTGTGAGAGAGAAAGTGAGAGAAGAGGTGGAGTGTAGATCTATGTTCTTGAAGATATTGAAAGATTTTGGAGTTTATGTTTTGCTCTTTTCTTGAGAAATAAAGTTTTAAGAGAGAGAGAGAGAGAGAGAGAGAGAGAGAGAGAGAGAGAGAGAGAGAGAGAGAGAGAGAGAGAGAGAGAGAGAGAGAGAGAGAGAGAGAGAGAGAGAGAGAGAGAGAGAGAGAGAGAGAGTATTTTAATAGATAATGGTAGTGTTTATAATAGATTGATTTTTGATAGTGTTTATAATAGATTGTTAGAATTATTTAAGATAATGTATGTGTGTGTTTGAGAGGATGTGTATGTGTTTTGAATTTTGCATTGATCTATAATTGACTTTTATTTTTTTTAGTATTTACTAAAAACTCATGCAAGCTTCTATGTAGGGCTAGGATAGTGTCCTCAGGTTGCCATCAATCGTGCGAGGGTTAATTTCTAGTGGTTTGTGAGAAATCAAAATCTGACGATTTTCTTTTTTTTTTCTCACTTTTTTCCTTTAAAGTACAAATTTTATGGCTGTTTGTGGGTTTTTGGTTTAGATGCTGATGTGTCAAGCCCTTAGAGGCTGTCTCAGGTCTCTTCTACCTCCAAATGCCTCCTCCGTTAGCTTCAAACAAATCAACACTAAAAACAAAAATCTTCTCTAAACTATTCCAAAACCCCTCCTGACACACCAAAATAGACTAATTTGCTTTTCCTGGTCTAGTAAGAAGCAAAGTACAATTGCTCTATCCACCACAGAAGCAGAGTATAAGGCAATGTGTAGTGTAGCACAAGAAGCTATATGGTTGAGACAAATCTTGGAAGAAGTTGGCATGAAGCAAAAAAATTCCACGACATTACATAGCGACAGTCAGAGTGGCATTCAGCTAGCAAAGAGTCTAGTGTTCCATTGGAGAACTAAACACATTGAGATTCAGTATCACTTTATACGTGAGAGGCTGCTGAGTAGTGAAATTCATGTTGTTCATTGTAGCACAGAAGAACAACTAGCTGATATTTTCACTAAGCCACTTGTTGGAGAAAAGTTTGATAAGTTTAGATCAAAGCTTTCTATATTTAAAGTTTCACCAGATTGATGTAAAGACAGCCTTTCTCCACGAAGATCTAGAGGAAGAAATCTTCATGAAGTAGCCTGAAAGATTTGAAGACCCCGACAATCCACAATATGTCTGGCGGTTGAAGAGATGCATTTATGGTCTAAAGCAGGCAGCACGAGCTTGGTACAAGAAGCTCGACAGTCTTCTCAAGTCTCTGGATTTCAATCCTACACAACCAGACTACTGCAATGTCTACATAAAAAGAGTACAAAAAGATTTTGTGATTTCGACTATTTTCATGGATGATTCTCTTATGATAGGAAACTCCTTGATGATAATCAAGGACATGAAGAGTCAGATTTCTGAAAATTATGAAATCACAGATCTTGGAAAAGCAATAAAATTGTGAGAAAAGTACAAAAAGGACCAAGAGTGGATCCTAATCTGATCCTCAAGAGGGATTGGTTGTCAGATTACTTGATCTATCAATCTACTTCAGATTAAGATCAATCTAGATCAATTCTAGACACAAAATCCTAACAAGAACAATTATTAATTGAAGGTAAGTTTACTTTTTGGTTTCACACGTGTGAAACACTGTCTGAGTACGGACTACAATCTGAAAATCAAGTACACATTGATATAACCTCAAAACAATCAAAACAAATGTAGACAAATGGAGAGAATCACTCAAAATTGCTTCCAAAACCAAGATTGGTGTCTCACTCTGATTATGGCCAAATGTGGCTCTATATATACAATAAGTGGGAGCTCATGGTACTGATCATCCCTTTGATCCCACATGTGTGAAGGTGCTTTGTCATATGATGATTCATCATGCAAAACTGACACTTGGACAAAACCTTCTATTTTGAGCACTTTTGGTCCATTTTCCTTCTATATGGAGATTTACTTGGAAATCTTCTAGAAGTTAAAATTCGCCTACTTCAGCTTATTCCACACATGTGAGCTGTCCTCTACACATGTGATATGACACCTAACCAAAGGATGTGGCTCATGCAATCAATAGATTGATGCCATGTGCCATATGTCTAGAGAACTAGTTTTTGGCCTTTTTAGCCACTAGAACTTGAATTAAATCATATGTACAACCTATATGATTATGGTACATGACAAGTACACTATTTTCACATGTGGGAACAGGCTCCACACATGTGTATTTATCTATATACAAGATTTTTGGCCTCTACCAAGCTTATTTTTGCATTTTTCACACTCCTCAAAAATCTAGCTTGATGGAAAACATGATGATCTTGAACTTGACTCCATGGGCTGAATTGGTCTTTGCTGGTTCAAAAGGTGTGACGATAAGCCAATGAGCTTGATGTTGATCCGAAATCACCATATCCATGATAGTGCTTCTTTGATGTTGACATCTTTGATGAGCTTGAGAGCTTTGCACCATCCTAGCACCTCCAAAATTGATTCCTTCCAGTTTTCATGTAGATGCTTGACCTTGAGGCTTGCTCCTTTTTCATGTGCATGCTCCTCCATGAGAAAATAAAGATTTCTTCTTGATTTATTAGGATCACAAAGATCTAACATCATGTTACCATGATCCAGAGAATTAGACTCATCCAAATTGGCAAGACTATGCATGCTATAATAACAAAGTGTTTGCATCATATCTTCATGCTTGTTTACCATGCTAATCTCAGATCCAATGAGGCTAAATACTTCATTAAGGAGATAAGTGTCTTTAGAAGATGATTCACTTACACTCACAAAGAGTTTACAATTTGCCTCAATACAAATTTTCAAACTATGTGTGAACAAATCACTTTTGCTCTTACATGACTCAAGAGCATACATTTGATGAAATAACCATTTGCTTTCTTATTGATCTAAAATAAATTTCAACCTCTTAAGAACATCATCTACGTTCTCAAGAGAGACTTCATACTCAACTAGTATGGCTTTACTCCAATTTTGAGATGCAATGATCTCACTAAAGCAAATTGATTTATCAAATGACATAAGAGAAGTAAGTATGTGATGTATACCACATGAGATATGCTCCTCTTTCCCTTGAAATGTGAGCCACATGGACTCAACCATATTTCTTGAGTTTCTTTTTGGAATCACAATTTGAGAAGGTCTCTCCTCCTCAATCCTTGGCACACTTGAACCTTGAGAAGGATTCTCCTCCTCAATCCTTGGCACATTTGAACCTTGAGATGACTCCTTAAGATCCTCTTCATGGTGCTCCTTTTTGATGGAAATCCGAGACCTCCACGTCTCATAATGATCACAACAAGTATGACCATTCAATATGCACTTCCTATGATTATCAAGATTACTTATGCTAGAAACATAAGTCCCAAAATCACTACAACTTGGCATGATTTTTCCAATATTGAAATCAAAAGGTATTTCCATCTCAATAAGGCTAACTACTTGCTTATGGATATAAGTGTCCACTTTGGATGCTTCACTTATTCTCAGAAGAAGTTTACAACTTGCCTTTAAGATTGAAAACTTACAATTTTCATCTTTATGAATGAACACATCATTCATGATCTTATTGAAACCAAAAGATCCTACATTATGAAGGTATTTCCATTTCCTTGACTTCATAACTAATGTAAGCTTACAAGGGAAACATATTTTGCTATCTTTTAAGGCATCACACTCAACTAGTATTTCCTTAATCCACCTTTGAGATACAAAAATCTCTTCAAAGCAAAATGGTTCTTCATAAGTTGACATGAGAGCATAAATCAAACTATTTTCATTTTGTGATTGCTCCTTATTCTTGATTGATTTCTCTTGGATAATAACAATAAGTTTGAACTTGTCCAAAGTTCCAAGCAAAATACTTTCCAAGGACATAAAATAAATCCAAGTTACTTTCATGAAAGTGACATCTATCTTTGCATCTTGAACCAAACAATGCACTTCCAAATGAAAAATTTCAAAAGATTTGACATGTGTTGTGATGGACTCTTGAAGACAAATCTTGCAAGTCCTTGTGAGACTCCAAGCCTCATTCACCTTTCCACAAAGGAAACACCTTTCCTTGGACTTGTCCTTCTTGTATTTGCATTTCGAACTTGAAGCTCCATCCTTCACCTCGGCCCCCTTGCTTTGGTTCTCCTTGGATGGATTGGTCTTCTTTTTGTAGCATCTTGAGAAAATATATCCTCCCTTGCCACAAAGGTTGCACTTAGGATCCTTTCTTTCCTTCAATAGGTTGCCACCTATTGATGCCATGTGAATAAAAACCTGTGATATGATTTTACAAATGTAATTTGTGACTTTTAAGAGACTAGATTTGAACATCTTCAATAATCTAGAATGATCTACAAAAGATCTAGCTCACAAACCTAAGAATCAATCTTCACACTAATGACTAGTCACTTGGAAACTTTGCTTTGATCGCTAAGACAAAAGCACACAATCTTTGATTCAAATCACAAAAGAAATCAGATCCAATCTCCTATTGGACTCATCAAATACCATTGACTCTTTCTTTTGAAAGTTGAAATGGATATGAAAAGATTTGACACCTAGATTTTCCTTTTCACTTGACTAGTTCTCTCAACACTTGAGATTCTTGAACAAAAGATGGGTTTTGTTTCAAACACATGAAAATCAAACATAATCACTTCTTTTGGACTCACTCTTGACCCAAATAATCTCATTCTTGAGATTTAGAATGAATTTGATTTGATTTGAAAACAAACTATACCACCAATTTTTCACAAAGCTTAAAAATTAGACAACTAGAGATTCACAAAGATCTCAACCATGCATGAATACTCAAATATGGACTCCTCCTCATTCTAGACATCCAATGGGATCAAAAATTGACCCTCACACTCTCACAAAGAAAGTTGAATAGAACTAATTTGAGTTTCATACACACTGTGTCAATTTTTGCTCAACAAATTGAATTCAATCACTCCTATTGGATTCCATCAATTACTCTACCTTTTAAGACTTGGAATAAAATTCAAAATCAAAAGTTGTGATTTTTCTCACTAAGATATTGTGCTCCGAAGAGCTAATGCCACTTAGAAAGATTTGATCACTTACGAGAAGACAAACTCTCCACCAATAACAACACAAAATGAGCTTCTAGATCTTGCCCTCTACAAAGGAAGGAACTCTTAGAAAATTGGATCTCTCTCTACACATTTGCCATAAACACCTTAATGACTCTTTTCAAACCTTACAATCACTCAAACAAATTGAGTAGGGTTGAACAATGTGACTTGGATCTCAATCTCTTTTCTAGAACTCTCAATTGAAGCCAATCTATGTCAAATTCTACAAAAGATTTGCATAGATGCGCTATATGCACTAGAAACTCTCAAAGGTTTCACTTGGAGGACAGATCCAAAGATGTTTTCTAGAAAATTGATGCTTCTAAACTTGACCCTATGACTCTTGAACAAATCTAGAGTGATGGTACAATGGATTTCAACCTCTCACCTTGCATATCACACCTTAATCTATGATTTTTAGCAAAA
Organism: Diphasiastrum complanatum; assembly: GCA_029204225.1. Lineage (NCBI taxonomy): Eukaryota > Viridiplantae > Streptophyta > Lycopodiopsida > Lycopodiales > Lycopodiaceae > Diphasiastrum > Diphasiastrum complanatum. Next base: position 648,373 of record CM055111.1, on the reverse strand, counting down.
TCTTTCTTAACTTCAACATACACTCAAAAAATCAGAGAAGATCAATTAATGCACCTATTTCAAGCTTCAATTTTTATTTTTTGGCTGATCTAATCCAAGAACTAACCAAAGGATTAGATTTACTATAGAAAATGCTTGATTTTGCACCAAAAATCACTCAAATTGGGTATGTGAGTCAAATTCTACAAATTTTTGAAATTTCTCAGCCCAAACCGGAGCTGTACGACCTCACACATGTGAAAAGGATTCCTACAGCCCACAACAAGATCTGGACCAAAAATTTTGAGGATAGCTATCAAATCCAACTCGCTACACAAAATTTGACTAGTTTCCAAAAAGCTGCTAATTTTGGCTTTGATTTGTATTAACCCTATCAATTTCAACGAAACCTCTTGTACTAGGCTCTGATACCATGTGAAAAAAGTACAAAAAGGACCAAGAGTGGATCCTAATCTGATCCTCAAGAGGGATTGGTTGTCAGATTACTTGATCAAGCAAAGAAAGGCAATTGGATTAAACGTGCAAAGTTGCAAGGTTCAAGAGAGAGTGTCAGAAATTGTGAACTCCTACAACTTTGCCGCGACGCAGAGCGAAGCGAGACGAAGAGAAGGTTGAATGGCAAACAATTCTTGAAGGTCAACGTACCTCAAAAACTCTACGAGTTAAAACTAAGCGAAGGTCGAAGGTTGAATGATTCGCGAAAGTCAAACATACCTCCAGGACCAAAAGACACGACACGACACGACACGAAAAGAAAACGAAAGAAAATCTTTCGCACTGCCAGCTGGTAGCTCAACGGGCATGGAGTCTTAAACTTCACGCTCAGCTGAAACAGTTAGCAATAACAAAGAGTAACTAACTAGTTGATTAGCATTAACTACTCTTGTAATTCTCTGTTTAGCTTTCTTGTAAACTCCACACAGTGGAGATATAAACGCAATTTTTGAATCAACATAGGCAGAAGAAAGAGAGCGAGAGTAGGGCAAAAAAAGAAAAGAACAGAACAAATAGAGAAATGAAATAGCTGTGCATGAAAGTTTGCCAATGAGCAGAACATAGAGAAAGAACTGAGTGTCAGGCCACCAACGAGCGAGACACTAATCATCTCGCTCTAAAAATCAAAACTGATAATACAATTATTCTCTCTTCTCCATCTCCTTGTTTTTTTGCTGTTTTGATTGCTAGAATGATTTTTGTCCTGTAATCTATAGTCGCATGCTTAGGATCCTACAAGCTTCCATGCAAGAAAACTGAAAGAAAACAATCTGTTCGCGAAACAAACCTGTTCACGACAGTGGACACTATTCTCTATATCAATTATGGATGCTACTTAAAAGCATTGGGAAAGGACTTATTCATGAAGCATAGGACTTCACTTGGAGTGTTTTCAAAGTCTATGCTTAAACTAGTTGAAGAGGGAGTGTGAGAAATTTCAACTAGTTTTGCTATTTTGGTCATATTTGTATATTTGGCAATTGAGGCCAATTTTCATATTAGACTTAGAGTTTGACTTTTCAAAGTTATATTAGTCTAAAAGCATTTGAATAAACACCTTTGGAAAGTGTGGGAAACTATAGAACACGAGTTTTGGTGAGATTCAATTTGAGTAGTAGATACATTGAATCTAGTCACAAAAATAATAGGGTTTTCACTATGGAGGGAAACCAAAGTTTAAATTTAGGTTTGGACCTGTTATAAAAGGATGTAACTCATGGGAAGAGAAGACATTCTCTCTCTCTTATCTCATTCATGCTTATACATGGTTCTCTTTGGGTTTTTGCTATTGATTGGTGCACTATATGACGATATCTTGCAATCTTGTGTATAGAATGCTTATTTTATGCTATTTTTCGGATTTAGACATGTGAAATATAGTAGCTTACTCTTTTTGTATGGAAAACAACTTCATCATATCTTATGCTTGATGTTTGATCAGGTTCTTAGTGAGTTTGCATCTCTTTGAGTTTTCTACATTTGCAGGATTGGTAGAATTGATCTATTTCTAACCAAAGATCAGGTTATGGATTTGGATCTTGATTGATCCCAAATTCTTCAAAACTATCACTTCATACATGCAAAGTTGGTGAGTAGAGAAATAAATGTTGTTTTCACTAAGCCACTCATTAGAGAAAAGTTTGACATGTTCAGATGAAAGCTTTCTGTACTCAAAGTTTGTTAACTTTGACACTATGTATAAATGTGAATAGGAAGTAGAGTCTACTTTTAGGGAGAGTTAAAATTAAATTTGGCTCATTGTGTCTTTGTACTGTTGTGTCCTATTAGTCGACTAGGACCAAATGCACTCGTGACAACAAAGTCAATGGGACACGTGTCTGGTTAGTGACAACCTAGGCCATGTAAGGATTTCTACAAAAAGTTTATATTTATAGTGTTTCTAGTTGAAATGGATTTTTTGCTATGTGGAGCTTGGAGAGTGCTATTTAGAGTTTATCTGTGTATGCCGATCTTTTAATCTTGTTTGATGAAAATTTTAACTTTTTGCTCATCGTCATTTTTTCTATTTGTGCATGTTTATGTAATCACACACACATAAAGTACTTAAAAAAATATTGCAAGTTCAATGTAAAAGCAAAAGACCTCACTACATGGACATCATGTGGAAAAAGTGTCATTCATTTTTTATGTAATTGGGTCTCTCAATTTTGAATGGAATTTTCGCTTTTTGGATTATGCATGCATGTTTGAGGCATGTTAGGCCCTCCATATTTTTTTATCTATATGGAATATAATCATTTGAATATTTCAAGCAAGGTCAAAATTGGAAATGTGATATCCTTCTACTAGTGGAATAGGCTTTTTTGAAAAAAAAACTTGGTGTGCATGAAAGTTCTACTCCATGCCGATATCCACACTCTTTTTACACAAAAGACACTTTGTCTATGTGGGTCCCTTTGGATCATGAGGCAATTTTGTTAATGGGAGTGTGTGTGTGTGTGCTTTTGAGAGAGAGAGAGAGAGAGAGAGAGAGAGAGAGAGAGAGAGAGAGAGAGAGAGAGAGAGAGAGAGAGAGAGAGAGAGAGAGAGAGAGAGAGAGAGAGAGAGAGAGAGAGAGAGAGAGAGAGAGAGAGCGAGAGAATTCATGTCTGACTCATGGATCTAAGCTAATCATTCTTTTGAAGGAGTCATTAAAAAATTAGATCTCAATTATTAGCGAGCATATTGTGTAGATAGACACAAAAAAAATTATATCCATTTTTCTTGACTGACTTTTTTGTTGATAGTTTTAAAAGGTACAAACATGGATAGCAATTTTTTAGTAGTTGAATAAAAATTGTAGCCTTGAAAGTAGCAACACATTTTTCCTCTTTGTATTTTCTCACCTTGTAGTGCATTGGACCCACATTTATGAGTGATATATAGAGTCATTGATGCTTACCAAAAACCAGTTGCTCATCATAAAAATCTAGCAACTTTGAACTTGACCTTCTAGTAAGAGTTTTGTTAATTTTTGGAGCTTTGCATATTTTTCCCCTTTGAAGGTTACAAGTCTACCAATTATAAGTCTCTAGATTTTAATCACTTGTATAAACAATGTGCAAGTGCATTAATACTATAAATTACAATCACAATACTTTAAAACTAGAATATGTTAGTGGTGGTATTGTGTAGGTGTACACTATAGAACGTTATTAGTGTGCATCATATAGTGGTGTAAAGCATTACGTTGCTGCTCATAATGTGTTTGTTGACACTTATCTTACGATGTTAGAGTTTTAGTTGGTCATATTGTTACATGATCCTTTGAAAAAAGCCTACATACCAACTCTTTACAAAAAATCTATGAGGCCTAGAAGCTTCATGGTCCATCTTGTTGATGTGTTGAACAACTTGATGTGCTTGGAGACAAGACATCTAAGAGCCGTGGATAGCTATGCCAACTTTTGAGAAAATTATGGATCTACAAGCAGAAACTCTAAATGTTGTAGATAGTAGTAAAATAATGTATATTGAGATGATAAAAAAGATTGATACAAGCTTTGATGCCCACAAGTGTATGCTCAAAGGCATATAAGCCTTCAATTGTTGAAACATGAAACAAAAGGGTATTGCAATTTAAACCAATTCAAAAAGGTATTACCTTTTTGTGTTGGAACTCATGAAGCTGAAACATGTTAGCTTTGAGCATATTGTTGTGATACCTAACTTCACTTGGACACAAAGCTAACAAACTTGTTTTATAATGGTCGGAGATAAGATTCTTGAATAAGAAATCACATAATTGGGCAGAATATCTGCCTTGCTCCTACAATGAAAGAGGAAATTATTGTAATTTGAAAGAGTCATAGCAAATTTATTTTGTAGCTCAAACTCGCCTACAAGATACTCTTACTCAAGTCACCTCACAGAATTTTCAATCATGGTGGCTTACCGCTATAAACAAACCAAAAAAAAGGGAGGAAATAAGAGAGAGGAGTCTCGGTCTCGTAGGAGGAGATGCATGATAAAGATGCATCATGATGACGATGGGGAGGAGGAAGAACAAGAAGAAGAAGAAGAGGAGGGGGGCTTGAATAAGGCTTAGCTCAAGGACGGCATGACAGCCTGGATGGCAGGAGGCAGTGCACATCCGCAGGAATCTCTGGAGTCTGCATTTCCCTTTGCTTTAAAAAACATATAAAGAAAGAATCATGCAGCCATAGCCAGCGGCGCAATAGCCAAAAACTCAGAATGGGTTACGGGAGAGTGTGGACTCGAGACTCGAGAGGCATCGATAGGGGTGATGGACTTTCCGACAGGGATACTGTGAGGGTGGTTCAGGAGCAATTTCGTTAACAACAACAACAACAGACAATCTAAAACGGAGGTTAGAAGCTGGAGCATCGCTTGCTGCGCTGTTGCAGCTGCAGCGGGCTGCGGTGTCACGGGGTTGATGTCAAAATGCACCTTGCACGAGGCTAGAGCCTTGAACGGAGGAGGCTGGGCCGCTGGAGGCTGGAGGTTAGAGCTATTCAGTATTGGACATCATCATGGATCCCATGTGTGCGCGCGCACGCCTGCCGTCAGCTATGCGACGTCCGGACCATCTGGCACGCACATCGGTGCTTCATGCAGGCCATCATCGCCTGCGAGCACACGTAGATCAGAACGGTCTGACTGGTCGCTGTAGCGAGGATTTAGAGGATTCTTGGGACTTGAGAGACGGGACTCTGGACTCAGTCGGGAGGGAGGGATAAGACGATAAGACTACGGTTTGTGCGCCTGGGCAGAAAGCCAGTGTTCAGAGTCCAGGGCTCCAGGCTCTCAGTCTGGTATAATGATCTGAACTGGACTGAGGGATGGAAAAGAAAGAGATGTAACCCCTGAACATCAGACTTGGCCAGCCACTGGCCATGCAGCAACAGCAGACGAGACTGCAGTGCAGCAATCTCTGTGCCTCTCCGCCGTAGCCCACTCATGCGATGCATGCCGTGCATGCATGCGGAGCTGGGTTGCTTGCTTCGTCCCTAATGCGACGCATGCAGACGCGTTGTTATCAAATCAGTGTTATATTCAATGCACTCGCTCTCATCGCATCTTGGGGCGTGATTTGCGGTCATCTGCACCACCACTACAACAAAAGAGGGCTCCAGCCCCCGCCTCTAGCCAAAAACTGTCGTCCAATTTGAGAAGGGCTCTTTAGAAAAGAATCGTGCTTCATCAAAACAAGCAAGCATTCCTCCATCTGCGAAAGTGACGATCCACACTAAACCATGGGACGTGCCCATCACTCCTCTACCCTACCTGCATCACTTGTACATCGCATGCCCCACCTCCGCGCGTGTGTGCGTGTGTGTGTGTGTGTTTGTGTATATCTATTTCTCTCTCTCTCTCTCAAAAAAAGAGCGCATATTTGGTGGCTTTACATCTCCAAGTCACGTTTCCTCTTCCTTCCTAGATTCTTTCCCTTTTACCCTTTTTGACTTATTCCATCAAATTTCTTCACTATATTAGGTTGCAAGCTTAACCTATTTCCTCCCTTTTCAACTTATTACACCACATCCACACACTAAATTTGAGTGTTTGGATGTGTTTTTAGAAGAGTTTATAATGACCTCACCCTTTTGCTTGAAAGGTATGTAATCTACATGTGACACACTATATTTGCCTTGATGTGTTTTTAGAAGAGTTTATAATGACCTCACCCTTTTGCTGGAAAGGCTATGTAATCTACATAACCTTCAATGTCCAACTTTCCACATATCAAGAGAAGGCATGAGGAATTTTAAGAAACTTTAAAACCTCAACCCTGATTTCACATAGGTGAGGGCCCCATTTGCAACCCTTCCGTCAATAGGTGGAGGGTTTACACACATGTACCGTGATGCCATATAATATTCAAGATGAGCTCCCACCAATTTCTTCAACCCAACAAATATGCAAAGAGGTTAGGTTACCTTTCATGATAACCCCAAGTGCCATATTCAACTATGTGCAACTACATAGACGAAGAGTTGCACATAAGGATACAATTGATTTTTGTTCTTGAAACAATGTGATGGATGCTCTTTTGGAATCTAAAGAGGAAGAACAAGAAGCTCTTCTTGCAATGAGTCATGAAGGTTGAAATACAAAAGCAATATTTGATGGGGAGCCATGGAACCAAAAAAGGCTTTCCCTTCACACCTACATCACACATTCGCAGATAAGGCAGCAAGTTACAATATAACCTCTTTGCATGCCCTTTGCATACACATCTCGACATATAAGTTGACTACATCCCATAACGTGCAACCACCCACCAACATCTAATCCATACTAGCACTCAACTTCCAAATATGATAATTTATTTTGTGTTGGTCTTTTATTCACAATTTGTTATAATGGTGGCAAAGCTATTATCCATTTAAAGAGAAACAAATATGAAATAGATTATGGGTCCACCTAGAACCATGATGGTTCCCTATTTGTTTCTAGTATTTGTCATTGGCTAGTAGCCCTAAACTTCCTAGTATTAGTCATTGTTGAGTAGAACACACTTCCCATTCTTGGTTGAGCCAACATTGTTGGTGTACAATCAATTTGTTGCTATTCTTGGGTATTTTCTTCAACTATGTTTCCCCCATGATCAACTAATGTCAATACATGGGTAAGAGTCATGCTATATTAAAGAAATATTATATACCTAGACATGAATTAAAGGGACATGAAGAGTTTACTAATGCCTAAGCTTACCAAATATATATTCATATCTTATTTTGAGAATAATGTTTTGGGGACTTTGTAAGGAGGATGTAACGAATCCGAAGTTGACTTGTAAGTGGATATATATAGGTTTTGTCATATGAAAATTGTCAAGGATTGAGGAATAGTGATTATGACATTTAGAGTTGTCTCATCACACAATTGAAATTGTCTTGGTGATTCATCCATTGTTGTTTTTATGGTGATGCTTTTTTTTTATGGTGAGCGCTAGCCATTCCCATGTATCAAACAAGTTAGGTTCTTGCAATGGCCGCTTAATTTGCAAAATAGCTTAGCATTCTGGGTTTATGTTGTATAGTGTTATTTATTTGCCTTCTAGATGTTATTTATTGATTTAAAGTGAAATCTTTTGAACGAATCAAAATCTTATAGACTCAATCTTCTATACCTTTGATAAAACAATCGTTAGGTTGCTGCATGTAGATATCTTCATGGATAAAACCATTTAGACATGCATTTTGTACATCCATCTGATGTATTTCGAGGTCTTCAGCCACTACAATTCCCAACAAGATTCAAATAGATGTCGGTCAATAGGTTCGGTGCAGACATAAATTCATGTTTTTTTATTTGATATCATGAAATTTGTCTTCTAGGAAGACTACATCTCCGCTAATAAGTGCCTTACCACATTCTAGATCGTAGACTCTATAGGCCTTATGATCCAATGGATATCCAAGGAATACAGCCTTGGTCCTAGTTCGGTCGAATTTCTTCCCTAAATTTGATGGAACTTGAAAACTCTTAGATGGTCTACAACTTAGAATTATAATGCCACTTCAAACCCCATACTATTCCATTCAAGTATCCACAATCGTGTCCTAGACCTGGTTATTTACTCAAGAACCTACTACAAAAGAAGAACCTACAAAGATACAAGCAAGTTTTGAGATAGATTAACATGTCAAAGGAATGCTAAAGACTCACTACTCACGATTCGACAGTCGACTCAACTCGATAGTAAAAAATGACTTGACATGACACTCGACTCGACAATCCTTCAACAGTCGATAGTCGACAAATCCTCGACTCAACAATGGTTGAGAGACATTCGAACCAACTGTTACTCTTCACGTCTCAAGGATTAATGTTATTACTATTGTACAGGACTGCACTCCCACCTCATTTACGGTCAACCCAAAGGCTAACAACCAATAGAGTAACAATGCATCGTACATATATACAAATATTAGATCCGATAGCAAATAAGACATACACAGATGAGAGATATATTTGCTGAAATGCCTAGCACTATCAACTAGTTCTAGACTATTCTTCTAGGCTTGTAATACTAATGAGTAGATTTTCTTACAACAAAGTCATGTACATTCATGCTATCTTAATCTACTCTATGTTCTTCAATGTTTGGTAATGTGTGAATGCTTACTATTGTTTGTACTTTGATTTGGGAATCATTTTACTCTATTTGTTTTCAACAATTCAAAGGTCTATCTGAAAAACAAAAAAAGAAGGAAAATCAAAGTCCTATGCATAGATGGATGGGGAGAGTTCATTTCAAATGCTATGAATGACTTTCTAAGTGAATCTAGGCTTCAAAGCCAATATTCTTTCAACTACAACCTCAGTAGAACAAAATAGTCGACCGAAAGAATCATATTCTTGTCAAATCTACAAGATCCATGCTATTTGTTGATAATCTTCTAAACAAAGTCTTGGTAGAAGCAATTGCAATAGCCTATTAATTCATAATTGTTGGAGTTTCAAGGTTGTCAACAAAAAAAATCCCTGAGGAGGTTTGGTTAGGTACAAACCATCCATAGATCATCTACGAGTCTTTAGTTGCAACTGCTATGCTCAAGTTCCATCAGATCTAAGTAAGAAATTTGACCAAACCAATAGCATGCCACATTTTTTGGATATCCGTTAGATCATAAGCCTTATAAGGTCTATGATGTAGAATCTGTGAGAGATTTCAACTAGTTTAGTCTAGTTTAGTCATATTTCGGTAAATTGTCAATATTAGGCCAATATGCATTTTAGACTTACAGATCAAATTTATGAAAGTTATTTTAGTCGACATTCATTTGAATTACCACTTTTGGAAAGTGTGGGAAAGTTAATAGATCAAATTTAGACACATCCAAATGTGAATGTTAGATGCATTGAATCTAGTCATATTGATGATAGGGTTTTTGAACTAGAGGAGTTTTAGAGGGAAACCAAAATCATTAATAAGGCATGGATCTGTTATATATAGTGTAAATTTGTGGGAGAACAGACCTCTCTCTCTCTCTCTCTCTCTCTCTCTCTCTCTCTCTCTCTCTCTCTCTCTCTCTCTCTCTCTCTCTCTCTCTCTCTCTCTCTCTCTCTCTCTCTCTCTCTCTCTCTCTCTCTCTCTCTCTCTCTCTCTCTCTCTCTCTCTCTCTCACCATGCTTATACATGAGTTCTCTTGGGTTCATCTATCCATTGGTGCACTATCTTGATGATATATTGCAATCTTGTGTGTAGAATGCTCATATTTTGCTATTTTTGGATCCACACATGGGAAATACAGTAGGGTACTATTATTGTATGGATATCCACTTTATTTTATCATGTTTTTGATGTTTTATCAAGTTCTTATTGAGTTTGCATCTCTTTCATTGAGTAGATGCTAATTTTTCTACATTGGCAATGTTGTATGTTGTGTTGTCTTTCTAACCAAAGATCAAGGGACACATTTTGGATCTTAATGATCTGAAATTATTCACATGGTATCAGAGCTCTTCTTTTTTAGGTTATGAAAGGATCAACCACATTTATCAAGGATTTGGAGGAGTTACCAATGCTAGAGCATTGATTTTTACTCAAAAATTAGCATGTTTCTTTTGTAGTCAAAACTCAATAAAGGTCTATGAACTTGTGGAATTTCAATTTCCTACTTGTCTTATTGGATTTGGATTATTTTTTATGCATTACTAAGGTCTCATTGAAGGCTACAAGATTCTATATCGAGTTTTAGGCAATTGCATGTAGAAATTGAAAGATTCAATTTTTTGTGATTTTGTCAAAATCTAATTTTGATTGGATCTCTATTTTTGCAGTTGATGGACTTTAATAGAGTGTTTTCCAATCTTATGAGGTGGTAAGTTTCATTATATTGTTGGTAGATCATAGGTTGATCAAGAATTCTTCATTCTATGTGTTGATTTGCTAGTTATAGTGCTAGAAGAGAATTGAGAATTTCCATATCTTTGCGATTTCTTTTTTAATACATTTGTTGTCATTCAAAAGAGTGATTTGAGCATTGGAAGAGGTTGAAAGGAGAAGATCAGGTCACTTCAACATGGCTACAAGTGGAGGTTTTATGTTGCAGAGCAATAATAGGCTTGCCTCAATCAACTATACTACTTGGAAAGTGAGGATGGAGTCTTTATTGGAGGTGAATGAGTTGATGGAGATTGTTGTAGGTGTGGATGAGAGGCCTCAAGAACCTCAAGATCAAGGGAGGCATGACAAGGGAGCTAAAAGAGCTCTACACATGATTAAGATGAATGCTACCAATGAGCTTCTCAAGGAAGTTGGTAAGTGCACATCATCTTTGGAGGCTTGGGAAGCTTTGAAGAAGATTTATGAATCCAAGTCTACATCAAGGGTGCTTACTCTTAGGAGGCAAATCTTTCAAAGTTTGAAAAAGAAGGAAGAGAGTACTCATGTTTTTTTTTTGAGAGTTAAAGCATTCAGTGATGAGTTAGCATGTATTGATGAAAGCACGAAGGAGGTAGAACTTGTTCAAGTTATACTTAATGGCTTGTTAGATGATCACGCTAGTCTTGTTCAAAGTTTTGCTATTCAAAAGACTTTGCCAAGTATTGTGGATTTGCAAGAGATCTTGGTGAATGAGGAGTATAGGCTTCAATCAAGAGGAGGTGGATCTACGTCGACATCTCATCATGAAGAGGAGGCTATGTTCATCAAAGGCAAGTTCAAGGGCAAAGGCAAAGGAAAGTGGTCTAAAGGGCAAGATCAAGGTGAGACTTCCTCTTTTGGCAAAAAGAAAGAAAAGTCTAAGTTGAAATGCTTTTATTGTGAAATCAAAGGGCATTTTGCAAATGAATGTTTGAAGAAGCAAAGAGATGAAGGTAGCAAGCGAATCAACTTTACTACTAATGATGAGGATCTAGGTGGTGGTGAATCTCTTTTGATGTGTTCTTGAAGTCCAATATCAAGTGAAGGTGACAAAGATTCATGGTGGATTGATAGTGGAGCTAGTTCACACATCACTAGTCACAAGGAGTTCTTTACTTCTTTGGTCACTTATGATGGATCCAAGAAAGTGATACACATGGCCAATGGTGGTAAGTGTGTGATCAAAGTATTGGTTCAATTCCTATTTGTCTCTTTACTAATAGGAAATCAAGACTTGATGTTGTTCTTTATATTCCTTCACTTTCAAAGAATTTGCTAAGTGTTGGTCAAATGATAGAGAAAGGATACATGGCAAAGTTTGGTGGTGATGCTTGTTTCATTACAAAGGAAGAAATCTTGGTTGCTAGGGGCAATTGACAAGGTAGACTTTTCAAGCTTGATGCTTTTGTTATGGCTAACAAAAAGGATGGAATGGTCCAAAGGAGATTGGTCTCAACTTTCCAAAGTTACCTTTTAGCATCAATAAGATTGGCGGATCTTATCCAAAGTCTAACAAGCTTCCTTATGCTAGATCTAGGTCAAGATCTAATATGCTTCTTGGAGATGTTCATCTTTGTGCTAACTTGGCTAGTTATGAGGATAATGAAGGTTCTTCAATGGTTCTTCATGGAGAGTGCAAGCATTCAAAAGATAAGGAAAGAGCTAACTTCATCAATGGAGACGGTGACGGTTCTTTCTTGGAAAAGGTTGTTGCTAATGATTTCTTTGATCATATGGAAAAAGATGTTGCTAGGTGAATTCATGAAGAAGGTGGTTCCTCTATATTTTTTTGTGATAAGTCCAAGAAAGTCATTTTTGCAGCAAGTGAAGTCACATATTTTTATAAAGAGCGTAGATCAAATGGTTCTATCATGAGACTTGTGTGGGAGATAGTGACAAGTCAAGAAGAAGAGAAGTATGTGAAGATTTCGAAGTAGGATGGACTTTGAATGATGTCCTTGTGAATGATAGTGATGAAGAATCATTATCATATGAGTCATTACCTAAAACATTGAGTAGAAGTTCTTGTTTGAAAAAAAATAGTACTTCAATCATCCTCTAATCATTTTTTTCATGGCTTCTAGTGTTTTTGAGATTTCTACTTCTTATGATGCAATCATTAAGAGGGAATCTTATGAGGAAAGAGCAATGGAAGATTGGTTCTTGGGAAGATCCAAGGAATGGATATCACATCTCTTCATCAACTCAAAGGATTATAAGGTTATGAATTTCTCACTCATGATCGAGATGGCAAATGGTTGGTTGGAGAAGACTACATGGAGCAAATCGAAAGGCAATTTTTTCAAGGCAAGGGAGATCTCATTAGTGAGCCTATTGAGATTTGTTATGAGCTCAAGAGGGCTGGATTTATTAGGTTTGATACTCATCTTCACCTATTCTACTTCATGTTGGATGGAAAGTTTGGAATCTATCTTTTGCTTTCTGATGGTGGCATTGTTTTCACTAACCTTTGTGGAAGTTCGAGATCAAACATTGATGAGATCTTGTTGGATCTAGATCATATGTTTGAGAGGGAGTATTTCCAGAGGTTCAGGTCTGAAGATATTCATATCTTTGATATCTTTGATGTTCAAGAGAAAGATAAGCAAGTGGAAGTGACACACTCTGCAATACGAGAATCTTTTTGTGTAGATAATGCTATGCAAGTAGATGGATATTTGCATGATTTTTCAGCAAGTAATGGATCTATAAAACAAGTTTTGTTCATTGATTTTGATGGTAAGGTTGATTATCAAGAGTTTGGTCTCAAAGGGCTTCAACAACACAAAAGAAAAGGTGGCAATCTGGAGCTATACTCAAGAACATAAAAGGAGGGTCATTTCACAAAGATGTTATGGATCTATTTTTGCAGGTTATTGAAGACTCAAGTAAAGTCCAAGGAGCAGCACATGAAAGTGTTATTCAAGTTTACTTTACTTCTTCTATCTCATGTTTGAGCAATTTCATGTGGATGTGTGCAAATTGTCAAGATATGGACAAACTAGATATATCGTCTTGCAATATCTTATTGTTTTTGTTGCACTAGAATTCTTGGCTGGTTTTGCTGATGGAAATGAAGCTATTGGAGGTTTATTATGTCACTCATTCATGGCCAAGTCATCAAGTGTTGATGATAGCTTGTGGCAAGATGGCAATGGGGGCTCATTCATGGAGTTTTATGGTGGAGACATATCAAGAAAGGACAAAGTTAAAGGAGACAAACAAGAAAATGGCCATCACTCACATTTATTGTTTGGTTGTTGTAACTTTCCAGAGAGTTCAAATTTAGAAACATGGAGGAATCATTTCATTTACATTCTATTTGGTAATTCATGTTCTAGTCACATACTGACATGTAATGTAAGAAATAGTGAAGCATCCAATTTGAACACAATTTGAACACTACTATCTATATCAATTATTGAAGCTAATTTAAAACCTTAAAAAGGAGATCTATACTTAGGATGTAGATCATTCTAAAGTTGGATCAAACTAGTATGGTTAAAACTATGCCAAAACTAGTTGAAGAGGGAGTGTGACAGATTTCAACTAGTTTGCCTAGTTTAGTCATATTTTGGTAAATTGTCAATATTAGGCCAACATGCATTTGAGACTTAGAGATAAACTTTATGAAAGTTCTTTTAGTCAAAGTTCATTTGAATTGCCACTTTTGGAAGGTGTGGGAAAGTTATTAGGTCGAATTTGGACACATTCAAATGTGAATGTTAGATGCATTGAATCTAGTCATATTGATGATAGGGTTTTTGAACTAGAGGAGTTTTGGAGGGAAACCAAACTCATTAATAAGGCATGCATCTGCTATATATAGTGTAAATTCATGGGAGAACAGACTCTTCTCTCTCTCTCTCTCTCTCTCTCTCTCTCTCTCTCTCTCTCTCTCTCTCTCTCTCTCACACACACACACACACACACACACACACACACACACACACACACACACACACACATTTCATGCCTATACATGAGTTCTCATGGGTTCTTATATCAATTAGTGCACTATCTTGATGATATCTTGCAATCTTGTGCGTAAAATGCTCATATTTTTGGACCCACACATGGGAAGTATAGTAGGGTGTTATTGTATGAACATCCACTTCATTTTATCATATATTGATGTTTTATCAAGTTCTTATTGAGTTTGCATCTCTTTCATTGAGTAGATGCTCATTTTTCTACATTGGCAATGTTGTATGTTGTGTTCTCTTTCTACCCAAAGATCAAGGGACACATTTTGGATTTTAATGATCTGAAATTCTTCACAGAATCTGGTAAGGCACTTATTGGTATAGATGTAATCTTCCTAGAGAAATTTCATAATTTCAAGATGAAGAAACATAAAATATTTGTCTGATTTGGATATTGAATTATCGATCACGAATATTCAAGACAATTTTTTCTGAATTAATCCATCCACTTTTGTACCTTTTCACTCTTCTTCTGAGTTGGTTTAAGATAAATAGTCGCATGTTCGAAGCTCAGCTTGAATGACGCATCCACTGTAAAGGTATATTCCTCAAGCTTTTTGGATAGCATTAGACATCATGTGGCTTATGAAAGCAAGAAACTCAATCCTGCTCAGTCTAGGTATTGTACTTATGAGACGGAACTGTTTTCAATTGTTCATTCCTTGAAAATCTGGTGACATTATTTGTATGGAGCCATATTTGACTTTGATATTTCTGTGATGCTACAGACTTAAAGGGGAGGCAAGCTAGATGGGCTGAGCTGATGCAAATCTTTGACTTTTCTATACGTTATTGTAAAGGAAGTCAAAATACTCTAGCAGATGCTTTGAGTCGATTACCGGTTATTAATCAATTGTGCTTTACTGTTATAGACCTGGGGTTGTTTCAGTATCTTCAAGGACTATATGAGTTTGATCCCTTATTTTGGAAAGTATTGGCAACAAGTACTTTCGGGGGTCGATTTAGGTTTGCAAGATTCCTTGAATCAGGGAAAGAATGAAACGATTTTTCTATTTCAAAACTGGATTTTGTTTCGTAAAGGAAAGGTGTGTGTACTGGAGAATGACACTATAAGAGCCCAAATCTTGCATGAGTGTCATGATAGTCCATGCGCAAGACATCCGGGTATACAAAGAACACTTGACTTAGTTCAAAGGCAATTTTGGTGGCCTAAGATAAAAAATCAGGTAGAGGCTTATGTACTTAAATGTACTAAATGCCAGTTAAATAAAGCAGAGAGGCTAAAAGTGTAGTGGGTTTCTTTCCTTGCCTAATTTCAATCCAAGATCTAATCAATCTAGCATCAAAGAGAAGAAGTTAGTTGTCATGTATAGATTCGTTCCCATGAGAGCGATAGTATAGTTTAGATTTCAGCATGAATGGAAGATTCACATCTAACTCTTACATCCATTAATCCTAAGCATGAACACTACATCCACTGACACTAGATCCACAACAAGATAGCTTACTCTTTCTCTCTCTCCCTTTCTCCCTCATAGAAAGTATAATAACATGCAATCCCAATAACAATCAAATCCAACAATTAGCAAAACACAAATACAACATGAGAGATGGAGAAAAAATGATAGAGAGCAAGGACATTCATAAATCCATTTCATAAGAAAACCAATCTGCTTTATTGAAATGAATAAATGAAACATGTGTAGGAACTCAAGTTGGTCCCTTTTTATAGTAGAGAGGAGGACCTTGGCCTCTGAATCCTATTGGTCCATTTCTGCCTCCCTAATTATTCAAATTTAAAAAAGAGTGAGAACCATCCAAATTGGAGGGAAACCCAACTTTATTCACTAACTTGACATTTAGGCCCTACGACATTAAAAGTCCCACAAAAAAGGCCTCAAGTCCTTTTATTGACTTGTAACTAATCAAATAACTATGTGATCATCGGGTTGGACTTACACACGCAGGGTGCCAAATCCCTTTCAATTATTAACTAGGGTTAGGGTTGCCTTGGTATCCGCAAACCCTCCAATAGTAAAATTGGTGGCGGTCCCAGGACACCTGCTAGATGAAGTTACTGTGGGCTTTTATTTGCTTCGTGACAAATCTTTATTAAATGATATTGTATTTTCTCTATAAAATCGAGTCGGGCAATGTTAAAATCCAAATTATGCGGCAAAAAACAACGATGGACTCCGACAATGCATTTTGAAGTTGTCCATGATGTGAAGCAAGATTCGTAGGAGCCTCCCATCATTGCTGCACAAAAATACAGTCGAGCCACCGATATTTGATCCTTGATATTCTCTGAGGCCATTGGCTTATTTGGATTGAATGCTAAAGGAGGAAGACAATCATCTAATCTTGCTGCCACAGATGCCAACAAAGTCAAGTCTTTCGCAAAAAGTGCGGATTGTCTCACTGTCGGATCGGGATAGTGTATATACTCCGGCTGGTATGCTTGTAATGCCTAATGGAAATCCACTAATATTTTCCAACTGTAAGATTGATGGATGATTGGACAATTTGGCATATGGATAGTAATTTTGTCCATGGCCAATCCTAAATCCTTCCACCTATTCCTGCACGACATCGGTACATAATATGGATATACACGCAATTGGCGAGGGCTAGCCACATAACTCCTAATAGATTCTGGAGTTTTTCAAAAATGGTAACTCTCCAGGCTGGCTGCTCTCCTAGTGTGGGTATTTTATCCAATTCCTTGTCGGCCTCTATTTCAGAGGTCTCAAACTTAAGGACCCAACCACCATGTGAGGACTCATGAGAATGTTGCACTAAAAAGCTCCGAATCTGGTCCTCAATGTTGAGTGGCCTTCTGAATAATGGTGTGGATGAAGATGGACCCTATTGCACTGCATGTGAAACTCACTGTTGTTCTTCAATTTCTGGGGCTCCACCCTGGTCCATGCCCGAATCCAACCCTATATCCTTTAGTGCTTCAGCTTGGTGTGGAGGGGAGAATTGCGGCATGACCGAAACTAAGATTTGAGGTCCAGTTTCCAACACCTGAGCGGTAGCTTTTTCCTATGTAGTGATGGTAGCTTTAGCCTTTTCCAATTCAGTTGAAGCTTCACCTTTGAATTTGTCAAAGCAGCCTTGGAATCCATGAAGCACCACTTTGTAGGTTTCAACTTTCTTGAACAAATACGTGATCTCCGTCGAAGTTACTAGATGATCTGGTATTTGCGTCTAGAGATACGCATTACGCTCAAGGGTGGTCACATCCAATTCACCTTGGAGACGTGTGTGATCTTGCTCTGCCATCTGCAGTTGACCCTGGAGCAGCTGCACTTGTTGCTTTGCATCCTGCACGGCCTTTTCCACCTGATCTTGAGTGGTTTTCAAGGCATTCTGTAGTGAGCTGACATATTCTTCTAGGCGATCAACCAGTTGTTGTGTCGTCTTCTTCTCAGCTTTGAATTTGGCTTCATGCTGCTTGGCGATCTTCAACTTTCTGTCCAGCTGAATAATCTTCTAGCTGATGAAAGTATTCTCCGATCCCATATCTGAGATTTTTTGTTCCATTTTTTTTTCTCTTATCCAGCATAGACTGGATCACTTGTGCAAGGCTTGAGACCAAATTGAGAGCATCACCAGAATCTACTATTGTGGAGGTGGTAGCAGCACAAGGACCTGATGGTATTGTCCTTGGTTGGCATGGAACAGGTGCCAGTACCTCTTCTTCTTCAAAGAGGTCCTCTCTTCATAGCCCTCAGGCACTGTGGCGTCAAACTGCTTTGGTGATTTGACAGCTGCTCGACCCGAAATGTGGCTGGTGTGGCTTCAGCTTGAGGTTGCTGGAGTAGCTAGAATGATAGAGGCGAGGGAAGCATCAGAGGCGAGGGGAATAGGGAGTTCAGTGCAAACAGCAGTAAGGGGTGGAAGCGCAGCTGATGATGTCTGCCTAGTATGACATCGTGACGCGAAAGGCGAGTCAGGAATGATGATCTCATTGCATGGATGACATTGACTATGTGAACTGGAGGCTTGGTGAGATGACTCGGCCGATGCTGCTTCATAAATATAAAGCACAAAATCCAAGCAAAATCCATGGATTTGTTTTTCAAGGTGGGAGGCTGCTAGGAGAGATTACAAGGGGCTAGCAGCAAACTATTGTTTGGTATTGCTCTTAATGGCTCGTTTGAGCTCACCAAAAATAGTCTTGAACCAATTATAGGGAGGGGCCTTGGTTATCTTGACATATGACTCAACTATCCTATGCAATATCTGAGAAGTAATGCGGTCTTTTCTGAGGTTGCCAACCATCAGGACATTATTCAGGAGATGAGCAGCAACATGAATAGCAGGCTCAGTAATGGCTTCTAGGAGGTAGTTGTCATTAGTCCAATGCAAATCATTTGTAAAGTCAATATAAGACTTAATAGCCTGTTTGGCTTGCTTATGGTTTGGTGAGGCTTGGGTACCAGATGCTATCTCTATGGCAGCAAGGGCGGCCTCAGTCACGCGCACCTTGTGTGTGGCTCCTTGGAAAGTGATGTAAAACTTGGATTTCTCCTCCTTCCAAGTACTAAAGGCAAGAGTGATCAAGTTGATTCTCCCTGAGAAGGCTCTCTCATGAATACCCATTGCAGTAAGCAGAGGGTCTGCAAGGGTCATCCACTAAGTGACCATGCGAAGGATCATGATATATGTTGCAGATGGGACATCACGTTGGATAGTATAACGAGACGACTGGGATGTATCTGTGGAAGACATGATGATTAGAAACGAAAAGTAATATGTGCCAAAACAGTTCAAAAAGTTCTGAAGGCTTTGGTCACTGGAAAATTTGGCAAGAGCTTCGCTAGCACAAGTGAGAAATGAATCGAATTCAGCCAAGTTATAGGTGAATTTGGAGGGTGCATTACACTGAATACTAGTTTGGTTGATCAATTCTGAACAACGATTTGCAGGCTTGTATAGTACTGTGAAAGTAGGCGGGCTATAAAAAATCTCGGCGAAGTCTTCTGAGGCTCTGAACCTACCCGACGAACGTTTTCCAGGGTTGGCAAAGGATGAACCTTCGCCCAAGAGGGTCCTTCGCCCAACTTTAGTCATAATTGTAATTTTTCAAGCTCTGATCCTATGGCCAACCTAATTTTGACATTTTAAGATCATCTAGCATGTCAACGAAGGTTCCTAAGGAGAGTAAGGTGCGAAGGTTCCCAAAATGGCATATTGCTGATCATTTGCCTAACTCAAAAAAGGGACTTTTTCTGAAAAAGAACCTTCGCCCAACTCAATATAGATATATCTAAAGTGAATGTACAATCTGAAAGCTCAACGAAGGTTTCCAATATTGTATAGGCAACATATGACCGAAACAATTATAAGTCATTTTCCATAAAAAATTCTTTCCTTCGTCTTTTTCCATTCTGATGACTTTTCTGACTTTTGCTCATCAGGCTTTCCTCATTTTTTTTATTTTTTTTCTGTCTTTTCCAAACAAAGCGTAACAATTAAATATTGAAAACAAAAGAATTGGAAAATAAAATAAAATTAAAAAATCATTTAGATCATGCTTGTTGAACTGGCGGAGTAGGCTGCCAAAACTTGCGTAATCGGTTACCATTTACCTTCATTATATATGAGCCTTCACTGGTAAACTTTAATTTTTCCCTGGTCAGTTTGGTTTTGTATATTAGTGCGAGATGTATTGCTTTTAAATCCTTTTTGTGTGCCGAGCATTTTTTTTATCATTTCCTTTGTTGACTTTCTTGGTAAAACATGACTTAAAGATGATCCAATGCATGAACGATCTGTTAAATAGTTCTTTGCCACCAAACATGATCTGCAACAAACATATGAAACTCAAATTATATTAATAAATAAATAGTCCATGTTATCAAGTGCAAATCAAACTTAAATGACATATACAAATCAAATAAACAATTTATATGACAACATAATTGAATGCTTGAATTCTTTTTTTTTTATTGCCGCTATGTGTAGATAAGTAATCAATATTCTTCATCGGTACTCTCTTTCTTTTCCTCATCATCATTGTCTTATTCATAACTTTTATATCAACAACAAATTTTAAACTCTTGGATCACAACTTTTCCATGGATTCTTGGTTTGATCCCCGAAGAGTAGTGACAATAGCATTCAATTCTGACATAGCATTCTTGAGTGCATTGTTTTCAGCACTAGTGTGTTGCACATAATGAAGCAATTGTTGATTTGCACGTTGCAATTGTTGATTAGCATATTGTAATTGTTGATTAAGACAAGATATTCTACGCATTCCAATATCACGCAACCTTTGACAATATCCAAGTAATCTGCTATTTCCTTCACATACATATCTGAGAAGATGAGATACGGACTTAAAATCTGGACAGAAATTGATAGCTGGATCATAATTGATCCATCCACCCACAAATCTATATTCATATGATTATTCATTCTCAATTCTCTAACTATTGCAGCAACATTCTCTACAACTTTCACATTTTTCTTAATAATTGGAGTGCATTCCATCGGAAGAGCAACATGCAAATGGAACATTGCCATTGTTAAAGCTACAATCATGTAAATGAATCAAACTACAGTAAATCAATATGAATAGATCTAGCATTCCTTACTTTTGTAATGTTTATGTCGCATTGAAAAATCATCCCGCCTCATATTTCACTATAAGCATACAGTGATTTTAAAAGTTCCGCCTCTCCCGCTTCAGTTTTTGCATTGAGCACACCAAGATTTTCAATCTTAAAGCTCTAGTACCGAATTTTGGAACGAGCATGAAGAGAAGTTATTACATCTCATGCTTAACTAACTATTGTCTAAAGTTAACCATACTAGCTAAACATCGAACAAGGCCAAAAACTAAAAAACGACGGCCAGAAGTTACCGGTTTTAATTCTCTCTCTACATAACCTCTCTCTAAAGTGAAATTTCTTAAAGGGCCCATTTTGAGCCCATATTTCTCCTAATGAAATAGCAACACTCGAAGAAGAGTGACAGCAATATCTTCAAAGTCTGATACTCAACAACCAACACAACAAGCAAAGTAAAAACATCAACATGCCAAATTCTTCTGAAAGTATTGCAAGAAGAAAGGTGATGATATAAAGGACTATATAATTCTTGCATGACAAGAACCCATAGGTTCATACTATAGTCACAAATGCTTGTCGAGTCTAAAAGATCCATGCTATTTGCTATGAATCTTCCATACAAATTCTTGGTAGAGCTATTCAGGTATCCATGAAAGAGTCCTAGACCTGGTTTTTTACTTGAGAACTTGTTGTAAAAAAAAAGAACCTACAAAAATACATGCAAGTTCTAGACAGGTTTGAACATCTCAAAGGAATGCCAAAGAGTCATTGACAGTCAACTCAACTTGATAGTTGACAATGACTTGACACGGCACTTGACTTGACAATCCTTCCACATCGACATCGGCAATCAGTCGATACTCGACAAACCCGTGACTCAACAATATTCGAGAGACATTCCAACCAACTGTTACCCTTCACATCTCAAGGACTAGCGTTACTACTATTGTATGAGACTTTACGTCTGACATAATACTAAATGCAATAAGAAGATATTATTGATTCAATAAGTAGCATGTACAAATTGTATGATGTGAGTACAAAACAATGGTGGATGCAGTCGCGTACTCTAAACTACCTTGAGTAACTGATAACTTTGTGTGATGCACTTATGTTGATAAGCAATAAGCGTTGCTAACAACATTCAATGTAGAAACATCATTGTAAAACTTTTTCACTCTTAATGTGTAAATATGAGAGATTTTATCATAGTGTTATTTTTATCATCTAATGATCAGCTATGTATACCAATAAGGAATGCCACTTAGGCTTATCCAATTAGGACAACGAATTAGATCGTATGTCACAATTGGAGCTTAGCCACAATGCGCTATCATCCATCTAGTTAGGACTTCCTAGAAATTTACTTGCTAACCAATTTGGGCAAGTTGTTAGCTTCATAACAGATGAAATCAGAAACTATCAACCTTCAACACCGATAGTTCGTCATTGTTGAACCCATATGTTGATCGATTCCCTTGTATTTTTGCAAACTGTGTAAAAACACAAATAAAACTACAAAGCTGGACAAATGAATGGATGTAGATTTACTACAAGATTATGGGAGAATAATTCAAAAAACATGACAGTGGTTTATCAAGAAAAATCATCAATAAATGTACTGAAATACATCAATCCACATGATGGGATTTGCATTGGGCCATAGAGATCACAGTGAATCAACCAAAGATCCTAAGGTGATCTACCTTAGGCTTTTTCTTGTACAACATCTCATCTAGTGATCTTCCTCCTAGAACAAGATTAGGAAGTCTATTGCAAAGGTAATTAATGTCAAAATTATAAAAAGTTATCTATCATAGCTTTAGGGGTGTTCTAAGTTCTTTATGTCAAGCACCTTTGTGTAGTTTTGTGATAGGGCCAAAAATTGGCATAGATGGCAAATTGGTCAAATCCACATGTAATGCCACTATTGAGCCAAAAGTCATTTGTGATGCGAACTCGAGCTATGTAGGCTAGTAAATAGGATTGTGACACTTGTGCTATTGTAATTTAATGAGTGATGAAGTCAAAGTGTTGGCTTGAGTCAAGGGGTCCAATAGGAATTGAGAAATCTTGAAGAAGGGTCCAATAGAATTGTAGGATGGATGCATCACTCATCCAATAGCATTAGAGAGGCTAGGATTAGGGGTCCAATAGCATGCAAGGAGGATTCTCCACAAGTTTCATATGTACTCCACTTTGGAATCACAATCTATGTTGAATTTTTAGTCAAACATTGAATATTTTGAAATTTGCTTGTTTTCTATTCTCTCTCTACTCAAATCTAAATTAGCTCTATTCTCTCTCTACCTATGAAGAGGAGCTTAATTTTACTTAGTTTTTTCAAGGACCACTTTGTTTCAAGTGTATGTACTTTGGTTATCAACATATGCATATATCTTTGCCTCTATGCCAAGTTAGTTTTTTGATCTAGATCTTGGAATTCAATCTAGCATCCATCAACAATTGCATAAGCTTGCTTAGCAGATCATTCACACACTTTAGGGCATTCCGACACATTTGAAATTTCACATGGTATCAAAGCCTACCTAAGCTCTTGATGCTTGTATCATCCAAAGTTTGAAAGATTCTTTGAAAATCAAGACCTAGAGAGACTAGTTTGCACCTCCCAAGCTATCTCAAGCAAAATTGGATCAAAAGGGTTCATAATCATAAGGATTGAATCATTTATGATATTGTACGGATTTCCCTGCTCAAAAACATGTGAAGGACAACACAATTTACTTTGGTGGTTCTCTTCCACGTGATCCAAATTTGTCTAGTTTGTGTAGCAATTAACTTCATAGTGATTGGATCTCCCAATCAAAAGTTATAGTCAATTGAATCAAGGTGGATAGGGCACCCAACCTGGTGACAAAATATCCAGAATTCACACGTGTGGGGAATGTTCACAAGAGTGACTGATCTTAATTAGGCTTTGTGATTGGCACTATAACCTGATTCTAGATTGATCAACAAAATCTAGTTCAGAAGAAATGGCTAATCCACAATCTAGCATGCTAATCAACAGAATATAATAGCAATGATCAAAGAATGAGAAAATACAAGATTTCAATGTATGAGCATTAGCCTCAACACGAGTTAGAGAGAGAGAGAGTTAGAGAGATAACAAGCAATATTTGTTTAGATCCAAAATGACATGAGATAGCTACAAAACTTTGGTTCTTCATTATCAATTGTGTGGAGAGCTACACATATTTATGGAGATTGAGGTAGCTCGAGGTAGAACCATATCTATCCATTCCAAAATGACATCTAGAGTCTATGTGACATTTGTCACTTGTCATGCATGGAATTTTACCAACTTTTTACAAGTGTACTAGTTCTAACTAGAAATGTCCAAATCATCATGCATGTGTCCAATAAACTTTGTGCATGCCTTGCATGTCACTATGGATCACTTACAATTAACGCATGTGAGTTGCCACGAGTTTCTACAAGCATAATCATGCTAATTCTATGTCTACAAATAATATGCAAGTTGCATTTATCAAGCTAGACAATACATAACCATGTAGCTCGAGTTCTATGTAGGCCAAACTTGGCATTTTTCATTAATGAGCTACATACTTGCATGGTACAACATTTGTAGCAGGTCAAGAAATCAATATGGATTGTTTTTTAATTTTAACACCTGGTTGGACAATTTTATTTATGACTCTCTTATGCTTGTTTGATCAATGGGTGGAAGACTTACAAAATGGGCATCAAAAGAACCCTAGCCCTCACTACCCAAGTGAGAAGGCCTTGTAGTCTCCAATCACTTTTTGGCTACCTCTCATTTTTGTTTGAAGCGATCTAGATTGTCTCGATATTCCTTTCTCGCAAATCTTCAGTCTTCCTTGTGCACATGGGACGGTTTGTAGTGACTCATCATGCCTCCCATGCGGCTCAACATCCATTTTCGATCAAATTGCATATCAGGGGAGGGGACTGGAAACTCTCTATACAACTGGTCAATTTACAATTCTTATCTTTATGATATTGTTTGCGCTAGTCCTTAAATTTATCCTTGTTGAAGACAACATGCATGAGTTGCCTTATGCGAGTAATGGCACGTGCACCACAGTCATCCTTAACTATGTGCTTCTAGGGTCATAAGATGACAAGACATTAGTCGATGGAGAGGCGGCAAAGGGAGTGTCAAGAGGAGTGGCATTGAGTCGAGGAGAAGTGAGTGGATTGGGGGAAGTGCCTGCAATAGGAGAAGTTTGGGGATAAGTCTAAAGGAGAGAAGGCCGAGGTGTTGGAAATTAAGTCCACAATTTTTCCCTTCATGAATACTATTTCTATTTCAAGGTTCTTCCTGCACATTTATGATCACTGATCTGTTGGAATTTAATCTAACTCCTAGTCATCCCAATAGTCCTTCTTCCTTCACTGATTTTTACTCTCTCAAATGCAACCTACAGAAATTGAACTGTTTTCTAACAATCTACATATTTGAACTAATTGTCGCCACAGTCTGCATTTTTACTTGGGTTTTTCCATAGGCAAAAAAACCCGACACTCGACATTGTCGCTTATTTTTACCTTAATTTGCAAGTAGGTGTTTAGCGACACTTATCTAAGTTGTTTTTGGGCCATCTAGACACTTCCAGAAAAGTGACGCTTTTTTTAAAAAATGTGAAAAAGGCAACATTGCATTTTTACATGTAGTTTTTGACAGACGACCATTAGAGCAAAATGCGACACTACATTTTTACATGCAGTTTCTGACAGACGAAAAAGACGAAAAAATATGACACTGCATTTTTCCTTGCAGTTTCTGACAAGCGACAATAAAAGGTGAAAAACCTGACACTACAGTCTTACATGGGATACTGCACAGGCGACATTGCAAATTTACACGGGATTTAACATAGGCGACATTTTGCATAAATATACAGTCTTCCATGTACAGACTGTCTACGTCTTCACGCTCCAATAACAACTGTCTAATTAGGTAGTTAATCAGCTGTTAATCAATCTTGTAAATGTATAGCTAGAATAATACAAGGTCTTCCAGCTGCTATAAATGTATATGAGCGATTGAAGACAGGAAAAATAAATAATTAGATCAGATAGATCAAGTCATTGTAAGTGTCATCATAAGTCATCTGTCAGAGATCAAACAACCAGAACGGGTCTTATAGTAGCTGACTCCTTAGAGTTAGTGATCATAGAGAGAGAGAGAGATATTCATAACATAGCAATTGTTTTGAATCTGTAAGTAGGATCATGCGCTTATTATTGTAATTGTATTGTGATCTGATCGATGTGTTTACAACTTATCTTCATCCATGGGTAATGACTAAAGGGTAATCATTCTTGTTCTCTCTTTTCACATTCAAATTTCAAGTTCAAGAATTTGAAGATCATAGTGAAGGGTTATGAGCAAAGCAAAGGAATTGACTATGAAGAGACATTTGCTCCAGTGGCTAAGTGGACTACGCTACGCCTTATCATTGCCTTAGCATCTCATTTTGGGTGGAAGATCCATCAAATGGATGTGAAGTCTGCATTTTTGAATGGTGACTTAGAGGAAGAAGTTTACATGGTCCAACCGCAAGGCTTCATGGCAAAAGGGCAAGAACAGAAGGTATGTAGACTAACAAAGCACTTTATGGCCTTAAGCAAGCGCCACGCACATGGTATGGACGCATTGACAATTACTTTCTTTCTCATGGGTTTGTAAGAACAAATTCAGATCCAAACCTTTATGTTCTTATAAATGATGACAGCATTGCCTTGATTGTACTTTACATTGATGATATTATTATCACTGGCAATGATGAGAACCTCACTCGTTCTATCAAAGCCAACTTATGCAAGCAATTTGAGATGACAGATTTAGATCTCATGCACTATTGCTTGGGTGTCGAAGTATGGCAAACTAGCAGTGATATCAGGTTATGTCAAAACAAGTATGTGGGCGAGATATTGGAGAGATTTCATGGCAGAGTGCAAACCTTCCATCACCCCTTGCGAAGCTGGTAAGAAAACATATCATTGGAAAGCCCTTGTCGAGTGCTTTTTAATGCACCAAACTTTGCTAAATTTGGACTTATCACTAAAAAGTTATGCCATTTTTAGTGTGGAATCAAAATGTGGACTCAAAAAGTTACGTTACGTAGATTTCAAATTTGAGTGTTTTGATTGGTCCATGTGTAAGAAAAAATTGAGAAAAAATATAAAAAATTCTTTACAAAGGGTCTTTTTTGGATTTAGAACTCCTCTAATGATGTGAGGATTTAAGGTTTTTTCTAGACTAGTCCTCTTGTGTTTCATGCAAACTGAAAACTGAAAACTGAAAACATGAAATGGAAGTATGAATTCATACAACTTAAACAATCCTTCAGAACCTAGTTCTCTACTGGAAGAAATTATATGGATCTTAATCCAATTGTCTTGTATATAAAAAATTCTTAAAAAGTAGAGGTCTAAAATTAAGAGAGAAATAGCTTTTAAGTGATTCTATGAGCGATCATATCAAGTGGAAAAACTGTGGATTCTTTCACTACTCCTCTTTTAGCTATCGGAGCATTCTCGGCAGGGGAAAAAACGTGTAGATGAAACTGAGACATCTCCGAAAACATCAGATGACAGACCAAAAAGAAAATAGACACTATTATTCATCCATGACGTACCTAAGATTCTATGTTTATTCTCTCGCTAGTTAAAACGAGGGACACAATCTCATTTTCAAATTTAAAAAAGTTAGTTAATGAGCGTCATAGGTTCTCTAAGTCGCAGTTGCATACATCATAATCGTGTCATGTTAACTACACATTACTAGTAAGGTTAAGCTAAACTGGACCTGAAAGTCCGTCGAAGTTTTAAAATCCGGCGTTTTTTTTTGTCCTACATGGCATTTCTTAGACGGCCCTTTTGATGTTTGTAACTCCTCTAATGAGGGCTAAAG
The DNA here is from genome assembly GCA_029204225.1 of Diphasiastrum complanatum. NCBI lineage: Eukaryota > Viridiplantae > Streptophyta > Lycopodiopsida > Lycopodiales > Lycopodiaceae > Diphasiastrum > Diphasiastrum complanatum. Next base: position 620,581 of record CM055111.1, on the reverse strand, counting down.
CCATGAGGTTAAGTGCTAATCTTGATAAACAATTTTGGGATCAAGCTTTGTTGTGTGCCAATTTATTGTACAATAGGTGGTCGAGTGCTATTTTGGATGGAAGGACACCTTTTGAGATGCTATTCAAGAGGAGGCCGAGTGTCAACTTTCTAAGAACTTTTGGATGCACTATGTCAACATTACTCTTGATGATAGGACCAAGGAGGATCCATCTTCAAGGAAAGGTATTTTTGTTGGATATAGTGAGATAAGTAAAGCCTACAAGGTTTACATTCCTTCTACTAACAAAGTGATTGTTGGTAGAGATGTCATTTTTGATGAGGGGAACATTCCAAAAGTGTCTTCAAGCATTATAGTTGAGAATACAGTTTAAAAACCTGACCGAATCAATCACCACAACACAACGTCAAGTGCAATAAGACAAGACAACATAATTGCTCTCCCACAAACTGTATGTTCACACTCATCCGTAAGTACAAAGATAAGTTGCTTAAAAACACTCAAAGGGCTCGTAAAAGAAAGATGGTTCGATAACTCTAGAACTAAGCACACGTGGTGCCGTCGAAATAAGAAAGCACTGTATAAGTCGATCATTGCTATTTTAACTCTCTCCCTCAATGATCAACGTCTTTTCTTATTTTAGAGTTTACTCTATTCATGGAACATACCTCCACAATAGTATTACAAGTAAAGGCTTTTTACATGACCAGGTCTATGCCAAGTTTGGCTCTAAAAGTTTCAAACTTTTCTTTACTTAAAGCTTTTGTAAATATATCAGCAACTTGTAATGACGTAGAACAATGTACAATACTGATATCTTCAGATTGTAACTTTTCATGCACAAAGTGATATTTCACTTCAATATATTTTGTCCTTGCGTGAAAGATAGGATTTTTAGCCAAGTGTATTCCACTTTGACTATCACAGAAAATAACAGTGGGATTTACCTGCTTCATGCCAATCTCACATAACAACTTACATAGCCAAACAACTTCCTGGGTAGCAAAACTCAACACTTTATATTCGGCTTCTGTGGAAGAAAGAGAAATAGTATCTTGCTTCTTGCTAGACCATGAAAAACAACTGCTACCAAAATTGAAGGCATAACCTGTTGTTGACTTTCTCTCATCTATACTTCCTGCCCAATTAGCGTCAACATAACCTTGCAACTTAGGTAAAACACTTTGTCTTTTGTAGATTAGACCAAGGTTAGGTGTACCTTTCACATACCTCAAAATCCTTTTTGCAGCTTTCCAATGGTCCATAGTGGATGATGACATGAATTGGCTAATCAAACTTACAGCATAGCAGATATCAGGGCATGTAGTCGTAAGATATATTAAACTTCCAACTACCTGACGAAATAGTGTAGCATCAACATGTGCACTATCATCAATGACAACAAGAGGAGAAGAGCTCATCAGGTAACCTAGACCAAGTCGTCGACGGGATAGTCTCTACCTCAATATATAGAGAGTAGGATCCAGTGCATGAGCACATGCAATCCCCATGCAGGTCAACAATAAATAGGTTACAGCTCTACATGCATACCTCCTGCTATGTCTGGCCTGGTATAGATCATGGCGTACATAAGATATCCTATAATAGAATGGTAAGGATACTCACACATCTGCTATTTCTCATGAATTGTTTGGGGACAATGGTCCTTTGACAATTTGAGACCTGGTTCCATTGGTGAGAGAGAGCTAACTTGCAATTAATCAGATTATATTTGACTAAATTATTGTAGATGTACCTCTATTGTGTAATGTAGACTAACTTCTATTTTTTGTCTCTGTTGATTTGTATACCAAGGTAGAAATGAGCTTCGCCCAGATCAGTCATGTCGAATTCGGAAGATAGTATTGTCTTGGCCTCTTTTATCAGATCGATACTTTTGCTGAAAAGCAACATATCATCCACATATAAAGTGATAATGATAAAAGACTGTTGCACTACTTTGAAGTAAGCATTTGAATCTGAAGAGCCAGGTGTGTAGTCATGATCAATAAGGAAAGTATTGATTCTTTGAAACCATGCTCGAGCAGATTGCTTCAAGCCATAAACTGCCTTATGGAGTTTACACACATGATTGTGTTTACCCTCGATAATATAACCTTTGGGTTGCACCATGTAAATGTCTTCTTTGATAACTCCATTGAGATATGATGTCTGTACATCCATTTGATATATTTTCAAATCTGCTGCAACGGCAAATGATAGTAAAAGTCGAATAGAAGAATGCTTGACTACTGGACTAAAGGTCTTAGTGTAATCGATGTTGTATACCTGAGAAAATCCTCTGGCAACAAGTCGTGTCTTTCTCTGGCTGATGCTTTCATCTGCATTGTACTTGACTTTGAAAATCCATTTGCAATCAACTATGTTTCAAGTAGCAGGTAATTCGACAATTGTCCATGTTTGGTTCTTGATAAGCGATGAATACTCTTTATTCGTAGCTTCGTTCCAGAGTTTTGAGTCAAGTTGACTGAGTGTCTCTTGGACAGACGTCGATTCCTGAACAAGGTAGGCTGCAGACTCATCGATATACCTCACAAGTGGTCTGCTAGTCCTTGATGATCTTCTAGGTAATAGAGGAAGTTGATCATTTCCATCATACTGTAGTTGTTGAACTGCAACATCATCATCTTCTGATTCTCTATTGATTTGTTGTTCGTCAAGAATAGAAGAGCTTGGACCTTCAATGGGAATAATCAACTGAGAAACTGGAAAATTCAATGTGTCAGGAGAATCTAACAGGTCGGCTACCTGGGGACTACCTTTTCCTTTGAGGTCTTGAAACTGATCTTCAGTGAAGATGACATCCTGACTAGTGAATATCTTCGACTCGATGGAATCGAACAACTTGTAGGCTTGATCTAAAGTAGTGTAGCTGATAAAAATACATTTGATACTCTGGAAGTCGAGCTTCTTCTTGAGATCATGAGGTATTTGCACAAAAGTAGTACATCCAAAAACTTGTAGGTTTGATAAAGAAGGTTTGGTAACTGTTCAAACTTTGACTGGTGTTTTGTCTGAGAGACCTTTAGTAGGACATCTGTTTTGAATATACGTTGTTGTTGAAATAGCTTCAGCCCAAAAGGACTTCGAAAGTGTCGCATGTGATAACATGCACTTTGCCAATTCAACTAAGGTTTTGTTCTTTCTCTCAGCAAGACCATTTGACTGAGGTGAATAGGAGGTAATGCATTGTTGCTCAATGCCGTTGTTAAGGCAATATTCCTTGAATTCGGTGGAGATGTATTCTCTCCCATTATCTGACCTCGATGCTTTGGTTCGTTTGCCAGTTTGATTCTCAGCATGCTCTTTGAATTGTCTGAATTTGATGAAAGCCTCTAATTTCTGCTTAATGAAATAAACAGTTGTTCTTGTGGAGAATTCGTCAATAAAAGTAATGAAATACTTATGCATCTAGCAATGAAGGAGTTTGCATAGATCCACGTATATCTATATGAACAACATCTAACAGACCTTTTGCTGCATGCATATGGTTTGATCTAAAAGGAATCCTAGCTTGCTTTCCAAAGATGCAATTATGATAGACAAGGAGATCGACCTTACCTGAAGGATAGTTGAGATCGAGAACCATGGATTGTCTAGACATGTTCAGAATAGATGCATAATTCAAGTGTCCTAAGCGATGATGCCATAATAATGCTTTATTGACTAGAACAGAGATTTTCAAGGCTTGACTAGACTCAGAATAACAATGTGCCAATATAAGTAATTATGCCTCTTGCCGAGTGCTAGGATCTTATTACTCCTATCGATAATTTTGCATTGATCAGATTCAAATTCTATCTTATGACCTAAATCTGTAATTCTACATGTAAGACCTTTGATAGTAGTTTGAATTGATCATGTTGGAATCGCAATCTTACAGTACTTTCACCTTCAATAGTGTGAGTACTATTGTCACCAAGATGAACAAATTTCTTCGTGCTGTAAGGCATGTAGGAGTTGAAAATCTCACGTTGATTGGTCATGTGTTGAGTTGCTCCAGAATCAAAAAAACCATGAATCATCCAAAAATGTGCTTTGGTCTTTGACCATGAATGAGCCTTCGTCAACTTCGACCTAGAGAGATGATGAAACTATGTTTTCTGTTGATCAAGTTGCTTGGCTGCATTCTTCGCTTGGAGAATTCGGCAATCCTTGATCTCATGGTTATTGTGGACATCTTGAATGTGAATAATTTTCTTCGTAGATGTAACTTAGTAGTTACGTCTCTCACATCATATAGTGAGTTCAGGATGTCCCAAACATCTTTTGAAGTTTTAGCTTCAGCTATGTGTCCAATCTATGTATCTGATATATTGAGAATAAAAAGCATGAAAGCTTAACCATCCTTCGATTGAGTCTTCTGTGTTGTCTTCAGATTTTACTTATGTACCTATAACAACATCTCATAACTTGTTGGCGATTAGCAAGGTCTTCATCTTAAATTTTCACAAATGATAATTGGATCCATTCAGCTTGTCTACAGTAAGACCAACTTTACTTTGAGAATCTATCTGGAACTTAGTCTGTCAATTATTGTATCGATGATGCTAAGATGTATTAATGCCAATAACAGAAAATCAATTCTCTGATACTGCAAAGATGAAAGGAACTGAAGAACATGATATCAATTTGATATCGTGGAAGATATCATGTATTAGAGCTTTGCTATGATATCAAAAGTATTAGGCCTTGATAGAGATCACAAGTCTGATACCGTGATGGTTCAGATAGAGAAGTAGTGATCTAGCACTGATACTATAATAGAATGCTTTGATACCATGTCGGAAAGAGGTATGTTAAAGATAGGTCAAACTCGAAAAGAAACGAATCAAATGAAAAATATTCGAACGACAAGAAACAAAAAATATCGTGTGCATCGGAATAAACTATCTTTCTCTTTATCTATGCCTCTTACCATTACTACCCGTAGCTCAATCATTACTGGGCTCAGATAGACATATACTGATGACATATACCAAGACTCCCAGTACATTGCCTCTTATCATTACTACCCACAGCTCAAGCAAGTATTTAGATGCTACCATATGGGCTAGCCATGCAGGCTTCCATGCTCCTTTTCACCAAGGATTTGCAAGATATGGCCATCCTCCACCGTTATCTACATGTCTTCATTGGTCAGACCTGGGAGAAATCATAACCAACTATTGTCAGAATATGAACATTAGACATAAAGATAGCTCCTACATCGACAAAGTTAGATAAAAAAGATAATAGCTCCTGAATCTACATCTGCTGATTGCATCTTGCAAAGTAGTTGTATCTAATATATCCAACCACGTCAATCGCAAGCTAATCAAGCATTCCACTACATGCGCATGAGTGCCAAAGTCCAAAAGTAGAGTCACAACCATAACTATCAATCTGCCTCATATTTTTCTACTACGTGATTTCAGAAAATTACCAAGAAGCAGTGAGTTGATATATGAGGGTAAGCCTCCTTAGTGAGCTACTTTAGTGTCTTGGCTAATAAATGAGTTAAACGGTTGGAAAAAATAATAGTACACTGTTGGAAATGCAGCACTTGCTTTGCCAAATTGGATTGCTCCTCTTGTATCTACTTTTTTTTTGTCTAAAGTGTTCATTACTTCAATGTTTTTAACGCACTCCAATTATTTACACACCACTAAATTGTAGCTTTCAGAAGTTTATCGTTGCATTTACTCTCTTGTAAAGGGAGCTACCATTATGAACCTATTGAAAAATCCTTGTGAGCTAAGTTAGGCCATTATCAGGGAACTTGTGCCTCTTATGAGTGAGAGAGAGAGAGAGAGAGAGAGAGAGAGAGAGAGAGAGAGAGAGAGAGAGAGAGAGAGAGAGAGAGAGAGAGAGAGAGAGAGAGAGAGAGAGAGAGAGAGAGAGAGAGAGAGAGAGAGAGAGAGAGAGAGAGAGAGAGAGAGAGAGAGGAAAAAGAAAAATGAATGAAGCAGCTAATCTATCTGTTTGCAATTCGATGATATTGTAATTAGTTAGCTTAGCCAATTTCACATGAAGAAATTTAGGTGAGGGTGTCAGCAGAGATAGGTTCACGTTATTTTTTCTCTCTCTTGTGTATAGAGAAGAATTGTGCCTTTGTGAGCTACTGAGAGCAGCAACATTTGAGAATTCATACATCACAATTTGCGATCATCCTTCCAGCAGGCAAATAAGAAGGCAACAGGAGGATCGTAATGGCAACACTACTTAGCTGGTTGGATGTCAATCAAGGATGTAGTATGATGGAGTCCAATTTTGTTATTAACAATATCTAGGATCTGTTTTTTTTATGAGTGCATTGATCGGATTGCTAGAGGCCCTATATGTTATATAGGCAGTATTCCACTACTGTAGATGGTAAGTAGTAGTGCACTGCACCATATAGCACCCTCTATTCATCAGTACAATGGTACCATAGCTAGCAGGCGTTCCACTTTGTAGCAAGACTTTGTGCCATTATCAATTTTTTGCACAATCGTTGCTTCCAATTGGAGCTAGATCACATGCATCAACCCCCTCTCTTTGTTTCACCTCCATTCATCCCTTTATCTTCACAACACCAGCAGGTACGAGATACACGCTAGAGTACCAATCAATAGGAATAGAGAAGCCGATCGATGCCCTCCTAGAGCACATTAAGCACTGCCACACCACCGTCGCTGCCCTTCCAGAAGCACTTCATCTCACATATAACGAGCTCCGGACCCTCTACTATGATTGCCATCAATACCACCTCGCCACCCTCATCAACTGTTATAATGCAGCCTTGCCACATTACAATGCCATTGTTCAAGATCCATCCATCAGGCATCCATGCCAGATCTATGACTTTTCATTCAATTGAATCCGCATCCACCTTCGACTATCAGGAGCTCCAGCTCTCCTTTCCACATTTTGACCTCCAAACTGGCGGAGACCTCACCTTCGACCAGGATCTTCAGTACGTCTCATAGGCAGAAGAAATAAGCTCCCTTAAAGTCAATCCTAACATGTGTCCTCTCGAGTTCACAACTCCTCCTCGCGCCACCTCTCCACTCGCGCTACCTCACCACCTCACGCCATTCCACTCCCTCTCGTTTCATCACCCCCCACCACCTCTTCGCCCCCCAAATCTGATCCTCCATCCACTTCCATCGTTTCTCCATGGCCCTTCGACAACCTTCCTGATCTTGTGGTGGTACACAAACATTGGTACAACAAAGTTTTCTCGGTACCTGATTTAAAGCAGTCGATGCTCTTCATCCAAAAATATTGGGATAGTAAGACTAGAGGCGGCTATACATTATCAAGAAAGCTCAAGGAGATCCTAAAGAAGAGCCAGATGATATCATATAACTTCTGCAAGCCTCACAATGCTTTTTGCATTTTTCCAAGCTCTTGGGGAGGCCAAGTGCAGGCTCCTTTGCACACATGGATTCCATAGCTTTGAAGTTGGGGTGGCCCAACCTTTTGTGCCATTGATACATATTGGTGATCTCCACCTTTGCCATGTTCACACTCTCCATTGCAACATTAGCATCTAATTTAAACAATCTACTTTATTTAAATCCCTTTGCTATGCATTCTGTTAGAATTAAGCAATTTTCACATGGTTTTTGATGTATTTTGACATCTATGTGAATCCACACGTGTGAGGACCTGTCCACACGTGTGAAATGACACTTGTAATATTCAAATCCATTTTGATTAGCTTTCATTTGAGTCTAATATGACATCTCCTAAATTATAGGAGTTAGGTCCTACATTGTAGGAATCTAGAAGGTCAACACAAACCACCAATGGATGATGTGGCAAACTTGATAGATCTTATCCAAAGTGGATATGGATGAGTACAATGAGCTGTCCCACACATGCTGGATGCAGCTTAGAGAGAGATTATGGTGATTTGGTACTTGATCCATGATGGATCCATTGTTGAGCGAATAATGAGAAATCTTGGTTTGTGAAGCAATCTTTGTTTTTTGCTCTCTTAAGCACTTTCTTTGTGGATGAATGCTTAGTAAATGATAAGTAAACTATTTCTCTGTTATCAGGCCATAAAGTAGCTGTACTTCACACGTGTGAATCCGTGGATCATCTTTTTTTATTGTTCTTGCTTGGAATCACAAAGATTGTCAAGTAGAAGCTAGATTTGGAAGCTAGTCTTGATATAGATCAAGATCCCAAGCTACCAATCACTCTTTGTGATCATTTGTAGATCAATTTCAGTCCTTAAACTCTGAAATTTGACATGGTATCAGAGCCAAGTCAAAGAGCTTAGTTGATGATCCAAATATCTTCATTTTGGTGAAATATTTGGTGCTAGATTCACTTTGAAGGAGGGCGACCTTTTCTAATAGTTTACTTGTGATGTTGAGGTTCAGATTAGTGTGTAAAGTTCATATGTACTTATCACACGTGTGAGAGGCTGCTGGAGTTGTACTTTCACCAAAACTTTGTATTTTCTCAATATTTGAGCTTCAAACAAGTTGTGTAGAGTGAAACTAGTGATGTGCTTATGAAAAACCATTGTTTCCATTATAGATTTGATGAGTGAATGGTGTTAGAATCTTATTAAACCTACAAATCCTTGAGAGAGAGTTTGAGGCTTATGTATTTTATTTCAAGAGTGAAACTAAAACCAATTCTAAACACCATAGGAAGGCATTGGCACTTCCAAAAATCAAATCCAAGGTCCTAAGTGAATATATTGTGTAGAATACACTTTCCCAAATCTTTTTGAGCTCAAGATCATTATAGATCTTGCTTCTTGAGTCTAGTGAGATTCAAGAGAGTAGCATTTTAGCTAAATTCTCTCTATGTTCCTACACTCACTAAGAATTTGTTAATTGTAGGACAATTGATGGATGATGGCTTAGATGTCCATTTTAAGCAAGGTGTTTGCTCCATAATGATGAATAATACTTGCATTGTAAAGGGATTCAATCAAGGAAGGCTGTTTAAGCTTGATGCTAATGTTTTTCTTGGAAGTGTGAACATGGTGAAGGAGGAGCTCAATCAAGTGGAGCATTGGCATAAGAGGTTGGGCCACCCCAACTTCAAATCTATGGAGATGCTATGCACCAAGGATCTTGCTCTCAGCCTTCCAAAGACACTCTCAAAGTGTGGAAAAAGTTTGAAGCTTGTAGCCTCTCAAAGGCACACAAGCTACCTTTTGATATCTCTTCCACTAGATCTACAAAAGCATTAGATCTTATTCATAGTGATGTGCACTCTTTTTCTCAAGAATCTAATGGAGGTGCATCTATGTATGTATCTTATATTGATGATTACTCTAGATACACTTGGATTGAACTTTTGGATTCCAAAAGTAAAGTGTTTGAAGCTTTTGTTAAGCTCAAAACTCTAGTTGAAAATCAACTTGATGCTAGAATTAAAGTATTGAGAAGTGATAATGGTGGAGAGTATATCTCCACCAAGATGATAGAGTTTTGTAAATCCAATGGCATTAAGAGAGAACTTACATGTACTTATAGTCCTCAACAAAATGGTATAGTCGAGAGGATGAATAGAACACTATGTGAGTGTGCTAAGGCTTTAAGGTTAGATGCATCTCTACCTAAGTCCTTTTGGGAAGAGGCTATTATTTGTGCAATTTATTTGTGTAATAGATTGCCATGTAAGCCCATTGGAGGCAGAATTTTTGAATCTACTTGCTATGTTTTTCAAGCATTAGATACAAGAAAAAAAGATGATTCTACTTCTATTAAAGGGATCTTTGTTGGTTATGCTGAAAATAGCAAGGGATATAGAGTCTATAATCCAATCACTAAGAAGATTTTAGTGAGTAGAGATGTTACTTTTGATGAAAGTAACTACTACAAGTTGAATGAGAAAGATTCTAATCCATCTTATGTCAAGGATCTTGGAAGTTTGAGGAGGAGCCTACATGTGATCAAGATCTTGAAGATCCATCTCAAGATTCGAGGACTCCAAGGAGATCTACAAGAAGGAAGGCCAAGAACTCAAGGCTCACCTATGTTGACAAAGGTGAACAAAGGGAAGATATACATTCACTTACCTCTTACACTTTTCTAACTTCTATGTTTGATGAGCCAAGTTGTTTTGAAGAAGCTATGGAGTCACAAGAATGGAGGGATGTCATGCAAAAAGAGTATGATGCTCTTATGGAGAATCATACATAGAAGCTTGTGGATCTTCCTCAAGGAAGAAAGCCACTTGAGTGAAAATGGATCTATAGATTGAAGTACAATCAAGATGGGAGCATCAAAAAACACAAGGCAAGGGTAGTGGCAAAGGGGTTCTTGCAAACAAAGGGAGTAGATTTTGATGAAACTTTTGCTCCTGTTGCTAAGCTAGTTTCCATAAGATTGACTATTTATCTTGCAACTACTTTCAATTGGCCTCTATTTCAACTTGATGTGACTAATGCTTTTCTCAATGGATATGTGGAAGAGGAGATTTTCATGAGGCAACCTGAGGGCTTCATCAAAGAAGCTCAAGAGGAAAAAGTGTGTTTGTTGCTAAGAAGCCTTTATGGGCTTAAGCAAGCACCTAGAGCTTGGTACTCTAGGTTGAATACCTTCTTGAACTCTTTTAAGTTTGTTTTAAGTGCTTATGATCCTTCTTTGTACTTAAGATTTAATGATGGTAAAATCATCATTCTCATTTTGTATGTTGATGACATTATCCTTAATGGAAATGATCTTGATGGTATACAAGAAGTGAAAGTAGCATTGTTTAAGGAGTTTAAGATGGTGGATCTTGGTAATCTTCATTTCATATTAGGAATAGAAGTTTCAGAGGCAAGGATTTGAGTTTTATTTGTCAATCCAAATATGCTTCCTCTATCTTAGAAAAGTTTGAAATGAAAGATTGTAAAGGAGTAGAAACTCCTATGGAGCAAAATGTAAAAGTTTCCAATGTGATGATGAAGCAGCCTTTGAGGACATCACACTATATAGGAGACTTGTAGGCTCCTTGATCTATCTTATTATAACTAGACCTGATCTAAGTTATAGTGTAGGCAAACTAAGCCAATACATCTCGGCCACCAAGAACTTTGGCATTTCATATGATGGATCTAATCTTGCCTTAAGAGCATATTCGAATGCTGATTTTGCAAGTGATAAGGTGGGTAGGAGATCCACAAGTGCTTTTGTTACCTTCCTTAGCAATGGCATAGTGTCTTGGCTTTCCAAAAGGCAAGATACTATTTCTCTATCTTCAACCGAATTGGAATACAAGGCACTAACATCCACAACAAAGGAAATCCTATGGTTGAAGAGGCTTTTGGTGGAATTGCAAGTCATGGAGGCCGAGGAGCAGCCAACAATATTTTGTGACAACCAATCAAGCCAAGCATTAGCAACCAATTTCACATTCCATGCAAGGAGCAAGCACATAGAGATTGCTCACCATTTTGTGAGGGAAAATGTATCATGTAAAAATTGAGGAGTGTTAGAATTAAGCAATTTTCACATGGTTTTTGATGTACTTTGACATCTATGTGGATCCAAACGTGTGAGGACTTGTCCACACGTGTGAAATGACACTTGTAATATTCAAATTCATTTTGATTAGCTTTCATTTTAGTCTAATATGACATCTCCTAAATTATAGGAGTTAGGTCATAGATTGTAGGAATCTAGAAGGTCAACACAAACCACCAATGGATGATGTGGCAAACTTGATAGATCTTATCCAAAGTGGATATGGATGAGTACAATGAGCTGTCCCACACATGCTGGATCCAGCTTAAAGAGAGATTATGGTGCTTTGGTACTTGATCCAGGATGGATCCATTGTTGAGCAAATAATGAGAAATCTTGGTTTATGAAGCAATCTTTGTTTTTTGACTCTCTTAGGCACTTTCTTTGTGGATGAATGCTTAGTAAATGATAAGTAAACTATTTCTCTGTTATCAGTCCGTACAATAGCTGTACTTCACACTTGTGAAGCCGTGGATCATCTTTTTTTATTGTTCTTGCTTGGAATCACATAGATTGTCAAGTAGAAGCTAGATTTGGAAGCTAGTCTTGATATAGATCAAGATCCCAAGCTACCAATCACTCTTTGTGATCATTTGTAGATCAATTTCAGTCCTTAAACTCTGAAATTTGACACATTCATCATTCTTAGAGATGGAACAAAATCCATGCTTTAATTGTACATTACTTGCCATTTCCATTCTAGTTTCTAGCAACAAAACTTGCAAAAAATGGATTTGTATTTTGGTCAAACACTAATCTCTTGTACTTGGCTCTGATACCATGTTAAATTATAGTACTTTAGGACCCTAAATAGATCCACACAAGATCCACAAGAGTGATTGGATGTTTGCTAAACAATCTATTGCAAAAATTAGACACAAAAATTGATCAAGAATAGCAATTTTGCACTTAACAATCAAGAACAATCATAAAGCATTGATCAAATGTGAAAATTCGAGTTCACACATGTGAAACACAGCCTATGGTATGGCCTAAAATAGAGCATGGAAGTAATAGCACTTTGATTGCATTTGGATCATAAAAACTCAATACAAATGTGGAGTAGCTCGAGATTGCCAATAAACTCTCCAAACTATTCAAGAGTGTTTACTATGGAGAGCTCACTACATAGAAAAGCCTCTTCCTTTGTACAGTTAGATGAATTTCTAGCATGTAATAAGGAAGTTAACTTGGCTTTCTTGCCCTAATTTGCCAACCTAGCCTCATTCCTAGAGTCATGCCAAGTAGGTGGCTAGTTGGTCAATTTCCTCCACAAATCTAGGATTTAGGTCCTATAAACTAGGAATCACTACCAAATTGACTTGACCTACTCTTTAGACTTGATCTAACATACACTAGGATATGTTTCCCACAGGCCTCCATGGCCTCACACGTGTGGGACCCACTTATGTACATAATTTACATTATTTGACATAGCTAGATTTGCCAACATAGGCAAGTTTTCACAATAGGCATGTTTTCCTTAGTATGAACTCATAGGTCGATGCTAGGAATCGAATCCCAAGTTCAAACTTTCTTTGTAATAAACTTTTTTATAAAGGCTCTTTCTCTATTGGTTACTTTTTGCTTTGAAAAATTTGATAGGTCTCTCTTCTTGTTTGAACCGTGGGCCAAAGTTTTTTCTAACTGATTATTACTCTTTTCACACACATGCTAGGGTTTTTCATACGTATTTTTATTATATTATATTCTGTTTGTGAAGTCTAACACTCTTACATAGATAATATGTTGTTTCGATGTACGTAGACATTGTACTTTTTGAGATTGTGATAGTGAAACAGTATCGAGATTTAATTCCAAGATTTGTACCCTAGATAAATCGATTAATGAGCCAACTATTGGAGAGATAGGAATATTTTGAGAGCTTTAGCTGATAGACTGAGTTAAATTATTGTAGAATAATTCTTCTATGTTTTTATTGATAAATTTTTACTTAAAAGTAGTGACTTTATCAACTAAAGCTTTTAAAATTATCAAGTAATTTTTAATTAATTTATTGATGTTTGGTATCATAAAAACTATTTTTGTTTTGAAATCTCATATCGTACATTGAAAATTACATTTTTTTTATAGCAACATAGTTGTTTTTTTAATTAAACTTGTATATTGCATAATGGATTCAAATGTTATTTCCAGCAAGAAGCTTACAATGCGCATGTCTATGCCAAAAATCAATCGAGACAAAAGTACTATAAGAGAAAAACCTAGAACCATGAATAAAGGCCGTAAGGACTCAAATACGGATCATGCAACAAAAGGAGTAACAAGTTATTCATTTACAAACTTTCCTTGGTACATTTCCTTGTCGTCACCATAGATGCACTCCCTAGATGGTGTATGCGGAGTGCACAAGGTGTTGAAACCAAGCACACCACACCCCACCTACAAGATAGTCTAGTCTTCATTACTAGTAAACCTAACCCAACGGTGATTTAGCTTTGCCATGAGAGCTTTAATTATAAGTTATTGTGATTACCGATGAACCTAATGCAGTGTGTGTTTTAGCTTTGCCATAAGAGCATAAGCTATTGTGATGATTTGCTTTAAGATGATTATAATACAATTTTTTTTTTCAATGATTAGATGTGTTGCTTAGTGCAAAGGTTCCTGTAATATATCAATCACCTAGCTATCAGACAAGATAATGAGTAAATTTGGGTTTTTGATAAAGGGCCAAGGGCTTTGGGGATCTAGGACAAGGGGTAGGAGGTTTAGTATAGGGTGTACGGTTGAGGGTGTAGTATATAAAATTTGGAGTTTACAATATGATATATGAGTTTGGGGTAAGAGGTTTTGGGTTAGGGGAATAAGAGATAGAGGTTTAGGGGTAGGGGTCTAGGAGAAAGGGTTTTGGATAAGGAGTAAGGGGTTCATGGTTTAAGATTTAGGCTTCGAGGTATTGAGTTTGGATTTAGTATAAGGGGTATGGCGGCTTAGGGATCTAGAGAAAGGGGTTTATGATTAAGGGATAGGGGTTTAATGGATGGAGTAATTTTTTTTTTAATTCGGTATCGACCTAAACTCATTTATTTGAACTTATTTCTTGCACTAAATTAAATAGAGTTGCAATTTCTAAAATTGTCTTTGGTTGCTTGTAGCAATTATCCCAGACTTTATTCATTATGTCTTATGACACATCTCCCAGTCAGAGATATGGTTGCAGTCGTGGGTCGTCTCATTATTCCTCTATGAGTGACGATGAGGTCCTCAGTTACATGATGGGATGCCACTCTCGCGGGCAAACAGATTCATGGAGAGAATGCAGGCTCGATGGGAGGCACGAAGTTCTAGTAGGATGGTCGACTACCGATCAACCTCCTCTTGCTCTAAGGAGATCCAGTCTCCACAACCGTCCGACCAAGGTGTTTTTGCTTCCCACAAGGCTCTCTTCGGTAGGAGCCCCTCCTCCCCGCATGATAATGCCAGTGCCTCTTCCTGGCATTTTCGGGAGAAGAGAGATCGTAGGAGGAGCCGCCTCAACAGCAGCTCCTATTGTGGAGGTGGTGACGATAATGTCGTGTCTCATGCAGCCTCGAGTCCAGCACATCCCTCTAGTAGGCCTCATCATATGGATTCCTTACTTCAAGAAACACTAACTCAAGAAGTAGCACACATATGGCACATGATACTACGACTCCTGCATCTGTCATACTTGAGTATCCCGACACCCCCATACTCACTCCTCACATTTTTTTCTCTTCGGCACCCACTGCCCAAGACTTCATTTCTCCTATGGGGACTCCATCGCATTGTAATCCCTCTTACCAGGTTGCATGGGATGAGCGTGAAAAGGCCGCGACGTCAGCCTTTGCTGAAATGAACATTTTTGAAGATGCGAAAAAATGCGATACTCTGACAAAATGCCTTAGAATTTGATTTACAGGGTGCCTTCGCTTTTCCTAGGGCAAATTCGGTAGTGTCGTCTTTTTCGCCTGTCACAAATCACGTGTAAAAAACACAGTGTCATGTTTTTCACCTTTTTCGACTGTGGAAATTTACTTGTATTTATGCAGACAGTCGAGTTTTTCGCCTATCTTATTTTACATGTAAATATGCATACTGTGCGACAACATGAGTAAAAATGCAGCATGAATGGAGGCAGATCAAAATAGGATTTAGGAGAGTAGAGGAGATAAATCCAACATTAACATCAATCTACCATCTACTATTGTGCAAATATGTATGAGAGCTCACTTGACAACAACACAAAGAACATATAAAAGAGTTTTGATAACAATGTAGAATAGTAGTGTTAATTTTTGTCTACAATCTATCGTTGGGCAAATATATGAGCGCTCATTTGGCAACAATACAAAGAACAATCAAGAGACTATTGGTAGCAATGTTTGCTCAAATTTTCACATTGTTATTGAGGCCCTAAGAGTGTCCATGGCATCTTTCTTAGTTACTTGCTTATTTTTCTTAATGCTGAGCTTTTCTATACGGAGTTATAAACTTGATGTAATGTTTAGTGGCATGCATGCAAGGTGTGGTGGACATATCCCCATTTTTCATACAGATACTATATATACTTGTATATATTAGGTTCAAGCTTTTTAGTAAAATTTAATGAAGTTTTCTTAAACTCAAACCTGCAATGAGATGCTTAAATTCTGTAATGTGGTATAAATTGCACTTTAAAGTTTAAACAATTATATGACCAAAGATGCTGCAAAGAAATTGAAAGCTCAAGGTGAGAAAGGAGACATGACGATTGTGTAGTGACCAATTGTGGAGTGAGAAAGGAGACGTCGACTGTGGACTCTGGAGTAACCAATTGTTGTTTTATTGCATTTTTTGACTTGGATAATGGGTTGACGAAAATGCTGAATACGCTTTACAGATTAAAAGATTTCGTAAAAGACAAAGTACCTAGATTGTAGTCGTCAAGTTTGGCTGTCATTCAATACGTGTCAAGATTAGGCATTTTGAATTTCATGGCCAACACTCAAAAGTAGTGCAAGAATGACCAGAATATGGTGTAAAATCATGACTAGTCTATCGACAAATATGTCATTACACGTCCGGAAGCTTGCAAGTATTCCCTCTTTCCAAGCCCTCTGGCTTGCATTGCATTGATTTTGTAGAATAATAATAATTGAATGCTGAATAGATTTTATCCGAGCATAAACAACACAGCAGTCTCTTCAGGCTTGAAGCATGAAACTGACAGCGTATGTATAATCTATCATAACATGTAAGGTGTATGTGGATCCAACAAATGGGCACGCGTTCTCAAAGAGAACACTTTGTTATGCTCTACTTATGAAGAAGTAATTGCATATTGCAAGGCCTTGGAAAAGAAAAACAATATTGGAGGATAAAGCACTGAGGGAGTCAGGGACTGTGGTATAAAAAAAGAACTCGGCAAAAGCGTTGGGACCGACTAAATGCATGCATCACGCCTGACTAGTTTGTGATGATGACCCATCCGCGATATGATAACCCCGGTTCCCACCGCCTCCCCCAGTCCCTTGACAAGGGTGCCGCTGGCGTACTTTCAGTATAACAACAAGCGTACATGTAGACCACGCAGTGTCCCAGTACTTGTGTTATGGAGAAGGAATTCGCAGCGACATGGATCATCGGAGGACAAGCCTTTCTTAAACAAAGCCGGACAGCCGGCTGGCCGCTGGCCCGCTGCTATGTTTCCTCTCACACCACTGCATCCACCTGTTGCAAGCCTAGGTGCAAGGAATCTAAAGGAAAAAAGCTCGTTTATTACAGTCGAGGAGAAGATAATCAGCTGCTACTGCCGCTGCGCCTTGTTATTTATACAGTTTTCTCTTTATTGGGCTGCGGTCCGGGTCGTACAATCTTCAGAATGCGTGACTGCAGCCTCATCATCATGGCCACTATCGATGCCTGTTCGTCTTCCTTCCTACTTGCTACCTCCATCTTTCATCCTCTCTCCACAATCCACATGCGCCATCGCCATCCTCCTCGATCGTTTCTCCTTCTACGTATTATATATATAATAATAGTCAATATATATATATGCATAATGGCAGGGTGACTCTTGAGTTTATTTTGTTACTGTTTTTTGTCATTCTTCCTGTCAATGTGTCAACTATAAACTTGACATGTGACAAGACTCTTCGTATACTTTTATCAATTTCATGTTTTTGTTTTTGTGTGTATGGAGGTAGTGGGTTCATGTACTTCTTTCCAAGAGGAATAGTTGCACATGTTTGTACATTTGGGGTTAGGTGTTTCCTTGTTGGGGCCATTGCAAAGTTCAACATATGCACAAGAGGTAAGGGTGTGAATCCTAGTCGTATTGCTATGTTCTTTTGCTCTTGTGTTGTTGCAAAGATGCAATGCATCTACATCTACATATGCCAAGTTTGCCTTACCTAGATTGCTTAGCCTCGGTTCATTGAAGCTCACTCTAGTTTATTCAGTGGTAAGGAAGGTCATGATATATATATATATATATATATATATATGTATGTATGTATATATTGATATAGGAAAGAGCAATTTCAAGGCAGCAAATAAGTAGTTTGTAGGGTAGATGCATTCAATTTCAATTGTCTTTGTAGGCATTCTCATTTATATCAAAAGTAAATTACTAGCTACATACCACCAACTATGTCATTGTGAAACACACAACATCGTGAAAGTGGCCCAACTAGTCTACTATGCTTGGAACACATTGCTGCATCAACATAAAACATCAAATGAGTAACTTGACGGTGTTTGTATGTCAATAAAATTTAAGAATTGATGTTTATGTTTTAAAGTTCTATTTGTATCTTGGAGATTAATATATAGAATTGTAATGCAGAAGCCCATTATCATGACTATCACACTAAATGATTAGTTTGAGTAAGCAATTATTTTGAGCAAGCAATGGCTTGTATAAGCCACTAAATTTGTGACTAGTAACCAAATGCTCGTTCCAACAAGATCAAATGCATGAAATGTACTAAAATATTTGCTTTTGCATGTCTCATTTTTCTTTCATTTGTAAAATGAAGAAACATATAGTTTCACATCTAAAATCTCATGCAAAGAATAATGTGGAGAGAAGTCTTGTCATCCCACTAGGCGTCATGATGTTTTCATGTTTCAGGTGGGTAGTTTCAAATGTGTATGTACTATTGTTGAGGTGATGCAACTCAACCTAGTAGTTAAGTTTGTCTTTTTATATAGTTGAGGTTACAATCTTATATATGTTTTGATATAATACTAGCTACATGGTTCACATCAATACCTCTACTAGATTGCACATCAAAGCTCTATTGAAATATGCAAAATAACAAAAAAATAGTCTATAGAACAATTGATATGATGCTTCAACTATTGTTGCCATATATGTCATTATGTATAAAATATTAAGTAGCAAATGATTGAGCTACATCATATTGCCTCATCAACCTACATTTTAAAACATGTAGCCAAAGGAAATTGCCATGGTGCATCTCAAGAGAATGAAATGTATATGAATACAAGTGCACTACTTGTATTCATATACATTTCCTTCTCTTGAGATGCAGGGCATTATAGATAGCCATGGCTATTCAGTTAGTTACTTATGTGGAATAATGAGAAATATACAAAACTAAATAGAACAAACAAATATCGTGAATTCAATCTGTAGTAGTATGAACTGAATAAGAAATGTGAAAATAAGCGAAAGCTTGGTAAGTGACATTTGTGCATTAAAATGTTTGGAATGATGCCTAAAAGATATTTATTTATAACAGAATTGTAGTATTACATCAATTGAAATCAGTGTTGCACATACGTCTCAAAATGAGGGTAGTAGCCTTCGATATACTATTTGAAACCATTTAACATCGAACAAAAAGATATATAGTCAACTTCTAATATCGGTTGTATGATTCCAACGTAATCAAGGTTGCTCTCAAACAAATTGGTATCCCTTAAATTATCGTGATTGGCTTGATGGAACCTTGCCATCGCCCCACACACAATCAAATGTTGTTCTCTTTTCATTGATGAGTTCAATGAAAAAGTTTTGTCCACCTAGACCAAAGGGTGGTATGTCGTGCTGGAAATGGTGAACTCAATGACCCTTTTTCGACAATCTCGAACTATCCGACAATCTCAAAGTATTCGACAACTTCAAACAATTTGAACTAGTGAACCATTTGACACATTAGACAATGACAACTATCAAACCGTTTGAACTATTGAATACTAAGCCTTGCTGCAATGAACACTACAATATTCTGGAGGATTTTTGACACCCTATTACCGAGGCTTTTATGAAGAATTTTTTTTGAAAAAAGACCGTGAACCTCGGTATACACCCTAAAGTATACCTCAGAACAAGATCCTCAATAATTGCCTCGGTATTCGAGGCTTCTTCACCTCATTTTTGTGTTGTTTATAGCACGGGTATACCGAGGGATATACCAAGGGCCCTTGGTATATCCCTCCCAACAAGCGATTGGCGACATGTCATTTCCAATGAATATACCGAGGGGCATCCCTTGGTATATCTCTATCAAAATGTGACTCTTTTCTGAGGGTTTCTGAGGGTTATTCTGAGGTTTAAAATCAAAAAAGAAAAACAATTAGGGCAAAATGGAGCCAGTAAACTGGCTCCATTTTGCCCTAAAAATAGACTCCATCCAACCCCAGGAGTGTTTTGCACCACTTCTTATGAAGTTGGTAAGCAAAATCATTTGTTCATTATTGTTAATAAAAAATTTTGCAAAATTTATTTGAGTTACATTTTAAGCACTTAGAAATTGATGAAGGAAACTTAAATTCATACATAAATGTTCCAAGTACAGAGATATGTTACAAATTGGATTATTGAAATATACCTAATTATAATCAGATCTAGCTGAGTTGTCCTCATCTTGGTCATTGACGTCGCAATCAGACTCATGTGACTACAATGCATGAGATTGCGACTGTGATACCTACATCCAATGAATATGATTCAGTTATCTGAGAAATGTGATGAGAGTGAATGTCAAACCACATGAATGTAGTGAAGTTAAAGTATATCTTGAAGCCATATATACCTCAGATCTAGAATATCCATCTGATTCAAGGCACAAGGAAGACTTGAAGTTTGTGAAGAGATGATTCCCCGAAAATCCAGATCGTGTCAAACAACAACGGGAGGCTTCTAAGAAGCTACAGGAGACATAAGAGACCATCTCACCTGGGTAGTGGTGGCCAAGTTTCTCCCATGGACATCGTTATAACCTTGACAAATGGCTCCATTCTATCCTAAAACTGGACTACATGCAATTGAAGATTCATGTAGAGGACTTAAGTTAAACAATTATATATATTGATACATAAATGTTCAAATTAAAAATATATATCAGAATGAAACGCCTACTTATTAGATCCAGTTGAATCGTCCTCATCCTCGCCATGTTCATCAGACTCATGTGACTGCGATGCATGAGACTGGGACTGTGATACATGTGTGCAACGAAGATGTGTAAATTTTGTAAGTGATGATGTTAGAGTGTCCGACCGAATGAATGTGGTGAAGTCAAAATATATGTTGAAACCATAATACATACCTCAGAATATTCATCCTAGTCAATTCTCACTCCTTGTCTCTCCAATAATTCGAGTAATGATTACAAGTTGTTGGAATATGCATACTTGTATTCCTCTTTTGTGGGAGAGCGCTTTACGACAGATTTCTACATGAACCGACAAATCGGTGATTGTAGTTTAATTTAAATAAATCCACAAATAAAATATGAATTATGACAGAAACAAGTTCAACTTATGGGTGGGGAGACTTACAAAATGGGCATGAAAAGAACCTTGGCCACCACTGCCTAGGTGCGAGGGCCATGCCATCTCCATTCGCTTTTTAGTTGTCTCTCTTTGTTGCTTGAAACGATCTGGATGTTCTCAAAATTCTTTCTTTGCAAAATTCCAATTGTCCTTGTGCATGTTGTATGGCCTAGATTTGCCAACTCTCACCGCATCTCGGATCTCTGATTTGCGGTGGCTCATCATGCTTCCCATGCATTTTCCCATCCATATTCGGTCAAATTCCAAATCATGGGAGGAGACTGAAAATTTTCTATACAACTGGTCAATGACATTATTCTTTTCCTCATCACTTTGTTTGCGCCAGTCCTTGAAAATGTCTCTGTTGAAGACCACATGCATGAGTTGCCTCATGTGAGTGATGATGCAACCACCGTGGTCATCCTCCACTATGTGCTTCTCTGCATCTATGTCATAGGATGGCAAGATGTCAACTGATAGAGAGGTGGCAAAGGGAGTGTTGAGAGGAGTGGGAGAGTTCACTACAAGGGGAATGATTTGGGGAGGAGTTTGAAGGTGATCACGAGAAGAGTGGGGAGGGATATGAAGAGGAAAAGGTTGGAGAGGATTTTGAGCGGGCATGTAACCAACAGGGATTTGAATGGAAATAAAAAATGGGTGGAGTGGCTTGGCAAGAGGGATCACGATGCCATGGAGACCCCATAGGGGGCGTGGATACTGAAGAAGGAAAAATGCGAGGAGAGAGTGTAGAGGTGTCTGGATAATTAGTTGTGACAGATGCAGGAGTCAAAGTATCACACGCCATCTGTGTTGCCTCCTAAGTTAGGGTTTTTCAAAGTAAGAAAGACCCACAATGAGGCCTGCTAGATGGATGTGCTGGACTCTCAAGGCCACATGAAGCACGACATCGTCGGCTTCACCGCCACAACAAGAGTCACCGTTGAGGCGACTTCTCCTACGATCGCTCTTTTTCCGGCTGGAATGTCGGGAAGAGACAGTGGCATTAGAGTGCGTAGGGGAGGGACTCCCGCCGGAAGGACCCTCATGAAGGGGGGAACACCTCGGTCGGAGGGTTGTGGGGACTGGATCTCCTCAGAACGAGAAGATGTGGACAACCTACCTGAACTTTGTGCATCCCAACAAGCCTGTAGTCTCTCCATTATCTCTCCTGCACACGAGGGAGACATCCCGTCCATATAACTGAGGACCTCATCGTCACTCATTGATGAAAAACGGAATGACCCGCGACTGCGGCCAGATCTGTGACTTGGAGATGTGTCATGAGACATTGGGAATACGATTTGGGATAATCTCTGCAAACATTAAAATATATTTTCAGAACATACAACCATGTAGAGTTAATTAGTGCAAGAAATAAATTCAAATAAATGAGTTAAGGGTCTAGGGTAGAACAAAAAAAGTGATTCTTTGCATTCAACCATAGTTGAATATATTATAGTACACCACAATAATTACACTTTATCATAAATAAATTAAACATTTCTACATGGTTTTAGGGCCAAATACATTTCAATTATATGACTAGTCAAGGTTCAAATTTACATAAGAAACTAGTTGCATCGAAAGATAGCTGGCAAATGTACAGATAAAAATGATAGATTTAAAAACATGTACACAAGTGTTTGTAAACATGGAAAGGCTAGCTATAGAGCCAAAACACTAGCTAGACCTATCCTATTCCTCCTCATTGTCTTCGCCATGTGGAGCTTGTTCTTCATGCACGTGCAAGACACATGAATTAGTCTTCCGAACAATTGTATGTGGGAGAGAATAGCAAGTTTAAAGAACATAAAATGGATTTGATGTCCTACCTGAGGAGCAACATCCCAATTTATACGCACGTCCTGCCTCTCCAATAACTCAAGTACTGCATGCGCACCATGGGAATATGTGCAAAAAGTACAAAAAGGACCAAGAGTGGATTCTAATCTGATCCTCAAAAGGGATTGGTTGTTAGATTACTTGATCTATCAATCTACTTGAGATTAAGATCAATCTAGATCAATTCTAGATACAAAATCCTAACAAGAACAATCATTGATTGAAGGTAGGTGTACTTCTGGTTTCACACGTGTGAAACACTGTTTGAGTACGGACTCTAACCTGAAAATCAAGTACATATTGATAGCACCTCAAAACAATCAAAACAAATGTAGACAAATGAAGAGAATCACTCAAAATTGCTTCCAAAACCAAGATTGGTGTCTCACATTGATTATGGTCAAATAAGCCTCTATATATACACTTTAGAAGCTTGAGGTACTGATCATGCATCAAATCTCACACGTGTGAGGATGCCTTGTCACCATCATGCAATTTGACACTTGGATCAAAACTTTTCATTTTGGGCATTTTTGGTCTATTTTCCTACTATATGGAGATCTTCATGGAAATCTTCTAGAAGCAAAAACTTGCCTACTTCAGCTATTTCCACACGTGTGAGATGTCCTCTACACATGGGATGTGACACCTATTCAAAATATTTGGCTCATGCAATCATTAGATTGGTGCCATGTGTCATATCTCTAGAAAACTAGTTTTTGGCCATTTTAGCCACTAGAACTTGAATTAAATCATATGTACAACATATATGATTATGGTACATGAAAAGTACACTAGTTTCACACGTAGGAACAGGCTCCACACATATGTGTCTATCTTATATACAAGATTTTTGGCCTCTACCAAGCTTATTTTTGCATTTTTCACACTCCTCAAGAATCTTGCTTGGTAAATCTAGCATAGATCTATCTATAACTCCAAGAGCCAATCTTAATTTTGTAAATGGATCTTTAGGCAATGCCTTCGTGAGTATATCAGCAATGCAATATGATGATGAAACATGAATAAGCTTGATCTCCTTTACTTGCACTTTCTCCCTCATGAAATGATGTGGAATCTCGATGTGCTTTGTTCGAGCATGGAAGACTGGATTGTTTGCAAGTTGTTGAGCTGCTTGATTATCACAATATATGAATGGTAGGTCTTCACCCTTGATCACATGTAGCTCCTCCAAAAGCCTTTTAAGCCAAAGAACCTCCTTTGTTGTTGTTTATATTTGGATTCTGTTGATGAAAGAGAGATGGTATCTTGCATTTTGGAAAGCCAAGATATAGCTCCTCCACATAAGAATGTAGCAAATGCACTTATGGATCTTCTATCCATCTTGTCACCTACAAAACTTGAGTCCGAATATGCTCTCAAACAAATATTAGTCCTTTCATAAACTATGTCAAAGTCTTTTGTAGCTGAGATGTACCTTAACACCCTTTTTGCTCCTTTCCAATGACATATTAATGGACTTTGCATGTATTGACTCAACTTGCCTGCACAAAAACTAAGATCTGGTCTAGTGATGGTTAAGTATATCAAGGAACCAATAAGTATTCTATAAGTAGTGATGTCCTCAAAGGATGCTTCATCACTTTCCTTAGAAACGTTTACACTTAGTTCCATAGGAGTTTCAACTCCTTTACAATCAATCATGCCAAATCTTTCTAAGATTGATCTAGCATACTTAGATTGACATATGAAGGTAAAATTATTAATTCTAGTGACTTCTATCCCAAGTATAACTTTAAGAAGTCCTAGATCTACCATCTTAAATTCACTAGACAAGGAAACTTTTACATTCTTGATGCCATCTAGATCATTTCCTGTGAGTATAATGTCATCAACATATAAAACTAAGATAATGATCTTTCCATCATTACATTCGTAGTACAATGATGGTCCATAAGAACTTACAACAAATCCAAAATAAGATAGGAATGCAACCTAGAGTACCATGCTCTTGGTGCTTGCTTGAGTCCATAAAGACTCTTCTTCAAGAGACACACCTTGTCTTCTTCTCCATCTTTGATGAAGCCCTCGGGTTGGCACATGTAGATTTCCTCTTCCAAGAATCCATTCAAGAAAGCATTTTTCACATCAAGTTGGAAGAGGTCCCATTTGAAAGAAGTTGCAAGACATATGATTAATCTAATGGTCACAAGATTTGCAACAGGTGCAAAGGTTTCATCATAATCTATGCCTTTGACTTGCAAAAAACCTTTTGCTACAAGTCTAGCTTTGTACTTATGAATGGAACCATATTGCCTCAAGAAAGTATAAGAGTTGAGTAGTTGAGAATCTTCCCTTTGCTCTCCTTTGTCACTATAAGTGAGCCTTGATGGCTCAATCCTTGTCCTTGTTGATCTTCTTGGCACCCTTGGACTTGGAGTAGGTTCCACTTGGTCTTCATCTTCATGAAGTTCCTCCTTGGCCATAGCATGATCTTTGACAATTTGAGTGTTGTTGGAAGTCACCTATCCTTTGGCTTGGAGAGATTCATCAAAAAGTACGTCTCTACTAGCAACAACTTTTTTTGTAATAGGATCATATGTCCTATAAGCTTTCTTACTTTCACTATAACTAGCAAAGATGCCTTTGAAAGAAGTGGCATCTTCCTTTTTCCTTGTTCCTAAAGGAATATGTACATCCAAAAACTTTCAAATCACTAAGATTTGGCTTTTTGCCAAACAATACCTCATAAGTTGTAAGTCCTTTAATGGCACTATTAGTCATTCTATTACAAAGAAATTTTGCACATAAAATGGCTTCTCCCCAAAATGAAATAGGAAGAGATGCATCTAATCTCATAGCTTTAGCACACTCACATAGTGTCCTATTCTTTCTCTCAGCTACTCCTTTTTGTTGTGGAGTATATGTACAAGTAAACTCTCTTTTTATACCATTAGTTTCACAAAACTCTTTCATCCTATTGGAGATGTACTCCCCTCCATTATCACTTCTTAATACTTTCAAGCTAATATTAAGTTGATTTTCCATGAGAGTTTTGAACTTTTACAAAGGACTCAAAAACTTCACTTTTCTTAGACAAGAGATAAACCCAAGAGTATCTTGATTTATCATCAATAAAAGTGACATACATAAGAGCTCCACCATTTGATTCATGTGAAAATGAATGAACATTCGAGTGTATAAGGTCAAGAGGAGAGTTAGATCTTATCAAAGATCTTTTGAATGGAAGCTTATGAGATTTGGAGAGTCCACAAGCTTCACAAAGCTTGCCACACTTGGATATGGTTTTGGGAAGTCCTCTTGCTAGCTCCTTTGTCACCGTGGTTTCCATATCTTTGTAATTAGGATGGCCTAACCTTTTGTGCCATAATTCCACTTGAGTGAGCTCCTCCCTTGCCATGTTCACACTTTCAACCATCACACTTTCCACAAAAAACACTTTAGCTTCTTCTTGTCCTTCTTGCTCTTGCCTTTGGAACTTGATGCTCCATCTTTGTTCTCCATCTCCATGTCTTGAGTCTTCTTCTTGCCTTTCAAAGAGAAGTTAGCATTTTCATCACCATCATTCAAAGATAAGGAACTCATCCTACTTTTGATATGAAGCATTCTACTCTCCTCACTAACAAGCACACTTTGAAGTTTTTCAATACTAAGAAGTGAATCTTGAATAGCAAAGGTTTGAACAAGATTGAAATTATCATCTCCTAATCCATTCAAAATGATTTGAAATAATTCATCATCTTTGATTTTATCATCTATAGAAGACAACTCCTTATTCAAAGATTTGATCCTAAAGACATAATTTTGGGCACTTTCACTACTTCCTTTCATGCTTTGAAGGATTTGATTCCTAAGCATGAGTATCGTTGAAGTGTTCTTGGATCCATAAATGGATTTTAATGAATCCCATGCCTCTTTGGATGTGGTAGATAAGATTTCTTTCAAAAGTTCATTACTTACATTCATTTATGTAATGCAACTCTACATCTCTTTTTGTACTTAACCAACTCAACTCCTCCTTGAGGTTCTACTTCCACCTCAAGTACTATGTCATAAAGATCATGAAGTACAAGCAAAGACTCCATTCAAACTATCCAAGTAGCATAATTAGTGGATGTAAGTCTTTCAGTAGCTTCAAGCAAAAAACCACCCATTGATGCCATTTTTTAATGTGAAAAAGCACTAGAAACTCTTATGGTTTCTCTAAGAGATCTGAACCTAAAGTCTTCTAGCAGTTTAGAAAGCCTATAGACTCAATCCTATCACTCATGAACCAATCTAGAATGATGGAAATTTAGATTCTAGTCTCAAACTTGCAAAATCACTCCTTAATCTATGATTTTTAGCAATTTCTCTCTTCAATTTCTCTCTTCAAACTCAAAAAATCAGAGAAGATCAATTAGTGCACCTGATTGAAGCTTCAATTTTAATTTTTTGGCTGATCTAATCCAAGAACTAATCAAGGGATTAGATTTACTATAGAAAATGCTTGATTTTGTACCAAAAATCACTCAAATTGGGTATGTGAGTCAAATTCTACAATTTTTTGAAATTTCTCAGTCAAAATCGGAGCTGTACGGCTTCACAAAGGGTTCCTACAGCCCACAACAAGATCTGGACCAAAAATTTTGAGGATAGCTATCAAATCCAACTTGCTACACAAAATTTGACTAGTTTTCAAAAAGCTGCTAATTTTGGCTTTGATTTGGATTAACCCTATCAATTTCAACAAAACCTCTTGTACTAGGCTCTGATACCATGTGCAAAAAGTACAAAAAAATACCAAGAGTGGATTCTAATCTGATCCTCAAGAGGGATTGGTTGTTAGACTACTTGATCTATCAATCTACTTGAGATTAAGATCAATCTAGATCAATTCTAGATACAGAATCCTAACAAGAACAATCAAAAATAGAAGATAGGTGTACTTTCTGGTTTCACACATGTGAAACATTGTCTGAGTACGGACTCCAACCTAAAAATCAAGTACACATTGATAGCACCTCAAAACAATCTAAACAAATGTAGACAAATGAAGATAATCACTCAAAATTGCTTCCAAAACCAAGATTGGTTCTCACATTGATTATGGCCAAATAAGCCTCTATATATACACTTTTGAAGTTCGAGGTACTGATCATGCATCAGATCTCACACGTGTGAGGATGCCTTGTCACCGTCATGCAATTTGACACTTGGATCAAAACTTTTCATTTAAAGCATTTTTGGTCTATTTTTCTACTATATGGAGATCTTCAAGGAAATCTTCTAGAAGCAAAAACTCATCTATTTCAGCTATTTCCACAACAACACCTGCCGTGATTTGCGACGTGTTTTGCGACATGAATCGCGAGCTTAATTTTTTTTTAATGTCCCGGACGTCCAAAAAACACGTCGTTACAAGGTCGTCGGAATCCGACGATTTTAAAAAATGTCGCATTACGACGGGCACAACGTGCCGGATTCTGAAACGTATTTTTCCGATCACGCAAACCTGATCTGACATGGACGTCGCAATGCGACGTATGACATGGACGTCACATTGCGACGTCCAAAGACGTCGCAAACACTCTAACGTGGACGTCGCAAATGCTCTGACGTGGATGTCACATTGCGATGTTTTCAAATTCAATCAAATTTCGACGTCTGTAAACACAGAATGATACCAAAATTTCACCGACGGATGTCCGAGGCCCATTCGACGTAGTTGTCGAATTCTGACGTCTGTTAACAAAATGATAAAAAATATGTCCAACGTTGATAGATCATTGCAAGTGTCTTGCGGAGACCAACTACCACCTATAATCGTTGATCAGCCAAAAGAAGACCTATAAAAGCAGACAAAGCAGCTAGAAGAACAAAAGAGAAAGATCCAAGAAGCTGAGGAGGAAAGGACAAAAGCTTAAGCAACAGATGAGCCAAATCAATCTTGATCAAAAAAGACTCTCTGGAGCAATGATAATTGGATCTCCTCCTGTGAAGCCCAAAGAGATCCAAAAGTAATGGATCAAAAGAAAGAGCTGCAGAAAAAAAAAAAAAGATGAAGACAACCGTGAATTTGCAAATAAAGCAAGCTCCTCACCCAGCAAGTGGTGGTCAAAGCTCGACATTGCAAGGGTCCAAGGCTACAACTGTAGAACTATCAGTTCCTTCACTCTACCACCAAGCCTTCATCATGTTTCCTTACCATTACCAAACCGTCCATCCAAAACTGTTCCTACCACCAATTTTTGATGAATCCATCCCCTTGAGACTGTTAATCAAAGTTTGTGCAACCTGCAGATCAAAGGTTTTCCTTGAGACCGAAACTTCAACTGAGAGAAGAACCACGAAAACACCCAGAGGCAAATGGAGGATACAGACCTCCCAGAAGATAGAATCTGCCAAGAAACCAAAGATGAAACCGTCAATGGCAGATACAAGTGACAAAACAAAGATACTCATGGAAAGCACTCGAGCATGCAAGTTGTGAAGTTGCTGAGAGCTCTCCAAGTTTGAGAATGTCAACCACCTATAGCAATAAGACATTCTGATCCAATTGCGACAATTTGTAAAAAACAGTTCTTGTGATAAAGACTGGTGACAATAAGCACTTGGTTTTATGTAAGCGAACAAGGATCTACACTTTTCCAAGTGACGATCGAAGATGCCAATGCAAAGCGGAACGACATCGTCCAATATGAGTTGCAGTGGGTCCTGCAACACATTAGGGGTGGGATGATGTTGGCTGATTCTGACGAATCCCCAAGATACTCGGACAGAGCAACTCAAGAGCACCTCTCACCTTAGACCGAGGAGGTCTCTGAGAAGACGAGACTAATGAAGACCGAGAGCCGAGTATGAGAGCCAAGAAATACTAGCTAGGAAAGACAAGTAACAACTATGTAAGCCTCATGGTGAATCCCGGAAGATGGAATGACCATGTAGGAACTAGTATTTCTAGGCAAATGTAATAAATGCAAGTAGACCTCTCTTAAAGAAAGTAGAGTGAGCCACCTTTTGATGGTGACCTCTAGTGGAGAGCATTATTCCACTTGTAAATCATGAAATGTAAAAATTCCACTAGGATGCCACCTAAGGAGCTCTCTTGCTTATTTAAAGGACTCCCTCTTTGTGAATAGGATCTTTTTGTGTATTGTATCAACTCCATGCTGAAATGAGAAGAGCCTCCATGAGTTAGATGCATCCATTGAGCTCCTTGATCATCATGGTTTTCTTGAGTGATGCCCCTATGATCATGCCCTTCCATTCATATTGTGTGTGGTTGTGGATTTAGAGTGGATTAGTTTTCTTGATTTCCTAGTTGTGGATTAGATTTCATGTTTTCTTGTGGATTAATGTAGGCGCCAACATTCAAGTAAACTGAATAGGCTAGAAATGTGGCATAAATCTTGCATTTTCTCTAACATTCTAGTTCTTGATGTTCTTGGGATGTCCAAGAATCAAAAGACTAGTTAGTTTCTTGATTCTTGGACTTCTAACATGCTGTAGATTAGTTCTTGTTTCTTCTTTTGTCAATTTATGCAAGTAAAGTAGTGTAGGATCAGATTTTAGTTCATTTTGCAGCAAAGTAGAAGTAGAATTTTATTGTTTGTTCAACGGATCTGCACACTGATATTATGGTTGAACATTTTGGCATGTATGAGTGGTTGTTGATGCATGTGCATTAGTTCAAGAGTGACTTCCCTAGATTGTCCTCTGACAGACAAGACATTTACTACATCGATATCAGTCTCTTCTGTCTGGTTTCGGCATTGAACTAAGAAAGAAACTAACATTCAAGAAATGCCAACAAGCCTCTAAACAGGCAAAAAAATAGTCCTTGTAAACAAGGAAGAACTAGTAAACAAATTCTATAGGCTCTGAAAATGTCAACAGTCCAAAACCACCCTTCCTTTTCTATTGGCAATTATATTGCCTTGAGGATCCACGTCATAATAAGGATTTGTGGATGACTCTTCGGTGGGGGCGGGAGCCGCGGCCTCTTGTGAGGGACCACCCTCATTTTGGCTAAGCATATTTTGCAGTTGTGTTCTTTGCTCGGGAGTTAATGATTCATATAAATTTTTTACAAAGTCTCCCGAGCTTTCACCATTGCCTGACCCCGACATGGTTACTACATTCATAAACATACAATACATTGCAATAAAACCTAATATATTGAAATGAAGTAGAAAAGAAAATCGATTACAGGACTTTAATGCATATTGGAGTGGGACTTTCATACCTGTGTTAACAAAAGAAGAGAGATATGCATGTAGAGCTCGAACCTGCACCAAGATTGGCACAAGAATCATGTAAGCGACAATGTATAAGAATAGGTATATCTAAAAATTAAAACATTAGAATCATACAATAATTTTATGTTATTTGTGTTTTGTACTTGTGTATATATGCAGTTTATCACAACGAGATGAGCAATGAAGACAGTACTCAAGTTAACAGGGTAAGTAGTAAACATGCATGTGTTCTTGTTCATAAAAATTTTGTTATTATAAGTTAAAATATTGTGCTAAAGTCACATGTACTTGATTTTTGTTTCTCGTAGAGAAACTATTTTCAAAATAAAATATGGGGCACATGCCTCAAGTGTGATGGACAAAAGATGTATGAAAGACGCATTGTTGAAAATCATTTGTGGAAGTTTGGATGAAAAGAAGAAGGTCAACCATCGAATTTGGAAGACGTTGAGGTTTGTTAATTTTATATGATTGTTTTTTATTATAATCTTCGTCAATCTATATATGTCACTTATGAAATTTGTTTCATGTGTGTAGCCAATACATCGAATGCCATTCCACGGAGTTGATCCATCCGTGTTTAGTTACAATCAACATCAAGTTTTGATAGACATGAGAAAACAAAGAATGAAACAAATTGAAGAGGCAAACACAATTGGAAAAGAGAATAATCAACTTGATTCTAATGATTATGATGATGAGGGCAACACGATGAAGCAATGCACGACATGTTTGAATCTTACTTTGAAACAAATGAAAATGATAATATGCATGCATCTTCTAATGAAAACGGAGATCATGAACAATTTGAGATGGATGAAGACGAGATTCTATTGCGCAAGGAGATAGACACTCCTCTATATCCTGGAGCATCCATTTCGAGACTAGCTACATCAATTCTTATTCTAAACCTTCAAGCAACATACAAATGGAGTGATCGTAGCGTGACATCTTTATTCGGGTACTTAACGCATAACACAACTATTATATTTTAGAGCATATTTACATTAAGTTAATTTTTTCTTTTCTAACAACTCACATTGCTCTTTTTTTTAGGTTGTTGCATCAAATACTTCCGAAAGAAAATGTGATACCTAAAACACGAAAAGAAACACGAAAGATGATGACCATGCTTGGAATGGATTACGACACAATACATGCATGTCCAGAAGACCATGTTCTATATAGAGGTGAGCATTCAGAAAAGCTTCAATGTCCAGTGTGTAACGCTTCACATTTTTGAGATGACGTACAAGGGGATAAAGTTCCACAAAAAGTGTTACCACATTTTCCAATTATCCCACAATTGCAACGTTTATTTCGATGTGAATCTTTGGCACAACTAATGGATTGGCATGTCAAAAATTGATCTACGGATGATGTGATGCGAGTACCAAGTGATTCACTTGCATGGAAACATATTGAAGACCAATGGCCCGAGTTTAAAAACGAACCTCGTAATTTGAGATTTGGCCTTGCTATGGAGGTGTAAATCCTTTTAGCGTTCAAGCGTCAACTTGGTCCACATGGCTAGTTGTGCTAGTTAATTACAACATACCTCCATGGTTGAGTATTAAAACGGGACACTTGTTATTGGCTTTATTGATTCCAAGAAAGTACAAGGCCAAGAACATGGATGTGTATCTTGCACATTTGATCGATGAATTGTGCATTCTTTGGAATGGTATTCACACTTACGACATCTCGAGACCTTTACAACAACAAAACTTTGTTGTTCGTGGAATTCTAATATGGACGATGCATGACTACCCCGGTTTAAGCGAATGTTCAGGTATCTATATAATGAATCTAATCTGTTTTAGGATTTAACGTTTGAGTATATCTAACTAAGCTTATGTTTAATTTGGTTTACGAACTATGCATGTTTAACCACATCGGGTTACAACGCATGTTATATTTGTGGACCACTTTTGGAGGGTCGACATAGCACAAATATGTTAAAAAAAGTGGTGTATGAAAATCATCGCAAATACTTGCCGCCTGATCATCCTTTTTGAAGGTTGGATATGCAAATTTTTGGAGGGCGAGGAGATAATCCTCTAACTACACCACCACCCCCATGCATGGGAGTAGCGGAATGGCATGGTGAATGGCTTAAACATCACGACGTTAATTCTTCATGGAATGAATCCATTCATGGTATGAAACGGTTGTCTATTTTTCATAAATTACCCTATTGGAGGAATTTATTGATAAACCATCTATTGAATCCTATGCACATATTCAAAAATGTCAGTGAATCCTTATGGAACCACAACATTGGCATAAAAGACAACTCTGCAGCTCGTAAAGATCTACAAGCGGCCAATGTGAAAAGAGCCTATTGAATTCAATACAGCGAAGGTGGAGATGAGATTCTACCTAGCGTGCCGTGAATTCTTACAAAAGAGCAACTCTCATATGTTAAACATGTCATAAAACAAATGAGAACTCCAATAGGCTATGCACATTCTTTATGCAAGTCATTTACCAAACATGGTAAAATCACATGATTGGCATAAGATGTTGCAATTCATACTTCCACTTTCTATTCGAGGTCTCTTCAACGATGACGTATGAAATACGCTTTATAATTTGTCATCGATGATTAGGTTTATATATATTTTTAAGCACTTGTATAAATATGTGATATTTCAATTTTTTTATGTGCTAAACAACCTAATGTACTATCAATCTTGCAGGTGGATTTCCTCAAAAGAAATAAAAAATAGTGAATTGGATTCCATGAAAATCCAAATGATTGAAATGGTATGTTTGTTGGAAAGAGATTTTCCAACTTCCTTTTTGGATATACAAATTCATCTTCTAGTGCATTTGGTCGAAGAAGCATCAATTGCAGGACCTGTGCACACGAGATGGATGTTCTACCTTGAGCGCTTTATGAAAGTTTTTAAGGGCTTTGTGAGACAAAATGCAAGGCCAGAAGGTAGCATTGCAGAAAGTTGGCTTGTACATGAATCTTTGTTTTATATCACCAAAATAATCTCACAATTGCATCCAGCAAGTCCAAAAATGTGGTGTGAAGAAGAAGATGAACGTGTTAAGGGTGAAGTACCACAAGAAAATGGTGTGCAAAAAAGACTTTCACCTTGATTAAAAGAGAAAATTGACAATTCATATTATATAATTTTGGACAAATGGAAAAGTGGATTTCAATTGTAGCATTCAACTTGTACAATTTTGTATTGGGCTCCCTTACTCCATCCACAATAACTTTGAACTTTTGGTTCACATCCTTCACAAAGCAACGATCATGGGCGATTTCTACTTTCAACTTTTGATCAGTAATGACTCCAGCAAAAAGTAGATTGTTCTTCAAACTTGGTACGTAAAGTACATTCCTGATCATCCTACTTTTGCCATCAGGTAGTTGGATTGAAACGGTGCCTATCCCCTTGATCTTGCACACATCGCCATTTGCTTGTAAAACAGACGTTCCATTATCCAACACTTTCAAGCTACTGAACCAATTCTTGTTACCTGTCATGTGTCTTGTGACTCCCGAGTCAATACATCACACTTGATCATCTTGATTAGATGACAATGCAGATATGAAGATGTTTGAGTCTTCAATCTCACCCTCATTGACAAGGTTACATGCTTGCTTTGGTTTCTCCTTGCCTTGTTCCGCCAGGAATTTGTGACATTCACTTTTCTAATGGCCCTTTTTACCACAATGGAAGCACTTGCCTTTCTTCTTGGTCTTACTGGAACATCCCTCATCCTCTTGAGTCTTGGCAAGTTGTGCTTAGACTTCTTCTTGCCCTTGCCCTTGCCTTGTTTTTGGCGTGTCGCAAGTGCCTGGTCGTCAATATTTTGACGTCTATCTTTCACCATTTCTCACTATTGTTCTTCCTGCATCAAGATTCATGTGAGCTCGTCAAAGGCTGGCAATCTTTCCCTTGATCCTATTCTGCTCACAAACATCTGATAGGGTTCTGCAATGCCGCACAATGCATTGTGCACCAGCTCCACATCACGTATGCGCTCACCAATAGAATGCAGTTCATCCCTCATTGTTTTGATTCTGGTCATATACGTCTGAATGTGCTCTCCTTGTTCCATTCGGGCACTATTCAGCTTTGACTTCAGAAACATGATTCTTGACGGATTTGACATCTCGAACTACTCCTTTAGTACATCCCATGCCTGTATGGGTGTAACAGCATCACAAATGTGGGTAATGATGTGATCCTTCACTGGCAAGTTAATGAAGGTCAAAGCTTTCCTCATCTTTTTGTCGAACACTTTGATATCCGCTTCATTTGGCGATCTTCTCTCATCACCTGTGACGACTTCCCACACATCTTTCTCCATCAGTATGTTTTTCATTTTGAATTTCCACACTGCATAGTTGGAAATCCCGTCCAATTTGCTACTTTCACTCAAAATGGACTCTCCCATGTTTGCCATCACAAAATTGCTTGAAACTTCTACCGTAGGCTAAAAGCAGTATGTCGAGGCCAACTGTGATGTCAGAAGTTGAAAATAATGACCTGCACTTTTTCTCTTACCAGGCCACTTTTTTTTGAACTGTTTCTTCACCTTGAAGAAACTTCACACTTCACTTGT
The DNA here is from genome assembly GCA_029204225.1 of Diphasiastrum complanatum. NCBI lineage: Eukaryota > Viridiplantae > Streptophyta > Lycopodiopsida > Lycopodiales > Lycopodiaceae > Diphasiastrum > Diphasiastrum complanatum. Next base: position 584,682 of record CM055111.1, on the reverse strand, counting down.
GAAGGGACCCAACTCCAATTTCAGTATAAAATTTTTTAATGAAGAAGGCCAGAATGCACTTCAATTCTTCAGGGCCCTCTTCAATTGAATCCAATGGTGGCTTTTAATCCTGCAGCTTACATTTGTCTCCCCACGCTCAACTCATCATCGATTAGACGACTATCCGCGATCTGGGACTCTAAAATCGACTCTTCCAGCCGCGGATTCCCTCGAATACACTATGATGTCCGCTGCGTTGGGCGCGCGTGAGCTGTCTGCTCTCTCACGGCTTCCTCCTCCTCTAGCTTACCAGTTATGGCTGCCCTCAAGGTATTTGGATTACTTCACAACTGAAGCGCGATTGTCCACGACCACTTCAGACCTTATTCGCACTGCTAGGGCTCCCTCCTCTGAGTTTTTACAGGTTGCAAAATGGTTCAGAATAGAGAAAAATCTCTGATTTTGTGCTCCCAAATCCCAGACCAGGGTTTTTCACACAAATCTCTTCATGGCTTCCAATTCACAATGTTCTGATAGGCCTATCCTCTTGCTTTGAGGTCGCCCTACTACTAGAAAAAAATAGTGAATCGAGCAAAATCTATATGGAAAACCTAGAATCTTTATACATCAACTAGTAGAATGTAACCTCTAGAATAATGAACAATTTTTTTCTCCACATTGTAGTAAGTGGTTTAAAAAATTGGCCTACTCCAAGTGATTTGACCTAAAATGATGCTTGGATCTCAAAGATCCACTTTATATACTTGAAAATGCATGATTTGAGCTAGACTCCACCTCCAAATCCACAGAATTTATGGCGCTCCCAAATTTACCTCTAGATTTGGAAAATACTGAAATTTTGGCCTGCAACCTAATTTGATACCATGTGAAAAAATCAGATCCAAAATATACTTAATGGATCTCTAAGATCTTGACCAAATTTGGTTGCACATCTAGATTTAGCTACAAGATAGAAATCACCATTTTACACATGCTAGAATTGAATAAATCACCAAGATCTAATCATAAGCACTAGATCCAATATGGTATTGTCCCTGTCCACACAACAATAGTAGAATACTGTCCTTTACACATGTGGATGCAAGATCAATAATAAAAATGACATTCTACACACTAGAAATCAAGATATATTGAGATATACACATGAGATGGACATACAATCAAAAGAGATGAATTTTCCACATAAAATGCGAATACAAAGATAATTTCTCCATGTTGCTATTGCTATTTGTAGCTTCCAAAATGTCAATCGCCCTAAAACTTGCCCTAAATGGTAACTTCTTGGTACTTCATCAAATAACCTAGAAATTATAGTCTAGATGCAATGTATCAAACCTAGCCAAGTAGAATGGGTCTAAATGTGCACTCATCCTCAAATATACTTGCCAAAAATAGTATGCACACTATTTAGACCTTTATTGACAAAAATAAATCTATCTCTACATTGAAATTTCATGTTGGCCTCAAAATTGCCAAAATAGATCAATTAAACTAGTTGAATTTTTCACAGTTTCCATTCTGAAACCATCTTGGCTATTTACCAACCTTCACTTGTTGAATCATTGCACCAAGGAAGCACATCACAGAGTAGACATTGGGTTCACAGTGATATTATTTCATCGGATCACCTTCCATAGCCTGCCGTCACACTCATCAACCAACGCCAACTGTGCAACCACTTCTTGTAGCTACTCGCTCTAAACTTCCCATCCCTTCATCCTTTTCCACCACCCTCATCTTTGATTAATCATTGATGCCTTTTGTTACAATTGGCTCTGCCATGGAAGTGCAAGCCACCTCACCCCCCCAAACTACCACAATGTCTCTAGCTACATGATTGTTCATGAATCCAATCAATGATTCCAACCTCTTAGACACTGAAGAGACATAATCTCATATCATAAGCCCTCCCCCCTTTAGTCCCAACTCTCCCAAAGTAGGATTTGATTAGTTTCTGAATGCATCCAACAAGAAGCCACACCAGAAGATAGGTCAGCATTTTCACCAGCTGCCTACTATCAAGCTCCTGACACTTTGAAGGTCCTTGCTGGTGCATGATTCCCAAAGGTCTTCAACGCCACCATACCAAAGGGATTCGAAGAGAGAGATTTTTTCGTGGAAGAGAGACATAGTGAGTCTACTTTAATTTTAACTCAAAAGATATAGCTCATTTGTAAAAAAATTGAGAGAGGGATTTGTGTTTGGTTGCATCTATTATAATATTGCTAATTTATCCCTTTCATTGAGCTCAATTCATTTCCTTATGAAACTTGGATTCCACTCTTTCAACAAACTACATGTAGGAGTAGTATTGGATGTGCAGTGCTATATTGAACTAGAACATTTTGAGGATGAATGCTAATTACCTATTATAAAGATATGTTTTAATATCAATCTTGAAAATCAATATGTTATATTAATATCTGATTTCAATATGTGAATGGAAGTTTGGGTGTTTCAATAATATGTGAATGCATAGATTACCAAAATTTCCGTAATATGTGAATGCTTGGTTTTTATTATGTCTAAGAGCCTTTCCTCCACCATGTCGTGAATTTTTGAAATATGCAACCTTTGCCCTATAATGACTCTTCTATGAGTCTGGACAATTTGCGAGTAAGTAGTTTGCAAGTTTTGCAAGTTTTTTTTATTTATTTGGTGCACCGACGTTAAAATTATCCTTCATATACCATAGACACAAAATATGGGTAAAGGGGTGCATTGCAATGTAGACTTGGTCCTCCTTGGTCATATTGGTCATATGGCCTTTATGTGTCATTGCATATATATGTTATGGTCTTTATGTGTCATTGCCATTGGAAATATGTTCGATATCTCTAAATGTATCCATGATTGGCTAGATCTTGTAGCTCTTGTTGAACTTGCTCATCATGGCACAATTCAAAAATGATGAGAATACAAGTGAAAAATTAAACGAAGAAAGACTGATGCTATAATGGACTAGATTTTGAGTAAAGTTACAAGCTAACAAATATGGAAGAGTGAATAATCAATTGACCCATCGATAATGCTCTCAACGTCAGATGGAGTGTACAAAAAAATAACACATTGTAGAATAACTATTTGTTGATATGGAGAGAGAAAATAACTTCAGAAAAAAATATATTCTTTAAAATATTGTCCCTGGTGTAAATAATCACATATTTAATCATTGCTTGAGATGGAAAGTTACGTGTAATAAAGGTGTGCATCTTCTTCTCTAATCAATAGTTGTGGTAAAGTAGCATTGATTACTTTTTGTAATTGGCATTAGATTGCTCTCAATGATTAAAATTGGCCACATGTTATAACTAATTGGCATTCACATAAGCCTGAAATCAAGTATTAATTACAAAATCTTCAGTATATTAAAATTCTCAATTGTACTCTCTCCTTATCCTTCTTGCAAGATGGAGACCCTTGGGGAGTATTGTAACTCTCTTTGCATGTATGACACACAAAAATGTGTCTTCAAAGCGCTGTGTCAGGTACATTTTTGTAGACTCTTGAATCGTTGACACAATCTCTACCATAACCATGTTCCCCAAGGAATATTCATCTATGATTTCCTTGACAAGCCTTACAAATGGGGCCCTGGGTATAAAAAATTTCACATTTTTTTTATATTTCTTGATATATTGTAAGCACTTCACAATTATGCACTTTTTGCATTGTCGAGAGTCTCGAATTTTTGAGACTTGAATTTTTTTTTAAGGACTCAAAAAATTCAAGACTCGAGTCCTTCGCATCGTAGAGAGAGAGAGAGAGAGAGAGAGAGAGAGAGAGAGAGAGAGAGGGAGAGAGAGAGAGAGAGAGAGAGAGAGAGAGAGAGAGAGAGAGAGAGAGAGAGAGAGAGAGAGAGAGAGAGAGAGAGAGAGAGAGAGAGAGAGAGAGAGAATTTTTTGCGAATTTTTTTCCGAAGGACTTGAAAATTTCGCGAAAATTTCTCTCTTTCTACAAAAAATTCACTCTTTCTACGAAAAATTCTCTCTTGAAAATTTCACGAGAAATTGTCTCTTTTTTGAAAAATTCGTAAAAAATTCTCTCCCTCTCTGTTTTTTGGGTCGTAAAAAATTTTCTCTTCCGCAAAAAATTCTCTCTTTCGCGAAAAATTCTCTCTCAAACTCAAGTCTCGAATTTTTTTCGAAGGACTTGAGAAACTCGAAAAATTCTTGACTCGAAAAATCCTCTTTTTTTCTACGATGCAAATTTTTAAAAACACTCGGAGTCGAAAAATTTCGAAGGATTCGAACAATTCAAGGCGTGGATATAACATGGAGATGTTCAGAGCCCCATCATTTTCCTATCAATCTTCATCCTTGCAAACAGTTTTGATTGAGATTAGATAAGATTGTGTTCACCAAGGAGCTCAAATTTTTACATACCCCATAGGCAGGTAGATAAGAAAGAGAAGTTATTGAAGTGTAACGATTTTCTAGAACGTGAAGTAAAAATTAGAACATAAAAGAAAAAGCTAGAAGCTTGAAGTTTTAAAATTAAATAACAAGGTGAACTATTGAGATGGGGAGGGGGTTTATTTATCTTGTTGCCACGTGTCAACAACGTATTGAATTTATAAAAAAAACAAATCTAATTGTTTTTGACTTTTTTGAAAAGCCATCTTATTGTAACTTTGACTCTTTAGTCACAATTTTTGAAAATGGACGAATTTCACAATGTATATATACATGAGTTCTATCATGCATCCAAAAAAACTTATGAGATAATTATTGTCCTTTCCTTGTGCTCTCATCTCCTTGTTTTTGGGATATATAATTAAAAATTGTAAAGAAAATATAAAAACATAAATACCTTTTAAAAACATAAAAGTAAAAATTAGTAGAATTAAATATGAATAATACTAAATGTTTATTAAATTAAAATAAAAATCATAAACAAAAAAAACACAAAAGTAAAAGATCAAACCAGATAAATAAATACCTTAATAAATGGAGTCAAATAAAAAAAATAAAATTAACAAAACACCAAGAACTACAATAAATTAAATAGAAATTTAATAAAGTAAAAACTGTAACAAAAAATTAAAAAATTAAATTTAATTGAAAATCAAGATTGGAAAATTAAAGAATAAATAGATAGCATCACATAATAATAACATCAATAAATTAAATATCTACAAATAGAATTAAATATAAAATATAAAATAAATTAAATAAAACAAAAAAATAGAATAGAATCAGGATAATTATAAATAACCAAAAAAATATATCAAAAAAATAGAATATAATAATTAACAAATCATAAAAATTTAAAAGATAGATTATTTAATAAGATATTAAAATAAAATAATATAATAAATAAAGTACAATAAATAAAATACAAAATCACACAATAAATTAGATATATAAAAATAGAATGAAATCAAAAAATAAAGAAATAATATACTTTAAAAATAAAATCATAAAAAAAATACTAATAAATTAAAAAAATTAAAAAAATTTAATGAGAATAAAAAGTACAAAACATATTAAGAAATTAATAAAAAATACTCAAAAAAATAAAAAATAAAATCCATAAAGCTAGGAAGAAAAATAAAAACTCCAAAAAACTAATAAAAAATAATAATATAAATTACAAAAAAAAAATTAGCCTATAAGGTCAACGACTAAGGACCTTGGACTAAGGACAAATCACCTACGGATAAGACATTGGTCCAAGGGCCAAGAGTCAAGGGCTAAGAGCCAATTGCCGACTATTAAGTGCTAAGGGCCAACGGCTAAGGGTCAAGGTCTAAGGACTAAGGGCCAACTGGCTAAGGACCGAGGATCGAGGGCCAACGACTAAGAATCAAGGGCCAAGAGTCAAGGGCTAAGGGCCAATTGCCGAATACCGAGGACTTAGGGCCAACGGCTCAAAACTAAGGGCCAAAAACTAAGAACTAAGGGCCAATGGCTAAGGGTCAAGGTCTAAGAACTCAGGGCCAATGGCTAAGGGTCAAGGTCTAAGGACGGTCGAGGGCCAAGAGTCTAAAGACTGTCAAGAGTCGAGGGCCAACGACTAAGAACCAAGGGCCAAGAGTCAAGGGCTAAGGGCCAATTGTTGACTACCAAGGGCTAAGGGCCAGCGGCTAAGAACTAAGGGCCAATGCTTAAGATTCAAGGTCTAAAGACTAAGGGCCAACTGGCTAAGGACCGAGGGTCAAGGGCCTACGTCTAAGGACTAAGGACTAAGGGCCATGAAGTACATTCAAGCAACGACAACTCTCAACATCTGCTATGGAGACAACCAAACTGCCAATATCCTTGAAGCCTACACAGATACGGATTGGGCAGGAGATTGGGCAGTCGACACCAAAAAATCAATTTCTGAATTTGTATTTTTATACAACCAAGGCCCAATCTCATGGAACAGCCGGAAGCAGACCTCAGTTGCATTATCATCAACATAATTCGAATACATAGTTGTCACAAATGCAACCAAAGAGGCGATCTGGCTTAGGCAACTACTTGCAGACCTCAATCTTGCACAACTACTTCCTACAACAATCTATTGTGACAATCAAAGCACAATAGCGCTATCTCTCAATTAAGATTTCACTCTCGAAGCAAACATATAGAAATCAGGTATCACTACCTTAGAGAGAAAGTGCACAGTAAGGAAGTAGTATTGATTTTCTGCAGAACAAATTACATGGCAGCAGATTACTTCACAAAGGCTCTATCGAAAGAGCAACATCTCAGGTTTAACGATATGTTAAATCTGAAGATCAAAGTTTTTTAGGATTCACATTAAGGGGGAGTGTTAGATTTCTTATGCTCAACCTTAAACAAATCGTTCAAGTAATGAGCATCCTGAAAAACCGAAGGCTGACGACATATTGTTAAAAATTTATTTGAATGATTAACTCCTGAGCAAAAAGCAGAACTGCAAAGTATGCTTAGCCAAGATGAGGGTGGTCCCTCACAAGTGGTCGCGGCTCCCGCTCCAACTGAAGAGTCATCCACAAATCCTTATTATGACGTGGATACTTGAGGTAATATAATTGCCAACAAAAAAAAAGAGTGGTTTTGGACCGGCTCTATTCTTTATGCCAACGCCATTTTGGCAACAGATTGTTTAGTAAATGGTCCAAACATCCTACGACGAGCTTATAGGTACGGGGAAGTGATTGGAACCGTGTAAAAGCGGATGAACGAACACCAGATAAATACAAGATTCAGAAAGATGTCACTTCCGCTAGGATGCATGGGATAGGCAATCCTAGGTTGGGCTCGAGTGGAAAGGCGGGATTGCAAGCAAGCATGGTAAGTGAACCTACACTACTCTTATAGTTTATCTTTGATTTCATATGTTTTTATTTTATAATATGCATTATAACTAGCTGCTCCAACGTAGCCCTAGACTAATTTCAACTTAAATTAAATGCATGGATAGTTGGCAAACTATGGACGTTTGCCAACTAAGGAGGAGTAGGAATTTGTCTTCAGGGAATCATATGACGCATTAGTTGACAAAATAAAGAGCGAGGGTCATCCTCCAAATGTAAGTACTAGTTTCTGTATTCATACTAATGTGGTTTGTATTCTGACGTCAATTTTATTGAATTTAATACGATCAAGCATTAAATATTAATGTAGTTTGTTTGCTTGTGTTCATGCAGACTGGACGTCACGACGACAACGAGTAGATCAGGTTTATAAGTTTTAGTTGATGTTAGATCTAAAAAGACTCATGCGACATTAAAGCACCAATTTTGTAATACATTGGTTGATATTATGAAAATATTATTATTGCAAATGATCGTGCTATATTGCCATTTCTTTTATATGTGCAATGTTCTTTTTTCAAAAATTGCAATATCAAATTTCGAGATGTGGATTGACGTAATAACCAACTAAGAATTCAAAACCATGTGCAATGTCGGATTTCAAAACAAGAATCAATATCATATATAGAAATCTAAATGAAATTTATGATGTGCATAAAGCAATGCGATAAAGTATTGTCATTCATAATGGATATGAAGCAATGTAGTAAAATATAGAATGAAAAGTAATTTAAGAATTAAAAGTACCTCATGCTTAGCTTGTTGTTTGATCCAAATGTTGAATGCAACTCAAAAATATCATTTCAAAAACAATTCATGAACATCGCTTCTCCAAGAACCCAACTCCAAGAACAGTCCAATAAAAATACGCGTGCTATTTTTTATGCATTTTTTATTTTGTTCACCTGATTTAAGACGTCGGAGTCTGACATCCAAATGCATCGGACAGATGTCAGATAGACGTCAGACACACGTCGGAACTTTTTTTTATATCATTCTGTTAATAGACGTCGAATTTCGACGTGTATTTGGGACATCGAAATCCGACATTCAAATAGACGTCGGATAGATGTTGGATGGGCGTCGGACATCCGTCAGACAATTTTATGGATCTTTCTGGATTTAGAGCCATCAGAATCTGACAGTTTTTTTGGACATTGCAATGCGACATCCACATCGTATCACAAGCGATGTCTTTGGATGTCGCAATCCAACATCCACGTTGGATGTCGCAATCCGACGTCCACATCGGATTCATTTTCATCGATCAGGAAGTGTTGATCTGGATTCCAGCAACTTACGTGTGTTAGATTGCAACGCGTTTTAAGGCCGTCGGATTCTGACGACCTTATAGCGATGTGTTTTTTCGATGTCCGCGATGAATTTAAAAAAAATTAAACTCGCGATTCACGTCGCATATCGCGGTGGGTACCCCAATAATCTTCATAGTGGATGATATTGAGAGGAAGTAAGACATTAGGCATTCTTGAAGTCTCATAATCTAGTTTTAGTTAGATCTAGCCACCGCATAGAAGTAGAAATACAACCAACATTGGCGTTGTTGCCGCTTTTTAAGATTTTCTACATAGCTTTTCTCGTTTTTTCGTTTTTCGCTCATGTGCTTGTGTGTATGCTCGCTTGATTTTCCTCTTCACACTATAGCACGAGACTCTCTCCAGGTCCTCAACGAGCTGCGGAGCAACCTATCAAGCTGGGGGGAAGAAACAAAAGTGTCACCTTGGGTATTTTTTTGAAAAAAGTGACCCAAGTGATGACCAAACAGGTATATCAAAATTTGTCAGACTGTTTGCAGCCATAACAGACCTTGATCTTCCATTCTATCACCTCCATGAATTCTGACCCTATTCAAATTCTCTGAAAGCACCCTAATAAATTGTCAAAATCCATTGTTTTTCAACCAATTTCTGGTCTTAGAATTCGATGGCTTCCCTGAGGCTAGATCTATCAAAGATTAGTCCTTTAGCAGCTCTGCGAATTCTATTTCAGAGATTTAGTCTGTTTTCTATCAGAAATTCACCTTTTTGACTATTTTTCTCATCTGTCAACAAAACCGCAATATTAGAATTCGCCAGTCATACCACGAAATCACCCACAATGAGCATGAATTCTCTGTACCCCCTCTACGAATTCTACTCCTAAAAAAATATTCAAAAAAATATAAAAAATTGGTAATTTGATTAAAAACACCCTCTATCAAAATTCGTGAGTACTGCAGTTAGATTCATCTGATTGTCCACGATTTCTAGGCCTGTCCACGAATTTTCTTATAACACAAAAGTCCAATTTTTGTACGAAATCTTCCATTTTGCAAGAAACTGGCTTTTTTGACTTTTTGACCAAGTATAGTACTGCCTTGATCATCTGTACTGTTACTCTACTCCTCATACTGCATCTTGTCTCGAGATTGTGCTGAATCTTCCAATCCGACTCCTCCACGACTAGAATGCAAAATTCCACATATCAATGCACCAAAGTACAATAATGGAGAATCCAACCCAGTTAGATTTCTCCAAGACTTTGATAATGCATGTCGTTTCTATGGAGATACCTCTGAAACCGAAAAGCTCTATGGAACAGCCAAAGAGAGGATGCCCTCATCAAGCATTTCAAACCATCCAAACCGACTCAAAGCCTATTCATCCAAATCTCCCATATCAAGATGCGTCGCGAAGAGTCAGTTTGAAACTACATTGAATGTTTTAAACGTCTAAAAGTAGAATGTATTGACAAAAATATCACCGAATGTATGGCCATCAAATTGTTCTTGGTTGGACTACCTAAAAATATCCACCATGAACTAAAACCAGTTGACCTTTATGATCAACTTATGTAGTGGGTTTCTTTCCTAGCCTATCCTCAACCCAAGATCCAAGCAATCTAGCATCAAGGAGATGAAGTTAGTTGTCCACGTAGGTTCGTTCCCATGAGAGCGATAGCATATCTCAGATTTCAGCATGAATAGAAGATCCACATCTAACTCTAACATCCATTATCCCTAAGCATTAACACTACAACCATTAACACTACGATCCACAATGAAGATAGCTTACTCTTTCTCTCTCTCCTCTCTCTCACAAAAAGTATAAGAACATGCAATCCCAATAACATCCAGATCCAACAATTAACAAATGCAACAAAAGCATGAGAGATGGAGGAAAAAGATAGAGAGCAAGGACATTCACAAATCCATTCCATAAGAGAACCAATCTGCTTGTATTGAAATGAGGATATGAACATATGTAGCAAACTCGAGTTTGCTTCTTTTTATAGTGGAGATGAGGGCCATGGCCTCAAAATCCTATTGGCCCATTTCTATCTCCCTAACTATTCAAACTTAAAAAAGAGTAGGAACCCATTCAAAATTGGAGGGAACCAATTTGAATTTGAATTTGAGCCAATTTTGGTGGGAGTCCCAACTTTATTCACTAACTTGACATTTAGGCCTTGCGACATTAAAAGTCCTTTTATTGACTTTCTAATTATCAAATAACTATGTGATCATTGGGTTGGTCTTACGCATGCAGGGTGCCAAATACCTCTCACTTATTAACTATGGTTAGGGTTGCCTTGGTATCCGCAAACCCTCCAACAGTATCCTCCACCAAAATTGGTGGCGGTCCCACAACACCTCGCAAGATTTATTCATTTTGGGCTCTAGTTCTGGTCGTGTCATACCTTGATGAGATGGTACTGCCCCTTTCCATGAATTCTAGGTGTTCCGTATTGAAGTCTTGTTTGTGCGGAAAAAAACACTTATTTGTTCCGGCAATCCAATTTGAGGTTGTCCAGGCCAGAAACCTTGATTCCCAAGAACCACCCAACATGGCTACACGATAATATAGTTTTCTGATTGGTAGCTGGTCTTGGACTTTATCTCATGCCATGGAAAGATTTGGATTGAATGCCAAGGGAGGTAAGCAATCATCTCATCTCATAGTAGAGGATGCCAACTTGGACAAATCGTTTGTGAATATGGTCGATTGTCGCACAGTTGGATCTGGCGCATTCCGGTATTTAGCACCATAGAATTGAAGGGCTCAAATAAAATCAACTGATATCTGCCAGTTAAATGTCTGATGAATGATGGGCCAATTTGGGATGTGGATGTTGATTTGATCCAATGGCATGTCCAAATCTTTCCATTTATTGCATCTCGGCATCGACAAATAATAGGGATTGACTCGCAATTGGAGAGGGCTGGCAACATAGCTCGTAATAGAATCTAGAGCTTTTTCAAAAATTGTTGTGCGCCAAGCTGGCTGCTCTCCAAATGTAGGTAGTCTATCCAGTTCTTTTCCTACCTCTATCTCAGAGGTTTTGAGCTTAATCACCCAACCACCCCTCTAGGATAGATGCGCATGTTGGTGCAAAAAATTTTGAATTTGGTCCTCGATGGTGACTAGTTTTTTAAACAAAATTATGGTCCCTGAAGAAGATGGACCAGCTTCAGCAGCTTGGGTGTCCGTTGTTTTTGAAATTTTAGGAGCTCCACCCTGGTCCATGCTTGTATCAAAACTTGTATCCATTCCTACCTAGTGTTGAGGCGAGAACTACTTTGGAAACAGAACAGCATGAATGACCCCCCTAATGGTGTGCGGCTTCAGATTGATCTTGCTGGTTAATCTGGAAGGAGTCATCAAAGCTGATAGAGATATCATGGAATTGTTTGAATCTTCTTCCAGCGGATTGGAGTGCAAAGGAACCAGGGCTTTTGGACATTTCAAAGATCTCATCTGGGCCCAGTGGATTGGAATCATTGAACATATCCATGAAAGATTGTGTGTTTAGAGAAATAACTTGGATCTGTGGGGACGAGGCGGCTTGGGCAGATGTGATTGGAATGGTAGATCCAATTGTCACATACTAACCCTATGAGGAAGCGGAGGCGAGGGATGCATCAATGGATTGAGGTATGGGTAGCTCAATGTAGATTGCAGCAGGGGGTGGAAGCGCAGCGGGGGTTGGTTGCCTAGTACAACGACGTGACGTGGAAGGCGAGTCAAGAACGACGATCTCGTTGTGTACACGCCGACGACTACGTGAATTTGATGCTTGATGTGATGATTCAGCTGGTGCCTCTTCATATATGGAGAGCACAGAATCTATACTGAAGCCATGGATTTTATTGTCAAGATGGGAGGCTACAAGGAGGGATAACAACTGGCCAGCAACAAACTGTTGTTTGGTATTACTCTTGATAGCTCGTTTGAGCTCTCCAAACACAGTCTTGAATCAGTTATATGGTTCCAGTGGGGCTTTAGCTATCTTGGCTTGAGATTCAACTATCCTATGTAGAATCTGGAAAGAGATGAGGTCTTTCCTGAGGTTTCCAACCATCAGAAAATTATTGAAGAATTGAGCAACAATATGGATGGTAGGATCGGTAATGGCCTCTAAGAGATAGTCATCATTTGTCTAATACAAATCATTCGTGATATTAATATAAGGCTTAATAGCTTGTTTTGTCTATTTATGGTTCGGTGAGGCTTGGGTGTCGAATGAAATTTTTATGGCAGCAAGTGCGGTTTCAGTTACACAGACCTTGTGTGTGGCTCCTTGGAAAACAATGTAAAGCTTGGATTTTCTCTCCTTCCAGGTACTGAAAGCAAGGGTAATAAAATCCATGTTAATTTTCCTTGAGAAGGCTCTCTCATGAATACCCATTGCAGTGAGCAGAGGCTCCGCAAGGGTCATCCACTGAGTAACCATGCTTGTGCTAGGAAGTATCATGATATTCGTTGTACATGGGACATCACGATGGATAGTATAGTGAGGCGACTGGGAAGTGTCTGTGGAAGACATGGTAGAACAAAGTCAGAAATTGAGAGTAATGAATGCAAGTGTATAACAGAAAGCATTATGGAAAGTTTGGAAGACTTTGGTCGCTAGAAAAATCAGCAAGATGTTTGCTAGCACCAGTGAGAAATGAAATCGAATTCTGCCCTTCTATAGGCTGATTTGGAGGATCCATTAGACAATGTACTAGGTTGGATGTTTAGTTTTGGACCAAAATTTTCAAGCATGCTCAGTACTATAAAAATAGGCTATAAAAATCTCAACGAAGGTTTTTGAAGCACTGAACCTATCCGACGAAGGTTTTTCAAGTCTGACAAAGGTTCATCCTTCGCCAAAGGTCATGCTTCACCCAAGTACTTTCATAAATGCAAATTTTCAGGATCTGAACCTATAGCTGATCTTAATTTGAAATTTTAAATCCATCTGACATGTCGGCGAAGGTTTTTGAGTACAAGAAGATGCTCAACAAAGATCGCAAAAATGGCATAATGCTTAACATTTGCCTAAGGTAAAAACAAGTACCATCTGGTTAAAAGAATGTTCGCCCAACTCAGTATGGGTACATCTGAGGTGGATCTTGCTTCTAAAAACTTGGCAAACAATTCTAACACAGTTTGTGCAAAAAATGACCAAAAAAATAATTTTCCAAGTCATTTTTCACATAAGATCTAATTCTTGAAAATACTTTCTTTCAATTTTTTCTGATCTGATGACATTTCTGACTTTTGCTCATCAGTCTTTTCTCTTCTTCTTTCTTTCGCACTGTCTTCTCCAAAAGAAAATATCAATTAAGTAGTAAAACCAAAAAATTGAAAAACAAATAAAATAAAAACATCATTCGCAATCATGCTAATTGAACTGGCGGTGCAGGCTGCCAAAACTTACATAGTCGGCTGCCATTCAGTGGAGTATCAAAATGTTTTCCATCCAGCTGTTCAAGAATAACTATTTCATAGTTCAATATTTCTTTGACTCTATACGGTTCTTCACCGATAAACTTCAATTTCTCCTTGATTAACTTAGTTTTATACATCAGCGCTAGATCTCCTTCTTTTAGATCTTTTTTGTATAGCCGTCGATCGTGCCATGCCTTACGACAATCTTTCTTTATTGCTAACGCATCAACTGCCATCAATCTAGTTTCACACAATTTGTGCAAAGCTTCATGACGCAATTGTAAGGATTTGTCATCATCTAATCGCTCTGTTGCTGCTATGCATAGAGATGGTACTAAAAATTCAATCGGCATGACAACATCTTGACCATAAACTAGTTGAAATGGTGTTTGATTCGTGCTCCATTTATAAGCGGTTCTGAATGTCCATAATGTTGCATGCAATTTATGTTCCCAATCAAAACAACTCACTTCAACCGTTTTTGTCATAATAGTGCAGAGAATCTTATTGGAAGATTCACCATGGCCATTAACCCAGGGATAATACGGAGTACTAAACTGGTGTATAACCAAAAAATCTTCCAACAAAAACTTTATTGTTTGATTATCAAAGTGTGTACCATGGCCACTGACAATTTCGATCGGGCATCCAAATCTGATAATGGTATTTTCATAGAGAAACTTAGCCGTAGATTTTGCATCAGCAACTTTAATCACTTTGGATTCAACCCACTTGGTCATATAGTCAATTGCGATGATGATATATCCAGCTTGAGGTCCTCGTGTCGTAGAATGAATAGGACCAATATAATCTAGGCCCCATTTTTCAAATGGCGCTTGCGATAAAACTAGATGTAAGGGTTCATAGTTCTGTTTTGTAGGCCATCGTGCTCGTTGGCAAACATCACATGACTAAATATAATTTTCGCCTGATTACAAACTTTTGCAATCAGGTTGTTGGTGGCCTTTATGAAGTGTAGGCCACCAACAACCTGATTGCAAAAGTTTGTGAACAGTAATATCTATAGAGAAATATCCTTCGCCCATGCCATCATGTGAAAACATTATCAAATCAGGTATTTCATGCGGTAAAATACATCTTCGAAGAATATCATCCATTCCGCGATGATACAATTGTCTAGCAATCAATTTGTGGCTTTTGAATTGATTGTCTCTTTTGTACTTTTCTCAAGGAGTCATTTAGGTGCCCTAGTGTCAAGTACTCAACAATATTGTTGCCCACTCAGGACACAAAACTAATGATTCATCAAGCGGTAGCTCAAAACTTGGCTCCAGGGTATGATATCAATTGGTTGGTCATAGAGACGTAATGAAGACACAGATTTGAGGTCAGACATTCTCGGTCTTATCTATGAATGATGTATGAGATAGACCTTACGTGGTTGCTATATAGGATGTAACTCTATTTGGATCAGAAGCAACTATGTATCCGTAGATGACAAAAGAATCAATAATACTGGACAAGCCTAGACACATCTAATACTTCTAATTTGATAATGTGCAAATGGATCAACTTGATGAGCAGGCACATTGGTATTTTCTACATAATACATCATTCGGTCTATGTAGTCAGAATCAACGATGTAGAAATATGTTGACTCTCTACAAAAGGTTGTTGTGTTGGATGGGGAACGATTGGCCTTGGATAAGAAGACTCTGGTTGAGGATGTAAAAGTGATGTAGGATGGTTTATAAAACTAGAGAATCGAGGTTGATGAGGAGCTATGCCTGTTGGTCTAGGTTGGTATTGTCCTGACCTCGCCGTGAGTGAATTACCAGTGTAGTTTGGTGTGCAATTTGGAGGTCCGGGTGGTTTGTGTCAGACCTCTCACCCCTCATCTTCCTCTCAGATGGCGTCATCCATCATCTCTTTTAGCATCTTATAAGAGTCTGCAGGTTTTAATTCTCTTCTAATGGCCTTGGGTAACCCGACAAGGAATAATTTAATGGCTTTTTTTTGGTGATTTTATTGCCAACACACTCTACCTTGAGATGTTTAAAACGCTCAATATAGGTGCATACTGACTCCTTGCTCTTCATCTAGGATATGCATGAGCTGAATGAAAGGGATTTGGGTTAAACATTTTGTTCAAGGTCATCGTGAGTGCAATCCACATGGCTATGTCTAACTTTTCAAGATTCAAATACCATTCCTTTGCGTTGCCAAATAGGATCATGGGGAATAGTCTGAGCTTTTCATCTTCATAACTATCGCTGTAAAACATACAAGCATTCTTGAGGCCTTGAAGAAATCGTACGGGGTCGGATTCCCCATCATATTTCGGTGCATCAATCCGTGGAATTCTCCTTTTCACTTTGGGAGGAGGTTGATCTGACTTCCCACTCGTGGTGTTCTAGCAGAAAGTCAATATACTTAGGTGATGGATGGTGGATGATGAGTGTGATATCCTACTCTTGCTTATCTATGGCTCCCTACCAGGTTATATCCAAGGCAATTCCTATTGAATATATCTAAGGCTTCTCCCAACTAGACAAGGTAGGAATAGGTGACCAACTAGGTGAGGTAGGAATAGGTGACCAAGATGTTGATGGTAATTGTGAATATGTACAGGCCTAAGTATACAAATATCTCACTGGTTCACTTTTGGCGGTGACAAATCTCATTTTCATGCTTGGATTGATGATGCTAAGTTTCCAAGTGTTGATGTTTTTCGAGAGGTACTGAGGTATGACTCTGTTAGTTTTTGCTCTAGAGCATTCGCACACAAGGTAAAAGGTATGCACAAAGGCCAACCTTGTCAAAAATAGAATGTGCATGTACCGTGTGAGTACTATTTGAGAAAAGATCAAGAATTTGTTCTGTTAGATAATTTGGAGGAGGTTGCTATGTTTCTCTCACCTTCTTTGGACTTTCTTGACATTTCTAGAGCCTCTGGTCCTTAGGGCAAAAGTACCTCCAACCTATTTGCCCAGGCCCTTTTTGATAATTTTAAAAGGGCCTTTTTTCAAATCCTTGGTCAAGAGATGTAAGTAGAGTATTTCGCACGGGTGTTAAAGTTTTTGCTGGGAGTCATTTAGAGATGCCTCCATGCGAATACTTACCATGTTGAAATATACAAAAATAGCCATTTTTGCTCTATATCTTACCATTGGTGATAGAGAATGATTCGCACTCCTACAAAAAGTGTAAAATAGGTCCAAGAGTAGATATTTCTAAGTCGTACGAATGGTAGTTAGGCAAAAAAGTACCCTCAAATTTGGTAGAGAGGTGTTCAAGAGTTGAAAAATAGCGTATTTGCACATTCCTAGATCATGGATCTTAGAATGGATAGAAACTATTTTGGCCCTCGCACAGGTCTGAAGAATGTGAAAAACATCTCATAATGACTCACATATGTCAGAAGAAGGCAAAAAGTACCTTGAAATGACTCGCGCAGGTTAGAAGGAGGTGAAAACGATCTCGAAATGACTCGCACAACAGACTTATGAGGGTACAGTCAAATTTCGATAAAATTGAAGGTAATTGATCAAAACCTGGTTGGGCGAATGGAAAGTTGCTCATAGAATATCATAAGAAAAACCATCAAACCATGCCAAAATCAATTCGCACAGAATTTGTAGATTTCACACATGTGGAATGTCCACGACTCACACATGGTGAAGAATGCAAAAAACAAGTCAAAATGACTCCCACACCTCAGAAATGACTCGCACAATTCAAAAAATGACTCGCACAATACCAAAAATGACAAATACAACTCCAAAAATGACTCTCACAACACAAAATGAATCATACAAACCTAGCTCACAGATCGGAAGAAGGTAGAAAATACCTTGAAATGACTCGCACATTTGCCCTAGAATGACTCACACGAAGGGTAGGCAACTCGCACAAGGAAAAAGTCAAAATGACTCACACAAAGTTGGAAGATGACTCACACAAGTTTGAAAGGTTCCCAAAAAAACTAGAAAATGACTCACACAGGGGAACAAAATGATTTGTACGAACCTGAAAATGACTCAAACAAGCTTGAAAGAAAATGACTCACACAATATTGGAAGATGACTCGCACAAGAATGGTAGAGGTAACGACTCACATTTGACTCGCACAACACCTCTTGTGAAGACTCACACAACAAACCTTGAAGTGTAGAGGTAATGACACGAAATTTGACAAAAATGACTCGCACACCTCAAAAATGACTCGCACAATTCAAAAAGTGACTCACACAATTCAAAAAGTGACTCGCGCAACTCCAAAAATGACTCATACAACACAGAAATGACTCACACAAATGATTTGCAAACCTACTTGCACACGTCTAAATACTTCAAAAATGACTCGCACAAAGGGTTTGATACTCGCACAAGCCTGAATACGTCAAAAATGACTCGCACAATAAAGTTTGATACTCGCACAATACCGATTGAGGGCCCACTATGGGCGCTAAAAAACAACAGCTATGCGAGTGAATCCTAGTAGGGTGTGCGAATGGTGAAAATCTTATCTGAAGTGTTGGGAGGCCTTTTTCGAATTCGTGGTCAAGAGATGTAAGTAGAGTATTTGCACAAATGTTAGATTTTTTGCTAAGAATCTTTTAGAGATGTTTTACCTTTGTGCGAATACTTACCATGATGATACGTGCAAATATCCAACCATCATCCATGCATCCAATTCTTTTTTAAGAAAAAGATTAGCACATGTTTAAAAAAAAAAAATCTTCATGCATAGCTTAAGACCCCCCTTCCAAACCCTAACAAGAGTTTAACAAACCAAAAGATGAATCAAATTCATCCTTCACGGCCGCAACAGGGCCACGCACCACTCAAGCACCTCTAACGTTGCTGCCATCGCTACTAACTCCTCGTGCTTCCACCATCAAAAGAAGCTGGCAGGTGCATCAGACTGCCACAACTACCATCAGCTTTGACCAGTCAACCAGTGCTGCTAAAAATCAACAAGGGTTTGTTGATAGTTCCATTCATACAAATTCCTTCCAAAGGATTCTATTACAGAAAGTTATTCAACTGTCAGATGGGTATGGTTGTCCATCGCAATCAGATCAGCAAGAGAATATGAGTAGAGCACAAGCAGATCTACAAGAGAGCATGAGTAGAGGTATGGCTATCCATCGCAGTCAGATCAGCAAGAGAGCATCAACAATCTTCAAAACCTTTGTATTCATAATCACCATTGAAAAAGCAAAACATGCAGCAGAAAACTCCCTGTTCTCTTCACCATCAGAACACTAGAATGTTCTCTCCCATTGAAAACTAGAATGCTCCCTTTCTCCCTACAAGAGTCCTCTTTGTGTTATGCAGCTTGCTTGGAGGGCCTTGCTCAGAACTGTGGGCTTACAAGAGTCGCTTGAGCCAAATCACATGACTTGTCTGTGCAACTTGATGGCAAGGTCTCGCTCAAGACTGTGGGCTCACAAAGGTCGCTGGATAGATTCTTTTTTAATGTTCATTTAAATCACAGAACTAGCAGACTATATGCTTCCATGCAAAACTCTCTCCAAATGTCTAAGAAGCAAAGAAATGTAGGATATATCTATATAAGAGCTCATTGGTTGGTTGGAACTAAAGCATAGTGAAAATAGAATCAAATGGTTTAGAGACAGCCATGGAGAATGTGAACCTCGTCTTTCTATTTGTATCTTGCTAGAAAGGATGTTTGGAAGTTAGCATTGCTGCCAAAACCAAAACTTTTGAGCTAGGTATTGTCAAGTGTAGATTTTCTTGGAAAATAGGCTATACTAATTTTATTTGGTGAAAATTTGCTCAAAAGGATTTTTTGAGACTCTTTTTGGTAAGTTTGCTTAAGAATGGCTCAACTCATCCCCTCGGCCTCAAATGTAGATCAGTCCGGCTGATCTCAACCTGCTACCATACTGAAATGAACACAAGAACAGAAAATACAAGCTGAAAATTAGATTAAATCAAGAAATAGATAAGCATGAAGCTAGAAAGAGCAAAAAATAGCCTAAACAAGAGCAAATAAGATAGAGGATCAGAAGAGATGGTGTAGAAGAGCGGCAATGGTGCCAATGTTGGCTGCTTCACATCCATCAACTCTGGCTATGGCTCCAACTAATGAGTGCTATGGCGGACTCCCAATTAGAACATGTTATAGCTCCAACTAGACATTGTGGCTTCCCCATCCAATGGCTATGGCTTCCAACTAACCCAAAGATTGAATTATGAGAAGATCTAAAACAAGTGGGTGAGTATTTTGGGCAAGATCCACTCTTCTCTCTTTTCTCTCCTTAGCAACTAGCAAATGATGGCTTAACCTAACGAATACCCTAATCTAAATATCCTCCTCTAAGGCTTACCCTACTAGAGAATGGAGGGCCTAGATTAACTTAACCTGTTGCAAGATAAATAGTGTACGATACAATGTGAAGTAACACAATACATGAAACCACACAAGGGAGAACACTCAGAGAGAAAAGATAGGCATATATTGCAAATGAGGTTCTTCTCGAAAATGGACTCTTCCACTCCTATATATACTTGGAGTGGTGGTCACTTACAAAAAGGTACTATGAGACTAACTTAACTTTGAATCACATTGGTGCCATGGGACAAACCCCCAATAAGCCTTTGTGACTAACTTTTACATAACTAGAAATAACTTGAAATTACATATCTATGTGCAGTGCCCATGGCAATTTAAACTTACAAGTAAATAACTTAAACCAGTATGGATAACATAAAAGCCTAAACTTGATGGGCAAGTTCTACGTTTAAATCCTGTCCTGCTTGTATTTTTAAAGATGTTCCATAGGATGGCTAGAATATTCCTTGAAATATCTGCCTACAACAAGATTCCGCATAAATCTGAAGAAATCTAACTAGATCTGTTAATCCATTATATTTGGGTAAAACGGGGTGCTCTCCTAACAATGATTGGATTGATTTCCTGAGGAACAGCTCCTAGAACATCCATCTTTACAAATTAAATCAAGCAGACAATGAGATTGGATCTAGAGTTTTTCAATCAGAAACTATCTTAGTTCGGATTTGCAAAATTCCTTTCACTTGACAAGAATCAGGTTTCTTAAACTCTAAAAAGATTCTACGATCAAGCGATTGACACTTCTCAATCTAAAGAATTCTCAGAATCAGAATCAAATTGAACCAGATTTGACCAAAAATTTGACAGAGACTTTTTTTGAAAAATGAGAACCTAAAAATAGTACTGGTGAAGGTTTCCTAGGCAAAGGTTGACTCGGTGAAGGTTCGACAATGTTATTTTTGATAAAAATTCTCTGATCAAATTTTTTTGACAATTTTAATTGAAATAACTTTCGTCGAACTCTCAGACAGAGAATTTGACTCACATAAATCTAGTTTAAAACTGACAAAAGTTCCTAACAAATAAAAATACAATTTATATAGTTTGGCGAGATTAAAAGTAGAGATTTTCTATAATATTGGCAAAATTCACATTCGTCAAACTCAAAAATGATAAATTATTATAAATAGCATAATCAAAAAACTCAATGAAGGATATGATGAAGAATCAAGAGTAATATTGGTATTTTTGCAAAAAAAAAAACTTTTTTGACAAAAATAAGACAATACGACAACTAATCCTCTAAGATACCTTCTATTTTTGGTATTATTCTTCGTCGACCTATCAATAGATAGATCTGAATCACACCTATGCAGAGTGAATCAGGTCGAGGTTCTTTTTTTGTATTCTTTAGGGTTTTGATGATTTTTTTGTGTTTTTTGATAGTTTTTCTAATGTTTTTGAAAATTTGCTGGGAAGGAATGTTCGCCATTCAAATTGAAAGTTTTGTGATTAAAATCGAAGATGCCTACAACTCGGTGTATGTTTTCTAAAAGAGGGTAAAAAGTTATCAGCTCTGATGACGATTCAAAAGGGTAAAAAATTATCAGTTCTGATGACAATTTTTGTCTCCTTTTTACCAAGATCTGACATTGTTTTTCTGATATCTCAAATCCAGATGGATCTTAAGATTAGTGATTTGAGTACTTGTCCCTGTTCAATAATCAGATTAGATTTCAAACAAGCAAATTCACTCGAATCAGGCAAAATCACTTCCAAACTAATCCTAAATGCAGTTTTAACACTATTCATGCCATGACAAGATGCCTAATGCAAGCTAACCATCCAGCAAACATGCTGCAAACTGAAAAATTGGTGTAGCTCCCCGGCAACGGCGCCAAAATTGTAGTGGGTTTCTTTCCTAGCCTATCCTCAATCCAAGATCCAAGCAATCTAGCTTCAAGGAGATGAAGTAAGTTGTCATGTATAGGTTCATTCCCATGAGAGCGATAACATATGAACAGCCAGAAATGCCATTACACCTGACAAATCTGCTCAGTAAAAGGATTAGTATCAAGATTCCAACTACTCATCGCCAATCTCGTGAAGTCCTAGCTATACTAGAAGGTGGATCAGGTGTCAACATCATTTCCACCTCCCTCATGTTAGAATGGAATCTAAGAGACAAACTTACCAAACCCACTTGTCAACTTAGGATGGCTGATCAAAGTGTGGTCCGACCTATCGGCTTCCTCCCACAAGTGTTGATCAAACTAGGAGGCCTGAAGTTTTCTATAGACCTTGTTGTACTCGACATTCCTAGCAATGTCTATTCCTATGAGTTACTACTTGGTCACCCATGGCTTACCAATGCAAGAGTCGTTCACGACTGGAGCAAAGGACGAGTCACCTTTGGTAATAGAGACAAGTTTGTTACCATCGATTCATCTAGCAAACTCAAACACGCACGGTTTCATGATGAATGATCTTCTACTACTAATTTAGTGTTTGAGCCATACCAGTCCACCCACGAAAAAGATCATTATGTTAAATCTATTGATATCATAAACTGGAGTCACAGTTTAGCTATCATGTGTGAATGTTGATTCTTGTGCTCAACATCAGGATGATTGTGCCTATACTCCTCTGATCGATACCAAACAAATTCCTGATCTAGACACCCCTATCATGAATATCAATTTTATTGATATTCTTCTACACCATGATGAGATGTTAAATGTTGCATGGCTACCTACTGATAAATTAAAAGATTTATTTGTAGATGACGAGAATGTCTTATGAATTCAGAATTGCCTAGACAATTTGGACACTTATGACATTCATATCCTCAACTACTTGGAGGCCCTTCTACTCAAGGCCTTTCCGCAGCAGTCATCCAAAGTGGAACCATTTGCCAAAGTTACGGTCGAAAAACATGATACCAAGCTATACCGAGTCAAATGACCAACCCATCCATGGGACTTCTATGAGGAGAAAACAATTTTTCAAATCGATGATGAAATCCTCCATGATGTGCATCCACTTTCTCATTCGCACACCTCACGTCCTCTAAAGCCACAACCTCATGGCCATACCATGGAAGAAAAGATGAAGAAACCCCTTCAAATTCAGCTGCCTGGAGACCTTACCACTGCTAGGGAAGTTTCTGAGATCACATCCGCTCATACGCCAATCCTTGAACCTCCCAAATCACCATCCAGACAGTTGAAAGGCAAGGCCCCCCTTGAATCACCAACCCATGATGTGTCTACATACTTTAAGGACTATACGATAGAGAATATCACAATCCAATTACCCCAAGATCAACGTGAGCCAAATGGTAATTCGTCCTACGAAGGCCCTGCCCACGCCATCACTCTTTCCTTGAGTGAGCCAAATGAAAGTAACGAATACATTGTTCACGTCGGGGCTCATCTCAACCGAGAACAACACAGATGGCTTGAAAAGCTCATGCGCAAATATAGACATATCTTTGCTTGGTCCTATAAAGACATGAAAGGAGTCTCACCCCAAGTAGTTGTGCATCGTATTCCCCTTCAATTAGGTGTGAGGCCAACTGTTAGTCATCCCTATTGATGCAATCCGATCTACAAGGCCAAAATCAAAGAAGAACTTCAATGCGTGTTAGATGCACGATTCTCAGGCTCCATGTGCATACCGATGCATATGGTCAAGAAGCCATTATGCCTGTAGAATTCCATATTCCATCTCTTTGAGTAGGCTATAATCTTGAGCTAGATAATTGACAGATCTTAGCAAAAAGGTTATTTCATCTGGAACAACTGTGTGAAACACGTCAAATCAGCATCCATACTCAACAAGTCCACAAACGACGACAAAAAATATGGCACGATCGATTCTTAAAACTCAAAGAGTTTCAGGTTGGAGATAAGATTCTGCTATACCAAGACAAAGCCTTTAAAGAAAAATTCAAATCTTATGGCCAAAGACCTTATGTCATTCAAAAGATATTTGCCTCTCGATATGTCCAGCTCCAAACCCTACAAGACGATCTTTTAGACATTGTGGTCAATGGGAGCAAACTAAGAAAGTACAACAAATTGTTGATTTGTTTTCTAAATTTTGTTCTTTAATTTTGTTTATTGTCTGCTTGTCATTTCAACAATTTCTTGTTGTGTTTTCTTGTTTCAGAACATCAAGATACCATCAGATCAGGCATACAATCAGTCTTTTTCTGTCAAAATCACAAGAATCATTTTTTCAGAAAATTTGTCTCACAACCACATCAGATAGAATTCGCCCAACCCCTTTTTTAGTATACACAATTTATTTTTGACCTCCACGAATTTTGTCTCAGAGAAAAAACTTTTCAGAAATAGAAAAAAAATTAGTTTCTACATCAGATCCTCACTAACAGAATTTGTAGATAATTTGTTGAGTCTCAAAATCATTTCCACGATTTTTCTGTCATCTCCGCGAATTTTGATTAGACCAATTTTTGTACTGTCAGTCATTTTTACTCCTTTTTGTACAAAAAATCACTTGCAAGAATTCATCGGCTTTCAAAATAGTGTCTCAAAATTCGCGAACCTCACTAGAAAATCGTGGGCACTGAAAACGAATTCTGAGAAAAATTGCAAATTCTTGTCAAAAAAAAGTCTATATATAGGCCTCCACTATCCTCTCCACGAGTTCATTCTAGATTCCTGCTCCCAAGTTCATGCTGAAATTTTTCAGAATTTTCAAAACTTCTAGAACAATCTAGAATCACTACTACCATGGCTTCTTGTGACTCGTCACTCTCCCTCCATCCTTATTCGAGTGATATCTTCTTGATTTCCATCAAGAATTATGCTGAGCAACCTATCCTAGCCGAGGATAATCTTACCAACCTTGGCTTTGATCTGACATACTTCACTGATCAACAGAGTGAGAGTTTGATCCGAGCTACCTCCTCAAATTATTCAGACAAGTTCCAGACCTTTCGGATCACGCCTAAGGGCGGTAGTTCTACCATCATCAACATCTCCCTAGAGCACTTACAGAGCATTGGATTTCCTAACCTGGGCGAGACAATCCATGGCAAAGGTACTAGTTACGATGCCAAATATTTCAACAAGTTTCTGATGGACGATGGAAAGAAAATTGCCCAAACCAATGATGGCATTGCTATTCGCCTCCTCACAGATCCAAAGCTCAAGGCAGACTCAAAAATCCTTGTGGCCATGGTCGAGGTCCACACAGTCAAAATGGATCATATTCCATCTAGCGATCTATTTTTACTGACCATCACCATGAATGATCCCACTCAGAATTACAAGTGACCAAAGAAAATGTCAGACAAATTGTGTGGGGCCCTAAAAGCTAGAAAAGCCACCACCAAATGTGGATATCTTCTCCACATGTTGGTCACCAAGCAACTCGAACATAGGACGGCCGCGACTATCAAAGAGCTAGAAGACATCTATCCTAATACCAAGAAGCGTGCCACTCCTCAGCTATCAACCAAACATATTTCACTCGCACCACCAACAAAGAAGCAGAAGGGCAAGGCAATCAGCACGAACAACATCATCTCCTCTGATATCTTATCCAGTGACATAGGGACAGAATATGCTGAATCCGACGAGAGCTTGAAATCTTCTCAAGTCCCAAAGGAGGTTCTAGCGCAGTAGGAGGCCTTACTCCAACAAGCCCAGCAATGAAGACAAGCCATAGCAGCAGCAGTAGGCAGCTCGTTGGATGTAGGAGCTTCAGGTTCTGCTTCAGTAGGTGTGGTTCTGTCCACTCTGACAACTTTCACAGTTCTAGTTTTCCTACCTACTACCACAACTTCTCTTCCACCACCACCCCCACCATTTACTATCACATCCACCCCCTCACTCACACTTAATATGGGCTTTGACTCCACAATCTCCCGAAAGCCCTCACTTGTACATTCTTCCACCCTACTTGACTTTGCAGTCAATGTAGATGACTTTGCATTACAGCTACTAACACAACCCACATCCACCACCATCACCACTAATCCACTCCACACATCTCCAACATGCATTCAATCACCTCCCCCTCCATTTTCTCACACTCCAACCTCTCCTCCCATTCCACATTTTTTGTCATTCAACCCCATGCCATATCCTAATTATACGCGCACACTCCCTGACATTGGCCCTTGGGAGCAATTACCCCTCATAGCCCAAAAAGTGTTGTGGTTGGTGAATGAACTCCAGTACAACCTCTTCAGCACTTTATGGGGTCAGTATACCATGAGACAGTTTGATGATGGTGCCATTGCAAATCTTCAGAAAGACAAGGCAAGGTTGGAGGTGGAAAACAAGCAACAGCGATAGCAGATCCAGAATCTCAATACGTATAATCAACAACAACAGCAAATGCTCAGCCACCTCTAGAACCAACTCCAACTAAAGATCTCCAACATGCAGATTGTCATCGACAATCTTACAGCAGAGCAAGATGAGGCCTTAGTGGATGCACAAGCAGCATGTTCCACTATGAAAGAATAGTTGGAACTGGTGGATTTTCATAATTTCACACCACCAGCTATTCTTGAGGGAACTCCAATTCCAGTGGTGGCATATCAAGCGTTGGCACAAAAGTTAAAATCCACGATGGAACAGCACTCCAAAATGCAACAAACATATACTACTTCCATCAAGGCCCTCAACCACTATATCACCATCCTGGAAGAAAGGCTAAAGATAGCTGCCCAGTCAATGCCTTCTATCCATGCAGAGCACGCCCAATTTTATGACCTCGGGCCTCACTTTGATGGATCAGATGGTGGAGATGGAGCAGGATTCCAAAAGCCTCCACCTACTAATCAAGGCTCATCATTCCAAGGCCAACTCCAAGGGCAAGTAGCTCAATCACCAATCAATCCACAGGGCTCTGGTGGTACTGGCTCCCAACACCACCTTTTCCCTTCCTCCGTTTCTAACCCCATCGACACTACTCACCTTCCATTCATCCAATGCCAATTTTCTCCCGACTCCCAAAGAATTGCTACAGCCAACCCTTCACCTCCTCTATCCCCTGAACCTGATCCACAAACTGAGCATGCCATTGCAGCTAAAGCACCAACCATCCAGCACAGAATTACACTCACTGAACCGAGCAGGGATTCTCTTGCATCTCAAAAATTTGCAAAAAAATATCATACTACAAAGGAACGAGGCGGCTACATACTGCCAAAACCATAAAGAAGCAGTGAAGCTCCTAGGTCCACAACCTCTTTGGCGCCATCAGCTCTTCCTATAGAGCAAAACCTTTATGGCATGGTATCTTGAATCACCCTCCTACATGTGCATCAATCCATACTATTATTCGGTAGTGCGGCGAGAACCGTTTCCTATTACAAGATCAAGAACAAGATCTTCTGGCCCAAGCTCATAGGAGTGGATACCGACAATTTAGTTGAAGACATGGTTACCAACTACCGTGTATTTTACCAAAAGCACCATGGCAACCCTAATCATGATGTTAGATATTTTGCGAAATATTGTAGCTTGGTAGCATTTTTGGCAAAACTCAAGGGTTATTGGGATCAAGGGCTACCACCAATAGCCATTGATATCAATAAACCACTATGAACGCAAGGCGGCCACATCAACGTCGCACAGCTTTATTATCAAGAAACCTTGACTTCGGCCCTGCACGTTGATATGATGGAGCTATGTATTGTTAATAAACTTCTACCATGGCATGTGTTTTGTAAGTCCATGAGTAGAAGCTTAAAATAATAAAATAACTTAAAACTTAGGATTAGAACCTAGACTTAAGAAACTTAAGAATTATTTGTCTTAAGTTATTTTAAGTTTCAAAGTTAGAAACTTTTTTAGTTCTAAATCCTAAGTTAGAAGTTCTAGAATGGCTAAGTTTTAATTTAATCCCAAAAGTTAGTGAATACTTATGGAAGACCCTCCTTGCTATAAAAGGAGAGGTATTTGCCATGTAAGACCCTCCTTGCTATAAAAGGAGAGGTATTTGCCATGCACACAACACTTTGAGATTAAGCTATATTATGCTTCTCTGCTTTGGAGATTATCATTCTATTTCTCTGTGTTCCCACTAGAAGGTGAATAGTTTGAGGGAAGGTGCGCGGGCCTCCTCTTTGTGAAAAATTGTCAAAAATTTATCTTGGTTATTTTATGATTTTATGTTTGTAAGTACATTTCACATGTGTGGAGCATGTTCCCACATGTGTAAAATAGTTAGAAATAGTTTATAATGTTAAGTTTTTGAGTCAAACTTTTTGGTGAGATTTGCTTGTGTCTCTTCTCTCTCTACATGAATTGGAATTAGCTCTATTCTCTCTCTACCCAAAGAGAGGAGCTTAATTTTCCTTTGTTTTTTTCCAGAAGCTTTTCTCTTCATGTGTATGAACTTTGGTCATCAACAATTGCATCTCTCTTTGCCTCTATGCCTTGGTTTTTTGAGCTAGATCTTGGAAATCAATCTAGAATCCCAAGTGCACAACCTTGCTTAGGAGATCAATCACACACTTTAGGGCATTCCCACATGTGTGAAATTTCACATGGTATCATAGCCTACCTAAACTTTTGATGCATCTCTCATCCATAGTTTCAAAATTTTCATGTAAATCAAGATCTAGAGAGTGTTGATTGCATGTCCCATGCTATCTCAAGAAAATTTAGATCAAAAGGGTTCATTATCATAATGATTGAACCATTTCAGGTACTCTACGGAATTTAGTGCTCAGGCACATGTTAAGTACAGCCAAATTCATTTGGAAAGTTCTCTTGCAGGTTAGACCCAAATTTGGTGCTATATAGCTTCTTTGAAAGCTAGTTTTGTCTAGTTTTTGTAGCAATTTGTTTCAATCCATTTGGTAGAGAGAATCAAAAGTTATAAGCTTTTGAAGAGGGTTAGGTAGGGCACCTAGACCTATGCGGACACATTTGGTTTGATCATATCTTGCTAGTTTGACCAAAAAATTCAAGAAGAGGCTTGCCAATGTCATCTATTTGAGATCTAGTCATCATTTTGAGGTCATAGCCACTTTCTTTCATACAATTGGCTTGTATTTGAGTGATTTGTGGATTCTTGGAGTGTTTCACACGTGCCAAAGAGGTTGATCTAGTTTGAGAGAGATTGGTAGAGCTAGTGAGATCCATCTCACATTTTGTTGCAAGATCTTGCATAGGAGTTGGTAGTACACCTTTCAAGGATCCTATAGTGAGAGAGAGGCAACATTTATTGTCTCATTACATTTAGTTTTGAATATTATATTCACCATTTATCCATCACCTTTGTACACTTATCATCTGAAAGAAGACATTTCCCTCTCTCTTGGGAAACAATAAAACCTTTTATACTACATAATTCATTGATTTTGTGAAAATCTATAATGACTAGGCTACCACATCTTCGAAATGTTGTCCTTTAATTTTGACAACCTTGCAAGCATCCTCCCTGATCTTTCTGCGACTCTCTGATTCATTGTCTCCACCTTAGGCATATATCCTGGAGTGGACAGAGCAGCGTGGGACACACTATCCTCACCTCTGAACTTGCTGAAGTGCTCTCTCTTGCCTCAACTCATGACTGCCCACTTTGAGGGGGCCCATTAGCCCTGTTCCAATTTTCTAGTTTTTCCTATAGGCCATCCTTCTTGCTGCTGCACATTGCAATCACATTCTTGCCAAATCTCGCCCATGTTATCTTGTGATAGGTAGGGTCCAATTTGGCGGCCTTGCAGCCCTCAAAAACATAACATTTGGCGAATCTGACTATGATTTCGTCACAGGAGGAGGAGCCTGGTACACCTTGCGGAATAGCAGACAACAGTCATCCACAAATTGTGGATGTAATTGGTTAAGATATATTTGAAACATTTTTTTTTATATCCTAGCCTGAAGACCGTTAGCCATTGACTGTTTGACAGATCAGTGTCTAGTAGGTCTTTTGCAAGTTTGCCCTCTAGGCTCAAGCGATACTCTTCATGAAGCTCCTCGGCTGAGTAACAGAACTTCCTCAAGATCGGATACTCATCCATTTTGTTTTTTTCCTACAAAACATATAGTGTTAATTTTAACACAAACTGTTCATTGTAAATCCTCACATAGAAAGTACCAAAAACCAAATAAAGTACAAAAAAAAACTATACTTCCAAATTAAGTATCATAAGCAGATTTTTAAAATACCAAGCTATGCGAAAGTGCTAAATTAGGTACCAAAAGTAGCTAAAGTACCAAATTAAGAACCAAAAGTAGCCAATTACTATCATAATACCAAAAGTACCAAAAGCAGCTAAAGTACTACTTAAGTACCAAAAGTAGCTAAAGTACCAAAAGCAGCTAAAGTACCAAAATTACTAAAGTACCAAAAACAGATAATTACTACCACAATAACAGGAGTACCAAACTAAGTACCAAGGCAGCAAAGTACTACTTAAGTATCAAAAGCAGCTAAAGTACCAAATTAAGTACCAAAAGCAACTAAAGTACCAAGTTAAGTAAGTACCAAAATCAGCTAAAGTACCAAATTAAGAGCCAAATACAGTTAAGCAGTTAATTACTACAAGAAGTACCAAATTAAGTATCAAAAGTAGCTAAAGTACTACCTAAGTATAACCAAAACCAGCTAAAGTATGAAAAGCAACAAAGTACTAGTTAAGTGCCAAAATCAGCTAAAGTACCAAATTAAAAACTAAAAGCAGCTGATTACTACAACAATATCAAAAGTACCAAACTAAGTACCAAAAGCAGCTAAAGTACCAAGTTTAGTATCAACAGCAGCTAAAGTACCAAAACAGCTAAAGTACCAAGTTAAGTACTAAAATCAACTAAAGTAGCTGATTAAGAGACTTTTTGGAACAACTCATGTGTCTTTTAAGAATTGTGATGCACTCTTATGATATGGTATGGTATTGAGAATCTAGAGAGTTGGGATTGGCGAATCATAACTCAAATTCTAAGATACACCTAATTCATAGGAGATGATTGTGTTCATACCCCAGATGAATAAACATGTTAGTGGAATTTTGGTACAACTGATCATCTTACCAAATCGACTATGTTTATTCGGATATAGACCAAGTAGTTATGGGGTGTTTAGGCTTTACGGATTACCAAGTGACATTATGAACATTCGCAATTTGATGTTCACTGGTCATTTTTGGTTGACCATATTCACTAAACTAACTATGAGCTTAAAGTTCTTCTGATCATTGGTAGTTACCTATGTTAGGTTATCACGTTCTTTTGTTGAGTATAGGACAATAATCCGATGAATTATGATTGATGAATCATAGTTCAGATTCTAGTTATACTTGATCGTTTAAAAGAAGGATCACCTGTATGATCAAAAGATCAAATAAGATATGTATTCATATTTTGATAGCAATCTCCTCGGAGAGGAAGTTATCCTTGATGAAGATTGAGTTATAGTGAGCATTTGGCTACCAGTTATAGTCCGTTTGTGTTTATGTATTGTTTTGAGCCTAGGTCACCCATTGTGGTAGAGACTCGGATGATCAAGTTTCAGAAGGTAGCGGATATCCTACATATGCAGAAAATGCTACGAATTGCACGTGAAAATGTCCAGTGTGCCCAAGATAGGGACTAACATTATGCAAATCTGAAAAGATCACCAAGAGACTTCCAAGTGGGGGACTGGGTATATTTGAGAATCTCAAAGGATTCAAGTGTGTGCGTATCGGCAAGCATTATAAATTGTCCCCTAGATATAACATCGTTTTAGTAATTTTGGAAAAATCCCGAGTTCCATTCTTTGCAAAAAAAACATGAAATTTGATTTCTTATTTGTTTCTTCATACTATTTGCACATGTTTTTTGTTTGGAGATTAATTGAAAGAAGGTAATCCTTTTATACATCTCTCTTAATCATTTTATGTTGACTCTATGGTTTGTGCATGGATAACATTTTATTTTTATATGTCACTCTTAACCAAAGTTGAGAACTATAGACATCAAAAACATCACACAATATTTTCGAGTTATATTTTTAACAAAATTATGATTTGTGGACTTTTTTTTTTTGTCAAGCAACTGGCCTGTTGTAGTCAGCAACTCTATTCACACACCCCCACTGTGATTTGTGGTCATATTTTAACACCAAACACCATTTTGATTTAATGAATTCATAAATTCTTTATCTTGAAGTGTTTATGTGTTTTAAAAATAATTCAATTTTGTTTGTCTTTCTTTCAACTTGAGCACATCTCAAGTTTTCAATTGCACCATTGAATTTTTCTAGCTAGTTTTATATCGCAATTTACAATGAATGAAGCTTTTTGGTGGATGTTATGTTCTCTTTTCTAAATTTCTAGATAAATTTCTCTTCTATATATAGACATTGTGAAATTTCTAAGAAATTGATGCATTTGCCAAATGTAGTTGCTATATATTTTATTAAAATAGTAATCATATTGTAACAACATTTCATGTTTATATCACAAGTCAAAGTATAAAAAAAATTGTCTACACACATCTTTACCCTCAAGTAAAGAAACCAACAAGTATTGACTACTTGATTTCATTTAATTATGTTACAAACTTTTATTGAGTTGCAATTTGTTCACGATAGGTTTTGAGGTGCATGTGATAACCTTCATGATTATTTGGATTTAATTTCTCATTTGATTATGATTGTACAATTATAAATGTATAATCTTAATAGCTAGAACATAAACAAAAGACAAAATTGTTAATGTATGTGCAAGGTATTGGCTTTTGTTGTGATTGTATAATTATGAATGTATATTATTAATAGTTGAAACACAAACAAAAAAAAACAAAATTGATAACATATGTGCAATGTATTTGGATTTTGTTGTAACTAACACATGATTTACACAGTACTTGATAGTAGTTAAACATGTACAAATAAAAATATGCACAATGCTCTATATTGTGAACCACCACTGTCATATTTCATTGGGTATAACATATTTGAGAATGCAACATGAACAATGATTACTACAACCTATGCATTTCTAATCTATGTGATTATCATTGAACAAGCCAAAGTACTTAAGTATGATTTTATAATATAAAAATAATTGATTCAATTTACATCCAATTTTGAAATTCAAGAAAATCAAACATAAATCTTGATATCCAATAAATAAATAAAAACCATCATATTGATAGAAATAAGATACACACATGAACATTAAACTTATGAAAGATAAAATATAAAATATATCATTTGAATAATGAATGTACAAAATGGATTGTATGAGATTTGGACATTTTTAAAGTCTTTTCCATTTTTCCA
Organism: Diphasiastrum complanatum; assembly: GCA_029204225.1. Classification (NCBI taxonomy): domain Eukaryota; kingdom Viridiplantae; phylum Streptophyta; class Lycopodiopsida; order Lycopodiales; family Lycopodiaceae; genus Diphasiastrum; species Diphasiastrum complanatum. Next base: position 551,132 of record CM055111.1, on the reverse strand, counting down.
ATGGGCGCAAATATCTCTTTGCAGCAGTTCCAGTCATGTAAGGTTTACAATAGCCAAGCTCTATTGCTTTTAGGCTAGCTTCCATGTCACTCATACTTTGTATTGGTCGCATGTCCTCTAATATTTTCAATTGACTTGATGTCAACTTTACAGGTGGATCAGGTCTTCGTCTTTTTTGTTGCTCTCCTTCGAGTACCTGTGAATTAGTAGCCTCAATTCTTGGTGACGAAGAGTAACTTGATTGCAATAAATGTTCTGATGAAACCCGAGTACTTGTACTACTAGGAAACATCTTTATAACATATTGAAAATGTCCATACAAAGGATGACCTTCTATCACTGGCAGTTGTCCATATCTTGTTGCTTCTATGACTAGCCGAACATCAAGAACTTGTGTTAATTTGAGAAGATACGAAAAAAGCTTGTTTTTGAGTACATCATCTTCAACTTCTCCCATAAATGGATTGGAAAATATGCAATTTCCGATATTGTTAAGACATCCTTTGTATGGACTATCATCTATTAATATGGTAGTTCTTTCATCACAAAAACCTGTGAAATTTGCCCACACCCAAGATAGTGGCTTGAACATTGATTCCACATTTGGCTTGTCTGGTCTATATAAACAAGGTGACAATTGCTTGAAACACTTTTCTTGTCCCCAAGTCATAAAAAAAGGAAATTGTCTTTTGGCCACATGCTCCAACAATTGAATCCTTGGTACAATGTTCTTCTCTTTTGCACATGACCACAACCCAATATTAAAATGATTGGAAATTGCACTCAAGAAGTCAATGCAACTCGTGCGTATTATGATCATTTCCCACCCAATGTTATAAATCTCCTAGTTGGTTGGACCATTTCCAACAAACTTGCACATCAATAGTCCATTGAGATCTAGTATCAGTGTATGATAGTGCAACTTTTCACCTATAGTTTCACATGACATTTTTTGCAAAAAAAGTTTGTCATTATTTATAAAACTTGAGAACTGTATGTTTTTTTCTATTTTATCAAGTTCCACCTCTTGTAAAGTGATCTGTTTTCCTTTTGTACTTCCTATCACAACGTTCACAAAGAAGATTGTTGAAATAAGTCTTACCAAAAAAAAATTGTAATTATTTATTAAGTTTTTACTATTTTTGATTGATAATATAGTGGATATTGAGTACATGAGCACAAGCACATGATTCATTTGTTTTAATTTTGACAAACAAAAATAAAAACCATGATATAATTCAAAATGAAATCACTAATAAAATGATATCAAATGATAAGATTTAATTCATGTACATAGAGGAGTTTTAAATATCTACAATTATCTAATTGTTTGATTCCTACCATGGCCATTTGTACACTACAAAAAAGCTACTATAAACTATGAAATTATAGGTATCAAAACTTGAGAAATCTATGTCAATTGTGAAAATTGTCAACATTTCCTAGCTAGTTTGAGGCCTAAATTGGCTAAAATTGTAAATAGTTTTGGTTCTGGAGTTTCACACATGTGAACCAGGCCACAATGTTTTTATTTACTGTATTTTTTCAGTATGATGAAGTGTCAAACTTCATACCCTTCAAAATGAGACCATTTTGATGTATTTTGGTCATATAAGCCATTTTTAGCTATTTTTCCTATATAGGGAATATCTAGGGTCAAGTACCTTCTAGAGAGAGGAGAGAGAGTCATCTTCCTCATCCATAAATAGTAGGGAAGTCGTGGAGAACAGGTTGGAGAAACCTTTTGTATGCTTCATTGAGATCAATAGATCATTGTCATTGTTTCTTCCTCCATTGAGAGCATTGTTGTGTGTATTGTCTTCAAGCTATTGTGTATGATCTTAGGTGCTTTCCAAAAGTGGTAGGCTGATGTATTATGGACTGTATAATGCTATTTTGGGCCGCACTTGATGTTTATGGAAGTTTCCATTTGTGATAAATGCTTTTTGATCAAGTTCTTTGCATTCTAGGTAGCATAGAATGTGTTGCCAATTCCTAGCTTATGTAGTTTGGAGTGCAAGCATTCAAGCCAATGATCTTGGAGTTTAGATCCACTTAGGATCTGTATTTTTCACATGGTATCAGAGCTGGTTGGCTTCTATTTACAGTAAGTATTCCATTTTTGGTGATATTTGGATGTTTGATCAAGTTCTAGCATGATTTTGCATTGCTTTGTTGATCAAATCTTACTAACCTTTGTTTTGTGAGTTGAACTTGTGGATCAAAAGCATATTTCAGGTCTATTGAAGATCAGAGGCTGAAAAGAAACTATTTTGGATCAGATCATAAAACCTAATCATTTGTGATTGTGAGGCTTGTGCATATTCAATACTAACAATGTTCTTTTCAATCCTATTGTTGACAATCTCCATTCTTGGATGAACACTCTCCTTAAGTGGATGAAACTTCTCCTTAAGTGGATGACAAATGCTCTTTTGAGTGAGTTGTAATTCTCCTAAAGGCTGAGCAAAGCTCCCATTTGGATGAAAGATCCCCTTTTTTGGGTGAACATATTGTAAGCTCCATTGTGAAGAGCATATTGTAAAGATTGTCATCAATTTTGGCATAATTTTTGGTGTACTTTGTTGAGCATGTAAGTAACTCTCCTTATGTAATTTGATTGGAGCATTTGCTGGAAGGTGTTAACCATTATGCAAGTGTGTTTTCAGATTCTTAACAGGTTGAGGAACATTCTCATGTGAAGTGATCTTAGATCTACATCTAAACACCAAGATTTGACAAGATAGTGAAGCTAGTCTTGTGATTCACTAAGTGTGCTCATTCATTCACCTCTAAATCTTGTATTTATCACTTGCTGGAGTTTATAAACTTTTAGAAGTGTGGTTTACATGTGGTTTTACAGGTTGAATCAATATCTTAGTGTGTTGATCATATGTTGATCAAGTTTGTTCATTACTAGGTAATCTTGGCATCCTAGTTTTGGGTATTTTCTAAGAATGCAAGTAACTCTTCACACCATAACTTGATTTGGTCACTTGCTGGAAAGTTTGAGAGCTTAAGCAAGAGTGTGTTCAGGTTGGTTTGATTTTGTAATCCATTCTTAGTGTGTGCAAAGTGTTGCATGTGTTTCAATCTTCCTTTCTATGCTTGGAAACCATCTAGGTTCAAGATAGAAGTGTTTTAGGGTCCTAAATCTTCATAGATCTCTTTATCTATCATTTGTTGAGAGAAAAGTGAGTGCTAAGTGCTTTAGGACAGAACCTAAAAGTTGAAGAAACATTAGAATCATGGCTTCCAATGGTGGGATCATGCTAGAGTCTAGTGAAAGGTTGAGTTCATCAAACTACTCTACTTGGAAAGTGAGGATGGAGTCCTTACTTGAGTTGAATGAACTCATGGACATAGTTGCAGAAATTGAAGAGAGACCTCTCACACTTCAAGAGCAACAAAGGTTTGATAAGAAGGCCAAAAGGGCTCTTCATATCATTAAAATGAATGTTACAAATGAACTTCTCAAGGAAGTTGGAAAGTGTCAAAGTGCAAGTGAGGCATGGAATGCCTTAAAGAAGCTCTTTGAATAAAAGTCCACATCTAGGGTATTGACCCTAAGGAGACAAATATTTTCTAGTAGGCAAAGAGAGGGTGAAAGTGCTCATGCATTTATCTTGAGAGTTAAGTCCCTAAGTGATGATTTAGCATGCATTGATGAGAACATAAAAGATGGTGAAATAGTCCAAGTTATGTTGAATGGTTTGCTAAATGAACATGCTAACCTTGTGCAAAGTTTTGCCATTCAAAGAGTCTTGCCAAGTGTGGTTGACTTGCAAGAAATCTTATTGGCTGAAGAACATAGGTTGCAATCAAAGCTTGATGGTGCATCCTTGCAAGGTGGAGGTGAAGAGGCTTTCTTCACAAAAGGCAAATTCAAGGGCAAAGGTAAAGGCAAAGGGAAATGGTCCAAAGGTGGTAACTTTGATCATGATGATCACTCTTCCTCTTCCTCTTCTACTAAGAACAATAAGTCAAAGTTCAAGTGCTTTTATTGTGGGATAAAAGGTCATTTTGCAAATGAATGTTATAAGAAGAAAAGAGAGCAAGGAGAGAGGCAAGGAAATCTTACAATAGATGAGGAAGAACATAACACATGTGAATCACTTGTTATGACTTCAAGTCTGTTAGCCAACATAGATGATAATGATCCTTGGTGGATTGATAGTGGAGCCTCATCTCACATGACAAGACATAAGGAATACTTTACATCCTTATTGTCTTATGAGGGAGAAGGTAACATCATCTACACTGCAAATGATGGTCAATGTGACATCAAAGGCATAGGCACTATTCCTATTTCCCTTTCAACAAATAGGAAAGCAAATCTTGAAAATGTTTTGTACATTCCTTCAATCACTAAGAATTTGCTTAGTGTAAGTCAAATGATTGACAAAGGACTTGATGTGGAGTTCATTGGAGATGCATGTTTGATAAGTAAATGTGGATCCTTGATTGCTCAAGGTAGGAGGCATGGTAAACTTTTCAAGCTTGATGCATGTGTGATCTCTAATCATGAAGGATGTATGGCTAGGGAGCAATTGACAAACCAAGAAGTTTGGCACAAGAGGTTGGGCCATCCCAACTTCAAATCTTTGGAGGTAATGGCAAAGAAAGAGCTTGTTCTTGGTCTCCCTAAAAGTCTTGTTGCAAACAATAGTGTTTGTGAACATTGTGCCTTGTCCAAATCTCATAGACTTGCTTATTCTAGATCTACTTCTAGATCTAAAGAAGCTTTTCAACTTGTGCATTCTGATATTCATTCTTCTAGTACAACTAGCAATGGTGGGGCAAAGATGTATGCAGCTTTCATTGATGACTTTAGTAGGTATACTTGGATCTATCTTCTTAAAAGTAAGGATGAAGTGTTTGCTGCATTTGTCAAGTTCAAGAATGAAATGGAAAACCAATTCAATACAAAGATCAAATGCTTAAGATCTGATAATGGAGGGGAATACACCTCAAATAGGTTCAAAGACTTTTGTATAGCACATGGGATTAAGAGGGAGATGTCTAGTCCTAGGACTCCACAACAGAATGGAGTGGCCGAGAGGAAGAATAGAACCCTTTGTGAATGTGCCAAGGCAATGAGACTACATGCTAATCTTGCTAAGTCTTTTTGGGGGGAAGCTTTAGCATGTGCTAACTATCTATGTAATAGATGGACAAGTGCTTCCTTGGATGGTAAAACTCCTCATGAGGTTCTTTATGGTAGAAGGCCGAGTGTCAAGCATTGTAGGATCTTTGGATGTACATGTTTTGTCAATATCACACTTGATGATAGAACTAAAAAAGATCCTTCATCAAAGAAGGGTGTGTTTGTTGGCTATAGTGAAGTAAGCAAGGCTTACAAAGTGTACATTCCTTCTACAAAGAAAGTTGTCATAAGTAGGGATGTCATCTTTCATGAAGAGAATGTTTCCAATGTTGTTGATGTTGATGTTGATGTGCCTACTAATCATCATGATGTGCAAGATGTCTTGGATGAAGATGGAGATGCCACTCCAAAGCAAACTTCAAGGAAGACTCAAAGGCAAAGGGCTAAGCCATCAAGGCTAACCTATGATGAAAAAGGAAAGCAAGTGGTGGACAACTCTAACTTTGCTTTTCTTACCTCTTTTGATGAACCAACTTGTGTAGGTGAAGCAATTCAAAAGAAGGAATGGATCCAAGCCATGGATCATGAGCATCAAGCACTCATCAAAAGCAACACATGGAGGTTGGTAAAGCTTCCAAAGGACAAGAAGGCAATTGGTTGTAAGTGGATCTTCAAGATCAAGACAAATCAAGATGGATCAATCAACAAGTACAAGGCAAGGTTGGTGGCAAAGGGGTATGCTCAAGAATATGGTATTGACTATGATGAGACCTTTGCACCCGTGGCAAAGATGGTAACTATTCGAATCCTAATCTCTCTTGCAACTCTTTATGATTGGGATATGTGGCAAATGGATGTTACTAATGCCTTCTTGAATGGTGATCTTGAAGAAGATATTTACATAGAGCAACCCGAGGGCTATGTTTCACATGATGAGCCTAATCATGTGTGCTATCTCCAAAAGAGTTTGTATGGGCTAAAGCAAGCACCAAGGAGTTGGTATGCTAAGCTCAATTCCTTCTTACTTTCTCAAAACTTTGTTATGAGTGAGTATGATCATTCTCTCTACTTTAGATTGAATGAAAATGATATCACTTTACTTTTGATCTATGTCGATGACATTATCTTAAGTGGTGGTAACAATCTAGATATAGATGAAATCAAGATGGCACTCAAAAGAGAGTTTGAAATTCAAGATCTTGGTAAACTTCATTATATCTTAGGAATAGAGATTATTAGAACTTCTAAATCTACATTCATATGTCAAGAAAAGTATGTTAACTCTATTCTAAAAAGGTTTCATATGGAAGATTGTAAAGTTGTTTCTACTCCTATGGAATCAAATGTAAAGCTAACTACAAGAAGTAATGAAAGATCCTTCAAGGACATTACTCTCTATAGAAAGCTAATAGGATCTCTTATATGGTTAACCATCACAAGACCTGATCTAAGCTTTGTGGTTGGTAAACTAAGTCAATTTATGCAAGATCCTAGTGAGGCTCATTGGAAGCTAGGAAAGAGAGTACTTAGATACATCTCGGGATCTAGAGATTTTGGCATCTTGTATGGAGGTACTACACCTAACCTTTGTGGATTTTCAGATTCAGATTTTGCAGGTGATCAAATGGATAGGAAGTCAACAAGTGCCTTTGCAATCTATCTTGGAGATGGAGTGGTCTCATGGCTATCAAAGAAGCAACCAACTATCTCTCTATCTTCCACCGAAGCCGAGTACAAGGCATTAACAACATGCACCAAGGAGATTCTTTGGATCAAGAGGATGTTATTGGATCTTCACTTGCTGGAACCAGAGAAGACTCCAATCATACTTTGTGATAACCTTTCAGCCCAAAGCTTGGCAAGCAATCCTGTTTTTCATGCAAGGAGCAAGCACATTGAGATTGCTCACCATTTTGTGAGAGATCAAGTCATTGCCAAAGAGGTGGAGCTTCAACATGTCTCTTCAAAGGAGTGTGTGGCTGATATCTTCACCAAACCATTGGGAAAGGACCTATATTTAATGCATAGATCTAATCTTGGAATGTGCTCAAAGACTATGTTGAAACTAGCATCCAATGTTGAAGAGGGAGTGTGAAAATTGTCAACATTTCCTAGCTAGTTTGAGGCCTAAATTGGCTAAAATTGTAAATAGTTTTGGTTCTGGAGTTTCACACATGTGAACCAGGCCACAATGTTTTTATTTACTGTATTTTTTCAGTATGATGAAGTGTCAAACTTCATACCCTTCAAAATGAGACCATTTTGATGTATTTTGGTCATATAAGCCATTTTTAGCTATTTTTCCTATATAGGGAATATCTAGGGTCAAGTACCTTCTAGAGAGAGGAGAGAGAGTCATCTTCCTCATCCATAAATAGTAGGGAAGTCGTGGAGAACAGGTTGGAGAAACCTTTTGTATGCTTCATTGAGATCAATAGATCATTGTCATTGTTTCTTCCTCCATTGAGAGCATTGTTGTGTGTATTGTCTTCAAGCTATTGTGTATGATCTTAGGTGCTTTCCAAAAGTGGTAGGCTGATGTATTATGGACTGTATAATGCTATTTTGGGCCGCACTTGATGTTTATGGAAGTTTCCATTTGTGATAAATGCTTTTTGATCAAGTTCTTTGCATTCTAGGTAGCATAGAATGTGTTGCCAATTCCTAGCTTATGTAGTTTGGAGTGCAAGCATTCAAGCCAATGATCTTGGAGTTTAGATCCACTTAGGATCTGTATTTTTCACATCAATCACCTGTAGAAAGATGACTTTCCTGTTCAAGTACATCAATTTGAATATCAGAAGGGGGTTCACCACTCTCATCAATTTCTTTTTGTTTCTCTTTTTCTTCCCATATCGCCCCTGCTTCTTTTACTATAGAGGCAAGTTCTTCAACATTTGTAATAGGCATAGGAATATGACTTTCTTCTATTGAACTTGGAACCTCTAACAATCCTGCAAATTTTGCCACTGACGGATTTGTGTCCACGAGATTTGAACATGTTGCCTCCAAAGCTTTTGCTTCCATATCAGTCAATACAATGGCAACTCCTTTTCATTCCATTAGTAGCCCTTCTTTCAAAGCAACTCCTCCACGTAAAAGATCTACTACAAATTGATCTTCTCTAGAAAACGCTTTTATGAGATCCTGAATAAAAATAGGATCCTTGAGATTTTTCAATAAATGGATTCCAACCATTTCATATGGTTGGTCTTCGATGTCGTCCTCATCATCCGAAGTTATCGTTGAAGTGTCCCATGAAATGTCAATTGTCCCTGTTTTGCTTAGAATTAAGTTGTTATAGGTCACAAATCTGGAATCTTTACTTAAAAAAATTACCACAACTGCTGTTGTGTAGGACTTTGTTGTAATTCCTTGTTTTTCTGATTTTGATCTATAAACTCTCACCTCGTAATGGAAAGTATATTCTAGTTCTTTCAATGCCATAACTAGATTTGAAATATATATAAAATCCGTAAACGATACCATGACTAGTTCATTAGTACCATTAAAATTTTGGACATGAGAGATTGAAGCTTTGAAATAGTCCTTTGTCCATACTTTCGAAATCTCCTTATGTAGTTGTGTATCTAGAATGATCAATCCTATAGATATAGGACCATCAACCTTTTTTGAGAATTCTGCATGTCTTTCAAATTGAAGGCCAGCTGTACAAATTCTCCAAGGACTTCAAATACAAGCGGTGAACATTATTTTTGACTATTGCCGGCAGTGGAGGCGTGACTTTTGAACGATTCAATGCATCTTTTAACCATTCCTTTGACCATGTATACATCTTTGCATATTCTTCATCTTCAATGCCATACACGGCACTCAAATGGCTCCAAGTAGATTTGGCTGGTGTGAATTCTTGAAGGTAGGATATGATTGCATCTTGCAATACTTTATCGCCTTTTATTTTTTTACATGCATCGTCCATATCTACCTTATCTTCGATACCTTTTCCTTTCTTTATTAGGACTTTTTTGGCCATGATTTCAGCTTGTAAACCTCGCACCTGATCTGGATCTAGTCCCTCAATACATCTAAAGATTTACTGTTCCTGGCACTTGTTTTACCGGTCCAATTTTATCCTTTCCTTTTGTGGTCTTTTTTACAAAAGGCTCGAGATTTCCTCTAGTGTTTGGCAATTGTCCAGCAACATACATCTCCATTATTTTCATACAGTTGTCAAAAACATCATCGTCACAAGCGACCATGTGAATGTCGTGCTTTTGAAAACCTTTTTGCAATGTGCACTCGGCAGTCTCCACAAAATCCTGCAAGTGGCAAAGAATTAATGCATTTACACAATTATTGAAAGTTTCAAAACACAAAGTAGTGATTAATAATTTGACAACAATGCAATTACCTCCCATGATTTATTTGACATCTCAGTTCTTTTGATGCTAGCTTTAGGCTTGGCAGGCCTGTTGAAAGCTATCCATTGACTTCTTGCTTGCTTCATTTGATCAATGAATGGCTCCTTTTGCATGACCTTTGCCACCATCAAGTTTGCATCCTTTGATATTAAAACCGAATCTTTGCTTGGACAATACATTTTGGTCTTACACAAGACTACTAAGCTAATTTGATAGCAAATTTTGTTGGCTTAAGCCCTTGTCAATCCCATTTTATATATAAGGTAATGGAGATTAGGTTGACACTAGATCCTCCGTCCACCACTGTCGGTTCATCCTCGTATCATTTGTACTTGATTGACAAAGTAATGTTGTATTGTTCACTCTCCCACGCTGCTCCAATGTTGAGGACATTACTGGTTCTCTCATAACCGGCACAGTACAAGGGTCCTCTTACTACTGCTTCAGGTTTCGAGTTTAACCATGTGGCAAAGGTTAACTCTTTTAGATTTGGAAGTTATTGATGTCTGAGCAGGTTTTTGATCATATTTTGGCTTATAGATTCATCAATACTTCATTTTAACTCTCACAGACTTGGTCTTAGATGAAAAATGATCTTCTGAACTCAATGAACCATGTTGCGAAGGTTACTTATGTGAGAGTTCTCAGATTATGAGATTTTTTCAGTTTTCTTTGCACTTGGAACTCTCTTACAGTTCACTGGAGCAAGATGAACTCTTGCAGACTCGTTTGTAAGCTAATCTTATCATGAAAAAGTTTCAATAGGAGTGGTGACTTCTATTGAGTGTTGACCTGATATGACCCAATAACTAACCTTGTCTATTTGACTTGAAATTAAGTTTTGTAATGGTTCATTTGTCTTTAGTTCAAATGGCATTACATCTGCAATAACAGCACAAGTTTGAGGATGTGCACAAAATTCTTTTATCAGCCACAATACATGGTCCTTTACCAATCCTCGATACACTCTGTGACTAGGAGCTTGAAAACATCTTGTCACATCAATGTTATAGGATGTGTCCATTCCAAATGGATAATATCCCTTCCATTTATATAGGAGTTGCAAGCCTTGCTCATTGTCAACACTCAACGAGTCTTCCATTTTTGAAACCATAGCATCTGCTTGTTGATTTAAGGGCACTATTTCCATAGATTTGGCACTATTTTTTTCTGTTTGCTTAGATGTGGAACCTTGCTTTCTATTATTTCTCTTTTCAGTAGTTTTTTTTTTCTTGATTTTCCGTAAGTTTTCTTCTTTTTCTTTTTTCTCCCTTTTGAACATCCGAACTCTTTTTGAAAAAAGATGTGACATTTGTCAATTCTCCCTTTACAATTAAAAATCCTTCAATAATTTGCATCATGTCCGTGATGCCAGCGTCCTCAAGGTTATCGAAACTCATTAAGTTCCAACCAAGATCCTTCATGGAGCCACGTTTGTCATCCTTGCTTGATTGCATGTCTTTGAGACTAAATCCTTCAAAAGGTAGATTGATCAACATAATTTTTTCATCCTTGGAACTCTCTACAACAACCCCAAGACATGGTGTTGCATATTTTCCTTCACTCTCTTTAACATTCCAAACTACTCTCATATCGCCGTACTCTTGATCTTTTGAACAGACATATAGACGTACATCTTTCATATGTATTCCTGATGTGTCGTATGTTTCCATATACCAATTAATTGGTTTTTTTTCTTCTCCAATTGAATCAACCAAGTCGATCTCACCTGCTATGATCAGACTTGGTTGAGTGTACCTGGCCTTCTCACGCATTGGTGATTCCATGATAGTATCAAGTGAAAAAACTTGCTTGTCCTCAGCCATTGTACCTACATGCAAAATTCACAATACTTGTGTATTTAACAAAGAGCATTTGAGAGTATGAAATTTGTAATTACAATAGTAGTATATAGTATCAATAAATAACTTAAATTCATACACAAGTTATGCACAAAATTAAGTTTTAATATAAATTACACAATATGAAATTAGCAGAAAGCATTATGACCATTTGATGTAGGATTAGTAGTTTGCAAGGGAGCCAAGGTGTGCTCAAACTCAAGGTCGAGCAGACACTTATAAATACATTTAAAAAGTAGCGTGATTAGAGTTTGAAGTAGTAGGTGCAACAATTGTCAGCATAAAATGGTTTGGATAATCACACCGTGGTAGGAGCCCTCTCGAACATATGCTTAAGCATAGATCGTAGAATATGGGATTTTCAAAAAAAATATATGTCCAAATTTACAACCAACCATGGTAACCAAAAATGTGTTTTGAGAATAGCATTCTTAAAGTATGGGATTGTAAGAGCGGCAATTTATGTCATCAAGTAGTATGCAATTATATGTATGAAGAAATAGTGGCACTTTGATCGTACTAAGTTCAAGCATATAGTTGATAATATTACCTTATGACATTATCAAAAGCAGCAAAAAGTGGTATGCAATGCTTGCAGGCAACCTTGTGATCCAATAGAAGGTTGATAGTGAGATTTTGGAATGGTTGGTGCGGTAATAATATATTGTCTTAAATAGTAGGATCAAATCTTGTAGATTATCACACAGTGATGGTAGAGTTTTGCTCGAACTTTAGTTCGAGCATAGAGTCTATACTATGGAAAGCACAATGAGCATTTGATATTTGAAGATAATTTTATCAAGTTGACAAAACATAATGCGAGGTTTATTTACAAGACAACGTATCTTGCAAGTCATAACTCATGGTCAAGTTCAACAACTTGATTTGTGAAGAGCATTTTTAGAGTATTGTATCTGAAGTTCAATACTAGTTTCCAATGACAACAAGTGGGACAAAATCACATGAATGACCAATAGTGGTAGAAGAGATAAAGCCAGGCATGGAAACTCAAAAATGTGTTTTGAGAAGAGTATTTTTGAGAGTATGGAGGTGTATGTGTAGTAGTAGCATATTGCATTAAAACTTAGCATAAAATCATATGGATGACTAGTCAATGATAGAGGAGCTTTGCTCGAACTTTAGTTCGAGCATAAAGTCTTCAATACGGAATTAGTATAAACTATAATGACAACACAATCTATGGAGGCATTATTATAGAATTAGTAGATTATATTGGAGACTATGCTTATAAGAAGAAGTGTGCTCGGACCCGTGGTTGAGCAAGGAGACTCAAATTTGTGTTTTGTAAGTGGTATTTTGAAAGTATGGTGTTTGTAGATGCAGTAATAGCAGTTAGAATACGAATTATTACATGTTGACAAAGTGGCTTTTTTGCTCGAACTGAAGTTCGAGCATCAATTATACAATAAGGAATTAGGTGAAGGCACTTTCATCAATATACATTTGGATTACAATATTGACACATCGTAATGCGAACTATCAATAGACAACAATACGTGTTTGATCTAACATTTGTATTTCATGATTAAAGACTCTGGAGTTTGCAAGTGCAATGCTAGTACATACTTTTAAGAAGTGGCATGAAATCATATGGATGATCACATAGCCACAACTTGAGTTAGAACATAGAGTGTATAATGTGGTTTTACTAATATTTGTATTTCATGATTATAAATTTGAGAGTCTAGAGTTTGTAGGCGCAAGAGTAGTACATCATGTTAAGAAGTGGCATGAAAGCAAATGGATGATCACACAACCACATGGGAGCTTTGCTTGAACTTAAGTTCAAGCATAGAGTGTATTACTAACATTTGTATTTAATGATTAGAAATTTGAGCGTCTAGACCTTGTAGGCACAATAGTAGTACATGGTATTAAAAAGTTGCATGGAATCATGGATGACCACACAACCACATGGGAGCTTTGCTCGAACTTAAGTTTGAGCATAGAGTGTATAATGTGGTCTTAGCATAAAGAACTTTGAGCATATGGTTTGTGTAGATGCATTATTATAAAATTGATAGATTATAGTGGAGACTTGCTTATAAGAAGAACTGTGCTCAAACCCATGGTTGAGCAAGGAGACTCAAATTTGTGTTTTGTAAATCGTATTTTGAAAATATGGTGTTTGTAGGTGCAGTAATAGCAGTTAGAATACTTATTGTCACATGTTGACAAAGTAGCTTTTTGCTTGAACTGAAGTTCGAGCATCAATTATACAATAAGGAATTAGGTAAAAGCACTTTGATCATATGATATTTGGCTTACGATATTGTCACATCATAATGCGAACTATCAATAGACAACAATACGTGTTTGAGCTAACATTTGTGTTTCATGATTAGAAATTTGAGAGTCTAGAGTTTGTAAGTGCAATGCTAGTACATATTGTTAAGAAGTGGCATGAAATCATATGGATGATCACATAACCACATGGGAGCATTGCTCGAACTTAAGTTCGAGCATAGAGTGTATAATCTGGTGTTACTAACATTTTGTATTTCATGATTAGAAAATTGAGAGTCTAGAGTTTGTAGGTGCAATAATAGTACATACTGTTAAAAAGAGGCATGAAATTATATGGATGACCACACAACCACATGGGAGCTTTGCTCGAACTTAAGTTCGAGCATAAAGTGTATAATGTGGTGCTACATAAGGCACTTTGAGCATATGGTATTTGGAGGCAACATTATAGATATGTCACATCTTTAATAGGAGATATGCTTACAAGACAACAAGTGCTCAAACACAAGGTCAATCATGAAAACTAAAAAACATGTTCTTTCTAGAAGTATTTTGAGAGTACGAAAATTGTAGGTGTAATATTAACATATAGCGCCTAGAAGTAGCATGAAATCATGTCGATGATCGCATACCTTTGAGCATGAATGCAATTCACCATAGTTCTTTCTTGTCCAATAACTTTCTTATCATGGATACTCGTATCTATAGCACAACACTTTCAAATAGTACCCGTAGATTCATTTTAATATTATCTAGTTGTCAGAACATGACAAATTTTCATCAAAATGAATCATGCAATCAAAATGTCACAAAGTATTTTGTATTGCTTTTAAGGATTGAGCCTCAACTGTGTTTGCTAACTAGAACACAAAGACTGAACACAATGGATGGTCAAATTTCTTCCAGATAGGTGTATGAAATCTCAAAAAATGATAGTACGTTGTCTAGGTTTATCCAAGATCCTCTTTCTCACTGTTTCTTCCAAGCCTCCATTCCATTGCTCGTAGATGATTCAAAATGTTTATTGGTCGTACTGTTTCTCAAAATTCTAGACTCTAAAAGGTCATTTTCCAATCATGGTGCTAGCTAGCTTTGGGCCCGAATTCTATAAGATAAAAAAATTTCGGTTCATTTTTCTTCTCTGTGATTCCTACAAATGGAATTTTTTGTGATATAGACCCTTTTTCCAATTGTCAGAGCATGGTCAATTTGGTACTCACCAAATCGTATTTCAAAATCCATTACTCATTCCTAACTAAGCACACTGGGGATACAGTGGATGGTCAAATTTCTTCATGATAGGTGTACGGACTCTTGAGATGTGTCGGCACGTTGTCTAGGTTTATCCAAGATCTTCTTTCCTTGCAGTTTCTTGCAAGCCCCCATTCCATTGGCACTAGTTAGTTGTGAAGAGTTGTACTATAATCTGATACATTTCAAAGATCACGCAGCAGGAGAGAGAGAGAGAGAGAGAGAGAGAGAGAGAGAGAGAGAGAGAGAGAGAGAGAGAGAGAGAGAGAGAGAGAGAGCGGAGAGAGACACATGTTTTAACTACATGCTTTATTAATTGATTAGAAAGAGGGCGACAGCCCATTACATAGGAGAGAACAGAAGATGACGGTTTGATAAAGCACGTCATTTCGGGACCCATGGTTGTTCATGTTAACTAGACATATCTTGTTGGTGTGAACACGCACATTGTCTATTTTAACACTCCCACTTAATGAAGTGTTCACTAAACTCAGTATCGATCTTATTAAGTTCAGCATTATTATTATTTTGACATTCTACTGATCTTGTTTCAGATCTGAATAATTGTATTTGGCTTTGTTGCCATTGCTCTCACTTCATGTGAAAGCTTCAGCTTTTGATTTATCCTGCTCCTCTTTGGTCTATGCTTCTGAACTGCATCTTCATGTAGACTGTGGTAGAAGACGTCTCTTCCTTCACCTGCACAAGGACTTTGCTTTAATTCAGTTTTCTGGCATCTGCAAAGAGCTAGCTTTGATCATTGTTTTTTTTATTAGTTGCCTGTTTCAGCAACTTTCAGTTGATTGGTTAACTGCTGGTTGATGCAGTTCACTTTGTTTGATTGTTTCCTCTTATTCTTCATGTTGGTTTGTTGTCACTATATTTAGCATGAAGAAAACAAGAAGGCCAGGGCTGCACTCAAACATTTCAACTTTCTATTTTGCTTCAGAACAGGGTTGCTACAAAGGTGTGTTTCTATCAAGCATGGTTGAAGGCATCCATAGGTAGAAGCGCGAATACTAGCATCATCACACATGGAGGAGGCGTGAAGGCAGAGCCAGGCTCTGATACCATGATACATTTCAGAGATCACGCAGCAGGAGAGGGAGAGAGATAGAGCGGCGAGAGACACACATTTTAACTACATGCTTTATTAATTGATTAGAAAGAGGGCGACAGCCCATTACATAGGAGAGAACAGAAGACAATGGTTTGATGAAGCACGTCATTTCGGGACCCATGGCTGTTCATGTTAACTAGACATATCTTGCTGGTGTGAACTCGCACATATCTATTTAAACATAATCGACCTAACAATATGCAGCTATTAAAGCAACCCCATAATATGGTTTGTTTTAGCATTGGCTATCAAGTTGAATAGACAAAAGACAAAAAGGCCTTCGAGTTCAAGTTTGATTTGACCTATACTTATGAGCATAAAGTCGATGATTTTGTGTATATCACTACCTTTTACTATACCCCTCTAAAAACAACACATGATAGTGTCACAGATTGATTCCATTGGACCCCTCTATTTAACATCCACCCGTACTGATGTTGCCATATTCAAACTCCTCCAAACGTGCATGCTTCCTAACCTAGCTTTGTCGACACGTTTCCCTCCTTGGACCCATCTATTTAGCTCTAGATTAGCACCCATGGGTTCATTGTGATATTGCCTATTAGCCCAGACGACTTCTACATCCAATCCCATTCAATCATAAAGAACTTTGGAACACTAATGTCACCTGTTGGTTCATTTTAATAATAGGAACCTATGACAGTTATCGGACCGGGGCAATAGATTCTAAAAGGCCAAATTCCAATCATGGTGCTAGCTCTGGGCGACATTTTTTTGGGCTGGAATGGTGGCACAAGAACTTTGTTGCACGTTGATGATTTTGGTATAGATAAAAAAATTTCAGTCCTATTTCTACGATGTAATTTCTTACATTCAAAACAAGAGATGTAAAAACTGTTATGTTCAAAATGATTGTTACTACGTGCGAACTCTAAAGCACTTGCCACTCAGCACTTTGAACTAAGAACTTTCAACTCAATCTTTAATATGTATGGAGGATGTGGAGTCTAGAGCTAGAATTTGAAAGACACCACCTCTATACATTACATGCTATATGTGGCCCTTAATTTGAAGGGGTTTCCACGCCCTACTACTCCTTGACTAATCCTTCAAATTGTGTGAGCTTTGAAGTTCTCTCTCTCTTGCTTTTGTCTTCTACTCCATAGTTGGTTTTTTCAAGCTTTCACAGTGTGCTTACTGGTTGTTATGATACTCCATAGCTAGGCTTTGGATTTTGTCAAGGTACTCATTGAATCTTATACAGAACTACCACTGGTACTCATGGGTGGGAATTGAATCTTGCACCCAGCATATATTCAAACTAAGAATCAAGATGCAAGACTCAATCTTATTTCTGGTGTCACATGTTTTGACTAACATGAGCAAATCTTGTAATGATCAGATAATGCTCAATAAAATGGCAAGACGCTACTACATAAGGAAGAATTTAAGGTCTTGTATGCAATAAGCAGAATATCTAAGGCATGTTGGACGAGATCGGACGAGGCTTAAAATAAGAGCTTTATTTCGACACTGAAGCATAAAGGATGAGAGGCTAAGCAGTGGGACATAGTTAAGCTATTCTAGGTCATATTCATCCCATCAAGTAGCACCCTTCAAGGGCTCTTAAAACAGATCATATAAATCTATGCAAAATGGGTAAAAGCCTTATGAAAAAAAAGCTAAAACAATCATCCAAAAGAAACATGAACTTGGAAATAACATTGGCAAATTGACATAAAGTTGCATTTTTGAAGTTTTTTGTACATTCTAAAATGTTGTTTTTTCCATCTCAACACACTGTTTGGCAACGTTCCGATCCGGAACGCTCCCTGATCCCGAAACCATTATGGAACTTGCATTTAATATCCCTAAATCGTTTTGGAACTTGCATCTACGACTACTTTACTTTCATAACCTTAAATTTAAGAGGGGGGAGTTAACATTCATGTTTTGGGAAGCTCCTTAGGCCCAAGTTGACAATGGGATAGAGTTGACTATATTATTTTGGCAGTTGGGGCATTGATCATTTATATTAATAATGAGCCAGTTTCCATTCCAATTCTTACAAATTGTACCATTCAGTCTAGTGTGGTTGTTCACTTCAACAACTATTACGGGATTTTCATATTGTATTCATTTTATCAACACATTTACATTTCATTCAAGGTTAATTGTACATTCGATCAATACTTGAGTTGTTTTAGGGTTAGCTTTATTACGGACTTCAATTAGCAAAACCACATTGCAGAGGGCGACGGGCCTATCGATGACGACACTTGGAAACTCAAGGTTAAAGGTTTTAGTACTCTTTCATTAATAGAATCCTGTGATGGGATTCTTCATGAAAAGCAACTACTAAGCAAAATTGGGAGGCTGAAAATCACAACTACACCTTTTATCGGAATGGCACAAAATTTCCTTCATGCAAGCGAGAAAGACATGAATCGGACACTAGAAGCAACCGCTTCAAGCAAAATTGTGCACTTAATTTCATGGAATATAAACTAAGCAAATAAATCATCAATAAGCAAGTAAATGATCAATAGGTTTTTCTTTGAATAGAACTCCTACTGAAACAACAAAACTTGGATAGCTTTGAGAAAAAAAAAATCATTGGATGAATTGCTAGTTTCCACCTTAATATCTGAATCTGCACTCAAATGTTCCTTTAGCTTCTTATCACCAAAGGCTCCTGCTCATTTTTGGCTCACCAAAAGCTCCTGCTCTTTTTTGCCAATTCTGTTTTTGCTCTAAGAAAAGCTCTTGTTCATTTTTGCTCAACAAAAGCACCTGCTCCTTGAATCAAATCATGATTTTGTTGACCAAAGCCTGCCTGTTTTTTGCATTTCTCATCAGCAAAAGCCTCTGCTCGTTTTTGCTTAGAATCTCCTGCTCGTTTTTTAAGATCTTCTGATGCTTGTTTTTCCTAGGAAGCTACTGTTCGGTTTTGCCTATCTGATGCTAGTTTTTTTTTAGAAGACTCTGCTCGTTCTTGCTCAGAAGCTCCTGCTCTGATGCTCGTTTTTTCAACTATGTGTCTGTTCGTTTTTGCAAATCTGATGCTCAATTATTGCTTAGAAGAACCTGCTCGTTTTTGTTCAGAAGCACCTGCGTTTTTCCTCAGAAGCACTTGATCGTTTTTCCTTAGAGTCACCTACGTTTTTCCTCAGAAGCACTTGATCGTTTTTCCTCAGAAGCACCTGCGTTTTTCCTCAGAAGCACTTGATCGTTTTTCCTCTGAAGCTCATTTTTGGCTCAAAATCTCTTTGCCAGCTCTAAAGTGTTCGTCTTTGCTATTGGAGGGAGAATAGGTGGGCATTAAATGCCCACCGCATGCAGTGGGCATGCAGCTCTGCATGCATGCATGCATGCTGAGCGTTTTGTAATACTTTTTTTTTCATGCTATATTTGGGTCCATTGTATCCTTTTCTTGCTTTTTTGGCCAAAAAGGTAATCAAAAAAAAAATTGCCTACAATAATTTTTTATTTGACTTTATAGATTCTAGTAGCTCTAATTTTGTTAGGCTTCATGCATAGGGGTATTGTACTCATCAGCTACTCAAATATCGCTCGGGACCAAATGAAATTCATTTAAACTACAATCGGGCTATATCAAAGCGTCTTCAAGGCCGAGGTCAAGGACGCGGCTATTCCAAGCAAAATAAACCTGGAAATTGTAGGTATTGCAACAAACCTGGCCACTAGGAGCGTGAATGCTTCAAGAAACAGAAGGAGATGGAACAAAGAAAAGACAAAGGGCAAGTGAGAAATTATGCTGGTCAACATCAATTTGATGATTATTATTATGAAAACAATTATACTGATCAACATCAATATGATGAGGATCAATATGAAGATGATACAGGTGAGAGCTCAAAATTGTTCATTACAAAATTAATGACAAGTGATGAAACCAAGGATACCTGGTACATTGATAGTGGTGCATCCAAGCACATGACTTCAAGGAAAGAGTGGTTTTCAGAACTTAAGGAAACTCACAATGGTGATGAAGTTGGACAAGCTGATGACAAATTACTATCTGTTAAAGGAGTTGGAGTGGTACCAGTGAAGTTAGCCAGCGGGAAGATAAAGCGGATAAGCAATGTGCAGTATGTACCTGGCTTAGCTAACAATCTACTATCTGTTGGGACGATGGCTGATCAACAACTCAAGGTTGAGTTTGACAGTGACAAATGTCTTGTCAAAGACATCAAGAATCACTACAAAGTGATTGCTACAGGAGCTATAGCCAACGGAAATCGACTCTACAAATTGAATGCGAGACCTTTTGCTCAAGCTATGGTAAGCACGGTTGACAGTCGAAGTGATCTTTGGCATCAATGATTCGGTCATATTAGTGCTCAAAGTTTACACATTCTCAAAAGAGATAATCTAGTTATAGGACTGCCTAATATTTCTTTTGAAGGAAAACTTTGTGAAGGTTGCATTTTGGGAAAACAACACAGAGAGAGGTTTCCCAAAAGTGGAGCAAGGAGAGCCAGTGGCATCCTAGATCTTGTCCACAGTGATCTATGTGGACCTATGCAAACTAGATCTCTTAGTGGCTACTATTATTTTATCACCTTCATTGATGATTATAGCAGATGCATTTGGATTTATTTCATAAGCAAGAAATCAGATGCTTTTGCTAAGTTCAAGAAATTCCAGGCATTAGTTGAAAAGCAAACAAGATGTTGCATCAAAACTTTGAGATCTGATGGAGGTGGTGAGTATTTTTCGACTCGACAAAATTTATTGATTTTTGCAAAGATCAAGGGATCAAGAGGCAGACTACAACACCTTATTCACCACAGCAAAATGGAGTTGTAGAACGAAAGAGCAGATCTATTGTTGAGATGGCCAGGGCGATGCTCAAAAGCAAGGGTCTGCCTAACACCTTTTGGGCAGAAGCTTGTAGCATAGCTACGCACATCCTGAATTGGTGTCCTACAAAATCCATGGAAGGTAAGACACCTCATGAAGCTGTTACTGGAAAGAAACCTGATATTTCTCATTTGAGAGTATTTGGTTGTGATGCTTATGCTCATATTCCTGATGAGAAACGAAGGAAATTAGATGCAAAAGCTATCAAGTGTATTTTCCTTGGATATGATGAGAAGGCCAAGGCATACAGGAGGTATGACACAAATGCACAGAAGCTTGTAATTTCTAGAGATGTTACATTTGATGAGATGGGCCAAGGTGAATAATATGAAGTAATCACTGAACCTTTTGATGAGGGAGCAAAAGTACAGGTTAAGAAGGAAGTGGATTTTGATATAGAAAATCCATTGGACAAAGGCAAGCCTGATGCCTGAAATTCCCAAGAGAGTACCTAAATGATACTTACTAGTCACAGATGGTGCAAAGAAGGGAGATACTCCCGAATCTAGTGAGCAGGGAGAGCTTAGAAGATCAAGTAGAGATCGAAAACCTCCTGCAAGATTAGAGATGAATCTAGCCCTAATGGGTTCTGTGCTCAAGGCTCAAAAAACTTTTGATAAAGCAAAGGAGCACAAGGAGTGGCATGAAGATATGGAAACAGAAATGGAAGTTATATCACAAAATAGGACTTGGAACTTGGTTGAGCTACCTGATGGAAAGATGCCTATCACTTGCAAATGGATATACAAGATCAAATATGGAGCTGATGGGCAACTCAACAAATTCAAAGCATAGTTGGTTGCGAGAGGATTTGAGCAGCAGAAAGGTATTGATTTTGAGGAAACCTTCGCACCCATAGCTAAGATGGTAACTATACGTTCTGTCATTGCTATTTCTGCTTTCTATGGTTGAAAGATCTAGCAAATAGATGTTAAATTTGCTTTTCTTAATGGAGTGTTAGATGAAGAGGTGTACTTAGTACAACCTCAAGGATTTATTGAACCAGGGAGAGAGCACCTTGTTTGTAAGCTCAACAAAGCTATTTATGGATTGAAGCAAGCACCACGGGCATGGTACTCTTGCATTGATGAACACTTTAAGTGAAGGGGAATGATAAAGAGTGATGTTGATCCTAATCTTTACATTCTAAGGCAAGATTTAGATATAGTGTTCATTGTGTTGTACATGGATGATTTGATTATTATAGGAAGTAATGAGAGCTTAATTGATGAAATCAAATCAGATCTTTCCAATGCTTTTGACATGAGCGATCTAGGATTGATGCACTATTGTCTTGGCATTGAAGTATGGCAAAAGAAAAATGTGGTCTTTCTTACACAAAGCAAATATGCACGAGATTTGCTTTATAAGTTCAATATGTAGGATTGTAAGCCTTTGAGTACACCTATGGATGTCAACACGAAGCTTACTGCATATGATGAATCTGAGAAAGTAGATGCTTATTTGTATAGACAGCTGGTGGGTAGTTTGATTTATTTGACACACACACGACCTGATATTTCTTATGCTATTGGTGTTGTTAGTCAATTTATGCAAGATCCTAGTCAAACACACTGGAAGTCTGCTAAACGTATTCTCAGATACATTCGAGAGACATTGAATTTTGGTTTGAAGTATGATCAGCTTGAAGTGCCAATATTGATAGAATATACAGATGCTGATTGGGCAGGTAATATTGATGACAGAAGGTCTACCAGTGTTCATACATTCAGTTATGGTATAGTTGCAGTTTCATGGAGTAGCAAAAAGCAACCTACAGTAGCATTATCCTCGACGGAAGCTGAATATTGAGCACTCAGCAATGCTGCACAAGAAGCGGTATGGTTACAAAGATTGCTTGTGGATTTAGGTCAACCACAGGTGGATGCAACTACTATATCTTGCGACAATCAAAGCTGCATTCACCTTGCCAAAAATCCAGTTTTATATGCTCAAACCAAGCACATCGAAATAGATTATCATTTTGTTCGAGAGAAAATTCTTGATGGAGCCATTGATCTTGTTTTCTGTAAATTTGAAGATCAAGTGGCAGATATTTTTACTAAGTCATTAGGTAGATGTAAATTTGAAAAGTTTCGTACTCTACTAGGAATAGAAGAATGTAATTTTATCATTGAGGGAGAGTGTTAGAAATCAATGATAAACTTCATTGTTACATTTCTTAGGTACTGTTTACGATGTACTTTATTACTAGCTGTAACTAGTCGTTGGCTAGTCTAGTAATCTACTCCTAGGTCTCCCTCTCTATTAGGGTTCAGGGCTTATATGTACATTTTACATTCAGTATGTTAGTGTGATAGATTGATAGTGCGTGTTCTTCTTCCGGCTTCTTTGGTGATTGCTTATGGTGAATGCTTGATGTTGCATATCTGATTCTTGACAAAAGAATTCTACCAAGTGAGTCTACAACAATTAGTAGATGTTGCGTTACAAATGGGTACTTGGATTTCCTAGAGACAATGCAGCACAAGGTTCTCAAGCAAGCATGATCACACAACCTTCAAACAAGCAATCCAACATCAAACTAATCACATTGCCCAAGAAGGCCAAATTTAGGAAGAGTAAGTCCAAAAAGATGACCAAATCAATAGCATGCAATTGATTGAAAGAAGTTCAACTTTAAACATCGATATTTGGCATCTATCGCTACTAGTTACATGTAAAATATCATAAATTAAAATGTTATTGGAACGTGGCAGGCTATCGTAAAGTCATTCTCTTGCTAGGAGAATTGAAAAGTTAAGGCCAAAATAAGAAGGTTAGAATTTAGAAAAAAAAAAAATTAACTCACTTGTGGATCTTCACTATGTTGTGTTAAGGGTCCCTAATCACAAGTTTAAAACGCATATGTTGTAGATGGTGCAAACCTAAAAGATCACACACAATGTTCGAGTGTGTTGGGGTGGTTTTCTATGCTTGCTTAAGATATCTGCAATACAAGGTATCAATTTTCACCCTGAGTCACAAAATTTGCATTTTCTACCAGCCACTCAAAATACAATTGCCCTAGCTAATGTGACCATCATTTTTGAGCATGGTGACTTTTGTAATAGAAAAACCCTCTATCTATGGTTAATTTAGCAGTCTCATTTTTGAGCAAGTGTGACTTTTGTAATAGAAAAACCCTCTATTTATGCATGAAAAATATTATAAAGTAACTATAAACTCGTTAACAATACAAGATGATATTGAAGGACATCAATAGCATTATAGAACGTTATTATGCATGTGGAATTTGTCGTCGACGTTCGGAGAGTCCGACGGGGCATGGACACAGATTCGTGAATCCGATATGAATAGAACGGAGACTTTTTCGCTCATTTCCGGTTTTGTTTGGCAAGAAATGCCTAGTGGGCCACAAAGACCGCTATTAGGGCATAGCAAAGGGGTTCAATTTAGACTCTCTGGTCGATGGATTCCAATACCTTTGAACGGAGTCAGTTTTTGCGGCTTTCTATTTCGGCCAGTGGAGAATGTAAAGACGAATCCACAAGAACAAACTGGTCTGTGAATCCGATACGAACCGAACGGACTCGTCGTCGCACATTTCTGGCCTCGTTTGCCAAGAAACACCATGTGGGCCACAAAGAAGTCTATTAGGGCATAACAAATGGCTTAAGTTGCGACTCCCCGATCGATGGGTCCAATACCTTCGAATGGATTCAGTTTTTGCGGCTTTCTATTTTGGCTAGTGGGGAACGTGAAGACAAATCCACATGAATAAACAGGTCTCACAACGGCCAAGTACGGATTCTGGAACGCCCGTCCAAAGTCCAAACCCAAACAAGATTTAGGGAAAGTGGGACGCTATGGACCAAGAACTGGTTTGAATGAGCCATTGACGTACGGAATGTCGGACGAGAAACTGTCACAGGTTCTTGTGGAGCTCTGGCGATGATATCATACTTTTGAACGGAAGCCTGATAGTAGGAAAAGGAAAGGTTTTTCAACTAATCCTACAATGCTATGTCACGGAGCTCTAATGGGGACAAAATGTCTGTCCATTAGTGTATTAGAAAGCTACACAGATGATCTTCATCTTCCATTTCCTTCTATGGGTGCATCAATAATGGGAGAGGCAGTTGGCAATATCATTATATGGAAAAAAACAATGGTGAAGAGGCTTGTTGAAGAACCTTATCAAGGTGTTCAAATTCTGCATGAGGATATGCCACAGGTAGACCATGGTAGCATGAGAGAAGATTTAATCAGGAAGAGAGTTATAATATGGTTAGCACAAGGTGATAAATTGGGTATGGGTTTGGTTTTGTTAGTTTATCCCTATGAGCCTATCAACTTCAAGGAGCTTGGGGATGGGAACTTACGGGTGGTTGTAGAATTTATTATTGGGCATACCAATTTTTCATCTAGCATTGGCAACTCAAATGTTGCAAATGTGAATTTGATTAGTTGGCCAACGAAACAACTCACTTTTGAAGATGGCACTCCATTGAAAATCATTGAAAGAAATGCTCATGTTGATGACAATGATTGCATTCAATGTGAAGCTCAAGAGGAAAACAACAACGGCGATGGTGGTGGACACCATATGGAGGATATCCTAAATCAACGTGTGGCTAGTAAAAGGAAGTATAAAATGATAATAAGGAAGCCTCAAGACAAATTTCATGTTTGCCACTCCAATAAATGTGCACAAGAGGCTATTCAACATGTGGCCGCCATTGATTGTTGTGAGAAAAAATGTTGACAAATGGCAAATCGAGAGAAGATTATGCAACTCAGAGTAGAACATTGGGGACAAAGTCATAGTCAACGCGTGACACGTGTCTATGATAACTTGACTATGGCTTGGCGTGATGAAGAAAAAGGAAAGTAGCTAAAGTTAACTTTTGATGGAAAAGATATTTGTTGCATTGCTTGGTACACTATACATGGCATTCCAAAGACTACTTTTTATAGATACAAGCAACAATACATGGAAGGGACAACAAAAGCAATGCATGGAAATAAAGGCTTCATCAGAAAAGCATGGGATCACGTCGAAATGGGAAAGGCAATAATACAAGATTTTATTGACAACAATGCAGAAAGAATGCCACATAAAAGCCGCACATCATTTTTTGATGGAGCACGAGAGCCACAACTTGTTCTCCCGACAATGTATAAGCAAATCGATATTTTGCATGAGGTTAATATTACTTTAAATGAATTGGGATATAAGAGAATGTCAAAGTCTACATTTCATAGACTATGGCATACAACATTCAAAACGGTTAGTCTTTCAAAGACAAGCACATTTTCAAAGTGTGATATTTGCACATCAATTAAATTGCAGCTAGAATGTACTAGAAATCAAGTGGAGCGTGCAAAATATCTCATGAAAAGAAGAATGCACATGCTTCAACAAATGAGTTGTAGGCATATTTATTATGGTTGGAGATTGTACTCAGAACTACATCCAAATAAGTATTTGTGCATTATTCATGATAAGATGGATCAACAAAAGACATCCATACCACGATTGCAGCCTATACCAAAATCATTGGGGCATGCGACGCAATTATCGATATCATTGACAAGAATGATAACACATGGACATGGTCAAAATGGATATCGACACTTTTCAATGGGTCTTTGGCCAGGGGATCCCAATTTTACACTGGGCTCTCTAGCAATGTGTTTACAAAATTTGGAGAGAAAAGACAAGCATGTTTATGGAGACTTGTTGCTTGCAGAGAAAACATCGTCATCAAGAAATCTGTTTACAGCTTTAACTTCAAGAGTGGTGTTGGATTACCATATGGAGGTAAAAAACGAAGATAATAAGTATACACAAGTGCAATGTGAAACCATTGAACATAGCGAAAATGTGGCTTCAACAACATTTGGTCATCTGCCAGGTGAGAATGTTGGATGCAACCACGTCGTGGGCTCAAGACCTACTCAGTTGCAAAGTGAATATGTTCAATGTGCACAAGATAATTCAACAGGATCTACAAGTTTCAAACACTTGCCTTCTGTGTTGCTACTACAATTAGACAATTGTGGATCTGAGAATAAGAATAGATATGTGTTTGCATATCTTTCCTTGCTTGTCGCTAGAGGAGTCTTTGAGATGGTTCAATTAGGGTTTCTCATGGTGGGGCATACACATGAGGATATTGATGCATTGTTTCTCAGAAAATCTTAGGAGAAAATGTGTATTCACATTTCCTCATCTAATGTGATGCTTCAATGAGTGTACAAGTGCAAATCCCGCTCCATTCCTAGTTAAAGAGGTTCCAAACTTCAAAGATTATGTAGACGGTTGTTTGTGTGATAAGAACAAAAGATTGGTTGGACACTCCAAACCATTGCAATTTCATTATTACATGCAAGATGGTGTACCATTGATGCAATACTAAATGCACCCTAAGGCAATTGAATGGCTACCATAGAAGGTATTGAACTTTGGGAGCGTGATTCTCAAAATAAGCCAAAGCTTCCTCAGGGACAACCAAAAATTGTTCCGGTCTTTGAATACATCAAAGATAATAAGCAGATCTTAGAAGGTTTAAAAAGTTATGTCTCTTTTTGGAAAACGGGGGTGGATGCGCGAGGTCAAGAATCATCATATACAAAGTGCATTTATTAGAAGTTTGATATTGATTTCTATTTGCATTTGTATCGATGCTTTATTTGAGCAAAGGTGAATGTAAACGAATGTTATTTCTAGTTACTAGCTTGTGAAAGGCATGTCTCAATATAATGGCTTGTTTGTAATACAACTACATATTACATGTCCATTTGAGCACATTGATGGTTGTCGTCCGAATACATTAAATTCACAATGGATATGCATAAGGAGGTTTTATGCATGAAATGGTTTATTGTTTATCATTTCAACATGATCTTTTCATGCAGGTATAGAAGTTGTCTGGTGGGCATGCCACATTCTGATTTTGCTTGGGGTTCGATTTCCCATTAACCTTGCATGCTCCCTGGATACAAATTTAAATGCATTTCTAGTAAGTGAAGCCTCGTATTGATGCATGTTGCTTTTGACCCCAAATCCGAGAATACCATGGACTTTAGAACATGGCATTGTTCAGGCATGAATAAGTGTGATGATGTTGGAACAACTTGTGATTGCTATTGAACCATTTAGAGGTAGACCAAACCTCAAAACGTGAGCAGAACAATAGGCGGTCCTATTGCACGTATTGCTAGCAAGAGACTGACTGTTCACTTCATGCCCGGCTTTCTTCGGCTGATATCCGGCTTCCCCCTTCGAATGCTTGGCGTTTTCTTCTGATAGCACAGATACTCATGGAAGCCAGCCAAAGAAAAAGAGTAATCGCTCCTTTTGTCCCTCCTGGTTTCTGACAGATTTCACATTGCTGTTTTGTGTGATGGTTTCTGACAGACAGACAGATTTCACATTGCTGTTTTGTGTGATGTAATTTATGTATCTTTTGTGTATCTGTATATCGAATGTGGTATGCATCACTTGTTGGGTACTCTAGAAAAGGTACCATTTCAAATTTTGCTTGCAAATTGATTGGAGGTCAAATCTGATGTTCTGCGTCCTTCTACTTACTATGCAGAAAGAAAGCCAAAACTGTTGTTGATAATTAGTGCATTTTTTCGTTCCAGGAGTAGTGCTCACAAACAAAACCGACGCAGAGAAGATTGAGTAGTGAAAACATTAGTGCTTGAATACGTTTATAGTCATGCAATTCATGTCTGATTAGCTGATGAGGAAATTAGTAGTGTAAAGGCTTTTCTCGCTTTCAGCCTGCTAATTATTCCTGCTAACTATTTGCGACGAGCAGCCTTTTTGCCTGTTATGCTTTTTGTTGAAATGATTCTTGCTGATGGGTTTCAGATGAGGATTGAAAAACAAGGCGAAAGGGATTGGATAACACGATCAAAAGGTAGGTAATTCCAACGTCCTTATGACACACACAGACTGTTCGGGAGCAGATTGCTCAGCTTGTGCAAATACATAACTCTTTTACTTTTTCTACAAAAGCATTCCAATCGTAATCTGTGAAAGAAAGGACAAATAGTGTCGAATTAAAGCTGATAAGTGGAGACTTTAGTTTTTCCATGAAGGGGTTCTGTTAATGTTTGTGTCTTGTATGTCCGTGCACACGTGTATTGGGAAAAGGAAATTCTTTTCGTACTGTTCCACGCTCACAGCCCAATAGGTTATATGTATAACCGTTTAACTCTAGTCTCTCACAAATATCTAATACAGTATAGGCTATTTATTCTGTGCTACATTTCAATGATGTCAGCTTAACTTATCTTAATGTCTGCTTGTTTAAGGTCCCACGTCCCACACCCTCCGAAAGCCCTATAAACTGGGATGATGCCTTTCCTAGGTAGATAGAATGAATGGTTGATGAGACTTCCTCTATTGTTTACCTCCAAGGTAGGAGTCTCCAAGCCAAGCGCACATCCTAGATCACGACACGTGGCACCATGCAGGTCCACGAGTCACTGGTCAAGTCAAGAGGCCCAGTCGACATTCAACTTCAAGTTGGGTTTGGGACCCAAGGGAGTTGGGTCCCTAACATTCCCTCCTTAAAAGACTCCTCTTCTAAGGAAGGAAATCAGGGACTGTCAGTCTAAGGTCTCGTTCCTTTTCCCAAGTGTCCTCATTTTTGGAACTTCCTTTCCAATGAACCAAGTGCTCAGTTACCTATCGGTTTCTGAGCCTGCGTTGAGGAAGGTCTGGTTGATAGGCATTCCGATTGAGTTTCTTTACAATTTGAAAGGCCCATCATAATGAGGCGACAACTTAGTTTTCCAGTCTTAAGTACTTGGGACTTTAAGATACACCCAATCCCCTTTCTCATAGACCCTAAGTTGTCGGTTTTGATTAGCGTAAAACTGGTCTCTATCTTGAGCCGTTTTTACGTTATCATGAGCAACAAGCAACATTTCTTGCATATTATGCAGGAAATCAACCGTTGCTTTAACCTTGAGACTTTTGAGGCCTACGGAGATTGGAGCTCTAGGCTGAAAACCATACATCAGAGTGAATGGACTGAAACCCGTCGATGAATGTTTTGCCGTATCTTTTCCTTTCTTTGAAAAAAATGGTTTCCTACCCTTTGCTTCGGGTGAAACCCCAAGCTCAGGCCTAGCCACTATACGAGTGTCATCGTATATACGGGCGATGCGAACCGCATCATCGAGGGTAAGAGGCTGGTTCCTCCTTACCTCTAGCTGATAGTCTTTAGACAATCCTAGAATAGAATGCAACTTAAACCACCAGAGGATCTATTCTAGTAGCAAAACGAGAATATACCTCCTTGGAATTCTTGCAAGTACTAATCAAGGGTCCGGTTCCCCATCTAAATCGTCTCATACTGACGATAGAAGTCGAAGTCATCTAGTATAGGAAGGAAGGCCGCCTTGAAGGCCTTACAAAGGTATTCCCATAACCTCGGAGCTTCATGCTTACCCCTCAAGTCCTACCA
The DNA here is from genome assembly GCA_029204225.1 of Diphasiastrum complanatum. Taxonomy (NCBI): domain Eukaryota; kingdom Viridiplantae; phylum Streptophyta; class Lycopodiopsida; order Lycopodiales; family Lycopodiaceae; genus Diphasiastrum; species Diphasiastrum complanatum. The sequence continues at coordinate 520,839 of CM055111.1, read as the reverse complement.
CCAGGTAAAAGCTTTGCCTTGCAAGTACATAATAGCCAGGTTGATCTTATTCTCGTCAAAAGAATCATGCATGGAAAAGTGCGAGTTCCACCGATCAATCTACAAGGTGACCACTTTAGGGGCTCTGTCTTTCTTTTCCCCAGTGAAAATCTCTGCGATAGTACTCTCTTTTGCCAGGCGTCGAAGCTCTGACGTGGAGCGGCCATAACAACCCCCCGGTCCCCACCATGTCACTGGACGTAGTTGCTCCTTCCTCCGCTTGCACCGATCCATCCTGAAGACCCGATGCCTACCTCGAACTTCAGCAAGTCTGCCTCAACGATGTTGAGGCGCTCAGCCCCACCTGATGGCAAAATAACGATTTCACGAGTCAGTGTTTATACAAGCAAGATCGTACGGGCATGAATCATAAATTGGAAATTGCAATGCAATACCTAGCCCTCGATAGACTCGATCTGTATACTCCAGCCATCCTCTCAGAAGCTCTGGGTCGTCCTCTCGTCTGGTGGTGCACCACAAGGAGTGCATGTGGGCTACTTTTACGAGCACGTGACCAGTGCCGAACCCTGGAGAACATAGGAGGTCAGATACCACAGTCAGGGTCGTGTCCAAAGTGTACACGACCAACAGGGCAAGACAGTGTGAGTAGTGTGCCCCAGCACAGTCCATAGTCATGTTGGGCCTAATACAGCCTAGGGACCCTGTCGACAGGATAGGGCCCCCAGTTGGGTCCCGACGTGCAGTCGGCCATGTCAGTGCCACGTGACCGACACTTGGCAGAATGCATGCTATCAGTCCTCACACTGGGCTAGGAGGGGCTTACTCTATATCAGGGAGTAGGCAAGGTTGGGTGGATCGGTTAGTGTTTGCCCTATTGTGGTGTTAGGATCTATTACACTGGTATCAGAGCCATCTCCATCTTTGGGAGTTTAGTAGCAGCAGTAGAGAAAGCTATCAGAAGATAGGAAAGATTTCTCAGATTCTCAGAAAGGAATAGAGGAGAGAAGTCGCTGTAGGGACAGCCTTCTAGTCATCCAATTCTGGGGGAATTTCCACGATTTCTGAGGTAGTTTTCCTTGCACAGGTCCAGCGATGGAAAACCAGGGATTTATCCCTGTTTGTAGTGAGTAAATTGTGGATTTCAGAGCGGAATTGGAGCAGGAAGTGGCGAGCAGATCCATCGTTGTGAAGTTAGCCTTCACTTCTGAATTTCGTGTGAATTTCGGGTACATCAGAGTGAGTTCTAACCTGAAATTTAGTAGCAGGGCCAGCGCTGGACAGGGAAGAGAAAAAGTGAAGTTTCATCCCTGAGTTTCGTAATTTTCAGAAGTTTGGGCATCAAACTTTCTTGCCACAGATCAGCGACCAACGAGCTGAGGCCAAATTAGAATCTCAAAGGGGTTTTGGGCCTCAAATTTCAGAAATCTTGGCCAGACAGAGTGCTGTCAGATCAGCGAGGGTAGGCAGCTATAAACCTCAGAAAGTTTTGCACTTTTTTGGGTCTTTGCCTGGTTTTTTGGAGCCCCAGGTCTGCAATCAGATCAGCGAGCAACTCTACTCAAGAAACCGGAAATTTTTGTACCATTTTGGAGCCTCAAACTAGGATTTTCCGGGACAGCAGGTCTGAAATTTTGGGTGGAAGAGCTGAGAGGGTTCCTCTTCGTATTTCCTTTGGAAGTACAGTCCTTAGAAACAACTAAGTCTTCTTTCCCTCTTTGTACAGTTATAAATTAGTCTTTTCGATTTTTTTTGAAAGGAAACGTCAGGCAATCTTTTTCCTATCTCTGAAAATGACCACTTCTCCGGGATCTGATCAACCCCTGACAAGAGGCATTGATGAATTAGAAATGGAATCCCTGAGGTTTAGTAAAGGGAAAGAACTAATGGAAGTTGAAGAACGGGAACAATTCGCCGAAGAACTCGACGAATTGGTTACCAAGGAGCAGTTTCTCCACTTGGTAACAGAAGTGGATGAATTGAAGTTGTCTAACACAACCGCCAGACGCTCGAGAACCTCGAAGTAGTAGCTAAACCGTGTGGGTGCCAACTTCTTGAGATCTAGGGGCGAGAAGCTGCATAATAGGGCCAACATGCGCTTGGCTTGAGCAGTAATCTGCAAGACAAACACCCATCAGAAATTGATACGGGCCAACCAAAGCAAGGAAATGACAATAACAAAACTAGCATAAAAGACAAGAAAGAATGTTTGGAGAGGATACATCATGGATCCATGGAAGTCTGCACATGTCGTGGATTAGTAAATCGATAGAATTCGCAACACATGGTGTCCACACAATGAAGGAGTGCTGGCGCATCAACCGCTCTCCCATTTGCCTGCAGTTCGTGGCGTTGTTTGTGACAACTTGAACCACGTGCTCGGCCCCAATCTCCTAGATGGCAGAGTTCATTGCATCGTAGATGAACTCTGCGGTGATGGCTGCACCACCACGGGTGGCATCCACCCCTCGTAAAAACACAGTGCCAAGCGAACAGGAGACCATGATGTTCACCACGGATCTACGACAAATGTCAGTCCATCCGTTGGTTAATATGGAGCAACCGTCAAAACAAATTCCATCAGACACAGATTAGACACACTTTGCCATATCAAGCACGTACAGACTGTAAAGGCATGCTAGGAAGGTGCGACAAATGCGAAAGATACTTGCGAAATGAAATACGTTGAAGATCAAGTTACTTAGGTCTCCCAAGTTGCTCGAATAGGGCTCAGCTCTCATGTGATGGTCTCCTCCTCCTGGTGAAGGAGGTGTGTGTGTATCACCTCTCTCCTAGGAGGGGCCCATGAGGAATCAACTACTGCCGCCTGATGCATCATCTCTCTGAAGACATGATTGTCCGCGATGGCGAATGGAATGACAACCTTGTAAAAAAACTGGGCCACCGCTCTCATGGTAACCTCGTGCTGACGCCTCTACCACCCTCTATCCAATGTAGTCTATTGTGCCCTTGGCATACATGTCTCTGTTGTGAGTGTGTCAGTGGCCGGGGACTAACATGCCAAGTGGTGGTATGAGATGGGGCATCGGAGGGTGCATCTGGTGATGGCATGGCAGGTGATGTGTCTCTCTCCCCATCCATGTTAGGACCTGCTTCCGAGGGTGTGACACCAGCAACTAACGATGCTGATAGTCGTGAGGGCTCTGATGGAGTGGCAGAAGGCCCAGGTGCCCCTGCACGTGCGGCAGGCACCGAGTGACTGTCATGGGTAGGTGGTGCCCCTCTATGACTAGGCCCTGCACATGTATCTCCTCTGCGGCTAGGCCTTGCACTTGTATCCCTTGCATGGCTAGGCCCTGCACCTTGGACCTGTGAGCTCAGCCCTCTCTGCTGGAAAAAACTCTGTGAATGGTCTAGGTGGCTGGCTGGATGTCGTGTGTCTCTCGTAGCCTCTCTACCTCAACATTTGTAATGGCGCTGCATATTGATATACCCATGTCCCGCCCATCTGGCCTAGTCAATCGTAACAAATGGGCCCTGACCCTGGTGAGTGACCCAATGAACTCAAAACCGCAATGGTAGCATCTCCATCTGCGAGCACCTGAACCATGGGACGTAGCCACAACCCCTTGTATGAGGTCAACCTAAGCCCACATGCCCCTACCTACAATTGGCATGGTGTGGATGTTACCTATCAGTTACCGGGATCGCTCAAAGCCTTGCATGCAAAGATTCATCACATTGCAAATTAGGGCTAAAAGCAAAGGTTCACAAATCAGAGCTAAACTGATGTGAAATAGCGAGCATGACACATAAGAAACCCTAAAATTGTGTCGTATGGGCCAAAAGAGAGTTCTAGAACTTTTGTGGACATATATATATATATATATATATATATATATATATATATATATATATAGATCATAGTGGCATGTGGTACCGCCATTATGGTACCGCGGTATCATAATGGTGGTACCGCGGTTATGGTGCCGCCCTCAGACCAGCGGTACCAAGGCGGCACCACAAAAATAATATTTTATTATTATTATTATTATTATTATTTTAATAAAAAACCCTTTTAACAGGCTAATACAAGGTAAAAAATTCAGGAAAAAAAGGGCTAGGGTTTAGAAAAAAGATGTTACTGTACAGGGGACTGTATTGGGGGCACTGTGGGAGAGCAGACCTGGTGATCAATGGGAGTGCAGCATGTGGGGGGGCAGCAAATCCGGACAGGTACACCGTCACATGGGCACTGTGGGGGAGCAGACCACGGACCCAATCAGAGTGCAGCATGTGGGGGAGCAATACATGGGGCAGGTACACCGTCACATGGGCACTGTGGAGGAGCAGACCATGGACCCAATCGAAGTGCAGCATGTGGGGGAGCAATACATCCGGACAGGTACACCGTCACGTGGGCACTGTGGAGGAGCAGACCATGGACCCAATCGGAGTGCAGCATGTGGGGGAGCAATACATGGGAGAGGTACCGTAGCACATGGGATCATCAACAAATGCAAATGGGGAAAGAGGTTGTGGGGTTAAATAGGCACTCACGAGGCAGTGAGAGAGCCAGTGAGAGGCTGTGAGAGAGAGGCTGTGAGAGGCATTGTGAGGCTGTGAGAGAGAGCCAGTGAGAGGCTGTGAGAGAGAGGCGTTGTGAGAGGTTGTCACAGACCGAGAGAGAGGCTATGAGAGAGCCAGTGAAAGCCATTGAGAGGCTGTGAGAGAGCCAATGAGAGCCATTAAGAGGCTGTGAGAGGCTGTGAGAGCCATTTCGAGAAACAGGGTGTCGTGAGATGGCGGAGCGCATACCACCCAGGCCTGAGGGCGAAGCCAGGAGGAAGATCGAGGAAGATGTTCGAAGGCACAACGAAAGGCATCGGAAGCAAGAGGCAGACATTGCAGAGATGCTGCGACAGACTCGGCAGAGAAATCCAGAGCCGGAGCACCCAGCCCGGGCTGTGCCCCCCGCCCCCACTGTCAAGCTGGATTTGGATGAGCAGATCGGAATGAACTTCACACGGCGGCAGCTCATCATGGTCAGGGAAAGGGCTGCCCGCCGTCGTGCTAACCAGGAGGCAGCTCGGGCTAACCGGGAGGCAGAGCGAGAGCGTCAGAACAATGCACCTAACGAGGGCGAATTAGTGGAGGATCCATAGGAATGTTTAGAATAGATGGGGTCTGGCCGTATGTGGCTGACTGTTGTTATGTAATTTTCGGCAGTAGATGTGGCAGCATATATTGTCTAACAGTGTAAAGAATAGCCCCAGCCTTATATGGCGGGGATACGTATTGTAATTTTGATACATCTGATGAATTAATGTATGGTGTGTTTTTTGTGCAGCGTGCCTGGTGTATTGCAATGTAGTATGTGTGTTTATGAAATGCTATAAAGGGGGTTGTATTTCTGTGTTGTGCATCTGCTATCAATCTATGTAGTTGAAACTAATTGTAATTACGCACATACCATTCGAAATAAAATTGAAAACAGAGCATAACAATTACAAATCGACAAATACAAAATGTGCAGCGAATAAAGTACGTCCAACACTGAATATAGTATGGAAAATGGTCTGAATACAGTGTTCGACCATATGGCCGCCAAACATGGAACATGATATCAAACTGCTAAAAATAAAATAACAGAGCTACAATCAATGCTCTGCCTCTAACTCAGATGAATGCTCCGGACGAACGTAATGACGAGACTCATAAGCAGTAACACCATAATCTTGGCGAAGGAGGGCTCCTACATTGACAACTGCTAGCATCAGTTTCGACACTGAAGTGCTTTTTGAAATAAGGTAAAACAAGAACAAGAGCAGTACCAAGAATAGTTTTAAGATGGAGAAAAGCATCTTGACAGAGCGTACATTAGTCAAATTTAATGCTCTTGCATAATTAATCATCAAGTCGTTGGGCAATAAGAAAGATGAGTTATGTATTTGCATAAAGAAACAACAAATAGCATCCACTAAGCAATCTTTAACAAAGAAAATGTGATGAATAACAACGATAGCCCAGGCAAATCTCCAGCCAAGATGTCTAGAAAACATAGAGAATCCCCTTCAAGAAGCTCATAACACAAAACTCATAATCCGAGAAATGGTAGATCCTTAGTCCCTAGCTATATTGAAATGGAAAGAATGTGGAACGTTCCATATCTGACCTCTTGTGGGGTTCCAAATTGGGGCATCTAGCCTTATTTATTGAAATATCCTTATCTAAATAGAGGGTATAAAAATAACAAATTAGGCCTGTAAAAGCAATTGTGAGACCCTAATAAGTTGTGCGTACTTGTATGGTTATAACAGTGAAATATGACTATGCAACGCATGTCCATAACACTCCCCCGCGAGATGGTTTGTTCCGAATGTACGGTAAGAAACATATAAAAATAATAAAGTTTGAAACGTTTCAGTGTAAAAAATAAAAGTACAACAATCCAGACAAACAAACAAAATCAGTTTTGTATGGTCTTTGGAATGACCTTGTTTTATACGCCTGACAACTATGCTGTAGGAAAAAAAATTACTTTCTGAGTTTTTTAGCTTGTTCTGAATGTGTTTTGTTTGGAACATGGTATGTACTAATGGTTAGTTTAGTAACGCGATAGTCTCATATATAAGTACATGCGGAGTAGTATAACATAAAAGTTTTGCTAGCAATGCAAACTCATTTCAAAATGCTCATTGTGAAACGAAATGACTAGTAGTAGCGGAATGAATAAAATGGAGTAAAAAAAATTTGATCTCCAACATTCAAAACCAAGGTCAATGTGGCCTGTCACGGTAGCATGTACTGAAAGTTAAAAAACTGACTATCTACAGCAGAAACATATCAGCTGGATATAAACAGGGCTTATTATCCTAGCATGAAACTACAGCCGTTGACACCAGTCCATTATGCCACAAACAAATGCTGGGTATCCCATTGCATGTGAAATGAAATTTGAAACATAAAAGTGCTTAGTGCAGTTGTTCTGGAATGCAGCCAAATTTGAACCTGTTTCAAAGCCACAAATCTGTTGACGCCTCAGAATGAGGCCTCTTTGAATAATAAACAATCATGAATATAGGTGCAACTATTTATGTGTGTCTGCACGCACACACACACGTTTGTAGCATGTGCACTTGCATTTGTTTGTTCAAGCTAAAACAACGGCCAGAATGTATGAGATGTGCACTTCATATCACTGTGTTTTAATGCAATTTAGACACATATTAAGCACATTAGAAAGAAACTCCCAAGTTGTCTCCATTCTGACAGAATTATTTGAACAGCTTGAGTTTCTTAATGATTTTGGGTACTCTAAGCAGGTGTTTAATGTATGAGAAATATAAGTTTGTATAGACATTATTGACCTGTTGATGCTGTGTTTTGCAGGTTCTAGTTTTGCTGAAGCACCAAAGCAAAAACTTGTGAATGAAGGCATAAAAGCTACCATAGACCACCATGTTCGAGAAATTAAGAACATTCAAGCAGAGTGTGCAATGTTGCAAATTAATCTTGAAAATCTGTTCAAAAGATCCCAAAAACTAAAAAATAGCAATCCAGAGGTTGAAGGATTAGAAAATTCGTCAGTTGGAAACCTTCAAGAAGTTCTGCATGAGGGCCTACATGCTGCAAGAAATGAATGTAGTTGCTCACCTCTAGAACTTGATACAAAATCACCTTCCAGTGATTCAGAAGGTAATCAAAGCGAGAATGATTGTATGAAAATACCAGATTCCATGACCATGGAACAATCTTCACAAACAAGCAACTTGGGATACTCTAAGTATTCAGACCTGAGGCTCCCAGGAATGGACGATGATGATGTTAGAGATAATGATGACCCTTTGGGAGTCTTGTGGAAAGATATGGCAGTCTCTCTTGCCTGTGCACAGGTAAGAGGATTATTTTCTGCATGTCTCCTAGTAACTGGCCCCTTCTCAGCATAAGTTTTATCTGCTCATCCTGGAGTTTCTTTTTAGTACAGAATCCAGATCTATTTGACGTTTTCCAGCAAGTTACTGATACAGTAAGTCCTCTATTATTTTCCAATTCTGTCAGTGTACCTACTGCCTATACTTATGACATAGACAGAAATAACCCCCAAAAATCATTGTAGTCTGTGTTCAAGATCAAAGGGCAGAGTTGGGATAACTTTCTACTAAGGTACACAATGATTATCAGCTTAAATATCCATGAGTAATCCTTCCATCTTTACCAAGGCACACCATAATTACCAGCTTGACCACTTCACCTCTTCTAATTCTGTGATTTTAATGTATGTACAAGAAAATAAAAATTTGGACTTTTTTCCTATTTAAAAGTTCAATTTCTCAATGTAACACGCAGAGCGCGATGATTATTAGCTTAAATATCCATGAGGCATCCTTCCATTTTTACCAAGGCTACACCGTAATGTCCAGCGTGACCACTTCGCCTGTTTTATTTTTGTGGACTTAATGTTTGTACAAAAAGAAAAAATTTGGACTTTTTTTTGAAAAGTTTGAATTCTTAAAACTGGAAGTGTAACGTGGGTTGACTTCATTGTATGTATATGCGTGTGTGAGTGTGTGTGTGCACGTGCGCATGTGTGTTTTAGCTATACGCCTCCTTGATTACCGTAGGTTTATACTTGATAGCATTTCTAATGTTGCTAATCTCTTCGGTGGGAACCCTAGAAACATATCAAAAGTGATGATCTCCAGCTGGATTGCTCTCAGCTAGGTTATTGTCAATATAACCAGATCGCACAGAATTTGTAGTCTCTCTAGCTAGGTAAAGAACTGATAGTTGATTCAAGGTGTATCTTTTCAGTTGAACTTCTATGCTGGTTTTGCAGGAAAGTTCTGCTTTGGAAGGACAAAGTATGAGAGATGTAGCAGATGAAGTACAATGCAATCACCATTTTGTTTTGAGGAATGAAGTAGGTTATGTATGTTGTACCTGCGGTTTCATTGGCAAGCATATTGAGAATATTCATGAGTTCTACTGGAACACAGTAAGCTTGTTCTCGTGTCTTTCTGGTAGAAGTTGGCCATTTTTGTTTTTCAACTTCCAGCTTCTTATGGGTGACTTAATACTTGTATCATCTTGAGTCTTGACATAAAGTAGTTGATTAGGAAAGGGAAGCATAATAGAAGCGTGGTATTCTCTGTTGAAACAACAATTAAAGGCTTGCTTTCCCTGTATACAATGTCTGAAAATACCTTTTGCTAGTTATAATTGATTGGCTGATTTTATGAACTTTAAATATGTAGAACAGAAGCTTTATTCTCGTTAAACACTTGATCCTTGGGGAGCTGTGAATTTTGTAAAGATCGAGAAAACTCCTTGCATGGTTCTCTAGGATCGAAGTGGTTGAAGACTTAAATTTGTCTTTATGTTTTATCATGTACACAACATTTCTTCTTTTTTGGATTAGACCTTTTATTCTTCAAGATTCCTCTGACATCTGATGATAAATATCCTTCATGCAATATAAAAGTGTGGTCAACATTTTGTGTAACTGTAAGGATCAAGGTTACTCGTATTTGATTCGTCTACTTAGAGCTTTCCATTGTTCAGGTGTTTGTCTTGTAGCTACTTCTAATTCAGTTTTCCATAGTAGACTACTTGAAGTGCTGTAGTCTTATGAGTTTCTCATTTATGTGACACTAAAAACTGAAAATATATTATCTTACAATATTCTGGAATCTTCAGGTATCAAAGAAGAAACGTATATGTATCAGCAAAGAGCAAGATTCTATTAGATCTGAATGGAGAGGTGGAATGCAGCATGATGAAAGGCAACAGGAATCTGCTGTAGAACTACAACTGCACCCCCATTTCAAAGCCATGATGCAGCCTCATCAAATTCAAGGCTTTGAATTTTTGGGGCGCAACATACTTGGTGAGGAGGGGTGTGGGTGTGTCTTGGCACACGCACCAGGCACTGGAAAAACACTTTTAACCATTGCTTTCTTACAAGCATTCCTGGCCAAATATCCGGATAAAAGGGTATTAATCATTGCCCCAAAAGGCCTGCTGCTTCCTTGGGTGTTTGAGTTTAGGAAATGGGCAGTGAAGCCAATTCCTTTACACAACCTTTATGAAGTCCATAAAACTGTAGAGAAGAACGTGGTTAAAAGTAACCAAGCATTTGAGTGTCCGACCGATACTAAGGAGGTATTTCGGTGGGGACAACTGCAAATGTTGAAGGAGTGGACAAGGACAACCAGCGTCCTTTTAGTCGGCTATTGTCAATTTGCCCACTTTGTTTATGATGGTAACAATACAAAAGGGATCAAGAATGAAATAAAAAATTTGTTGTTGGAGGTTCCCGACCTCCTTTTTTTAGATGAAGGGCATTTCCCACGCACAAAGAACACGAGGATACTTGATGCGCTTATGCAAGTTAGAACAAAGCGTCGAGTCTTGTTATCAGGTACTGTGTTTCAAAACAATTTTGAAGAGCTCTTCAATCTTCTTAGGCTTGTCAAGCCTGATTTTTTGAAAGTGATTCCTAGTTATGCGGCTAGTCTTAGTAGTGAAATTGACTTGATTGGTAAAGTGGATCTTTCTAATGAGATGCACAAGATGGGTTCAACTTATCCAATTGAACAGAGGATTTTTCAGGAAAATTTTGGCGATAAGATAGAGAAAGGAAGTCGAGAAGAAAGAATTGCCTCTCTTAAAAAACTTCAAAATCTTGTACGTCCCTTTGTTAACTGGTATAAAGGAGAAGTTCTAGAGAACTTGCCTGGTATTTGTGACTTCACAATTTTTTTGAAACTTATGCCCGAACAGCATAAGGCACTTGGATTACTTGAGAAGACATGTACAAATAATAGAATGAAGCTAGAGACCTCAATGACAGGGATATGTATTCATCCTTGTTTGTCAAAGATTGGTTTGTCGTCTGAAGAAAGTAAATCCGGAGGATTAAGTATCTTTCGGAAAAACACTCCTCAAGAAGGAACAAAAACGAAGTTTGTTTTTGACTTGCTGGAGCTCTGTGTACATTCCAACGAAAAACTATTAGTTTTTAGCCAGTATTTAGATCCTCTTTTTCTTTTGGAGAGTATGTTATTTCAAATCTTTGGTTGGCAAAAAGGAGTCCAAATTTTTCGACTAGATGGGAAAACAACATCTGAAGAAAGGGAGATCACAATAAGGGAGTTTAATGAGGGCAAAGATTCAATCGTACTCTTTGGATCCATTAAGGCTTGTGGAGAGGGAATCTCTCTTGTTGGTGCATCTCGAATCGTTTTCCTTGATATTCCCTGGAATCCTGCTGTAGCACGACAGGCAATTTCCCGAGCATTCAGAATTGGTCAAAAGCACAAGGTCTTTGTTTATCGCCTTGTGGCAGAAATAAATGCAGAGAAAAAGATTGAGAAGGCTTCAACTCAAAAGGAGTGGCTCTCAAAAATTCTTTTTGATCCAATCCTTATCGAAGCTGATATTCCAAACAGTGAATTACGAGAGCTGACTGGTCAATTTGAGGACCAATTTCTTGAAAGCCATGCATTAATGCGGCATGTATTTCAAGTGTACAAAAACAAGTTTTTGTAAGCATTGAGACTACAATGGTTATGGTGACAATTGCATTTGGTGTACCATCTGTTTTTGTGCGCATGCTCACAAATAGAAAGCACTTCATGTTTCTCTCTTGGATGGACCATGCTTTGAATTGGTCGGATTAAGTACAAATAAAGGCTCCCCTTTTTCTCACTTTCACCTTGTGTGTGAATTTTTTGTGGAGAGTAAGCTTTGTATTGCTCTAGATTCCGCTCTATGGATGGTTTGAGCAATTCAATCATGAGTTACAAATCTCAAAATACCTTGAAACATGTAAAAGTGAATCCTTATATTTTTCCTTCACAACGATGGACATGTTTGTTTTGGTGGCTCTGAACATATGAAGCTGAGAGAACCAGATTTTTAGAAGTTTTCATAAACTGAGGCCAATCTGTTGCTACCCAGATCATGATGCAATACAAACAATGTGGTACTGCAACCGGGTGTTGCCTAGTGATGTACCAATCCCATGACTACAGCGTTCCAATATTCTTGCATCTGAGTCCAATTCTGAGATGATAATAGGTTCTCTAATTCCAGTGGCCAGAGCAGGGTATGTTATATTGAATAATAAGTGTGACCAGAGCAGGGTATTTTATGCTGAATAATAAGTGTGATTTGCTTTTTAGATTTGCAGTGTATGTTTACATTTTTTGAATACTCAATTTCAAGATTCTCCTCATACTTTTGTGAATATGATTGCATATTTCTTCTAATGTAACCCTGATGGTGTTTAGGCTCGAGCTAACGCACCTCAGATTGTCAGAAATAGAATTCAGTCACTCAACTATACCACGACCACCCTTACCCAGGAGAAGATTATATTTAAAAGTCCTTGCCAAAAGATACCTCGATTATCCAAAGCACAGTTCAAATCCTATTTTTTTAGCATCCAGAGCAGCAACAACTCCAAATGAACCTCTAAATTTTGCAGGGTCAGTAACATTCTACGATGTCAGTAGGAAAAGATGCATTTATTTTGTTTTCTTGGTGGATCACTCTTTGTCAGTTTCTGAGAATGCATCGAGATGATGCTTTTTGAAATAGCTATAGCTGTCTGAAAAGAAAGTAGCTACTGATTTAAAACCTCTATATAGACATCACAATCCATATTCCTGTTATAGAGTAGATCTGTTCATGGCAAATGAGGAACGAATGTCTTTCTTGGGCTTGTTAATACATGTTCCATTTCCAATGACTTGTTTCATTCCAATATGCTGGAATCAAGGTGTAATAAACATTGCAGGTGTTGATTTGATTGTACATAGTATTCTAACCTAACAGTGACCCTGACTTGACAATAGGGGAATACCTTTCTTCTACATCTGAAACTAGCAATCACTCGTACAAACATGTCCCTTACCTTCTAAGCATATCATTTAATACCACTTGATTTTACCTTTTGTGGTGTTTCCAAACTACAATGACAACATTTTGATGCATGGTAAGATTATAAAACACGTGTTGATTGGTGAAGTTCATGCAAAGCCTGAGTACAATCTAATGTCAAATGGGCTTTGAGATGAAAATGGAGACTGGTTAATAAACCATGTATATTGCATCATTTGTTTGCTAGCATTTGCTATTCACATTTGAAAGTGTCAAAAGTGAACATTCTCAATGTATATTTTTGTAGTTATGCGCCAAATATGTAGTACCCATAAACTCCAGCAAGCTTTTGAAATATTCATAATAGAAATTAAGAGTCTAGACAAGATGCAATAACCTTTAGTATATATGGCTGTCTAGCTATAGTTCTTGTTAATGAGACACACTATACAAAATATAGTTGAGGACTGAAATGCAACTGTACCAAAATTATTATTGCTGACAGTGTGAGGCTATTCTTCTATCACCCTTATCCAGCTTAATAACGAGGTGAAAGGTCAATTTGGATGTGTTTATGCAAGTTAATTCAACTACGGTGAACTGCTCTCCCAACGTAAGTTTGTTGCAATTAATTGCACTATTTCGTCCACTGTTGAAGGATACATTGAACAACTTAGTAACATGTTGAATAGTTTCACATAACAAATTGAGCATTATATATCTATCTATTAATATATGTATATGTATAGTGTATATACATAGTACATACCTATATATAAATAAATATATAAATATAAATAGGTAAATAAATAAACAATTAAACATATGTATAGATACATATACATGCATGTATATGTACATATATCTATAGTATATAGATATATCTTATTGATGTATATGTAGATATGCATATATGCATAATAATATATATCCATCAAAGGGTTTAGGGTTCCGACGACATTATTGTGTGATAATCAAAGTGCCATCGCTTTATCAGCCAACCCTAGATTTCATTCCAGGAGTAAGCACATTGAATTGAAGTATCATTTCGTCAGAAGCAAAGTTCTCAACGAAGTCAGATTGCAATACTATAGAACGCAAGATATGACAGCAGATATTTTTACCAAAGCATTAATTCTGGATACACACAGAAGATTCTGCGTAGAACTAAGTTTGAAGGTCAAGGCATTCAAGGATTCAGAGAGTAAATTCCTCAACCAAATTGCTTCCTTTGTAGCTTGAGAGGTTGCGATGTACTCTGATTCAGTGGGGAAACACGCGGGAAGGTTCAAAAGCTTTTTTTGAACTTTCGAAAAAATCTATCCAAGGATTTATAGTGGGCTTCGCTCTCTAATTCCTTTGAGCTTTTGAAAGAATTTTGGGCTACAGAAGCTCAAAAATGGGCAAGCCCTCGACCTTTCTTAAAAAAGCTCAGGGGAAGGGATTGAAACTTGAGCAACATTTGGGTGGGGAGGGAGCTAAATTGTGATAATTCTCATGCTATTACAAATATGTAATATCAAATTTTTTTTACAAGGAGAGAGAGAGAGAGAGAGAGAGAGAGAGAGAGAGAGAGAGAGAGAGAGAGAGAGAGAGAGAGAGAGAGAGAGAGAGAGAGCATTTACTGATAAACTACATATAATCTTATAGTGTCTTCAATCTGCAAAAAGAATGTCAACTTTTGCATAACATTGATGTGAAAAATGCATGATTATTTAGGACTCAAAAGAGATGTGAATGTGATTGTTGAAGTGTCGGGATGTGAAAAATGCATGATTATTTAGGACTCCAAATAGATGTGAATGTGATTGTTGAAGTGTCCGGATTTTAACAGGCTTTATATTATATGTAATTTTTATGTTTATTTTTCCTATATTATTGGAATAGTAATCTTCTACGGACTTACCAAAAAACAATTTTCTCCTTCTAGCCATTACAAACTTATAATAACACATTAAGAGCTATAGTAAGACTTGTTCAAATACATTGTGCTACAACACCTTGCATGAGGTATAGTGATGCTGATATTTTTTGGGCCTTGGTATCTTGAACGAGGTATTATGAATCTCAATATTTGTCAAACATTAGTACCTAGAGCAAGATATCATAGATGCCAGATCATGCATTTTGGTGGATCTAATGTTTCAATTAATGTTAGTGCTTTGCGCTAAGGTCTCTGTCCATACATCAGGCTGTGGCTCACGTGTGTGCTTGAACTCTCTCTCACAAAGTAATGTGCCACCTCGATATGCTTGCTCCTTGCATGAAAGATGGGATTTGAAGCAAGGCCTTGGGCTGAAATGTTGTCACGCGTGATGATGGGAACATCCTCACTTCTGATGCACTTTAGCTCCACCAAAAAATGCTTGATCCACAAAATTTCCTTGGTAGTGCTAGTGAGTGCCTTGTATTCAGCTTCAGTTGATGAGAGTGAGATAGTGTCCTACTTCTTCGAGAACCAAGAGATGACTCCACCTCCAAGATATATAGCAAATGCACTTGTGGACTTCCTATCAAGCTTATCACCTGCAAAATCTGAATATGATAAGCCAATCAAGCAAAGTTTATCTCTTTGATACAAAATTCCATAATCGGAGAGTGCTAGAAAGGTACCTAAGCACTCTCTTGGCTAATTTCTAATGATGGATCAAAGGAGATTGCATATATCAATTCAATCTATTGACACAAAAGTTGAGATCAGGTCTAGTAATAGTGAGCCAAATCAAGGAGCCTATGAGACTCCTATAGAGGGCGATGTCCATGAAGGATCTTTCATCACCATTTATTGGACTCTTGCATGGTGCTCCATAGTCGTATCTATGCCTTTGCACTTATTGAATCTCTTAAGAAGTGAAGTAGCATACTTGTATCAACAAATACAGCTATAAGAAGATGTCATATCTACCTCAAGACCCAAGATATAGTGCAAAGAACATAAAGTACAAGGATGAACACATCACCATCTATAAACTTGAAGTACAAAGATGGATCATACTCACTAAGAGTGAATCCTAGTAAGAGAAGGAAGTATTAAGTCAAGAATACCAAGAGCTTGGAGCTTGCTTGAGACCATGCAAGCTCTTGAAGAGCAAACAAACCTTGTTCTCTTGTCCTTGCATGATGAATCCCTTGAGTTGGTGCATGTAGATCTCTTCCTCAAGATAGCCATTCAGAAAAGCATTAGTCACGTCTGTTTGATACATGAACCAACTGAAATGAGATGACAAGGCAGTCAAGATTCTAATGGTAATCATCTTTGCCACGAGAGCAAAAGTCTCTTCATAATTTGAACCCTTGACTTGAGCATACCCCTTTGTACAAAGCCTAGCCTTATACTTGTTAATCGAACCATCTTGATCATACTTGATTCTAAACAGCCATTCGCAACCAATTGCCTTTTTTTAGGTGGAAGGTCAACCAACTCCCAAGTATTATTTGAAATCAAAGCATTAAACTCCAAACACATTGCATCATGCAAACTTTTGATTCTAATGCATCTTTCACAAAGAAGGCTCATCAAAAGAGATGAAAAGTGCATGAGAAATGCTACCCATCTCGGCTTGCTTTCCCTTATGAAGATATGTTAACCTAAGTGGCTCGGCCCTCTCCCTTGAAGATCTTCTTGGAGTCTTGGATTGAGAGATCTCCTCCTCAAGCCTCAACCCCTGTCCAACACTTTCTTCGAAAATCGGTACCCTCATGGATCCAACATCAACTTGACCACCCTCGGCCTCCTCAAGCTTTAAGAATATGCCTTCATGAAAAAACACATCTCTATTCAGCACAATCTTGTTAGTAGATAGCACAAAAAATTAACAACCTTTCATTGATGTAGAGTAGCCTACCATAATCCCTTTGATAGAGTTGGGATACTCTTTGGTCCTTACATTCAAGGGAACATGAATAAAACAAATGGATTCAAATATCATAAGATGATCAACTTTCTTATACAACAATTCAAATGATGTTCTCCCTCCAATAGCAAGACTAGGCAATCTATTCCACAACAAGTGATAGCCTCACCCCAAAATGAGTTTGGAAGATGTGCATCCAACCTCATAGCCTTTGCACACACACAAAGAGTTCGATTCTTCCTCTCAGCCACTTCATTTTGTTGAGGTGAGTAGGCACATGTGTGCCAAGTTGCTCACAATGCTCTTAAAACTTTGTAGAGATGTACTACCCACCTCCATCTGAACTCAAAGCCTTGATCTTGATATCAAATCGATTCTCTACAAGATCTTTGAACTTCAAGAAAGTGTCAATCCAAGTGAATCTAGAGTAGTCATCAATGAAGGAGACAAACATAGTAGCACCACCATTGCTCCTAGTTGATGAAAAATGAACATCCGAGTGCACAAGATGAAAAGGATGAGTGAATGAAGTAGTAGATCTTTGGAATGGTGATTTGTGTGCTTTTTCCAAAGCACATGCTTCACAAGCCTTACCATCGTTTGCCAAAGATTTAGGCAAGCCAATTGCCTTCTCCTCCTTGATCATGGATTGCATGGATTTGAAGTTGGGATGGCCCAACCTTTTGTGACAAAGCTCCTCCTTGGACATCACAAATGCTCCATCATTAGTATTCAACTTCAAGAGTCTTCCAAATCTTGTCCCTCTTGCTAGCACTTCTTCATACCTCTTGATCAAGCAAGCATCCACACCAAAATCATCAAGCATTTGACCAACACTTAGTAGATTCTTGGTAATATCGGGCACGAAGAGCACGCCATCTAGCTTTAAGATATTGTTGGATCCTAGATCTATTGACACACTACCAATTCCTTCAATTTTACACTCATTATCATTTGTAGTGTGAATGTACTTTCTAGTGCCATCATAGGATGCAATATTAGAGAAAAGACTCTTTGGCTAGTCATATGAGAACTAGCACCACTATCTATCCACAAGGACTTTCATCTTTACCAAAAGCCTCTTTCTTCTTGAAGCTTTTTCAAGCAAAATGCCCCTTCTTACCAAAAATAGAAGCACTTCATCTTGGATTTGTCCTTCTTTCCACTTGTTGAATATTGTGATGCATCATCACTCTCCTCCTTGACCTTGTCCTTCTTCTTTGAATGTGTCTTCCCCTTGCCTTTTCCTTTGCCTTGGATGATGAGTGTGTTCTTGTTACGGCCATATTCGGCTAAGGATTTGGAATAGTGCTAATATGGTAGACCGGCCCTTCAGTATTCGAGATTATTGGTCACACCTCGATTTAAATCCATTTCAAGGCCAGTTTGTGACTAATGACCTTGAGAGGACACAGACACTATCTTTGAGACATATGAAGTAGTGCATGTACGTGTGACAGATATAGGCATGAGGACTGCATGAAGAGTTATGACCTATTTATAGTTGGATTGCATGGGGATTGCATGGGTTCATGCACAACAATATACTCTCTATATATTGGGGTAGGGATTCTCCCATCGACAACTTAGTTCAGGTTACCAGTTACTCTCTTCCCCTCTAGCATTCACATGGCATGGCTCGGGGGCTAGATTCAGAATTGATCTAGGTGTTAAATTTACACAAGCTAGTTTGCACAATTACCACTTGTAAATGACTTTGAGGCCATGTTGTGGGATGTCACACATGCCAAAAGCATAGGATACCTTATTCTAAGTCAAATCATTAACCTAGCTTTGGAATGGTACCTTTGGGATATGTCTAAAGAGGCATAGATAGGGTAGAAAAAAAAGTAGGAGCTGAAAATAGCATTTTTCTCATTGTTTTGGATCTCAAGGTATTGACCCTAAATAGGGTGGATCAAGTGGATCTTTAGGTTAGATGTTAGGGTTAGGTTATGATGAATACATAGAATCCCTAATATGCTCATATCCGAACTCTACATGTATAAATATGTGATGGGATTTCCATCCAATGATGAGCAAAATCGGGATTTTCCTTCTTGACTAGTTTGAGTCTATGATTTGATTGATGAATGCTATTGGCATATGATTTTTTGTGATGATTGAATGAGTTTAGAGTTGCAGGCACAGTACACAGGCAGCAACAGGTTGTACTTTCACGCGTGTGAAGAGTTTTGGAGCTAATTCATGGAGTTCAAGCCAAGATAAGCTAGGAATCAATGCATTGATTAGTAATCTAGCTTCTAGATCTTGTTTGGATCTTAAGTAGGTGCTTTCTCCATCATTTTCTAGGATCAAGTGGGTTGATTTTTCTACATTTTTATCATGGTATCAGAGCCATTCCAAGAAATGAGCTTCACTTCATGCTAGAATCATAGATTTTGATGCAATTCAAGCATTGATTACTATCTAGACATAATCTATGAGTAGTACTTTCAATTCTTGATCAATTTGAGTGAAGAGGGATCTAATGGTTTTTTATTTACAGGCTTTTTAGCTTCAAAATCCGAGTTGTGGTCATCTCTTATCAATTGGATCAAAATAACAAGTATTTTTGCACTTTCCTCATATTGATGCTACTCGATTTGTGGAGTCTATCACAGGGAATACTTTTCAATTAATCAAAAGGAAGGTAGATTCTTATCTTTGGTACTGTAATAGGTCGTTCTTAGACTTATTGATCTTGTCCCTACACCCCTCAACAAAATGGGATAGCCGAGAGGAGGAATAGGACATTGTGTGAATGTTCTAAAGCCTTAAGACAGTGATGCATGTTTACCAAAACATTTTTGGGGAGAAGCTCTCACTTGTGCTAACCATTTGATGAATAGAGTTCCATGTAGCTTTATTGAAGGCAAAACACCCTTTGAAGTCTCAATGTATGGGAGGAAGCCAAATCTCAAGGACTTAAAGGTGTTTGGATGCATTTGCTATGTGCATACACCTTTGGAGAAAAGGACCAATATGACCTTACTTTCTTCTCTTCCAAAGTCGTATGAACACTTTGTGGTGATGATCTCCACACAACCCGACCTCACTCTTCAAAAGGTGATTGGTTATCTTCTTCAAGAAGAAATACGAAGAAAGACTAGCAGCCTATCCATCATTAGGGCCCTTTTTGGACTCAAAAAGGGCCTTTTCACTAATTATAATTAGTGTTAATGATGACATGTGTACCAATAGAAGAGTGACAAGTGAGATGGAATGGTCCATATGACATGGCACATTCAATGGCCTAGATGAAATTACCAAAATCTAACTCACCCACTAACCACACTCTAACTATACTCATCTAGCCCCTTATAATGACATTGTGACACTCATAAGCAAGTCGTAAATTCAAATTTTGAATTTGTGAAGGTTGAAATTTTTTCACACTTCATAGGTTTTCTTTTTAGCTTTATTTTGGTGACAAAATATGTTGCAAATTTTTTTATTTTTCATTTTGAAATGTACAAAAAATGGTACAAGGGGCGAAAGGTCCCCCCCTTTGTACCTATGAAAAAACAAGGGGGATGGTACCCCCCCACCCCTCGCTCCACCCTGCACGGTTGCCGCTTCCCTGTTGGCGCACACACAACTCGGGCTAGCACACTCCGGGCCGCTAGCCCGGCTCGATGCCCAGCGCCCTGGTCGCGAGTACTGACTGAAGCCGACCATGTGGCTGAATGTGGGTAGCTGGGCATCGAGCTCGGGCTAGCGGCCCGGAGTGTGCTGGCCCGGAGTAGCGCCCTGGTCGCGAGTACTGGCTGAAGCATCGAGCTGGGCATCGAGTTGGGCCAGCAGCCCGGAGTGTGCTGGCCCGGGGGGTGTGTGCGCCAGCAGGGAAGTGGCGGCCGTGCAGGAGGGGTGGGGGGGTACGACGACCCCCTTACATTTTCAGATTTTTTTTTCTTAGTACAAAGGGGGGACCTCTCCCCTCTTGTACCGTTTTTTGTACATTTCAAAATGAAAAATAAAAAAATTTGCAACATATTTTCTTACCTAAATAAAGCTAAGAAAAAGACCTATAAAGTGTGAAAAAAAATTCAACCTTCACAAATTCAAAAATAAATCTATCTTTTTACAAGTAATAAATTTAACTCTTTATTCATTTAATATAATAAGTTCAAGTGCAACTTATGTGACTAGGTTTTAACTCAAGGTAAACCCAAGGTGAACCACCACATAGGACTATTAGCAAGTTAATTAATCCATATTATCAAACATGTTTAGGCAAGGAAGAGGCCCTTTTTGAGTTCAAAAAGGGCCCTAATGCAAAGACAAATCCATGGCTCTATACACCAAAAAGAAAGATCATTCCAAGGGCAAGAATCAAGTGCAACAGCAACAGCAGAAGCCTCACACTCAAGGTGAGAATAGTGGATCACGAAAGAAGCTTTTCTGTAGATATTGCAAGAGAGCCTATCACGACATCAAGGAGTGTCATATCCGGATCTACAACGAGGCAAAGAAGCAACAACAACAATAGCTAGACTCCTCCAATGCGACGGAAGTCAAGGAGCAAGATACACATTTGTTAATGGCTTACAACAGCAGCAGCGAAGACTGTGATGGCTGGTAACTGGACAGCGGTGCTACCCAACACATGACCTCTCGCAAGGAATGGTTTACCGAGTATGCAGCTTACAGCAGAGATCAATTCATCTACCTCGGAGATTCTAGCACCATACGCGTGGAAGGCAAAGGAGTAGTGAAGATCATCTTCAACAACGATCTATCTATTTGTGTTCCTGACGTCCTTCATGTCCCTCAGTTATCAAAGAACATGTTATCAGTCTCTAAGATAACTGATGAGGGCTGTATACAATGTTACTTTCTCATCTGAGCAGTGTACAATATTCGAGGAAGATACTACTCTGACTACATGCACTAGAGTCGGAAATCTTTACGTACTCTCTAATTCAGTTGCATTAGCTAGTATCTCTAAAGAAAACGTAAACGACGGTGTTGTTCTGTGGCATAGTTGATTTGGACATGTGAATACAAGATCACTTTCCTATATGCGTTGTAATAACTTAGTTGATGGATTGTATTTCCCTTCTTCATTAGATAGGAAATCTTTCTTTTGTGAATCATGCGTCTATGGCAAACACTCTAGAAGCAAGTTTCCCAAATCACATTCCAACAAAACAAAGCATGTATTGGATCTTGTACATAGCGATCTTTGTGGTCCAATGCCAACCCCATTCTTAGGAGATGCAATCTATTTTATCACTTTCATAGATGATTATTTTAGATGGTATACAATCATGTTTATTAAGCACAAATCTGAAGCCTTTGAATGCTTCAAGAGATTCAAGGCCATGGCTGAGACACAAACATCTACAAAAGTGGAGGCACTCTGAACTGATGATGGCGGCAAATACATCTCTAACGAGATGTCCGACTACCTAGCTAAACATGGTATTAGAAGACAGTTCACCACTTTCTATTCACCTCAACAAAACGGGATTGCAGAAAGGAACTGATCCAGCACCAAAGTCGTCAACAACAAAACTCCTTATGAAGTTTGGGATGGGCACAAGCCTAGTGTCAGCCATTTAAAAATCTTTGGTTGTATATGTTTTGTTCACATTCCTAAACAGCTTAGAAAGAAGCTGGATCATAAGACAAACAATTGTATTTTCATTGGCTATCTCGATGAACATAAAGCTTATAAAGTTTGTAATCCATCCACCAATGTAGTATTTGTCTCTAGGGATGTAATATTTCAAGAACATACATACTATGATTTCAAACAACCATCGATAACCGATGCTATGTCATTTCATCCTATTTTATGTAGCATGGACCTACAACTACAGCTACAGAAGCCGAGCAGCCAATAGTACATGTCATCAGACCAAACCAAGCTAGCTTGAACAGATCTGGAGAAATTTAAGAAGAAGCATCATCGCATCCTGGTCAACCAAACGTCCGCAAATCCTCACGGACTCGGGCAGTTCCTAAGAGGTATACACCTTAATCATTCTGGACTTCATCAGAAGAACCAGAGAGCCTAGCCGAAGCAATTAACTCCAAGGATGCTGTGAAGTGGCAAGAAGCTATAGAAAGTGAGTACAACTCACTTTTGACGAACCAGACCTAGACACTGGTCGACTTTCTCACTCACAAGAGAGTTATCGACAACAAGTGGATCTTCAAGAAGAAGATCAACTCTGATGGTTCCATTGTCAAATGGAAAGCACGGGTGGTGGCTAAAGGATTCACTCAAGTCCAAGGAATGGATTATCAAAAAAAAATTCAGTCCTGTCGTCAAGATGCAGTCAATCAGAACTCTAATTGCGTTAACAGCTGCAGAAGACCTCGAAATGCACCAAACGGATGTCAAGACAGCATTTCTCAATGTCAACGTCGAAGAGGAGCTGTATACCTTCCAACCAGAAGGATTCGAAGTCAAGGTCCAAGGGCACAAAGTGTGCAAGCTGCACAAAGCAATCTATGGTCTGAAACGGGCCAAAAGCATGGTTTAGTAGAATCAACTCTTATCTCATTCAATTAAATTTGCAAACAATTCAACTGACTGTAATGTTTATTCAAAGCATATAGGCACCAATTCAGTTCACATAGCTCTTTACGTAGATGATGCATTTATTTTGTCTAACGACACTTCTCTTTTGCACACTACTAAGAGTGATCTGTCAAAGGAATCTGACATGACTGATTTAGGAGCTGTCCATTCTTTGTTAGGAATTCACATTACTAGAAATAGGCTTCAAAAGAAGATCTATCTTAGCCAGCAGGCATATCTAAAAGGCATTTTTTTCATATGTCTGATTGCAAACCGATTGATACTCCAATGGATCCAAGTATAGTATTGACTAAACCTACTTGTGCTGATTCTGATAGTAAAGTACTCGACATAGCAAAGTACTCTTATCATTCACTAATTGGATCTTTGATGTATGCAATGTTGTGTACTAGACTAGATTTTGCATACACAGTTAGCACGTTAAGTCAATTCATGTCTAATCCTAGGGCATTAAAGAGAGTGATGAGATATATTCAGAGAAGTTTAGATCACATTTTATGTTACGATGGAAATGCTATCGACCCACTCGTCCTGCGAGGCTACTCCGACTTAGATTGGAGAGGAACAGTCTCTACCAGAATATCTACCTCCGGGTTTTGTTTCTATCTGGCAGGGGGACCGATTTTGTGGAACTCAAGGAAGCAGAAATCAGTTGCGCTTTCTTCGACCAAGGCAGAGTACATCGCAGCATGTCAAGCTTCAAAAGAAGTTGTATGGATCAGGTTATTACTTCACAACTTACATCACACTCGGTTCAATGCTACCACCATTCTGTGTGACAACTTGAGCTGTATTTCACTGTCACTGAATCCTAGATTTCATGGCAAATCCAAGCACATAGAAATCCAGTATCATTTCATTTGGGAGAAAGTTTTCTCAGGGCAAGTGATCCTTCAATACTGCTCCACAACATAAATGGTCGTAGACATCTTCACCAAAGCGCTTCCTAGGATCAAGCATCAGAAGTTCTTCGACATGCTGAACCTGACGAAGATACCAAGGCACCAACCGTGACCTTATGGGGGACTATTGGAAATTAAGCCCACAGTTGTCTCCTTGAAATCATAACTTAGACAGCCAAACTATTTGAAGAATGTCTACAAACAGACTTCCGGCTGATCTCTAGCAAAGGGTAGCCAATTCTGTCATAATTTCAAGTTCAGATGTTAAGTTTAAATAACTTGAAGTCATTGAAGACTTGGCCATCTTCAAGGACTTCCACAAACTTGCATTTAGAACAAGTCTGCAGATTTACATTACTCTTTCTACAGTCTGCAGAAATACACCAAATGTCGCACAGTTCGCATTTTTCGCACTTTCCCGAAAACTGCGAAACTTGCCTTCAACTTCTTTTGTTCAATTATTTTTTAAGAAGTTAACTTGTTCACAGTTCAAAAGTTTAACTATTTTCAACACCTTCGGCTTTTTCACATTTTCCCGAAAAATGTGAAGAGAGAGAAAATTCTCGAAGGTCCTCTATTTTCAAGGGTTAAACTGTTAAAGACACCTTCGCCTTTTTTAAAGGACATCTTAAACTTGTTTAAAGGCACCTTCGGCTTTTTTGCATTTTCCCAAAAAATCTGAGAGAGTTAAATTGTTAAAGACATCTTCGCCTTTTTGAGGGCACCTTAAACTTGTTTTAGGGCACCTTCGACTTTTTCGCAAAATCCCAAAGAGAGAGAAAAATGTCGAAGGTCGTCTGTTTTGAACGAGGAACGTTCCCAGCCACTTCCCGAAATTTGCGAAGTGAGAGAATTTGCGACGTCCTCGTCCGCGTCAACGTTCCTGATTTGTTGACCGTATACATTATGTACAGTTGTCACAAAAGCCATAGACTTCCAAGTACAACGGCTTGCCCAATTAGGTGACAAACATTCAATATAATTAATACACGGATGAAATCTATAAATAGATCATCCCAGCACAGATTACATGAGAGATGCTTCGTCCATGAGACGTATTTTTTGAGCCTCCCAGTTACGCCGTCATTATTTGTTGTAATTGCTATTTTTCTATCTGTGTATAACGTAGATGAATGCTTGTTGTGATTGAATGCACTTTATCGCTGTTTGATCGCGCTTGTTTACTCACTCTGATCAGAACACGGACATCTACGACTCCTCAATTTTTGATCAGACGATGGCTGCCTTTGATGCATGAGGAACTCGCGGTATCACACTGCTCTTTTCATCTATTTCAGAACTAAACTTCATATTGAATTTGATTTCAGTAATACCACACACAAACCATTTCTAATCTCTTCGATGGACTGTACTCTCATTTTGTGAGTATGAATTAATTATTAAGATCATGCTGGGCAATTAGAACACTTAAAGTTGTAATTACATTTAGCATAAGCTTTCAATTAGACTGTTTTTGCATCTAGCAGCTGATTGTAACGGGAGATCTGTTCCGCAATATTCTTGCACTCTTTTCCGTTCGCATTCTTCTATCTCCCTTGCCCCATCAGATTGGTATCAGATTGACATGTGTACTTGCCTATTTTGCCTCTAATGCCAAAAATGGCCAAATCACCTACTTACACTTGGATATATGTCTCTAAGTTTTATGTACCCATAACTCAACATGACTAAGCTATTTTTTACTTCTTTTCACACGTGGGAACATGCTCCACACGTGGGAAGATGCTCCACATGAGTGAGATTTACTCATAAACAAGAAAATACAAAATTGCCAACCTAGATTTTGCTAATTCTTCACAATTTGACTCAAATTAATAGATTTGGTGAGTGGACTGACCTACAACAAGCAAGCTTTGATCAGTTAAAGCAAGCTATTGTTGAGTGCGTCACTCTAAAAATTGTAGACCCTCAAAAGCCCTATGTTATAGATACGGATGCGAGTGACTTTGTTTTGAGAGCAGTTTTGATGCAAGAGGGTTTTGAGAGAGAGAAGCTCAACCCTGCATAGAAAATTGTCCAACTCATGAAAAGGAGTTGTATGCCATAGTTCATGCAAGGCATGGAGGCATTATTTGCATGGATCAAGACTCGAGGTATTCACTAATCATGATACCTTAAGATACTTTTGTAAGCAGCTAGGCCTTAGAGGTCGGCAAGCCAGATGGTCTGAGATCATGTAGGAATTCCTAATGGAGATTCGGTACAAGAAAGGTGTCGAGAGTCGTGTGGCAGATACACTATCTAGTGTGGTGTATTGGATGCCATTTGGTGATTGATATGCTTTATAGAACGATGGTCGGGAGTCTCATCTACACCATTATCACCAAACCATCTCTTATGTTGTAGGAATGATGAGTCAATTTACGAGAGATCCAAGGAAATCTCATTAGCGTGCAGCTAAGAGGATACTATGATACCTTAAGAGGACATTCAACTATGGCCTTAAGTATGAAACAAGTGCTAATCTCAAACTTTAGGGCCACGACGATGCAAATTGGGTTGTTCATATTGAGAAATGAAAATACATCACACGTTACACCTTTTCACTTGGTTTAACAATAATATCATGGGTGAGCCAAAAGAAACCCACCATACTTTCACATCAAATAAAGTAGATTATTGGATAACGTATGTCTTTGACAATTACTAGCTAAATGTGAAGACCAAGGCGATACAACTTCAATTTATTGCGATAATGAGAGTTGCATTTTAATTGCTAAGAGCCCGATGTTTCACGTTCGCACCAAGCACATCGAGGTCCACTACCACTTCATACAAGAGAAAATTGAAGATAAGGAATGGAGCTCGACAAACGAGCAAATTGTTGACATGCTTTATAAAAGGGCTTAGCAAAGGAAAAGTCTCAATTTTTTGTTCACTTATGGGTGTATAGACTAGTCATTAAGGAGGAGAATTGTAAAAATAATGACTAACAAAATTATTACAAATAAGTTTAATAATGTTTACTAGTCTTTCTAACTTAGACATTCAACCTAGTGAGACCATCAGTAGGATCCTATTATCTAGGGATTAGAGTAATCCTCATACAGATATTGTTGCGACTCTCTTTTCCTAGTGTGTCTGTGTGTGTAAAAATCTATGTTGTGTTGGTGTATTCTGCTTGAGTGGCAATGTGAATCATTGTACTAGGACTTTCAAATCCATTCAATTGGGACATCATCTTTTTTTCAAAGAATGGTTTGGTTGGAGTAGGAACTTAACAAGCCCTGTGTGCAAGGAATAGGCAATTGATAACAAGCATTAACCCTTGAAGTAGACTTTTTGCTCAAATCCATGTTGTAGAATTCTAATGTCAATAGCTTGTTAAAGTAGCATTCATTCATGTCCACATTATACTCACTTTTGCATGTGGGGAAAGATGATAGGACTTTGATATCAAGGACAAAGTTGATTTTCTCGTAACATGTACCAAAATTTGGATAAAAAAGAGGCAATTGACCGTTACTATAACGTCCAGATCTCTTGAAATGACAATTGAAAATGATTTCATGTAGAGAAACAAATGTACATAAAAATTTTATAGATAGTAAGGGAAAATAGATAAAATGATCTTAAAAGTGTTAGGATCGAACAAGCAAATTAAAATGAAATCCTTACCAAGAGATTGTTGCTATAAAGAAATCCATCAATTCATTGAGCTTCTATCAACTAGCTTAGCAAAATCACTAGATAATCTCCATACTTGAAGTATGATCCATCTAAAAATGTGTATTAAGCAAGGTGGTTCATTGGATAAGGAAAAAGTATCTAAAAAAACATTGTTTTTTTATTTCAAGTCCCTTCTAATGTTTGATGAAAGATTGAATTCACAATGCAATTAGTCATGTCAAGTATTCCATCTTCACACATCTTTGCACATATCCCTTGAATATGCATCTTGGTTTTTAAAGGGATGATTTGAACTTGGGACCAAAAAAACTTTGGATGCCAAGCTAACCAACTAAGCTAATCAAAATATGCACCTTGGTTTCTAAGGGAGGGGCTTGAACCCAAGATCAAAGAACTTTGGACGCCAAGCTAACCAACTGAGCCAATTTTGTTGGATTCGCTAATCAAAATATGACTCAAATACATATTGCATGCCTCTATCAACATACTGAAATTGATTGGAAGTTACAATAAGTAAATGAGCATTTGAGACGTGTACATAATTACATGGATTGCAATCAACATCTACCTTAATTGTGTAGATATTTGAGATAGATTTGTTGCCATCAAGGTGCAATTTGCTTGGAAGGAAATATTTAATATAATCTAAAGTACTTTAAATACCTCAAAAAAGGCAAGGTGTTATTCATCTATCACCTTTTTCTTCAATCTCCTACTTTTGTCACAAAAGCTAGGCCATGTCTCACTTTCTATACTCATCAAATCGAGAGATCACCGTCCATTTCAACCAAGTTGGCATTATGGAACTACATATGGTACATAGGCTCCTACAACCCTAGCCTTTCATGTCATTACACCATTTGGGTAATATTTAACCCTACTAGATTGTTGAATGAAGTGTGCATGCACTTAGCAAATTGCAAACTGAGTAGCAAGAACCACCTTTAGTATTGTAACATGAAACACCAAAAATCAATTTCCTACAACCATTTAATCTTGCATTAAAACTAGGTAAGTGCCTAACATGAGAGCTAACAAGTCACATACAATTGTGCAATTACAAAAGGCATAAGCAACTATCCTCGAACATTGTGTAAAATAATCTCATGGTTCAAGCAACATTTTACTTTTTTTGCTATACATAGTCTAATCATCTGAGTTAAATAATAACATTTTCTCCAATGTGTATTAGTATGTAGAAAATAAGGCACTTACAAATACCGTGAAATTCAATAATAGTTCACTCACCTAATTAGCTTATCCATAATGAGAGCAGATCCACTTTAAAACATAGAGAACAATAATGAAGCATTTAATGATATACCTCACTATCCATTGCCACACCTCAAATGATCTTGATCTAGTCCACCAGAAAACCATTTGAGTAATGCATTCATGTCAATTATGTTATCATCGTTAATTACGGATTGATGTCAACTAGTTTTGCCCTAATGCTTAGTAGTCATTTCATACGTTCTTGTTATTTACATGACAAAGTCATTGTGTAAAGTCTTGAATAACAATGTATGAGCATCGTGATCTATAATTCGGCAGAGAATATCAAGCTCAACTTTACATATGAACTATACATGATTTATAAAACTCCTTTTGAACATTGAGTCAAAGCATTGAAATTCTTTGAAATGCTCCCACCCAAATTGTTCCCAATTCTAAGATCAATTTTCAGATATAAATTGCTCATTGTAATGGAAAACTTAATATCCAATTCCCATATTGTGTTGTATGTAATATTTCTTTCTATATAATTCACGTCTTCATTCAATATCATGCATAAGCTTGTGCCTATCAAAAACTGAACAAAACTGGAGGGTCGATTATGGAGCTACCACTTCTATTACCTTTCTAAGGAAAAAAAAACACGTAGCCAAAATTTTCAAAACATCTAGGTTTTTGTAGCGTGCATCCATCACTCCGAAGTACAAACAATCATGGAACGAATGAAATAAGATCGCTTCTATAGTTATAGACTGAAAATGGATGCTGTAATTCCACGCCTTACCATCACATAACAGAGGGGTAATTGAGAGAGATGCACAGTGTTTTGAGCATCCTAAGACAACCAAACCAACATCTTGGCTTGTTCACATGGTGTTGAGATCCTCAGTTTTGCTTCAATTTCCCCAGATTTGGCTCGGCTGCACAAATGCCTGGGGATATGTAAATTTGTGTCAATAGCACAAATGTTAGCCCACTATTGGTAGTACTGCATTACTTGCATCCACACTTTAACACTTGATTATTCGCCTATGTTGGCAGAATCTGCAGAATAGGAACCATATAGACTCACTCTTCCGCTTTTGTCTTTTTGGAAAGTGTTATCCAACTTAGTTGCATCTTTCAAGACACTCGGATCTATATTTAACTCAATAGCCAAAGCCTTAAAATTGTGCTGAGATGCTCAACTGTTAGGTTCATCCCACAATAAGAACTAGAATGAAAATCATTTTGTGAACGTCTAAATTACACTTGTAGAAAAGAGAGAGGACTTAATGATGGAAGACTTACTCATGAGGCCTACAAGCTTAGCGAGTGATACAATCAAACTAGCTTGCTCAGCACAAAATGTTCTCTCTCTCTCTCTCTCTCTCTCTCTCTCTCTCTCTCTCTCTCTCTCTCTCTCACCTCTTATCTTTTCTATTATCGCTGCTGTCTACAAATGACTTCCGTCATTACATCCTGTACATGTTCTTTTTTTACCTAACCAAGCTCAAATTTTCCAAAGTGTAAACCAACAAAACAAGGAAAAAGCGATGCTTCTGAAAATCTGTAACTAATTGTGACGGCTACCAATGTCATTGAAATGCACGTTGTTCAAGAACTCGTGCCTCATGATCAGCTGCTTGTCCTTCAGAATCAAAAGTGGTTTGTTAAAAACAAAGAGCTTTAGTCCTTGGGACATAAGGCGCGTCACGCAACCAGATTCCTGCAAGTACTTGGATTTTGCAACCAGATAAACAGCGATCCCAGTCAGAACCAGAACATAAAGACATCTGAATTTTTCTAACAGGTTTTAGATACTAACTCTTCCAAACACACATTGTTCATAATTGGTGATGTCAGCATGCCAATTCTCCCTTTTTTTCTCAATTCGTTCATTTCTTTCATGTGACGCAGAGTAACATGAGATTTCATGTAGGTAAAGAATCCATCTGTACCTTTCCACAAATCAAACCAGATTTCCAAAGTTAAGCTGTGTGATACCAGATTCTACTTGATCTTATTGTGCTTCTAACCAGAATTGATGATTGTGTATCTCACAGCTTTGGTGTGATGTCAAATACCCAACGTTACTTTCCAGATTTAGGAATTGTTTCCTACAGCAACCCTGAACTCCTAAAATACTTAGTCCATTAAAGTAAGGTCAATAAGATGTCACCTTCTTGTCACAGCCATCACTAGAGTTTATCGTTGTGTATAACCAGCTTTCTTACTCAATATAAAAGTATGCGCAAATCAATTACAGGGTAAAACCTTAGACTTTTCTACATTTCAATGTCCAATGTCTAAATACATGTGCATCTGCCAGTCACATGCCAAAAAATGCAAGCTACTAATCTGTATTGTTCCAAACATAAATTACCCTTGAACTTGTAAACTCTAGCAACATGTACTATACATCCAGAATTTAGAATCTTTCACAAGGTATTGAGTTGATTATATAGAACTTAACAGAATCATTTTGTATCCCCGGTCCAACACACTACACACGTGAACGAGCTTGTAAAATCAAACTGGAAGAGGATATAGCTTGGCTTGCTGCCTTACTCGCTTTTTGTACTCATCAGGATCCTGCACAATGAAAATCATAAGTGGTTCAATAAGAACTAAGAACTCTTAAAAACTGCAAACCAGTAGGCCTAGCCTCTCCATAAAAATAAACCTATGTCTCACAAGATTAATGAGAAAATAAATGCTACATTTTCTTTTTGGCCTTACCAGTATCTCAGAATTTCAGTGCCATTTTTTCATGACTTGCTTAGATTCCTAGAACGAGATCTTTAACTGATTTTAGCACCTTATGGGGAAACAACTCATGTCAATATATGTGCTCCAAGCTTGATTCACTATTCAGTGGTAACATGCTTGAAGAACAAAGTCAACCAAGAGACGCTCCACAAACAATGCCTCCGAAGCGTAATGTGGCCTGATGCGGGAACAAAGACCCGTAGTCTAAAGGCTGCTATATGTAAGATATAAAAACTCAGAAGCATGCTCCATGATAACATATATGCTAATTCAAAAGAAGGTTTACTAACAGTGCAAAGTTCCGTTCCAGTACGGGCAACTATGTTCTAGACCTCATGATTCTAACACTCGATCTTCCAATTTTGTTGGTGGTAATAAAGAAGGTAAGGAGCATGCCCTTGTAGCACGAGAATCATAGTCTAATGAGGATGTTTGGTTTTGGATTCGAGAGCATCATCACTCAAGACATCAAGGCATGATTGACTCTCTTCAACCAAGAAAGGGGACAACAAAAGAAAGGTAATTCTTGGGGACGATTCTACCCAAGAAATTGAAGGCAAAGTAATAATCCTATCTACTTCAATGAAGGAAAAGTATGAACGATAGAGACTGCATTCTGAACCTCACTGACAACCTGCTGTCAGTTCCATAACCGATAAGGAAATGATGATAGAATTATATCATGATAAATTCATTATTAAACGCGTGAAGAATAGAGATCATATTGTTACTGCTGGTTGAAGGGGCGACAACAAACTTTATAAGTTACATGCTATAAAAAGATCAAGAAGCCTTGTTAGTGCAAAAAGACGATATCAATCATCTTTGGCATGAGCGCTTTGGTGATCTTTCCTTTCAAACTTTGAAACTCCTTCATGAGAAGCAAATGGTAAGCAAATCTTTGTTACGCTTGCATTCTAGGAAAGCACCATAGATGCAACTTTCCTATAAATGGAGCAACAAGCACAAAAGGTATTCTTAATCTTATCCGATCTATGGCGACTTTCTCAAATGCAATCTTTTGGTGGTGCAACTTACTTCATGACTTTTTATAGATGAATTTTCACAAAACTGTTGGGTCTATTTTTTGAGAAATAAATCACAAGTTTCAATTTCTTTGTTGAGTTTGAAACTTCGGTTGAGAGCCAAATGGACAAAAAAAAATGCCTTGGAAGTGATAAAGGTTGTGAGTAAACTCTATTGTAATTAGAGATTTTTGCAAAGAGCATGGTATTCAAAGGCAACTAACAACAACCTCTACACCTCACAAAATGACATATTGGAAAGGAAGATAGAACAATTGCCGAATTTGCTTGGAGAATGTTATAAGCTACAGGTCTATAAGGCTGTCCAAAACACACTTTATCTTCAAAACAGATAACCCACAAAGGCATTGGAGGGCAAAACACCCAAGGAGATATTTTTTGGCAGCAAACCAAGCATTGCTTGCTTAAGGATCTATTGATGTGATGCTTATGCACCTTGAAGATCTAAGAAGAAGCTTGATGATAAGTTTAGAAAATGTATTTTTGTTGGCTAGTCTGATAGAGAAAAGGTCTACCAATTGTATAATCGTACTACTAAAGAAATCATTGTTAGTAGAGGTGTAATTTTCAATGAGAATAAGCTTGCTGAATTTCTGCAAAATCCGGTAGACAACAAGCATCTATCTAAGGACCATGATGATCCTTCTTCAGAAGATGATAACAATGATCTTGAGGATGGTGGACAGCAACAAATAAGTGAAGAATAACAAGTTGCATCATCATCAAAGGCAGCCAAGAAACTTCCAAAATGGTTTGTCAAAGACTCAATACCGTTCAGGATGGCTACAACTTGGGAACATGAATTTTTCTTTAATGGCTAGAGCTTTTGATTGTGTTGATAGATGCACCGAATCGCGATTCGTTGGGTCCGCGGTTCGCGAATCGTGATTCTGAACCCAGAATCGCAAAAAAAAAAAAAAAAAAAAATTGAAAAAATAGCTTGTGGTTGAAATTTTTTTAGGGGATCAATGGTCAAACCAGCGTTTTGCCTCTTAGAAGTGCAGTAGATGAGGCACAGACAGATCTTATTTTCAGTAGCTATCTGGTTGTCATTGTTAGAATAATAAATGTAAATGATGTAGAAGCCATAGGTTACTATGACCCAAAAGGTCGAGATTTGTGTATTCATGGTCATTTATATTTTAGGCCCAAGTTAGTATGAAACTAACTTGTAGGGACTCGTGGGTCCACTAGGGGCCTATACATGTGAATTAAGTGGACAGCCAACAGTCATGAAGGTAGATAGCCATCTTGGACTACTTATATGTAGCCATTCATTTGTATGAGACACACTTTTGTTAAGCAATCTACTGTTCGTATTGGCTGTCCACAAGTTTCTACAAGAGGGTCATCTAACCATCTCTCTCTTCTCTTTGAGAATACTTTGTGTTAATGAATAGTCTTGATTCTGGATTCCTACATGGTATCAGAACCATTTTTCAGAATTGATTGCTTGCTGGAGGGCACCCAATAGGCAGCCACATTTCTCCTCTTTTGGTTCATAAAAATCAAAAAAAATTTGATTTTTGTGAAGACAGAACTGTTCGGCTCCTCCTTGTTTTTTGTGCAGGAAATTGCAAGGAAAAGCTTGGAACTTCCACTCATTTGGGAGCCAGCAATAGGGCGCCCATGCTCAACTAGTTTTCATGTGATTGAAATCAAATTACATGCTTCAAATTTCAGATTTTCTTCTTGGAGGAGGGTGCCCATCTACCTTGAAGACAAATGTGTTTTGGACACATTTTTAGTGGCTGAAATTTTTCTGTTTTTGAGCCTGGAAGAAGGTCCTACCATCTGCTCCACTAGCACATTGAGTGCACACCATTTTACCACAAAAGTTTTGGTTGTGGTTTTGGCTTCATTGGAAGCCTGCATATTAGTTAGTATTCTGTTATTTTAGCAGAATACAGCCACCTATATCTTCTTGTGAATGAGCTATTGCATGTGGTGTATTGCAATCTATAGTGCTCAATAATTCAGCTTTGATCTTGCTGATTTTTTAGTAAATTTTGGCCTGGAATCTGTTTTTCCCATCTACTATTAGCTGAATTTTCAGAAATGGCTAAAGAATCTGAATCTATAGGTTCTTTGTTCAATGAAGATAGGTTGAATGGAACTAATTTCTCCTTGTGGTGCTACATGATCAAAAACCTCCTTATTGCTAAAGGTTTGTTTGAAGTTGTAAGTGGTGATGAAGAGAGGCCACCTAGTTTGGCACCTACTACACCGTCAAGAGCTACTTCTTCAACATATGTGGGGGTGTCTTCCGAAGAACAAAAGAAGTGGGATCGACGTGACGCACAAGCACATTCGGTCATAGCACTATCCATGAAGAGATCAATCCTACCTCACATTCGATCATGCAAGACTTCCAAGAGTGCTTGGGAAGTACTTGCCAAGATGTTCCAAGTGAAGAATACGGCGAAAGTGCTTTTTCTACGTAATCAACTCTCAACATTGAAGATGCAAGAGGGTGATACGCTTTCAAATCACTTAATGAAGATCAAAGATCTTCGTGAAGAGCTTCTTAGCATTGACAAAATTGTCGAGAACTTTCAATTTGTTTCAATTACTCTTAATTCACTTCCTCATTCCTATCTTCCATTTGTGTCTATTTTAAGCATATCTCTCAGGGGACAACAAATCTCCTTTGAAGAGCTTGTTGGCTTACTTCTCCAAGAAGAGCAAACAAGGATTAATTTTGGTGAACAAGAAGATCAAGCCTTCTTCACCAAAGGCAAAGGCAAGGGCAAGTGGAAAGGTAAGCCTTCTTCTTCCAAGGATCAAAAATCCAAGGAAGGCCAAGATCAAGGATCCAAAAAGAAGGGTAAGTGCCATTATTGTAAAAAGTTTGGGCACCACATAAAGGAATGTAGGAAGAAGCTTACTAAGGATAAAGAGAAAGGTATTGATACAAATACCCTAAACCAGTCCCTAAATGGCTGTTGCAGACTTTGCAGGACAGCAAAGTGAACCGCTTCTATGAAGGGAAGACTCGTGTCTCATCTAAATCAGTAGAATTTGCTGATTTTTCTGATTTTGCTCTTACATCTATTGAGGATAGTGCAATAGAACCTGTTTTTTATGAGCAGGCCAGAGGAGTAAAATGTTGAGAGGACGCGATGAAAGAGGAGTATGACTCACTCATAAAGAACCAAACATGGGTTCTTGTTGATCTTCCACATGGAAAGAAAGCAATTGGCTGTAAATGGGTTTATAAGATCAAGTACAAGTCTGATGGTACTGTTGAAAGGTACAAGGCAAGACTTGTTGCCAAAGGTTATGCACAAAAGGAGGGCATTGATTATGAGGAAACTTTTGCACCTACCGCACGAATAACTACCGTAAGGATAGTCACGGCTTTGGCTGCCATCATGGTTGGCGTATGCACCAACTTGACATAAAGACAGCCTTCCTCAATGGTGATCTTAATGAGGAAGTTTACCTTCAGCAACCTGCTGGTTTTTTGGTTGCAAGTCAAGAAGACAAAGTGTGCCCTCAAGAAGGCTCTCTATGGACTAAAACAAGCCCCAAGGATGTGGTATCAAAAGATACACACATACTTTTGTGATCGTGGGTTTTCTAACAGTCCTAGTGAATCTACGCTTTATGTCATGCATACATCTGAGTTTATCATCATCATTTTGCTATATGTTGATGATATTATCATTACGGGTAGTAATGAACAATATATTGCAGTCTTAAAATCTGATCTTGCTTCAATTTATGATACATCAGATTCAGGCCAATTGCATTTCTACCTTGGTCTTGAGTTTTTGCAAGGAAAGGCTGGAATCTTCATTACCCAACAGCGGTACATTAAGCAGATTTTGAAGGGTTTCAAAATGGAAGATTGCAAGCCGGTTGCTACACCAATTGAGACGGGCCTGAAGTTAAGTAATCAAAGTGGTGGTGAACCATTTGATACTACACTATATTGTCAAGCGGTTGGAAGCCTCATTTACTTATGCAACTCAAGACCAAACATATCTTATAGTGTTTCCCTCATGAGTCAATTCATGCATCCTCCGTTGACATCACATTGGAAAGCATTGAAGAGGATCCTTCGATATCTTCAAGGAAGTAAAACACTTGGTCTGTTTTATCCTTCTAGTGATGATGCATGTTTGGCTGGTTTTTGTGACTCAGATTGGGGTGGAGATCAAGACACTAGACGCTCTACTAGTGGTCATTGCTTTTTCATTGGAAATTCTGCAGTTTCTTGGTTAAGCAAGAAGCAGCCCACCGTTGCTACATCCTCAAGTGAAGCTAAATATAGAGCAACGTTTTCAGCCACTACAGAGTGTATATGGCTGAGACAATTACTTGTCGATATGAAGCATGGCCAGCCCTCAGCTACTCTCCTATTTACGGATAGTCAAAGTGCTATTGCCATTGCACGAAATCCAGTATTTCATGCAAGAACAAAGCATATCGAGATCCACTATCACTTTGTTCGGGAGAAGCTTCATAATGGCGACATCACGCTTGAATATTGTCCCACGGAGGATAATATTGCAGATGTGTTCACTAAG
Organism: Diphasiastrum complanatum; assembly: GCA_029204225.1. Classification (NCBI taxonomy): domain Eukaryota; kingdom Viridiplantae; phylum Streptophyta; class Lycopodiopsida; order Lycopodiales; family Lycopodiaceae; genus Diphasiastrum; species Diphasiastrum complanatum. The sequence goes on along the minus strand of CM055111.1, from coordinate 483,462 downwards.
GCATTGCCTAGAGTTCGATTTAAAGCTCTTTGTGAAGCTTTAAATTTAAAGCAACATGCTGATTTTCTTACTTAGTGAATACATGTCATTTCTACATGTCATTTTCATTTAAGGAGGGTGTTAGAATAATAAATGTAAATGATGTAGAAGCCATAGGTTACTATGACCCAAAAGGTCGAGATCTGTGTAACCATGGTCATTTATATTTTAGGCCCAAGTTAGTATGAAACTAACTTGTAGGGACTCGTGGGTCCACTAGGGGCTTATATATTTAAGTACCTAACTTGTTATTTGGGGTACTTAATTATTTTATGTAACTTATGGTAGCTAGATAGCCATTAGTCAAGTTATTGGACAGCCAACAGTCATGAAGGTAGCCATCTTGGACTACTTATATGTAGCCATTCATTTGTATGAGACACACTTTTGTTAAGCAATCTATTGTTCGTATTGGCTGTCCACAAGTTTCTACAAGAGGATCATCTAACCATCTCTCTCTTCTCTTTGAGAATACTTTGTGTTAATGAATAGTCTGGATTCTGGATTCCTACAGTCATTTGCTCTGGTTTTCAGTAAATGTTAATCCTACAGTTTGGGCTATCAACTGTATGGATGATGATCACTTTTGCAATCGTTTCACTGGAGATGTGAGTGCAATGTGCATACAGTTGGGGGCATAAATATTGGGCCCTTCTCGGCCCCGCATTTGGACCCCATTTTTATCTACGGGGGGGCGGTAGCATTTTTATCTACAGTGTCTATATAGCAGGAAGCTCTAGGGGGTTCGGGGGGCGGTAGTCCCCTGGGAAACAAGAGCTTCGGGGAGCAGCACCCCGAGAAACAGGGGGTCCGGGGGGCAGTAGCCCCCCGGTGGGGGGTTTGGGGGATGATTTGGCCTCTTCATGATTTGGCCTTCCAACTCCCTGAGTGAAAACACACTTTTTGGTGTTTCGCACCCGAAACAGTCGACAAACTACACAGTCATAATGCTCTCAATCAGAGCTTTCATCTGATACCCATACTGCCTAAAAAAATTTCAAAAAAAAAAAAACAATTCTGCGTTTTTTTTTTCTTGTAGCTAAACAGCACACCAGCAAAGCTATGTAATTGCCACTAATTTCAATCATGTATAAATGAATATTTTTTGAAGCACGAGTTCATAAGGAGTAAATCTAATCCTTATCTTTATGTCTTGCCAAAAAAAGGGTAAGATTTTAATAATCATTTTATATGTTGATAATTTGATTATAACAGGAAGTAGCACTTCAATGATCAAAGTAGAAAAAGGATAGTTTGTCACTAAAATTTCATATGAAAGATCTAGCACAACTTCACTATAACTTGGGCATTGAAGCATGGAAGAAACCAACAAGTACATTCTTGAAGTATTAACTATGTACATATTCTTTTTCAAGGATTCCATATGTCAGACTACAATGCTACTCTTACTCCCAAAGCTACTCCTACTCTTACTGAATCTAACTTAAAGACAACAACTTCTTTGGATCAAAAGCGTATTGGTGTACGCTTTTCAAGGGGCTCGTTTGAAGCCTCATTTAAGCTATTGTCATTCATCCAAAGATCTTCTATTTTGTTGGGGCGGTGAGATCCAAAAGAGCTGCATTTGAGCACTTCGAGGTAACCAAGAGGATTCTAAGGTATCTCAAGGGCACATTTAAATTTGTTCTTGAATACATAGCTCAAAGTGATCTTGTCTTGCAAGGACTTTGTGATGCAGATTGGTAAGCGACATCCAAACCTTAAGATCGGTTTCAAGTTACGCTTTCTCACTTGGCTCAAGTGCAACATTGGGGTAGCAAGAAGGAACCCACAGTAACACTCTCCTCCACTGAGGCTGAATACAGGGCTGCAACAAGCACACCATACGAAGCTGCTTGGCTTCAAAGACTTCTTGAAGAAGTCAAAATGTTCCAGGATGACACAAGGACTATCTTTTGTGATGACCTAAGTTGAATTTCTATAGCTATAAATCCAGTTTTTCATGCAAGGACACTGCACATTGAAGGACATTATCACTTTGTTAGAAAAAACATTTAAACTCAAGAAGTAGAACTTAACCATTGTTCTACAAATGATTAAGTTGCTGGCATATTCATTGAAGGACTTACCAAAGACAGATCTTGGAAGTTCCGAACTATGTTAAGAGGTGTAGGAAAACAAATTTGTTATAAGGGAAAGTATTAGAAAAATACTCATGTCGTAGTAACTAATGTTTGTTTCTCTATAGGGGGCCCCCATGTAAGTTGGTTCAAGTTGTGTAGGCCAAGTTAGTGAGTCCAGAATTCAAATTTACTCCCTCCCTCAAACTGTACCTAGGAGGTGACTTTTGGACTCCCACCTCTTGTGTAACTCCTCTGTAAACTCTTGTGTAACTTTTTGTAACTTATGTAACTCATGCCTCTTGGCTCTTAGCATCCCCCTCCTTGGCACTTCTTGTGCCTCTATTTATTGTACTCTTCAAGAGGGAGAATGAATTTCAAGTCAGTCTTTTCTCTCTTGCTATCCCATAACTTTTGTTAATGCCATTCTTCTTGCAAATAAATTAAGGTTGATTGCTAGCCGATTTGTCACATGAAATTCTTTAAGATACGAATGTTGGGAAACCAAGATGGTATACCTGTATAAAAAGCTGATAAGCTTCTGTTTGTGCTGGATCTGCAGGATTGGGTGCATCCAAAAGCTCTTGGATTCCAACAAGAATCTGTTTAACCGTGATAGCTGGTCTCCAACCCTGAACAACATCAAAAATTTAAGTGCACACAAAATAGTACCTTAAACACAACTACATCTCATGAACCACATTTACTACTGCCAAGTTTGATTTGCAATGTAAACTCAAAGTTGAAAGAAAACGTTGGTCACAAAGTGCTTACTGAATCTTCATTAAGTATAGAGAGACAAACGGTTCCTGAAGGGTACACATTGGGATGGAAAAATCCAGGGGGGAACTTGCATTTTGGAGGTTTGCTTGGATAGTCCTCACTAAAATGGATTGTGAGAGGGAAGAATCCACCTTCCCAACCAGTCTGCAAACATGAATTTAACAGATCAATTCTAAGTGTTACAAAAACTAACTACAGCATATTTAAATAATTTCAACAGGGTGCGACTTAGATCGTTTGTCAGCTATTTTAAGCAAGAAACGATGCATTAGACACCAATACTCTTTCATGTCTCTTTGGCAGCTTCGTAATTGTCCAAATTTATAAATTCAATTTCAAAAAGTCAATAATATCCATATTCATAATTTTAATTTCAGAATTCAATGATGTAATTAGATACTAAGTTGTACAAAACATGCATGAAACCCTAAAAGTCAAAGAGTTCATGCTTATGCTCTCATTCATGCCCAAGATCAAGTTTCTACTTGGGTTTCAAAAGACCTCATGGTGACCAAAAGATAACCAGCAACAAAGAATTACAAATATTACAAAAAGGAACAAAAAACTAAAAGCGACATCAAGGAGCTTAATTTATAAATTCAAGAAATAGACAAAGAACAAAGTACTCAAAATGAATCAAGCTCCCTAGCTCCTCACTTTTCCAGAATTCTAAGATTAATCGTCTTGAACATACCAAAAGCTGCCATACCAAAGCCGAAACATTGGTGTCCAATATAGTTCAAACATGTTCATCGTTTTCTTTGAAAAGCAACCCTTATGGAGCGGTATAAAGTAAATAAATCACTTAAATGCTTAGCAAAAGAAATTCTACGGTTAGAAAGAAGATGAGAAAACATATAAAATTGCATGTTTAACATAATTATCAGTATTCAAATATAAGGCATGCAAATTATGTTTATGTTACTATATTCTAACTGCAAACTTTGATAAAATATATCAACCAGTGAATTTAACCTAGTCTCGCTTGTAAAAACGTGTAGACGTTGGCAGTTGCAGTTGAAATGACTAGTAGTGCAATAGAGCTCACATGAATCCTTAGCAGAAAGTATGAGACACTTCAAAAATATCAACTGCACAAGTTCGAAGAACCTTACCAAGCTGAACTTTCAAAGATGCATTGTCAAACTAATCTCCTGAGCCACCATGCAAAATGACTCAAGGCTGGCAGGTATTCATACATACTCCCCTGCCTCTTTAGTAGGCTAGAGCATTGATTGGTCTGCCAAGCTAGAGTGAGGGCTAAATATGTCCTCAAAACCTCACCTCCCTAGCCCATATCGACTAGAAATTTTCCTTGAAAAAACCTGTCTAGCTATAGAATTTAGTTTGGAGCCTTCTCCAAAGCCAAAATGATTATTTAGTACTCTATGCTGAATTAATATCAAACCTCTCTCAGAAAAGGGCCATGCATAGATTTTGTTGGCACTTGAGTGTGTGGCAAGTGGCTGCAATGTTCGTACTTTAAAGAATAGGAGGGGAGGTAGTTAATTTTTCTTTCTCAACTTTAGTAGTCGAAGAATTTCGAGATTGACATTAAAATCTACGTGGTCGTGGTAGCTAAACTGATTTCATTAGTCAAGGTTGATAAGCCCCAAGTGCCATTATGTTACAATAGTATCAGAGCTTTGACAAGGTTCTTGATGACAGGAATAGAGCATTCCTTGATGGGAAAGAGATTTATGGCTCAAAGTACAAATAGTCCACAAATGGCGTAGTGGTTGGCCACAACAAATTCCTGCAGACTTCATTAACATGTCAAGATCGAGCACAAAGATATCATTTGTAAACTACAAGGAAACCATGTGGACAGGAAGTGACTACAAGAAAGCAGAAACAAATTGCTTCAGTCAGTTTCACTTGTTCACACCAAGGGTGGTAATAAAGGAACATAAAACTTGACTTGGACACTTGCTTCTCTAATTAATATTGACTATGAGAGAGAGAGAGAGAGAGAGAGTAACGAAGGCGAAACATGCAACTTCGCCGAAGATAGAAGTAAAAATTAAGAAAGATCACGTAACATGCATCATTCACCATACAGCAGCAGCACTGGAGGGTCAAGATGCCCCCCCCCCCCCTGAGAATAAGGAATTGTATTCCAAATCAAGAACATTAATTTACAACTGACCACTGGTCTAAGACTACGCGGGCTAACTTCAAGAATTTTAGATAGGCTGAGGCTCTGAGACAACCAATTTAGACTAGGCCCATACAAAAGGTAAAATAAATAGCTGGACTTTAACTTCATGCGGTTCTTGGACCTTTAAGATCTGGTCGTCCCATCCAATCCCTTGCGAATTCTAGTCAGGTTCTTGATTTGTAGGTCTTGTCCTTGATAGATCTTACTGTCTGAAATGATGGTTTGCAACCAACAGGTCCTCGACCTTCAAATAAAATTCTAAGTTCACTGTTTGGAGCCTGGTTAGGGCCAAACGTGACGTTGATGAGGGCTGCAGGTCTTTGAGTATATGAATTCCTTGGCTTGCACAAACGCATTGGTACATAGGTGTTAATGTTCTCATCTCTTGAACAGGCTTGTGGTAGATTACTCTAAAAGAAGAATCCAAAATCTATGTAGGAAATGTGTTAATGTTATAGAAGCCTTCTGTAGTGCTTGACAGGAATCAAAAGCACATTGGTATCCACCAGCAGGAGGAAGCAGTAGCACATGGTTATACGTGAGAATTGGACCAGCAATCCCATTAAATCATATTGACAGCCCTGCAAATCCTTTCTTTTGATAAGCTACTTACAATAGATGAAGAATCGGATTCCAGTGCAGATCAACATGGTGGCAAGTATACATTGCAATAAATACTACCCTAGCACCATCATTCACCCAATGATCACTATCTTCAAACATTGTTTCACGCTCAACATAAAAATAAAAGTAAATCACATTGAATATTTATAAAGGAAAAGCTGCTTTTCTTTTGCAGTATCTCGAAACAAGTGGAAGTGAAAGGTCTTGGAAGTGAGCTGGCACAGGCAACAACTCATAAGTGGGAACGTAGCTACAAGAGTGCAAGGCTTGTGATGTTGCCAAGTAGGATAGCGACCCAGTAGAAATTGGCAAATTGGAGCCCACAATTCGAATGGATATTGTAGCTGCAGTAGCGCTTCCCCTTCTTTCTTCTTGTGTAACTTCAATGAGAGCCAAAGAGCCACAATCTCCCTCATGTGCAGCTCATCCATGGCTGACCCAACAATTGTAGGTCATTAAACAGCATTTTCCTCTGCTATAAGTTTGCGTTTTATAGACTGCCTTTTACTAGATAAGCCATGGAGGTCCCATCCCAAATAAGGCTTCATTGCAGAGTTACATGATGTTTGTACATCGGTTTGTATGTAAAATGTACAAGTTATCAAATCCTTGTTTGTCCGTACTATTTGGTGATTTCTATAGTTCTCAATAGTATCTTTACAAGTTATCAACTTAATAAGATTACCACAGCTTGGTCTGATTATTGATAACCTTATTAAGAACCACTTGTTTACTACCGGTTTGACAGCTAAGGTCTGTAGATTATTTAATACTCGAATGGACTGACATTAAAAACTCATTCCCTATAGACCTAGTCTGGGGCTTACTTCATACATTAGGTTCCACTTCTATTCGTTCTGATCGATAAATCATCGAAACTCTTAAAGCCTGGGATACAATTCCATGACTCAAAAGACATCTCACAAGGTATCTGTTTTTATTAAAGCTTCGCATAAAATGGAAGAAAAAAATGCCACAGCAAAGAGGATTTATTACAGGTGGATACCATTCTCAAGGGTGTCAAGATACCCTTGCTAGAGTTAGAGATAGACGAGAAAGGATGCTGTAGTTCAGGACACCAATATCACTTGGGTCCTGATTATAGTGCAATGGAGGGTCAAATTGAAAGATTTAACGCTCAAACCAGGTGTTTGGATAAAAACTATGTTCAACTTCAAAATTGTATTTAACTCAAAAAAAAAAGTACTATTTCACACAGTATGAATGTGGTACAAAGAAAAAAAATGTCAAACCGTCACTCGAATTTAAGATATTGGCATCGAAAATTTGAAGTGGGCAGATTTTCTATGAAGTGAACAATAAGGACGGTATGAATGTGGTAAAAAAAAATAACAAATCGTTACTCAAATTTAAGAGTGGCATCGGAAATTTGAACTGGGCAGATTTTTTATGGAGTGAACAATGTGATCCCAAAATTTTTTGCTTTCCCATGATATTGTTATACCTACATAATGATTGTACTGTTTCTAGTTAAATAAATGACAATATTCTTTCTGAATGGTTATTCTGGTGAGTCAAATTCTTTAGTGCCACCAGATCATTCCAGGATCTAAGGTGGAACTGAATCCAGAATCCAGAATGAGCGTGTAACTTAACAACCTAATGCATGGTCGATAACTCCCCTCAATTTTGGGACCAGAACTAGAAAGTGCACTCCTAGAACTGAAGTCATGGACTCCAAGAACAATCACAGTCCACTACAACTAAGGAAGTACACACAAGACTGAAACTGATTTAAGTATTCAGAATCACAAAAATTACAACATTTCAAGCCAAATTACAACAATGAAGTCAAATTTGTAGGGGGTCGAAAACAATTTTAACCTGAACTAGCAATACTCCCGGCAAAGTGTTAAAACCTATAGATCATCCTACATAGCATCATAACTACGATAGAGACAATAAACACAACAATAGCATAAAGAAATCATTCAAATACATGGAGAATCAAGAAAGGTAGCAAACATCATAGCTCAAGCTCCTTGACAAGAGAGATGGATTCCACTGAGCGAATATGGGAGGCCATGGAAACCCTGCACAATCCAAAAGATCTCGGGTTCCATGTGTCATACATGCATGATGGTTACCCACGAGGTGTCACTTCTTAAATTCAGCTCCAGGTATGAAATGGACCATGTGTCCTGCTTGACCTACTTGCCAAAATGTGCATAAGATGGGTTCACGATGTACTTCATTTAACCCCCATGGTGTATGCACAACTTTCAAGTTACAATAATACAAAGCCTCAAGAAGTAAAATAGGTATTTTTCAACACCCCCCTTAATGGCTATTTTATTGACACTAACACCTAGCATCCATCAAGCTTAGCGCATCAGCAGCAATGCAGCAGCGATCATAGGGCGCCATCATGACATGCAGAGAGCCGCGAGAGAGAGAGAGAGAGAGAGAGAGAGAGAGAGAGAGAGAGAGAGAGAGAGAGAGAGAGAGAGAGAGAGATGAATGTATCACTACCACACTATGGTTCTAAAATCAGCAAACAAGAATAGGAAAAAATGTGGTAATTCAGGAATGGCATTGGATTCTACTTAGGTTTGACAAAACGAAACTAAAACAATCTAGCGGGGGAATATATATATATAGATAGAGTTACTATTAACATACAATGGTCCATTTTCAGAAGTCGTAAAAATGATGCATATCATTTAGGCTTGCCTTCTAATTGTGGTATCCATAATGTGTTTCATATTTGTTATCCTGAAGGCTTACATGGACCAACTCCCCAGGATTCAAACATTGCAGGTTCACTGAAGAGTCAACTATCTTCCACAGGGAACACATAGGCAAAGGAAGAAACATTTCCAAAATTCTTCTCCTTGAACTCAATCAAAAATACCCTACCACTAATCCAAAGTGGGTAGATGAGGAAATTTTCAAAGATTATCCAACAATTTTGAAAAATATGAAGAAGCTTATAAATTGAGGTCATCTGCTGAAGTGATGGAGGTATGTTATACCTCATTCCACCATTACTAAGGCATAGGGACAGAAAGAAAGTGATTCAGTTGATTCGACATTGTGAAACATGGACTGCATGTGGGCAGTAGAAATAAGAATAATAAATTATGAAACATAAACATGGCAAGCATAACCTACCTTGCACTTTCGTTGTATAACGAAAACATTGAAGACAAATAATAGCAATATATCAAACTAAACATGCATGTCTAAAATTACCTTCATAGCTAGAGCAAACAAAAACTAAACTAGCACTATAACTAACTAGGGACTGCCCATCCACTACCTAACCAACTATTTAACTAGCACTAAAACTAAAGCAATTGTATCCCCGATCGCAGCCACATCATTCTACAATGCTTATTTAACCCAAGGGGTTTCCCCTGCTAATAAGCAATCAGAATATGCACTCTACTTCCCACCGGACACACTCTCTCCTATGTTTCCTGTAGCTCTGTGCATTGCTGCCCAAAGAAATTACTCATAGCTATTTTCATCACTGCCCAAAGTAGTATAGATACTAGATCATCAGCCTCATCGCTGACATTATTGCTACAAGAAGTTTCTTTTGCCATATTGTTCTTTCATTGATGCCTCCTACATAGCTCTTCATCATAGTCCCAGGTGGAGTAGCAGTCTAACAATTGCTACCTCTAGCATGTTACAATCCTCTTTTACTGCTACCTTTTCCACGTTGATCATACAGCCCTCTTGTATTACAGCATTTAATGTGGTGTTCGAGCAAATCAAAAACTCACTCCAGAACTTCAAGAACCTTCCAGCTGATTCAGATGAGAATATCCCCTTCTTAGCCAAAGAAGAAAAGCCCCATATTGGCCACAAGCTAAAACCGATAGGGCAACAAGTGATAGATAGAGGAAAAAGTTCACACCCGCCCTTTATATAGCGAGAGTCGTGAGCAAGTAAAAACCTCAACAACTGAAGGGCCATAATAGGCATAGTATGCCTGGAACTTCATATGAAGTTCTCTTATACTAAGAATTTTCCTCGATGGCTTAGTTAGCTGTATAGTTCTTATTTTAGATCCTGAGTTTTGTCGAATTCTACAAAAATCCAGAAATTAAGCTTGATGTACTCTTTATTGACTTAAAAATAAAACTCCCCAAGTGTGGTTGGCTAGTTGCAGTGACTTTGATAACAGAAAGAACAATTCTAGTTCTCTGAGTAAAAACAGATCATCACACTAATATAGACAATAGGCAACGTGATTAGCAAGATTCCCCCATACTACACCTTCAAGTTATGAAATAAGAACAAAAATAATAAGACTAATTACTGGATAGTAGATATTAAAACGTGTTATTATGTAAAAAAGCTCCTTAACTACTTACACCAACTTTTCCTGGTAATGTGCACTGCCATGTCATAAGGTTAACTGAACCATCTGGCTGAGTTTCTGGCCTTGCAACAAATCCCTGCATAGTGTATAAGCCGATCTTTAAGCTCCGCCATCTTTACAATTATACAAATTCTTCTCTTAAAGAAGTACAAGACATGCTCACCAAAACATAAATAATAGTTCATGAAAAAACCTTGGCCTTTCAAACAATCCACAACAATAAATAAGTGCAATTACGCGAGCATGTGGGTGGGTCTCTCTCTCTTCCCCCCCCCCCCCCCTTCCAACCAGCACTGTCTATCCTTTCATACTTCAGCAGAGCTCCAATTCCCATAGGCCATGATTTCTGGTGGTTAGGTATATTGATGGAAATCAATCAAGAGATAGGCATTTGGGTATCCCGGGTTTGGGAGCAACCCAGGGACCCATCCACATTCATTGAAATTTGGACCATGGAAATGTAATGGTATGCTCTCTTCTGCTTCGGCCAGTGATTTGAGAGATTTTATGGTGGGTGGGGTGATATCCTCTTCCTGATTAAGACTCGTGAGAGCTCTGAGAGCGAGTTACCATCTTTCTCGGGTTTCAGATTGGAATCAGTTTTCAGATCTGAGATTAGATCGCCTAGTGGTTGTGGCTTGAGAGGGGTGGCTTGTTTATATAGAGATTAGGTGCATCAGATTTTTGAGGTGGTCTACAGGGACAAGCAGGAGAGATACATTTGGTCTCGTTTCAGCGAACCGAGGATGGGCTTGGATAGGGATGTTTAGAATGCTACCTATTACTTTCCTACTGATAAGTGTTCAAAGGTAGTAGGGTTGTCTTGCCATGCAATTGCATTCTAGTCTTACTCATTGTGCAAGTGTGGGAAGCGTATATCACATACGATTGGAGGCTAAGAATCTAGTAGTGGAAGAGGAGATTATATTTCGATCATTTTCTTTAAACGTACTTATTTAGGGCTTGCATGAATTAAGCGAGTGTCTGTGAAGGGCAATATCTTAGGAAATAAAGACGTACTTATAAAGTTTTTCCATCCACAGTTGGCATTTATAGGACTATCTTGTAGGATGTTTATGTCTTCGTCATTTATGGGGATGCACAGTGCACACTACATCTTGAAAGTCACAAGCTAATTATAGATGATTCTTATACATAACTACATCTGATAATTTAAGGTGTAAGATAGAGAGAGAGAGAGAGAGAGAGAGATGTCTTGGTAATTCCAAAAGGTACATAGGTGTTAGAAATTAATGTTTATTTGCACGTCTAATGTTGGTTTGGCCATGCCTGCGAGTTATTTTAGGGGCCATTTCTATTTTTAGTATATCAAAGTAAAAGTCCTAAAGTCAAGCTAATTAGTCTTGCACGTAAGAGGGTGCACTAGTTCTAGAATAGAATATGATTTTTCACTTAGAAATTTAATAAGGGTCTTTACCCAAAATAGAGAGCAACTATAGTAATCAGCTTTTTGCTTTTTGCTTTTAGTTTTTGGTAAGGACTAGAGAAATTATAAGGAGGGCTGGTGCCCCATTTCAATTCATTCCATTGTAGAGAGCTATGCTCAATTAATCTAAGTTCTCTTTAATCTCTTATGTTGATCTTGATTGGTGCGTGTGAGCCTGTCACTCAAGCAGCGCGCAGGAAGATGGCAGGAGAGGGTACGAGCTCTCTTGCTCACAGCCCCGATGACGACTTCGAGCCTGAGGCATTGTCAGGGTCAGAGTCTTCATAGGAGGAGTATGTGGAGGAGGGGTCTAAGGAGAATGAGGATGAGGATGAGGATGAGCAATGAGCACTTCGTCCTTGACGTTCAAGAAGAGACCACAGTAGGCTCGACAACACCTGCTCGGAGGAGGCTCAGAGCTAGGAGAGCTTCAAGTCTAGAATAGGAGAAAGTAGACAGCACTGATGAGTCATGATATTATACATATTATTGTTTACATATCATCAGACATTATAGTGGACACATATGGATTCTGAAGTTTGAAGATTGACACCATTGAAATCCGATTATCGGAATCAATTATAAGTTTTAAAATTTATATTTTATGCATTTATGATTGGGATGATTTAAATTTTGAGTCTTGAGTCTTGACTCGTGACTCATGACTCTTGAGCATTCAACATTGGACTTGTAATTTGTGTTTCTGTTTGAAGTTTGCACTTCCAACTTCGAAGTTTCAAGTATTGTCAGTTTAATTATGCAATGTGCATTGTGATTATGTGCTCTGCTAAGTTGAAACTCAAAGTTCTAATCAGAGAGAGAGAAAGAAAGAAAGAAAGAAAGAAAGCTTTATTAATGTCTTTTCCATGCCAAAAGGCATATAAGACTAATGAAGTACATGTCAAGTATGTGGTAACCGTGGAGCGTATAAAACGACTCCAAAATTGTAATAAAGAAAAACATCTGTGAACAAAACAATAGTAGCCCACTCTCTCCTGTGTCTAGCCTCCTCAATAATGGCCCGAAGGGTGAAGATATGATTTGTGGTGGAGTAGTGTCTCTTGAAACCCGCCTTGCCCAATGCATGTAATCTCCTAGACTCTGCCTCATAACTGACCGCTGACTGGAGGATGGTGCCATATAACTTAGCAATGATATGCCCAATCATAATGGTGCGATAATTATCAGGGTCCATGGGGTCACCAGTTTTGTGAATGGGATGGATGATGTTGGTACACCAAGAGGAAGGGAAGTCAGAGACAACTGCTCGATTGAGCAAAGTGGCTAGGGTTGGTGAAAATGTATCTGTAGCATGGATGAATAGTTCGCATTCAAGGTCGTCAATATCACGGGTGCGACGGGTTTTCAGTCTTTTGATGGCCGTCAGAACCATGTCCGGGGTTAAGAAAGTGAAAGTAGTCGATCGGGAAGAAATGGAGATGGGTGTGTCCGTGGGTGCAGTATATAAGGTAGTGCGTATGTAGTCCAGATATGAAGGTCAGTGAGGGGAGGAGGTGGGGTACGGGGGATGAATTCTCTCCAGAAGGCACCGGAGGAGGAACTGCAAAGGGAATCGACTAAGCTTTTCCCTTTTTGAGTTTCATACATCCGTTTCTTCCATCGAAGGGCATGATGGAAAGATCGACGAGCTGCAAGAAGGTGTGTATAATGCAATCTAGCTTGGGTGACTTGGAGATGGAGGAAACGACACTCGGTGTCAAACCAGGGAGGTCGGATAGGGTGTGACGAAGTGGGTGGGCGCCGATGTGGTTTGGAGGGAAAGGAAAATGATGCAGCAGTATGTAGTGAAGTGTTTTTGGATGCAGTACCATCGAGGTACCGAACAACTCCATCACGGTAGATCACTTGTCCTCCGGTAGCTTTCGCGGTTTTGAGTGCTTAGCGTCTCTCTTCAACTTGGATATAGGTAAGGTCATCATCCATGAAGATTTTGGTGTCTTTCAATTTGGTTCTTTTCCGCAAGGTTTCCTTACAATATGTATGTCACGACTCACGTGAAGCGGAGGATCAAGGCAGCCTTGTCTTTTTTAGAACGCCATGCTGTATCCAAACTATCTGCATCGTGTCCTAGGGTGGTGCATAAAAGTCTTTTTGCTTCGTCAATGGCGTTTTGGGTGTCAACGATGCCTCATACCCTAATATTGAGAGCCTTGGAATCTCAAAATTTCTCGTCCGTAAGAGTAGCGGAAATGAATGATGAAAAGGGGGGAGACTTACTTCCGCCATCGGCTGTCCAAGGTGGGCTGGTAGCTTTGTCCTTGGTGATGATAGAAGCCCATGTTTTGGTCGATTCTTTGTGTTGGCTCAGTTGCTGTTCCAAATCTTGAACCTTCATCTTTGTCTCTTCTTGTGGCTGGGAAGCATATTTATTTTCAATTTCTGTCCGGAGCTATTGGTTCTCTGTGCGTAGGTGGATGATTTCCAGTTTCAGAGTTTGCACATCTACTTTCAGTTCTTTCAGTTGGTAGCCTAGGAAATTCTCGAAGGATTTGGAGGCGGTGTAGTCGGCATGAGACAAGAAGGGCGTATCTGGAGCAGCCCTGGTGGAGATGAGAGTGGAAGGGACAGGGGGTGAGGGAGGGCTCGAGTGGGATTGCCACTGCGCAGCAGTAGGGGCAGGTGTCTGCTGCGCAGCAGGAGGGACCTGTTGCTCAATAGCAGGATGGGCTGTGGAGGGGGAGTGGAGGGGAGGGGCAGCAGGTGGGCGGGGCAGAGGAGGGGGGGGTGCAGCAGGTGAAGCGGAGGAAGAGGCCGGAGCAGCAAATGGACAGGGCAGCGCAGCAGGTGGAGCAGAGGAGGGTGGCCGGTGGACAGCAGGTGGAGCGGAGGAGGGGGGATGGAGGGGTGGGGGAGCAAGGTGTTAGGGACCCAACTCCCTTGGGTCCCAAACCCAGACTTGAGACTGGACGATGACTGGGCCTGTAGACTTGAAAGGTGACTCGTGAACCTCATGGTTGCCACGTGTCATGATCTAGGTGTGCACATGGCTTGGAGTCTCTCTCCTTGGAGGTATACAAGGGGAGGAAGGCTCAGTTGCCATCCATTCTATCTACCTAGGAGGAGGTGGATGGAGAGCGTGTGCACGGCCAGGATGTTTGCTAGCGTGAGGCAGGAGATGGCTGAGAGCCTAGTCGGTGGTATGGGACGCCGTCTAGGAGGGAGGTCGGATCCAGCTTGATACGGTCACAGGCCAGGGCACGGTGGGTGGACCCGGATTAGGTCCTACAGTGGGGTGAAACGTGAATCGTTCGGTCTCTTGTGGTTAACCGGCACCTGGAGGTTTGCAGTAAGTAGGATTGTAACATATGGTATCAGAGCCAGATCTGCCACGTGGCACCTTTTGGCCGGGACAGGTGGCAGATGGTAGCGCCCTTCTGTTGCGAGTTCTTCCAAATCCTTGGCTGGTGAAATCGGGGCCCTCCCTGAAAATTTAAGCAAGTTTTTCTTCTTCTTGTCCCTGTCTGCCAGCGATGGACAGATTGAAGAAAAATAAGATATAGAAGGGGGGGGGGAGGGGGGCTGTAGGCCAACTGGCAGATTGCCAGGAGTTGGCCAGTAAGCTGAGGTGGAAGCTAGGTGGCAAGGCAAGGCCACTTGGCAGGTAGTAGGATGGCATGGAGAGGGAGGCATACCTCTCCCAAGCATCTGTTTTTTGTGAAAAGAGGTGGAGGTGGTGATGCATCCTTCTCTTTGCTCTCTCTTATTCCTTTTGGCAGCCATGGACAATACCATTTGGTTTGTGAAGAGACAGCAAGAGTAGCCTTGTATCTACCTTCCTTGAGCAACTTTTGATTCTCTTCTATCATCTCTTTCTTAATTCACCTCTCTTCTTCTTGTAAAAATGGAGCCTACTCCTACCACACAGCCTATGTCCCCTGCTAGAGAGGCTACGGTATCTACCTCTATTTTAGACCCTGATGCTTTGATGCTGGCTATTAACAGTCTACAGCAACAAATTGTGGATATGCAAGCTAATCACAGCCGGGATCAGCAGGACCTCAAGGAATTGACGCAGCTAAGGCAATTGGTGCATCAACCCTTGTTTACTCCTGAAGTTTTTGTTGGGGAAAAGAAGGATAGAACCCCGGAGGCGATCTTGCAATGGCTGGATCGATGGAATTCGCATGTTAGAATTGATTTCTATCAATGACCATGTTAATCATGTTATATCATTGATTGATCAACTTGTTGTAGTCAGATCACTTATTGTCAACAATGATGTTGTCATGACTCTCTTAGGAAGTCTTTTTACTACCTATGATCATTTAGTCATGTTGCTCTCTACACAACCGGATTTAGCAATGCAAAAGGTCACTTCAATTTTTCTCCAAGAAGAACTCTGAAGGAAGTCAAACGATGTTTCTACATCAGACAAATTAGTTGCACTATACTCAAAGAAGAAGCATCATTCAAAGAAAGGTGTTGTCAATACTTCTTAAACTCAATATCCATCACAGTAGGAAAAGTCAAAACATCAACATGCCAAAGTCTTCTGCAAGTATTGCAGAAAGAAAGGACTGCAGAATTCTTGCGAACAAGAACCAACAGGTTCATACTATAGTTATTGACGCTTTTGAAGACATGTATAACCAAAAGCTGTTTATGGCCGAATCGAACAATCGTTCACATTCTAGTTGTTGGTATCTCGACTTAGGTGTGACACAACACATGGCATCTCGACGAGATTTGTTCAAGCAATTTTTTTCCATACATAATAAAAACAACATTCATCTTGGAGACTCTAGCTCTCTAAAGATAGGAACAGTCACCATCAGATTTGATGGTGGCTCATCTCAACTTATCAAGAATGTTTTATCTGTTCCAACTCTGACCAAGAACTTATTATCTATCAATCGAATTGTTGATCGAAGCCATACCATCGTATTTGATGCAAACCAATGTCTTATTCGAGACAACAACTCGAATGTTCTGGTCAAAGGTTATAGAGATGGTCATCTCCATACATCAAGGACCATAAATGCGCACTTACATTAGAAAAAAAATATTTGTCTACACCTTCATCAAACAAGAATATCCTATGGCATCGATTCCTAGAACTCCATATGAGATCTATACTTTAGAAGTTCTGCAACAATCTTGTCGAAAGCTTAGACATCATCACCAAAATAGACTTGTGAGACTTGTATTCTTGGCTAGCATGCAAAGTCAAGATTTTCCAAAGGCCAAGCTCATAGAGCTAAAGGCATTCTGAATCTGATTCATTGTGATTTTTGTGGCCTGATCCAAACCCCAACATGCAAAGGATCGATGTATTTCTGCCAAGATCTAGCTGGCAGTAACAGTTAGCTTCTTTAACAAGCAACACATCATCCTCATTCATCAGTGAAAAGGAGAGCACACCAAACCCTAGAGAATGCTTCATAAAACTGTATTCACAAAAGAGAGTACATATATACAATGTCTTTTTTTTTGTGAGAAGTACCACTGCATGCTTTATATGCTTTCTTAGAAGATGCATATCCATGGTCTCCTTTATGGGACATGTGTCCCAACTCTCTATTCACTTACTAACATGCACATGTGTAAAACGTGTACCAAACAACTAAAAAAATGGTAATACCGATCAAGTGTTTAGATATACTAGACTTATCTACTCTAACGCTCTCCCTTAAGTCATAGTTTATCTTACATACAAATAGCTTCTCTCTAAAAAGCTAAAATTTATCAATAGTTAATGGCTTAATAAATATGTCTACTAGCTAGTCTTATGTCCTACAATGCACCACATCTATTTCATTATATAGCAGCTTCTCTCTAATGAAATGATAATTAATTTCTATGTGCTTTGTGCGTGCATGGATGCACGATTCATCCGAAGACAACAAGATCAACCAAGCCTTCATGTACCTACGAGGTAAAGCATTTACTTGGTGGCAAGATATAAGGGGTAAGCCTGAAGTTCCTAGGAATTGGGAGGATTTCAATAAGGCCTTTAAGGCGGCCTTCCTTCCTATTCTTGATGATTTTGAATTTTACCGTCAGTATGCAACGATCCGTATGGGGAACCGACCCCTGGATCAGTACTTACAAGACTTTCAGGAGGTCTATTCTCGTTTTGCAACTAGAATAGATCCTTTGCTAGTAAAGTTGCATTTTATACTTGGGTTGCCAAGAGACTACCAGCTAGAGGTAAGGAGGAACCAGCCTCTTACCCTCGAGGATGTTGTTCGCTTCGCCAGAATCTACGATGATACTCGTACGATGGCTATGCCTGAGACTGGTGTCTTGCTCGACGTAAAGGGTAAGAGGCCTTTTTTCCAAAGAAATCGAAAGATAAGGCAAAGGAAGGGGCTTCAGGTTCAGGGAAATCGAAGAAAAGATCTACCTTGGGCAAGGAAACCTTTATGAAAGCCAGAAGCGACAATCTATGCTTTAATTGCATGGAACCAGGTCATGTCGCGAAGGAATGTCCCAAGAAACGGAAAGCTAAAGGGGCATCTTTTAAGACGCCAGGTAACTCTAGCATATCTAGTGTAGATCTTTCCTTTGCTGGTAATTCTGTGTGTGAGCATTGTTGTTTTAATACAGCTGTTTTTGGCCCTCATGACCTCATTCGGATGAAGGGGGTTGTGGGTGGTCAAGCCGTAACTGTTTTATTTGACGATGGTTCCACACATAATTTTATTAACGCTAATTTGTTTCAGAAGCTAAAGGTGGAAACAAGGCAAAGTGACCAGTGAAGCTGGCAACGGGGGCAAAAAGCCAAGTTTGGGACCGGATAGTCCCACGTCTTCCAATAGAGATTCAAGCCTATAAGGATAAATTAGACTTTCATATTATGAATCTAGATAGGGTAGATGCTATACTTGGTAAGGAGTGGTTCTATGAGAGGAACGAGTCTATGAAGAAAAACTATGTAACACAGTTTGTCGTTTTTACATAACGGCTCACTCATAGGATTGAATGGAAATGTTGATATTTCTACTCTGTATATGCTTATATCAGGATGGCCGGTAGCTTTTGAAAGCAAGAAGTTGGACCATGCTCAAAGGCGGTATTCCACCTATGAGAAGGAACTTTTTGCTGTTATTCATGCCCTAAAGGTTTGGAGACATTATTTGTATGGCTCCCAGTTTACCATAGTTATTGATCATCAAGCGTTAAAGTATATTCACAATGCGGTCGACCTTAGGGGTCGTAAGGCCAGATGATCAGAGATGCTCCAAGAATTTCATTCTAATAGTGTCGCGGATGCCTTAAGCCGGATTGGAGAGGTTAATCAGTTAAGCTTTTCTGAGATCCAATCTAAGTTGTATCTGTCCTTAAGAGATTTGTGTAAGACCGATAGGTACTTCGGTCGTATTTGGCTAGACGTCCTAGCAGGTTCTTCTAGATCTAGTGAGCTTGGAATGCAGGATTCAAAGATTCCTCCTCAAGACAAGATACAAAGAGACTATTCCATTAGGAATGGGTTACTTTTCCGGAATGGAAAAGTTTGTGTGCCAGAAAATGATGATATAAGGGCCCAAATCCTGCATGAATGTCATGACAGCCCGTTTGCAGGGCACCCTGGCGCTCAAAGGACGCTTGACTTAGTAAAAAGGAACTTTTACTGGCCAAACTTCAAAAGTCAAGTGGAGGCATATGTTCGCAAGTGTGCGCAATGCCAAGTTAACAAAGCCAAAAGACTTAAGGCAGCTGGTTTGTTAATGCCCTAGGAAATTCCCGAAAGAAAGTAGGAAAGCATTTCCATGGACTTTGTGGTTGGGCTACCTCGGACGGGGAAGCAAAATGATGCCATTTGGGTAATAGTTGACAGGTTAACTAAAATGGCACAGTTCATATCAACCAAGCAAACTGTCAAAGCTTCTGAACTTGCACAACTTTTCGTGGAAAAGTTGTTCAGGTTGTTTGGTTTGCCAAATGACATTGTTAGTGATCGAGATCCAAAGTTCACTGGCAAATTCTGGAAAGCGGTCTTTGAGAAATTAGAGACCACTTTGAGTTTGGTCATCAAATCATCCTGAATCGGATGGTCAGACAGAGAGGACAAACCAGTCTATGGAAGATATGCTTCGAGCATATGTTTCTAGAAGACAGTCGGATTGGGAAAGGAACCGGCAAGTAACTGAGTACTTGGTTCATTGGAAAGGAAGTTCCAAGGACGATGTACTTGGGAGAAGGAACATGACCTTAAACTGAGATTCCCTGGATTCCTTCCTTAGATAAGGAATTTTTTAAGGAAGATGGAATGTTAGGGACCCAACTCCCTTGGGTCCCAAACCCAGACTTGAGACTGGACGATGACTGGGCCTGTAGACTTGACCGGTGACTCGTGAACCTGCATGGTTGCACGTGTCATGATCTAGGTGTGCACATGGCTTGGAGTCTCTCTCCTTGGAGGTATACAAGGGGAGAAAGGCTCAATTGCCATCCATTCTATCTACCTAGGGGGAGGTGGATGGAGAGCGTGTGCACGGCCAGAATGTTTGCTAGCGTGAGGCAGGAGATGGCTGAGAGCCTAGGCAGTGGTATGGGACGCCGTCTAGGAGGGAGGTCGGATCCAACTTGATACGGTCACAGGCCAGGGCACGGTGGGTGGACCCGGATTAAGTCCTACGGCGGGGTGGAACGTGAATCGTTCGGTCTCTTGTGGTTAACCGGCACCTGGAGGTTTGCAGTAAGTAGGATTGTAACACAAGGGCTCCCCTGGTTTTGCGCGCCATAGAGGTGAAGGACGAGGGGGGGGAGGAGGGGAAGGATCACTAGCGGGCGCGCGCGCGCGCGCGTGCGAGAGAGAGAGAGAGAGAGAGAGAGAGAGAGAGAATCTTTATTTATGTCCATGAAATACCCTAAGGTATATAGGACTGAAAAAAAGGTACATGTCAAGTATGCACGGTGGGAGCATGAAAGCTCTACCACCTAAGAGAAACAAAGAAACAAGACTACAGGTAAGCAGGAAATAATGATAGCCAAGGAAAGCCTATCATCATATAAATGTCTCTCCACCTGTGAAATAATGATGTAAAGTATGTTGAGACATTGTCTCTGAACGAACTGTGTCTATCCGTCTCCGAGTGGCTGGTGGGTGGCGTCTCTGCTGCCGTGAAGCTGTAGACCGTGGCCTGTGGGCTGTATGTCCCGCTAGTCGCCGACACTATCTCTGCCGTCTATGCATGGAGGCATCCGGAATCTCAGCCTCCCCATCAGAATCAGTACTCTCCTGCCTCTGCCTCCGACGTGATAAACACTCCTGTATGCTCAGGTGTATCAAGGGGGAGGTGTCAGCGTCTAGTCTCGCCATACGCAGGTCCGCCATCTCGGGATCATCAGCGCAACACATCTGGGGTCCTCGTACGATATCAAGGTAGAGAGTGTGAGTGGATGATCCTGAAACAAGCAGTAGTATCTCCCTCGGATCTCATAGTAGGCTGGGCATCTGAAGAGAAAATGAAACTCATCCTCTACGTCGTGTGTATCACACATACTACAAATCCGAGCATCTCTCGAGATGCCACTGTATCTGCCAGTCTCAATGGCTAGCTGGTGAGAGGAAACCCGAAACTGACCCATCACTATCCGCAGTCTGTGTGAAATACTATCCACTAGATATCCGGGAACAGTAGGATACCTAGCATGATCCCGAGATAGAAAATGTGTCCGATAAAACTCCGTCTTCACCCCAGATGGAACTTGCCAAGTGCTCTGAAGATATGCCCTATACAGGTGTCCTCAAATATATTGATGTGTACCCGCCGGTAGATGTGTAACGTGAATACTCCATGTGGAGAGGAGACGACAGGCCTGGTACTACCACGAAAAGGAGTGTCCCACAGAATGTAGGTGTTGAGATGCTGCCAAAGCTGCTGCAGCATAGTGTGTGTCTCTACCCTGAAGATCCTCCAGGCGCTGTATGAATGTGACAATATGGAACAATGCCTCTAGTTGAATCACCTGGAGGTTTGCACTAAGTAAGATTGTAACATATGGTATCAGAGCCATTGCATGCTGAAAGCAGGTGCGTTGATCCGTAGAGTTTCTCTTGTAAGTTTCGGTGCTTCTGACAAATTTCAAAACGGCTTTAAAATGCATTTTTTATGCATTTTCTAAGGTTTTTTCTTCCCGCTGTTTTTTCAAAATTTTGAAGAAAAAAAGTTAAGGGAAAACAGTTGTGGGGGCCCATGGGAGCCCTGCCACGTGGCACTGTCCAGGAAAGGACAGGTGGCAGTCCTTCCTGCCTTTGTTCCGCTCAGGTTCAGGTATGGATCTGTTGCGATAGGCCCTCCGAAGCGTGTTAAAACTTGATTTCCTTCCATCGCTGTTTGACCAGCGGGAGTTACCAAAAAGCATTAAGAAAACCTGCCACGTGGCATCTTATGGGCCAGGAGAGGTGGCGGTTGGTAGCGCCCTCCTATTGCGATGTATGTCAGATCCTTATCTGAGAAAATCAGGGCCCTCCCTGAAAATCTAGACAAATTTTCCCCTTCCTATTGTGTCTGCCAGCGATGGCCAGGTTGAAGGAAAACTAAAGATAGAAGGGGAGAAGGGAACTGTAGGCCACCTGGCAGATTGCTAGGAGAAGGCCAGAAGGCTGAGGTGGAGGCTAGGTGGCAAGGCAAGGCCACTTGGCAGGTAGTAGAATGGCATGGAGAGTGAGGTATGCCTCTTCCATGCATCTGTTTTGTGTGAAATGAGGTGGACATGGTGGTGCATCCTTCTCTTTGCTTTCTCTTATTCCTCTTGGCAGCCATGGACAATACCATTTGGTTTGTGAAGAGACAGCAAGAGTAGCCTTGTATCTATCTTCCTTGAGTAGCTTTTGATTCTCTTCTATCATCTCTTCTTAATTCACCTCTCTTCTTCTTGTAAAAATGGAGCCTATTGCTACTACATAGCCTATGTCCCCTGTTCATGAGGCTACAGCATCTGCCTCTGTTTTAGACCCTGATGCTTTGATGCTGGCTATTAACAGTCTACAGCAACAGATTGTGGATATGCAAGCAAAGCACAGTCGGGATCAGCAGGATCTCAAGGAATTGACGCAGCTAAGGCAATTGGTGCATCAACCCTTGTTTACTCCTAAAGTTTTCGCTAGGGAAAAGAAGGATAGAACCCTAGAGGCGGTCTTGCAATGGCTGGATCGATGGAATTCGCATTTTTCCATGCACGATTCATCCGAGGACAACAAGATCAATCTAGCCATCATGTACCTGCGAGGTAAAGCATTTAGCTGGTGGCAACATATAAGGGGTAAGCCTGAAGTTCCTAGGAATTGGGAGGATTTTTGTAAGGCCTTTAAGGCGGCCTTCCTTCCTATTCTTGATGATTTTGAATTTTACCGTCAGTATGCAACAATCCATATGGGGAACCGGCCCCTGGATCAGTATTTACAAGAATTTCAAGAGGTCTATTCTCGTTTTGCAACTAGAATAGATCCTTTCTAGTAAAGTTGCATTTTATACTAGGGTTACCAAGAGACTACCAGCTAGAGGTAAGGAGGAACCAGCCTCTTACCCTCGAGGATGTTGTTCGCTTCGCCAGAATCTACGATGATACTCATACGATGGCTATGCCTGAGACTGGTGACTTGCCCGACGTAAAGGGTAAGAGGCCTTTCTTTCCAAAGAAATCGAAAGATAAGGCAAAGGAAGGGGCTTCGGGTTCAGGGAAATCGAAGAAAAGATCTACCTTGGGCCAGGAAACCTTTATGAAAGCCAGAAGCGACAATCTATGCTTTAATTGCATGGAACCAGGTCATGTCGCGAAGAAATGTCCAAAGAAACGGAAAGCTAAAGGGGCACCTTTTAAGACGCCAGGTAACTCTAGCATATCTAGTGTAGATCTTTCCTTTGCTGGTAATTCTGTGTGTGAGCATTGTTGTTTTAATACAGCTGTTTTTGGCCCTCACGACCACATTCGAATGAAGGAGGGCATTGTTGTTTTAATACGGTTGTTTTTGGCCCTCATGACCTCATTCGGATGAAGGAGGTTGTGGGTGGCCAAGTCGTAACTGTTTTATTTGACGATGGTTCCACACATAATATTATTAACGCTAATTTGTTGCAGAAGCTAAAGGTGGAAACAAGGCAAAGTGACCACCGATACACAGTGAAGCTAGCAACTGGAGCAGGAAGCCAAGTTTGGGACCGATAGTCCCATTTCTACCAATAGAGATTCAGGCCTATAAGGATAAATTAGACTTTCATATTATGAATCTAGATAGGGTAGATGTTATACTTGGTAAGGAACGGTTCTATGAGAGGAACGAGTCTATGAAGAAAAACTATGTAACACACAGTTTGTCGTTTTTACATAACGGCTCACTCATAGAATTGAATGGAAATGTTGATATTTCTACTGCGTATATGCTTTCTGCCTTGGAAACTGTTAAATGTATGGATATTGTGGATTGCAGTTCTTATTTGTGTTGGTTAAAGGATTTTACTTACCATGAAGAACATAGTTTGCAATTTTATAATCTCCAAATGGAATTAATGTCTAATAACCTAAAACAAGAAAACTCGCCGGAAGGTGAAATTTTTAGGAAACTTAGACAAGAATTTAACGATGTATTTCCTGAGCAGCTTCCAGAGGGTCTTCCCCCCTCTAGGGCCTCTAGGGGTGTTGACTATGGTATTAAACTGATTCCTGGTAGTTCTCCTATATCATTGTATCCATATAAGATGAGTACTACTGAAGAGGATGAAGTTTATAGGCAACTGCAAAATACCTTAAGATGGGCCATGTTAGGCCTAGTAAATCTCCCTGGGGGGGACCTGTGCTCCTTGTTGATAAAAAACACGGAGGTACTCGTCTTTGTGTGGACTTTAAAAAGTTGAATAAGTTAACGATTAAAAACCGTTGCCGCGAATGGATGAACTGGTTGATCGATTGCATGGTGCAAAGTACTTCACCAAAATCGATTTGAGATCAGGGTATCATCAGGTTCGCATAAAGACTGAGGATATTGAAAAAACCGGCTTTAGAACTAGGTACGACCATTATGAGTTTCTGGTTTTACCTTTTGGCTTGACAAATGCTCCAGCGACTTTCCAGCAGATGATAAACGATCTTCTTTGTCCATATCTGGGGAAGTTCGTAATAGTCTACTTAGATGATATTCTCATCTATAGTAAGACCTTGGAGGAGCATGAGGAGCATCTCAGGACTGTCTTAAAGTTACTTAGACAGGAGAAGCTTTTTGCCAAGGAGTCCAAATGTGTGTTCTTCCAGAAAAGGTTGTTATACCTTAGGCACATTATTTCGGACCATGGGTTGGAAATTGGCCCAAATAAAGTCCAACAAGTACGTGAATGGCCTATCCCTAAAACCATCCGGGAGGTTAAGTCCTTTTTGGGCTTTACGGGGTTTTTTCATAGATTCATCTTGAACTATGCATTAATTGCATTGGCCTTGACGAATGTCCTCAGAGGGGCTAAAGATGTTAGCCGGCACAGTAAGTTCAGTCCTCCAGTTACTTGGACTGAAGAGTTGAATCAGAGTTTTGAAAACCTCAAATACTGTGTAACTACAGCGCCTATTCTACACATAGTGGATCCTAACAAGCCGTATGTACTTGAAACGGATGCCAGTGACTATGCTATAGGCGTAGTCCTATATCAGGATGCTAGACCGGTAGCTTTTGAAAGCAAGAAGTTGGACCCTGCTCAAAGACGGTATTCCACCCATGACAAGGAACTTTTTGCTGTCATTAATGCCTTCAAAGTTTGGAGACATTACTTGTATGGCTCCCAGTTTACTATAGTTACTGATCATCAAGCGTTAAAGTATATTAACGATGCGGAAGACCTTAGGGGTCGTAAGGCCAGATGGTCAGAGATGCTCCAAGAATTTCATTCTAATAGTGTCGCGAATGCCTTAAGCCGGATTGGAGAGGTTAATCAGTTAAGCTTTTCTGAGATCCAATCTAAGTTGTATCTGTCCTTAAGAGATTTGTGTAAGACCGATAGGTACTTCGGTCGTATTTGGCTAGACGTCCTAGCAGGTTCTTCTAGATCTAGTGATGAGCTTGGAATGCAGGATTCCAAAATTTCTCCTCAAGACAAGATAGAAAGAGACTATTCCATTAGGAATGGGTTACTTTTCCGGAATGGAAAAGTTTGTGTGCCAGAAAATGATGATATAAGGGCCCAAATCCTGCATGAATGTCATGACAACCCGTGTGCAGGGCACCCTGGCGCTCAAAGGACGCTTGACTTAGTAAAAAGGAACTTTTACTGGCCAAACTTCAAAAGTCAAGTGGAGGCATATGTTCGCAAGTGTGCGCAATGCCAAGTTAACAAAGCTGAAAGACTTCAGGCAGCTGGTTTGTTAATGCCCTAGGAAATTCCCGAAAGAAAGTGGGAAAGCATTTCCATGGACTTTGTGGTTGGGCTACCTCGGACGGGGAAGCAAAATGATACCATTTGGGTAATAGTTGACAGGTTAACTAAAATGGCACAGTTCCACCAACCAAGCAAACTGTCAAAGCTTCTGAACTTGCACAGCTTTTCGTGGAAAAGTTGTTCAGGTTGTTTGGTTTGCCGAATGACATTGTTAGTGATCGAGATTAAGTTAACGATTAAAAACCGTTATCCCTTGCCGCTAATGGATGAACTGGTTAATCGATTGCATGGTGCAAAGTACTTCACCAAAATCGATTTGAGATCAGGGTATCATCAGATTCGCATAAAGACTGAGGATGTTGAAAAAACCGGGTTTAGAACTAGGTACGGCCGTTATGAGTTTCTGGTTTTACCATTTGGCTTGACAAATGCTCCAGCAACTTTCCAACAGATGATGAACGATCTTCTTCGTCCAGAACTAGGAAAGTTCGTAATAGTCTACTTAGATGATATTCTCATCTATAGTAAGACCTTGGAGGAGCATGAGGAGCATCTCAGGACTGTCTTAAGTCCAGATGTGTGTTCTTCCAGAAAAGGTTGTTATACCTTGGTCACATTATTTCGGACCATGGGTTGGAAATTGACCCAAATAAAGTCCGACAGGTACATGAATGGCCTATCCCTAAAACCATCAGAGAGGTTAAGTCCTTTTTGGGCTTTACAGGGTTTTTTCATAGATTCATCTTGAACTATGCATTAATTGCATTGGCCTTGACGAATGTCCTCAGAGGGGTTAAAAGAGTTAGCCGGCACAATAAATTCAGTCCTCCAGTTACTTGGACTGAAGAGTTGAATCATAGTTTTGAGAACCTCAAACATTGTGTAACTACAACGCCTATTCTACACATAGTGGATCCTAACAAGCCGTATGTACTTGAAACGGATGCCAGTGACTATGCTATAGGCGCAGTCCTATATCGGGATGAAAGCAAGAAGTTGGACCCTGCTCAAAGGCGGTACTCCACCTATGAGAAGGAGCTTTTCGCTGTTATTAATGCCCTGAAAGTTTGGAGACATTATTTATATGGCTCCCAGTTTACCATAGTTACTGATCATCAAGCGTTAAAATATATTAACGATGCGGTCGACCTTAGGGGTCGTAAGGCCAGATGGTCAGAGATGCTCCAAGAATTTTATTATGACATTGAGTACCGGAAGGGTACTTCCAATAGTGTCGCGGATGCCTTAAGCCGGATTGGAGAGGTTAATCAGTTAAGCTTTTTTGAGATCCAATCTGAGTTGTATCTGTCCTTAAGAAATTTGTGTAAGACCGATAGCTACTTCGGTCGTATTTGGCTAGACGTCCTAGCAGGTTCTTCTAGATCTAGTGATGAGCTTGGAATGCAGGATTCCAAAATTTCTCCTCAAGACAAGATAGAAAGAGACTATTCCATTAGGAATGGGTTACTTTTCCGGAATGGAAAAGTTTGTGTGCCAGAAAATGATGATATAAGGGCCCAAATCCTGCATGAATGTCATGACAACCCGTGTGCAGGGCACCCTGGCGCTCAAAGGACGCTTGACTTAGTAAAAAGGAACTTTTACTGGCCAAACTTCAAAAGTCAAGTGGAGGCATATGTTCGCAAGTGTGCGCAATGCCAAGTTAACAAAGCTGAAAGACTTAAGGCAGCTGGTTTGTTAATGCCCTAGGAAATTCCCGAAAGAAAGTGGGAAAGCATTTCGATGGACTTTGTGGTTGGGCTACCTCGGACGGGGAAGCAAAATGATACCATTTGGGTAATAGTTGACAGGTTAACTAAAATGGCACAGTTCATACCAACAGCTATTCACTCTCATGGAATACAACAGCTATTCACTCTCATGGATTCAATTCCACATAAAGATGTGGCATGTGCAAAAAGACGATTATCAAAAAGAACTTATGCAATGGTAACCGGTTGCAGTGTCAAAACATTGTGGACTACTCCAGTTTCCAGAGAATATGTTGTACAGTGGACTACATGATGTCATCAAGGATGGGTTATCTTTCCAAACTTCAGTTGTCCATGCTCTTGTCTACGGTCTTCAAAAACAACGCCAAGTACTCAAAAGGATACGTCAAATACTCCTCCTAGGTCCCAACTCCTAACTCCTGGGTTAGAAGTCCTATGTCGGAAGTCCTGACTCCTCACTCACTACTGAGATGCTAAGTGCTAAGTGCTCTGGACTGTACATGCTACCTGGTAACCCTGCTACAGTCACTAGCCAATGTACCCTATTTGATGTTAGAACTTACTAGTCTCCACAAATAGCATCCCCCAAACATGAAAACAAACCAAAAAAGGTTCGACCCATTTCCCGATTCGAACTTGGCCAGCCGATTCAAATTGGGTCAAATCGGTCGATTCATTTTGAATCAACCGATTCAAATCACCTGGCAACCCTGGTTCGTATTGCAATTTACTTGTTCAATGTTGAATCTTGTTTCTTGAACCATCAACGTGTTAATTGCAACTTGCCACTTGGATTCATGATTGCTTTACACTTCAATGTGCTTTAGAAGTTATCACAAACGACGTGGCTAATTGAGTTGCCACAGGAAAACTCCTAAATGAGTAGTACCCTTGGAGTATTTGGACCCCATGTGCTACTCATTGCTTAGACCTCAAATTTAGCAAATCTATTATGGGTGTAGGAGGTTTCTTGGTGAGATTTGTTACCAAAACACAGAGGGACCTTAATATATCTAGGTCCTTCTCTCACAACTTGTCTATTGATTGAAAATCAAAAGTAAATCAGGTGGTTGCTTCACAAAAAATAAATCATAAATACTTGAACCAAGATTTAAGAAAGTGACCGATAGTGATTCATGAATTAGAAAAGCAGTCAATTCTAAGTCACAGTAGACAATTTTTCCTTATGAAGACATAAATAAGTTTTTTTCACAAAAAATAAATTGACATTCAAGTAGAGATGATGTATAGACATCTCTGGAACCACCCAATTTCAGGGCAAGCTTGTCAAGGTAATCCGAGATGTGGAAAAGTGTTATGAAGAAAATGAGACCATAGCTCTTCTTAGAGCAGGGTCATGTTGAGTGGAGGTGGAGAAGAGAGATTTACAGCCAAAAATCAGCCTAATCAAATCCCGAGGGTGATTCCATAAAATCAAGATCATTTCTTGGGGCCTTCAGCTCTGCTTTGTTCAAAATATTCCTTTATTTTTGTTTGGATTCGATTCCTCATCTTCCCCATTGTCAACTATCTAGAACCTCTTCCGCCAAACGATTTGTATTTGCCCCAGCAATGAAGAGACCATGGAAACTACCTATTGAATAGATTTGGGACTTGTAACTGATGAACATGTCCAATACAAATAACTTAACAATAAATCGATCTTTAAAAAACTCCAATTTATTTTCACTCATAGTATCTACAAAATGACGGACCCATAAAAGCTAATCAAGATGAACTTTTAAAAGCTGTATTGACCTCAAAACAAAAATAAATTTCCCATACGACATACAAAAAAAAGTTGCAAATTATTTCTCTTGAGTGTCCTCATTTGTGAGGCAGATTGGACTTAAACTCCTGAACTCAAGGAGAGGAAAGGAAGTCCTAAGCAACGTGCCACTTACTGGAGGACGAAACAAGCTGAATTTTGTGATATCATACTTCCAAGATAACCAGAGGTGCTGAGTTTTGGCAGCAAAGGCCTAAAACTAACTACGTGATTTTGAGCCGCACAAAAACTATTCATTCAGAGTCACGATCCTACAAAATGTTCCATCCTGAAACCCTAGGGCTCGAAAGGCCTCGGCCGTGGGGTGTAATGACGCAGGATTTGCCACAAATTCCTAAGCAGATGACTAGGTCAGGTCAGCACAGAAAACGAAGTAAATTGACCAGCTGAGCTAACGCGAAAGCTCAATTTTATTACTACGAGTACAAACACGCTTGGAGATCCCACGAATTCTCACAACCACAGCCTTTGAGAAACGTAGAAGTGGAAGAAGTGGACGTACGCGAGTCAGGTTAAATTCCTCTTTATCACATCCCCCAATCTCCCGCATATACCTCCCAGAGCAACCATAATTCACTGCTAAAAGTGGCTCAAACAAGGAAAAAGAAAGCGAAAGATGGGCAGGGAACAAGGAAAAGTTACATGAGGATGATTCTTGCGCCACGCCTTGCGCTCCTCGGCCAAGCGGCCTCTCGCTATTCCTCCCGACATCTCACTATTCCTCCCACTCCTCGTACTTGCTGCTCCTGCTGCTGCCACCGATGACGAGGAAACCCTAACAAGCGCTATCTCCTGTTTTGTCTCTCAACAGAAAGAGAAAGCGATCGAGAGCATCATTTTCAATCATTCAATTCCTGTAACGTGGGATTCCTTGAATCTTAGTGACACTGCAAGAGTAAGCCCTACACCGTCGGATTTCGCTATAGACGTACAGATTTTGCCACGTTTTTACATTGTGCTCCACGTGTCATAATCCAAGCGATCTGGCTTAATAAATATGGGTATGTCCATCTTAGGCTCAATGATATAAAGTATATGGGTCCCCTAGCATCTTATGATTGCTTGGCCCTTTTTCTTATCTCGCATTTTTAAGCCCCCGCGATCTCATGGCACAAAATAGAACACCCCTCTTTCATACTTGTGTGGTAGACGTCAAATGAAGTGTTGACATTTATTATATGGCCTGTTTGAATCTTACCATTCCATTGATCCATTTTCTTCAAAGTAGTCCTTTGGCAACTCAACATGTTGTGCAATGTCTCCAAGTGCAAATAATGAACTTGGGTTATCCATAGTTGGCTAGGGCCATACCACCTCAAGTGCACATGAGGTAACTCAAAGTAAGTATGAGCAAACAGCATGAGAATGTAGACAGTAAATAATTATCCCTACTTTTATCAATAAATGATGGAAAAACCCATGACCATA
This sequence comes from Diphasiastrum complanatum, assembly GCA_029204225.1. Taxonomy (NCBI): domain Eukaryota; kingdom Viridiplantae; phylum Streptophyta; class Lycopodiopsida; order Lycopodiales; family Lycopodiaceae; genus Diphasiastrum; species Diphasiastrum complanatum. The sequence goes on along the minus strand of CM055111.1, from coordinate 452,693 downwards.
CAAGAAGATTAAACTATATAAAATGATACAGCAGAACGGCAAAATGAATTAAGCTAACCAAAAGCTTAGTAAAACTAAAAATAGTAAGTTAATTACTCAAAAACAACTGCTTGATGTAAATCACTAACTAAAATAGATCCACTAATAGGTAATGCAGGAAGCTTTGAAGTAGCCGCTCCTGCAAAATTGAGCTCGTCGAAGAATTGAAAGCGTCTGTGAATGTTGTAATGCAATAGAAATACGCTGACGGTAGAAAGAAACAATGAAGGAAGGTAAGGTAATGCTTTGTCCATGGTGTTTCACCATAAGCTCTGCACATAAAGACAAAAAATCATTAAATTTCTTATGTAGACAACCATATGTTTCCAAGGCAAAGGGGATGAAATCTTCACCAGGTGCACGATCATTATAATCTCGCTCATTTTCTTGAACTGTGTGAGATGCAACGGCCCCTTGCATGGTGGAAGAACGACGCAAAAAGTCTTGATGAGAGGGATCAACAATGACAAGATCTCGTAGAGTGCGAATTCCCTCATGCGAGAGAACAAAGTCAACTCGACGTCGAGAAGATTGCGAAGAAGGCCATGGTAAAATGTGTGTCTGTTCTCGAACAACATGAAAACCACTATCATGAGCAATAGCAGCAAGGGCATCACGAATGGAATCGTGTGAAACAATATGTTCTCCACCTGAGGGGCACCGCATAAGATAAGTACCCAAGGAATCCAACACATGCCCACATGAACACTTAGAAAGACCAATTAACATTGGATGTGGAAGTCCCAATATGGTTCGAAGGGCAATTATAAACAAGTCATTGTTGAGTCGCAAGAGTGGAAAAATTGGACATGCAACCAACCGAGCCCCTGCACCTGGACTAGCACATGAAAGAAGACGAGCCCGAACTGCATCAGAAGGTGAATCATTGATAAGTTGACCGAAGGAATAAGAGTGAAGATACTCCATGATAGTCTTCTGAAAAGCCAGTCACTGATTTGTCACCAGAGATTCAAAGAGAGGCACAAAAGGCTATACAAGCGGAGGAAGTAAACCTCGAGCAGTACGAAGAGCGTGTTGAAAAGCAAAATTTCCAGTCTCCACATGAGCCACCGAATCAAGAAAAAGAAGCTGGTTACCCTCTTGAAACCTGGAAACTAGTGTAGAGGCAATAAGAGCCCAACTTCCGAAAAAAATAGCTGGTGTAATGCAAGTAGTAGACACTAGGAGAAACGCAAACGTAGAAGATAGTCAGGACGTTGAGCAAAGCACTGAGTGATAATTCCAAATGCAACTTGAGAATTTCCAAGCTTTGGCATATGAAAATGACGAGCAAATCCATCTAGAGCTTCCCGCATAAATGAAGTGATATATCCAGAAGAACCAATGGGAACACCCAATGCCTTCATGCCAAGTTGAGAAGTAATGAAACATTCAAGTAAGGAGATATCTGCTAGAAGGCCTTTTGGGCACCAAGCAACGCACTTAGACATGTTCACTGTAAGCCCAATAGAAGAAAGTTACTGAGAAATGCAACAAAGCAAGGACGACTTCGCTAGCAGGCCCCACAATATGTGTGAGGCGAATAAACAGGAGGAAAAAGCTATAGTTGTAGCACGCAATGCACGATAATGTGCCAAAGGAAGGAGATGACCACCTAAGGATCTCCCTATCGAGTTCTCTCAATAGAAGAAATGATGGTAACATCTATTCCATGAGATGGGTCCTCCTGCTGGAAAGCATAGATAGCCAGAAGTGGATTTTCGTGTGTCCGCATTTCCAGCCCAATCAAAGTCGAAATAAACAAGTAATGTCAGAGCATCCTCTCAATTTTCATTATAACACAGAACATAGTGATTCGTGGCTTGAATGTATCTTAATACTCTTAGCAGAGCTTTCTAGTGAGGTAGGCCGGGATTCGACATAAATTGTGCCAATGTGCTAACTGCATAGGCAAGATCAGATCGTGTGAAAACCATGGCATACATGATCGATCCAACTATTGACTGATAGAGGTATTTGCACATCTCCTTCTTCTCTGCTTCAGTTGTCGGGCACATAGGCACATATCCTTGACAGTTTGAATCTTGGATCCATAGGCAAGTCTATCGACTTGTTGTTTTCCATGCCATACCTGTAGAGTACACTGGTTAGATACCGTTCTTGGCTTATCATGATACTTCTTTTTACTCTGTCTTTGGTTATCTCGATCCCAAAATGGGAATGCACAGGGCTTGAATCGGTCATTTTGAATTCCTTTGACAATAGCAACTTGGTCTCATGAAGGAACTAATTCGAATTGTTAATGATCAAAGAGTCATCAACATATAGAGCTATTATAACATAGCTTGAGCCTCTGTGCTTGAGACAAACATTAGAGTCAGCAAAGTTAGAAACGAAATCATGTTGCAACAAGAATTGATTGATTCTATCGAACCAGGCCCTTGGAGCTTGCTTTAGCTCGTATAGAGCTTTCTACAGCTTACATACCTTGCGTTCTTGGCCTTGAAGGACGTAACCTTCAAGTTGATAGATGTAAATATCTTCTTGTATATACCCGTTCAGAAAAGCCGTCTGAACATCCATCTGGTGAACTTCCAGATCTTCGGCAGCTGCAATAGCAAGTAAAGATCGAATTGATTGAAGTCTTACAACTGGACTGAAAGTCTCTGTGTAGTCAATTCCATAGGTTTGTTCATATCCTTTGACGACTAGTCGAGCTTTCCATTTGGATGTCGAACCATCTGGATTGAGCTTCAACTTGAAGATCCACTTAGTGTTGATACTCTTTGCATCAGGAGGAGCTTCGACAAGATGCCAGGTCTTGTTATTCATAAGTGAATTATACTCAGCATGCATGGCAGTAGTATGTCAGTTGTCTGCATTTGAACTCAACAGTGCTTCTGCTACTGAGGCAAGTTCATCGTAACTGATGAATGTCTGAGGGATATAACAATCAGGCTCTTGTCGATGTCGAGCAGATCTTCGAACAAAAGTCAGTTGTTGAGATGATGATTCTCCTTGTTGTGTGACATGGGTATCTTCGATTGTTGAAATTGTCGCAGGTCAAGGTCTGTCGATGGTGATGGGAGTTGTTCGAACGAACTCTTGCATTGGCTGCTTCTGCTTGAAGTCGTAGAATCTATCTTCGAGGAAGACGACATCTCGACTGACTGAGATACGGCTCCACTCGACATCGTAGATTCAACAAGCTTTGTGTGATGTCGAATATCCAATGAACATACTCCTACAGCTAACAAGGTCAAGCTTCTTTCTCAAACTAGAAGGAATCTGTACATAACAAATATACGCAACTCGGTTTGTAGCCATGAAAGGCTTTGAAGGGAGTTCTTGAGTCGACTGCTTTGGTGCTTGCATAGTTTTGCAGATAGCAAGCTGTTGAAACTGCTTCAGCCCAAAAATTCTTGGGGAGTTGAGCATTTGACATCATTGATCGTGCAACATTTAGTAGTGTTCGATTCTTCCTCTCGGCTACTCCATTCTGTTGTGGTGTATAGCTGGTGGTGAACTGATGATGAATGCCACATGATGATAAGTGGTCCGTACGCAGGTTCCCGAGTCTTTGACCAGTCTGTGTCTCAACAAATTGTTTGAATTCTATGAAACAATTAAATGCCTCAAATTTGTTCTTAATGAACATAATACTGGCAAATCTTGAATAGTCATCGATAAAAGTGATAAAATATAGTGTTGAATCCAGAGAAGGAATACTCATAAGGCCACACAGATCATGATAATCGACTTTGCCTTGGCCAATTTCGTGGATGCTTTTCCCTTGAATACATCAAACTTGTTTTGGAAGCCAAACAATGATTGATGATAAGTCTTGAACTTCCTAAACAAGTAATTAATTTCGCTTTGTGAGCTATGGACTCCAAGATCATCCAAATAAATTTCAACGAATTTCTGCAAGTACTCCTTGAAAGCAAACTGCATAACTTGTTGAAAAGAGCTTGGTGCATTACAAAGTCCAAACGACATAATTTTATAAGCATAAGTCTCTCATTTTGTGGCAAAAGGTATTTTCTGCCGATCCGCAGGTGCGATTTTAACTTGATTCTTACATCCACTGAATCCATCTAAAAAACTACATGCTTTCGCTCCAACAAGGCGATCCAATATGCTTTTCATAAAGGGCAATGGAAAGTGATTTTTGCGTGTTACTTTATTCAATGTCTTTAGGTTCACATAAAATTCTCATCTTTCCTTTTTTTTGGGGAACGACGACAATTGGTGAAACCCACTCGGTATGCCCAATTTCATAAATAAAATCCGCTTCCAATAATCTCTTCAACTCTTTCTTTATAAGATATGTGACATTCAAATTACAACAATAAAATCTGGCCACCTTTGGCACTGGATCCGGTTAAGAGGGATGGTATGCTCAATTATGAAAATAGGAATTCCCTTCAAATCTTTACATGTCCAAGCGAAACATCTTGATATTTGATCAACAAGTTCCTCGATGCTTGGAATTGTTCTAAGGTAAATTGCGCTAGAACTTGAACAATCTTCTCATCTTCTCCTGGTTTGGCTAGATATATAGGCTTAGATTCATAGGCTGCATCCTTGCAGGTCCATCATAAACATCTTGTGTTTATGGCACTTGATTCGCAGACTCACGATGAGCTTTAGGTAACATGATCACAATGTCATCAATAGCATAATGTTTGAAATGATCCGGCATGTCTTGATGAACTTCATCTTCTTTCTCTTATTCAAAGGGGTTAACCTTTGTTTTCTCACGCTAGGATTTCTTAGCTGAAGTCCTACGAGAATGTGATGATTTTCTATAACTATGACTTGAAGAATCATCTTTATTCTTCCCTTTCCCTTTATTCAATAAACGTGGTATGTCCTCATGGACACTAATTTTTGAATCAATCGTCAAAATAGCGTCATTTGGTAGATTCTTCCACTTTAGGACCATATTATAATGCTGCTTAGCTTTCTTCTTCGTCATTGGTCCTGTGGTCTTCCCTTCTTCTAGTATAATTGCATTCAATGATTGTACTGATGGTTCATCTGGAATATCGCGAACTCCATATCTTGTAGGATCCATATGGTTCAGAATTTGATCATCAGTGAGTTTTGCATTTTCATGATGTGACAAGGCATGACTGACATGAATGAGTTCATCTTCAATAGTATATGGAATTGGATCAATCGATATCCATGTCACATTCATCGTGTTGACTGGAAATGTTATTGGTGTATCAAGTGTACGATCAACTACAAGAATATCGCTTAGTTCTTACTTGTCATCCCTTTTGCACATATAGCATGTTGTACAATACATACTTGCAAGAGCTTGATTTTAGTTAACATTATCAGTTTGAGAGTCATAATAATCTCCCAAAGCTTTTTCTGCTCAGAATGACTATCTCTACTTCTTGAATAACTTTCACTCTCTCTAAGATCTCTGATCCTATGGAATCAGATAATTTAGATACAATGGAGTTCGTAGAGGAAATCTGAATCACGCTTCCACTAATAGTGACTCTGAGTACATTCATTCATCATCTATGATCATTTATTCGTGAGTTGTCGTTATGTATATATACATGCAACAGTTACAACAAATGTGTGGGCAAAGAGCGTGAAGTAGTGCAATTACTGCATAGTACAAAAATGAACTATAACGTAGTCTACGTCAGACAGGGAAAAGAAAGAGCTCCATTTTGAATGGTGACAATCGACGATCGTCCAAGACTTCGGGCAAGTCGAGTCGATTGGCTTGCTCTTGAGAGGATGTCGATGTCGATTCGATGTCTATGACTTCGATGACTTCAAAGTCAGAGAAGTTGATTGATTGCACAGACGTTTGACTTTTGAGAGTAAGGCTGCATTGTCATTGTAGACAGAGAGTATATATATTTACATAGTATACTAGTACTCAGGAGTATTGATTACCAAAAATAGTAAGATGGACCGATTGTGACTCAGGCGAAGGTTCCCTTCCGAGAATTGATATTTTTGCATAAAGGTGTAATACTTTTCACCAAAGGTTACCAACAACTAGGGGAACAATCACTTTAGCCTTCTATTTCTAAAATTAACTTTCGTCAATTTGACTATAAATAGATTTGGACCAGATCTATATACAGCAGACTAGGCGAAGAATAAGTTTTAGTATTTTTTTTCATTTTAGGGATTTTTTTCACTCTTTTTGGCAGTTTTTCTTCAGTTCTTGAAAATTGGTTGGGAAGTAATCTTTGCCCTTCAATCTGTAGCTTCATTGCATTAAGGCAGTCCTGCCTACAAGTGGGTGAAGGTTGGTTGCAAAGGAGCATAAAGTTATCAGTGTTTGATAAAATTTTTGCCTCTTTTGTCACCAAAATTGTAGAAAATGAACGATTTTTGTGGTTTTTATAATTTCTTCATATCCAAATGGATCTTAGGAATAGCGATCTATCTAGCCCTCCCTGCTTATCAATCAAAATAGATTTCAAGCAAAAAAATCCACACAAATCAAGCAAAAAAATTCTCTCTCTCTCTCTCTCTCTCTCTCTCTCTCTCTCTCTCTCTCTCTCTCTCTCTCTCTCTCTCTCTCTCTCTCTCTCTCTCTCTCTCTCTCTCTCTCTCTCTCTCTCTCTCTCTCTCTCTCTCTCTCTCTCTCTCTCATAAAAAGTATAATAAAGATCAATCTCAACAATCATTAAATCCAACAACATAAAGTTCCAAATAAAACATGAGAGATGAAGCAAGGAAAGAAGAGCAAGGACATCCGATTTCAATGCAAAAGAGGTTTCACCTACTTTATTGAAATGAACATGTAAATGAATCACAAAGCACCACTATATATAGTGGATTTTAGGGCTTTGACCTCAAATCCTATTGGCCAATTTCTACCTCCCTTATTATTTGAAATTTGAAATTTGGGGGGAATCCTTTTTATTCACTAACTTGACTATTAGGCCTTGCAACATTAAATATCCGCAAAAAGGCCTAAAGTCCTTTCATGAACTTTTCATTAATCAAATAACTATGTGATCATCAGGTTGGACTTGCACACATAGGGTGCCAAATCCCTCTCAATAATTAACTAGGGTTAGGGTTGTCTTGGAATCCGCAAACCCTCCAACAACACATATGTAGTGTTTACACCTAAATATGGTTCAAAATACAACACTGTGTATTCGTGGTATTTTTCTTTTGTAAATGATGCAAAGATTTCAAGAATTATAGTTAGTGATGTCATGCCGCCGTAGATTTGGAATTTCACTAAACCCTGATAAGTGTCAGATCTGGGTCACCCACGGGGTAGTACTTGGACATATAATCTCAAAGGACGGTATTTCTACCAAACCTTAAAAATCACGGTTATATTTGAAATGCCCTTACCTGCAATAGTAAAGGAGGTTTATGTATTCCTAGGTCACACTAATTATTATCGCATCTTTATACTCGATTATGCTAGCAAGGCACGCCTCGTTTATTTAGTTGTGGTAGATCCTAGATGGACCTAAGAATGCATTAAAACTTTTGAGGAGTTAAAAACAGCCCTTACAATAGCACCCGTACTTCGTTCACCAGACTACACGAAAGAGTTCCATGTGCATACAGACGCAAGTAAGTATGCCATAGGGGGTCTTCTTGCACAACCGGACGAGTATGGCAAGGACTTTCCGATACGTTTCTTGAGTAGGCAACTAGTGCCTGCTAAAGTAAACTACACCCGAAAAAGAAGCATTGGCTATGGTCTATGCTATTCAACAATTTAGACATTACTTACTAGGCCAAGCTTGTACAAGATATTGTTAATAATCGTATAAGGTGCTACCTTATATTGAAAGACTGTCTTTTGCTCCAAATCGTAACCATCCAGATATATCTGATCTTTAAGATAAATAATAATATCTGAATATAGCAGATTTGTAGATGAAATCTCGAATAAATGTTTGTCTGAAAAATCATCATTAATAGGTTCTTCAATTTTTTCCGTGCTGAGTCGTGAAAGATAATCAGCATTTGTATGATATTTTCCTTGACGAAGCTCTACTTGATAAGTGAATTCCTGCAAAAGTAGAACCCATCGAGCAATTCGTCCTGATAGATCTAGTTTATTTACAAGATACTTAAGAGCATAGTGATCAACATGAAAAATCAATGCATATCCCAGCAAATAATGCCGAAATGTCTTAACAGTGAAAATCATGCCAAGTGCTTCCCTTTCTGTAGCCGAATAATTCTTCTCTGATGCACTGAGCTGTCGACTCACATAGTAAATGGGATGATATTTCTTCTGGTCATCCTTCTAGCTTAGACAGATGCCAATAGCAATGCAGAAACATCCACATAACTATGAAATAAAATAGCCCAGTTAAGTGGTCTCAGAATAGGACCATTTATCAACCTTTGCTTAAGTTCTTCGAATGCTTTCTGCTGTTCATTCTCCACAAGTATTCCACTTGTTTCTTCAGTAGATGTGTAAGAGAGACAGCAATAGAAGCATGATTTTGAATAAATCTCCGGTAATAGCCGACAAGTCCTAAGAAAACTCTTAGTTCACGTAAATTGGTTGGTATCTGGAGATTCTTTATAATCTCGACTTTATCTTTGTTGACTTCTATTCCTCTGTTAGATATTCTGTGTCCAAGTAATATCCCTTCTTTCATATCGAAAAAACATTTATTTGGATGAAGAGATAAACAAGTATCTCGACATCGTTGCAATGTTAGTTTCAGCTTTTGTAGATGTGTATTTATATTACTATATACACAGAAATCATCAATGAATATTTCGAGAAAAGTTCTTAGAAAGGCAGCAAAAATTAACATCATGATTCGCTGAAAAGTCGTTGGAGCGTTACAAAGACTAAAGGGCATTTCGTTGTAGGCATAAGTGCCCCAATCCATAGTGAATGTGGTCTTTGAACGATCCTCCTTCCACACTCCAACCTGATTATAACCAGAAAAACCGTCACAGAAACTGTAACGCTCCTTACCAGCAACCTGATCTAAGATGGAATCAGTGAAGGGCAGAGGATGATGATCCTTCCTTGTGGCATCATTGAGTTTGCGGAAATCTTGGCATATTCATATTTTGCCAGTCTTCTTCTTTGGGATGACAACAATGGGTGAAACCCATTCACTGCTTAAGACGGGATAGATTATACCCGCCTTAAGGTGTTTGTTGAGTTCGTCTTTAATCGTGACAGAGTACTTCGGATTGAGACGATACTGTCTCTGTTGAACATGTACAACATCTTCCTTAAGATCAATACGGTGCTCTCCGAATTCTGCAGGTAAACCCTTCAAATAGTCAAGCGACCAGACAAAAACATCTTGATACTCCTTCAATAGTTCAGTGAATTCCACTAACTCCGATTCTCCAAGTGACTTCGAAACATGCACAAATCTGCCAGGTGCAAGTTCAATTAGTTCAGTGGAATCTGGTAATATAATACCTTCTGTCATACTGGCCTTGGTATGGCCATGAATTTCGCACATGGTTGACTCCATAGATGTATTCTTGTTGTCAACTTGGTTCTTGCTACCAAATTTGTGTTCAGATTCATCACTCGAATCATCAGACTCTTTCGAGTTCGTGTCTGCAACATTAATTTCTTCATACGAAACATCTGCTTCAGTGTTGTAGGCATCGAAGAATTCTTCTTCGTCAGCATTCTCATAACATTCAAAATATTGAACTTCAATGTCAGATGCGTTAGAAAAAACATTTAGGGCATAAGAAGATTCCTCTGGTGTAAAACTGGTGTCAAACAAAGGCGTTTCACCTTCATATTTATCCCGACTCCAGGTGATTATTTGTTCTGCTGGCTTACCATGATTATTGGTCTCACCAGTCTGAAATCTTACCTCTCTAGATTTCCAATGAACACTTGCATTTGATTGATATAGCCAAGGTCGTCCAATCAGCATAGAATAGGATGACAAACCGAGTGGTTTAATAACTATGAAATTCATTGTGAATGGCTTGGCTTGAATGTAAACAGTGACATCCTTCAGTTCTCCAACAGGTTTTCGACGTGTTGAATCAGCTAACTTGATGTTTCGTTGTGTCGGTTGAATGTTAGTCAGTCCCAAAGCATGAGCTGTATCTTCTGTTATTATGTTCACGCTGGAACCAGAGTCAATTGGCACTTTTTCTATTAGGCATCCCGCAATGGTAATATCAATTTAAGGTGCACCGAGATCACCTAAATCAATAGACAGAATACCAACATCTAGCAAAGAAGCTTTTTTCTTCTTTTTCGGGGCAGAAAGACCTGTCAGTTGCTTTCTGTAATAAGTGTTATTTGCCAACAGCTACTCAAAAGTAATATTCGGACGAAGTGATCCAATATCAGTCACGATGTCATAGTCCTTCGTCTTCGATTTCAAGATTGGCTTATCGATAACAGCCCTAGACAATTTTGTCTTCGAGATTTCGTCGTCCCCTTCCTCGAAAGTGACCACCTTCTCTATAGCAGCTGACTGAAGTTCAGCATTGATAATTTTTTTTGCCTTTGATGAGATATCTTTTGCAAACAACTTCGCAGCATTGCGGTCATAGTCGGGGTCATCTTTGAGATCTTCCTTAGTCGTAGATTTATTCATCGTCTTGCTAGAAGATTTCTTTTTTGAGGATTTTCTGTGCTTCGTCGAAGATTTTTGCTCAGGTTTCGAGGAGCTTTTGCTTCTCGTTCTGACTTTGAATAAGTTTTCCACGTCACTTGGCCATGATTGATCTTCTGTCTTCGCCAATTTTTCTTCAATAACGTCAATTCTTTGCACAACAGCATCAGTCGAAGCTTTTGCTTTCGAGTCTGCAGCAGCTGGTGTTGCTACATGTTGATACTTGGTTCGCGACTTCTACGGCTGAGGGCAGTCAGGATACTTGTGACCAAGCTCTCTGCAGTTCGAGCATAATGATACATAACCAATAGGCTTTCGCGGTTGAGGACAGTCAGGTGAAAAATGTCCCGGCTCTCCACAGTTATAGCAGTTGCTCGACACTGGTTTAGTTGCGATTTGAGACTTCGCTGGTCCAACAAATTCAAAGGATTATGTCTTCTTGGTGCGAATTTGGGTCTGTCCTGTTAGGCTGATGCTGCAGTACCCTGAACATAGTTAGTAGTCGCATCATTTTGAAAAATAAAAAGTACCTCCTGGGTAGGATCTTCAATGTATTTGACATTCACAGTGGTGCAGTCTTACTTGGTGTATCTTGAAGTTCCACATTTCGTACACCACATTCCTGAGTTGGAAGAAGATGCCTTCGGTCTTTTATCTGCAACTTCAGAGATCACAAAACTAAAATCAGCACTATCCACCACGAAACAACCAAGTCCATATACAAGAGTTGCCCAAACAATCTAGACATGAACCTCAACCACAGTTGGCGCTCTTAGGTCCACCTCCAAGGGGACAACCTGATCTAGGAGCACAAAAACATAGACACCCTCAAGAATCTACACAAACACATCTTGTAGATAACTCCTACGATCACTCATATAATCACGATACAACACTCCCATCTGCTAGTTCTCAACCATATCAAACCGACAACTCATGCTCGTGCAAAGGGATGAGTATTCCACACCACCAGAAAATCCAGCACAACTAGCCATCCAAGATCCTTCATGGTTGACTGTAAAGTTAAGAACCAATACCATGCGGAATGTCCAAACTGTGTTCGCAAACACAGTTTCAAAGACTATCCTAAACAACCTAACAGGATCCTTCCAGCACGTCATATATCATCCGAACCTGTTAGAGTTCTCACTAGAGCACAACGTCAACACCAAGAACAATAGCAACACATTGCCAAATCAGTTGACCATCCGAGGAGCCTGATGATAGCTTTCACTTTATCCAACGATTACCCAGACCCAAAAGTGGAACAACGGCAGTACAATGAATTTAGAGATAAGTTTTTGTGAGAGGAAAAAAATATGAAAGATCTGTTATCTGCTCAGTCTTTGAAAAAGAGCAATCCCTACGGGGACTTGAGGTATTCTCTGAACTCATGCAAGCTCAAATCACCATGCCATTCCATAGCACGATAAAATCTTTCACAAGTCTTCAACGCTATATCCATCGTAGTTTTCAACTGCCTATCATTCTTGACGAACAGTGAAAACCGGAAGAGATTCCTGAAATTTCTCAGATTCCTATGAATTTGATGAATATAGGTGTTGCTAAGGGGACTAGCATCACGTTGCCTATGACTTATAAGGACTATCCCGCAGTGTCCGATATCCTTGATAGTGGATCGAGCGTCAATATAATGGCTTTGTTGTTGGCAAAGTCATGGGGATTCCATACCCTTGATCAACCACGCTACAAACTGCGCATGGCTGATCAGTGAGTCACAGACCCTATAGGTCATTTATCGAATATTCAAGTTCGCATTGCAGGTGTCAAATTTACAATCGATTGTGTCATTCTAGATTTACTAAATGATGCCAATACCTATAAACTCCTTCTTGGTACACTCTGGCTACAGATGGCAGGTGTTGTACAAGATTGGAAAAGAAGTAAAATAACCTTTGGCAATAATGAAAAATTGGTCAAGGTTGACTCGACTGGACATATAAAGCCCGCCAAGGTTTACGATGATTGGTCATCCACCACTTATGATGAATCTGATAGTGTCCAAATCCAATCCCACGGCCACTATACGAGATCCACATATATTATAAATTGGGGTCAAGCATTGGCTACTGTTGACTGTGCTGATTCCAACAGATGTCAACTGTTGTAGGCCATAATAATACTATTATAATATTGTGATGCAACAAGGTTCAACCATTTATGGGCCACAACAATAGAGTACCTACTATTGTTTTAGAATATTGACACTTTCTATGTCTTCTAAGTTTTTTAGAATACTCTTAAGATTAAAAAGATCATAAATAAGTACTTCAATCCATATCAAGTTTCGCACTTGTATATCAAAGCTTTGCGGGAGTTTACCAAATCTTAATATCTATGTTCAAAACTTTTCCAAATCACTTGATGTGTAGTTGTTCTTGACTTCACTACAACATTTCTTTTCTAGAGTTTTGAAAATAATAAATCTGATATCATTTTTAGACTTGATGCACTCTAATCACAACATTTGTGTATGTGATACTTGGATCTTGACTGAAGATAAGACACCCTTTTTTGGTGAATTTTCAATAGCTATTGCATCTAATATGAACAAAAAGATATTCACTACATGTTAAAATGTCCATTTGATAAGGATGAATACATCTCTCACTTTTGTTAGTGGAAAAACATCCAAAACATTTCAAGTATCATTGTTATCAAGGCTTTCATGAAATTCGTGAACTCCCTTTTTAAATATGTGAGAATCTCACAAGGTTGAATCTTGCACCTGCTTTATGAGGATATTAACCATACTAGATAGGCAATATAGCCTTGAAAGAAATTTGGGCATTTATTGCACTTTACCATTCTTATGCTTGATAATTGTTTTTATCCATCTCAACTTCATGCACTACATGCCAAAGGTAAATTTTGATCAATACTTTCAGAAAAGACTAAAATTTCTAGCAAGCATACACATTTACATTTTATTTTTAGAAATCTACATTGAATTGTCAAAAAAGATAGTACAAGATCAACTACAAGGAAGTATGCGGACTTTTTTTTTCTTCATTGAATATATAGTTCTCATAGAGTTTTTACCTTTGGAAGTCCTCCAACATCAACAAATAGTAGACAAGAAAATAATTCTCACTGTACTTTGCAAAGTACATTTTTCTCAAAGCCTTTATTTAAATAGATGTATGCAACCAAGAAAAAACTACATATATTTTCATTATAATTCCCATTGAAGAAACCCCACATATATAGTGCATTGCCAAAGATCTTGATAGTGCGTTTGCAGACACTCATCTTGTAATATCACTAGTGATCATTGCAGTGAATCAATTTCTATCCATTTAAGACCACACTCTCTCTCTCTCTCTCTCTCTCTCTCTCTCTCTCTCTCTCTCTCTCTCTCTCTCTCTCTCTCTCTCTCTCTCTCTCTCTCTCTCTCTCTCTCTCTCTCTCTCTCTCTCTCTCTCTCTCTCTCTCTCTCTCTCTCTCTCTCTCTCTCTCTCTCTCACACACACACACACACACACACACACACACACACATGGATAGCACTTTACTATTTCCCGCTCTAGTTTGCTACATATATGAAGGGGCTACAGAGGCCATACTTGCTAAAGGTCTAATACCTCAAACTTTTTGAAGACTCTTCCTCTCTTTACGACACGTTTAACAAGGTTGATAAGACATAGCCATAGCCATATCCATAAACTCTTTCTGTTCATTCAATTCGCTTTACTTGTTTTCTTCTTGTAAAGGATCTTTTGAATGCTTCATCTCCAAGCTTCATCATTAATTCTTCAACAAGCTTCTACCTGCAACTATTTAAGGATTGCAAACGAACTAGTCTCTTTCATGCAAGCTGTTGCCATAACGAAGCTTTACCTCCTTGCAGTGCCCTACCAATGGCTCTCTCTTTGTTGGAAATGATCTGGTAAGAATACTTTATACACTTGGTGCTTATTCATTGTGAATGATGTTGATCCATCAGCAATTTTTTGCATTGAACTAGGGTCACCGTGGATTTGGTATTGGATTATTCTCCTTCTTACCAATCGACTAATCGGTTTTAATCTTCATCCATTGTTTTATCCAGTTATGCGGATTTTCCCGTGTTTTTACATAGTTTGCAGTTTTACAAGTGTTTTTACACAATCTGCAGAATTACATGGAGTTTTACCACAGTGTCGCATTTCACATTTTCTCTCTCTATCTCTCTCTCTCTCTCTCTCTCTCTCTCTCTCTCTCTCTCTCTCTCTCTCTCTCTCTCTCTCTCTCTCTCTCTCTCTCTCTCTCTCTCTCTCTCTCTCTCTCTCTCTCTCTCTCTCTCTCTCTCTCTCTCTCTCTCTCACTTAGGCTTTCTCACCTGTTAGGAAATACACGGAGTTTTACCTTAGTGCAGCTTCGGTTTTTCATTTTTGGCAAAGTTGTCGCCTGTCATAAATCTCGTGTAAAAATGCAGTATCGCTTTTCGCATTTTTCACCTGTTAGGATTTGCAAGCAGATATGCAAAGTCACATTTTTCACTTGACAAAATGTCGCACTTTTCGCTTTCTCCAAAGAGCCTCAAAAAGTTAAGGAAATGACTCTGGCAAAGTGTAGGGCAACCCTAAATCAATTTTTAAGGCACTGTCGCATTTTTCACAAAATCCCGATACTGTCGCCCTTTGTGATAGTGTCGCCTATGGCTATTTTAGTTCATTTTTGCAGAAGTGACAGTTTGGTTCATTTATGCAGACAAAACATTTACGGCCAATTTGTCGCTTATCAACAATCAATGACAAGGAACCGGATGGATGCCAGCGGATACCAGCCAACTGGAAATCACAATTGATGACCTAATTTCTTAGTATAAATAGCTGGTCATATTCATACAGTTTTAACGTAAGCAGTTAATATTAGCAAGCATTGCAAGTTAGGTCTCTATCAAGCTTTTAAGCTTGAACTCTCTTGAGCATTCTAGCTCAATCTTTTAGAGTTATATTTTAGAGTTGCTATTGTGCTATTGCTTATCAGCATAGCTGCTTGTTATCAGACTTATCCTCAGTTACTCAGAGACAACTTAGAGTGCGCGGTTGTCCTTTCTTGATCTTTGTGATGCATTTCACCACTCAAAAATTAGTTGGGCATTAAATGTAAACAAGCTAATTTTTTCAATCTGCCAACACCCCACGAAAGCACTGATGTTCGTCATGCACATAGTTCCTCTTACTTAGGCAAGACCAAACCCTTTGAAATCTTTCTTCATAAGCCAACAAGGTAAAATATATAGCTGAAAAGCAAAATACAGTAAAAACACACTGTAAAGCAAAGTTATTTCAAGGCATCCAAGCTGGTACATGCCACCATACCACAACACAAAATCACACAAATTAGTATATGAGGAAGACAGGTGTCAACATTGAATGTCAGTTGTTATCCATGTACAAAACAAGCTTCACTACTTAATAGCATGATTATCAGTGAAAAAGTCATAGTCCAAATCTTTCCATTCAAGTAGGAGTTTTAGCGATAGGCCAAACCATCTTTTTATTGTATCAAGGTGAGTGCCATACTGATCAGTGTTTCAGTATTAGTCCATATCAATCAGTTAATTGCATTATAAAGTGTGCAAGAAAAAGTTAACCATACATAAAAATTGCTTAGCAAATAGGATGAGCGAGGACACACATGCAAAGATAATAGGGCAAATTCATGCCATACTAATCCTTATACTGTTGAAATTAACCAGTCATTCTTTGGTGTCAAGAACCCTGAGCATATCCATGCTTTCTAGGAGTACTCAAGCTTGAATCCTAATTTTAAACAAAGTTTAACTTACTTGAGCTAAGTATTGAGTGTTAAAACATTAGAGCTGGCTAGTACAATCATAAATTGGTATTAGGGCAAATCCATGCCATGATAATCCTTTAGTTTGTTAAGACTCTTATGCAAATCCATGTGTTTCACGAGTATCTAAGCCAAGAACACTAGTGAGAAGACTGAAGTACTTGTTAGGTTTGGTAATCACTTATGGAAAGAAAAAGTTGCGCAAATGAAGGCAATATAAGATAAATCATTGAGTTCAATTATGCAAGTAGTATAGAAAGTACACAAAGTGAGAAAGTAAAGAAATTGTTTTAGTATATAATGTAAAGTGTATGCCTATGACTTGATAATCAAAATTTTTAGTTTACCTTTTCTTAATGAAAAGACTTTATAAAGCAGAGGCTAGAAACATTCTTATCGAGCATTGTCTTTGTTAGTAGAAGATTGGTGGCCGTGTTGCTCATACCTGAATAAAGGTGGATGTGTTTTCTTGTGAAGATGCCATGATTTTTTCACAGTATAGGAGTCTTTAAGAAGCCAAAAAAAATGCAATGATATTGAGCTTTGATACTATGAAAACAAATTCAAAGTAACTTCCAAGGTCAAAGAGTAATGGTTTGCTTTGCAAGGACATACTAGTTGAGAAAAATATCAAGTAATAGCTTTTGAAAGCATGAGATGATTATATTGTAACTAAGTATGTTGCAGAAAAATGGCTATTCTTGAAACGTCATACCTGATTTTAGATCGATATGAGAGATAATCTCGGTTGTGTAATGAAGAATCACAAAAATATATATGTGAGAAGTAGAGGTCCAAATTGAACAATGAGTAGCTGAGAACAATGGACAACAAGAAGCTTTAAGTAATGCTACATATTTGCTTGCATGAGACATGTAAAAACATGTTGAAAAATGCTATGAAAGTTGTGCACTTTGTATGCAATACTATAGCGATGTTATTGTTCATAACAGTCGCTGATCCACCGACGATTTTCTAAAGTCCCTCACCAAGGATACGATAGCCAAGCAAGCTGCAACAAAACAATACAAGGGAATTGGATGGTGAACAAACCAACCCAACCAAACCTAGATCATACGGATCTAGCCCCTAAGCTATGTATCAATCCCTCACAAGAGATAAGAGGTGTCATACGAGCAGCATGTAGCTACTCATATCAAAATCAAGCATACACGAGTCCAATGGGTATACTTATATCCTCCAAGGCTCATGCACCACTAGTAGTGCACTGTGGCACCTTATTGGACACCTCCATGTCATCCAGTTCCCCTATGACTCACTAATAGACCCATAAAATTCCACCATCATGAGTTTAGGCCTCCAACCATTAATTATGACCATATATACATGAGAGCTCCAAACCCCTCATAATCATAAGTAACATATGGGTTGAGGTAGGCCTGCTGACCTCTAATGGGATAATCAATATGAGATCAGTCGTGCACATGACAGATCTGATAGGTAGAATAACACGGTATCAGTAGGTTTTGATTGTTATATAGCCAAATGTGCTACAATAGTATGTTCTATCAATGTTGACAGAAGTGTGAAGTGGGCACTAAAAATGTGGATCTTTCATGTGCAGTTGATGGCCAGTAGGCACACATTCCCGTGAAGAGTCTAGTGGTGACAAAATTTTAAACCATGCTTATTCATGCAAATAGATGTATGAAAAAGACTCATTGGTTGGAAAGAACGTGAAGATGGCTATGAGCTATGTCATGTATAAATAGCCAAAGGTTCTCCTCTTAGGTCAGCATGTGAGGCTTGTAGAAGAAGCAACTAGATGGCTTGTAGTAGAAGCCATTGTTTTCAGCCGTTATATATGAACATATTAAATCTTGACCATTGGAAACGAACCACGTGAAACATTGAGGGGTAAGTAAGTTTCTGAAAAAAAAAAAATTGGTATCCAAATGTCGAACCTTGGTGCCGAAAAAAATTATCAAGCAAGTAGGGGTAATATAAAAATAGATATTATCTATGAGAGATCATTAAGCGATTAGGGATGATATAAAATTAGATATTATCCATGAGATATCATTAACCAAGTAGGGGTAATATAAAATGTGTGTGTGTGTGTGTGTGTGTGTGTGTGTGTGTGTGTGTGTGTGTGTGTGTGTGTGTGTGTGTGTGAGAGAGAGAGAGAGAGAGAGAGAGAGAGAGAGAGAGAGAGAGAGAGAGAGAGAGAGAGAGAGAGAGAGAGAGAGAGAGAGAGAGAGAGAGAGAGAGAGAGAGAGAGAGAGCCCACCAACCATCCTGTACTTAGTGAATCCCTTGGAGGCAGTTAGCTCTCCCCAAGGAAAGCTAAATGCCCACCAAGAGACTGTCGATATTATCAGGTAAGTCATAAGAAAGGCCAGGGAAGTTGTCTTGCTTAAGCAATTTATTGATAGTAAGACATACCCTGCCTCTCAAAAAACCGTTTTTATGAAAAGCATCGACAAAGGGTTCGTACCTCATTGAGAAAGGTCTGTTGCTTAGTACAACAATACTTTGCTGCAATTACTTGAGAAATAATAACGAAAATAGATCTATTTGATGATAGATGTATATATTGTAGGAAGCGAAAGCATAAGTCCCTTCTCTTGTCATATTTGGAGAGACAAGTTTAACCAGTAATTAAATCAAAAGTAGTGGTAATATTCAAGAAATGTACAGTTTTCTTCTTTTTAGTATTATTGTTGATTTCCAGATAATTCAACGGATAAATCCAGAGAGGATTATCGACAAATCTTTCTTGAGATTTATCTAATAAACGATCAACAAAAGACATATAGGTGAGCACGAGACGCTTGGTATTCCATGAATCTGCTGCCATGTTTAATTGCCAAGTTTGATAATGCAATTATCAATCATATATCATGCACTTCTACAATTTTCCATTCATCAAAGAGATTTTTTAGACCAGGACCATTTGAAAATTTTCTTTTCTGATAGCCATTTTCCACAAAATTGGGGATCTCTCAATGGCCGCTACATTCCAGCCCTCTTGAGAACCCCTTGCGAGTCCTGCTCGCCTTGTTGTTGTGCAACCCGCTTCCTTGAACTCAATTTTCGTCCTAGGGCCTCGAAGACTTGGAAGCGTAACTTACGTCCGTAGGATATCCGCCCTAGGTACCCATTTTCTGCCAGTCTTCTATCATAGTGACATACCGTGATGACATGAAGGCCACTATGTAGTAGAGCCGGGCCATCATCTCATGGTCTTCTTCTGACTGGAGGCCTACGTTGGGATTGATCCTTATTGGATCCAAGCCACGATCCCAAAAACACTCTTGTTGCATTAGAAAGGCCATTCATCGGCAATATTCAACGCTTTCTTGCATGCACAGATTCACACTAGTCTTGTATTTGTGCCGGAAATCCAACAACTGTAGCCTTAGGTTATCCAAGGAGATATTGATTCCTAGAATCACCGGCTAGTTTACCAATTCGACCTGTGGTTTCTTTGTAGGCCATGGATCTTTTAGGTTTCCACGTCGATGCCCTTAGATACTCTTGTAGTCGCCTGCTATCTCTTGGGACTTTGCTCTGCCATTCAGGTTGCGGTTGCAGTGTCGTAATGATCTCAGCCCTTGTGGAGTATTGGCTTTGATCGATCTCCTTTCTGCCTCCCCTCATGTTGGGAGGATATTTTCTTTCGAACTTTTTTGACTCTTTGGTATCGGCCATCTTACCCCTTGGTCTGGTAGGAGAAGTTTCCCTACGTCATTGTGGTGGCCTTGCTAGGTAGTCGTCCAGGGCCTTAGTGCCCGTATTCTTTTCCTTAGCCCACTCGCTTGTAGATGGCTCAGTTGCGCCCGTGTCTTGCCTGGGCAAGAATCTTCTAGTTTCCGGTGGATCTGCCAGGAAGTCATCATCACCCCCGGTGTCAGTGTTAGTTTCTGGAGGGTCAGGGATGGAGTGATCTGGAGAGAGAGGTGCAAGGATGACAGGTTTAGGAGGCGGTGGATTTAAGAAATTGTACGTCGCACCGGGGGAGCGGAGCTATTGTAGGAACTCATCTCGTCAAGCTTTGTACGTGTCAACTGGACCTTTAGATGGGCCCAATACTCTAATAGGAGGTGGTGGAGAAGAGAGAAGTGAGGTGACAGGGTAAGTAGGAACAAATGTTCCAGAAAAATTAAAAGCAGAATAAGATGAGGGGTTAAAAGTGGAAGGGGGAAGGAGAAAAACTCTGGAAGCAGCTTTGGCTCTCTGGCCACCCGATCTTGATTTCATTATTAGATCGAACTTTAGATACACCTATCACTTTTCCATTGAACATGCTGAACGTAGCTTGGATATCAATGAAACCCATACCAGATCTGATTGAAGATGAACTCATTCATGCGAGTCACGTCTTGACTTATGATGACAATGCAGAATTTACTGATGAGCAGATTCTAAATCACATGGATCCTACCAGATTTGGAGTACGTAATATTCCTGATGAACCAACAATAAAACTATCAAAAGCAGTTATATTGAAGAAAGACAGATTATAGGACCAATGACGAAGAAACAAGCTAAGCAACATTATAATACGATCCTAAAATGAGAAAATCCGTCTCAGAAGGTTGATTCTAAAGATGTGCCACCTTTATTGGATAAAGGCAAAGGGAAATTCAAGGATAATTCTTCAAGTCAGAGTTCTTACAAGACATCACCATCCAGGAAGTCATCACCTCCACGATCGATTCCTGCTAAGAAGGCTAAACAAAGATCCAAGGCTAATCCTTTTGAAATAGAGAAATCAGATGAAGTACAACATGATATGCTAGAACATTTCAAATGCTATACTTTGAATGATGTGGTTATTACGTTACCAAAAGCACATTGTGAACCTAAGGAACAAGTGCCAAAATCGGAAGATGTTTACGATGGCCCAGCTAGGACAAAGCCTATGAATCTTGCTGAACCAGGAGAACCAGAAAATATTGTACAAGTTGGAGCACAAATCACTCTTGAACAATTTCAAGGGCTACAGACATTGCTTATTAAATATCAAGATTGCTTTGCTTGGACTTATAAAAATCTCAAAGGGACTCTGACGTCAGTTATTGAGCATACCATACCCTTAATGCCTGATGCAGTTCCAAAGGTCACAAGGTTCTATCGTTGTAATCCTAATGTTACGGATTTGATAAAGAAAGAGTTATAGAGATTGCTTGAAGCCAATTTCATTTATGAGATCGAGCACACAGAATGGGTTTCACCAATTGTCATTGTTCCTAAGAAGAATGGGAAATTGAGAATTTGTGTGAATCTCAAAGCTTTGAACAAAGTGACGCGAAAGGATCACTTTTCGTTACCTTTTACTGAAAGTATTTTGAACCGCCTTGCTGGAGCAGAAGCTTATAGTTTTTTGGATGGATTTAGTGGATACAACTAGGTCAAGATTGCACCTACAGATCACCATAAAACAGCTTTTGCGATAGAATGGGGCACTTATGCTTATAAAGTAATGCCATTTGGACTTCGTAATGCACCTAGTTCATTTTAAAGAGTGACGCAGTTCACTTTCAAAGATTATTTATAGAAATTCCTTGAAATTTACTTGGATGACCTCAGAGTCCATAGCACAGATATAGACCACCTGGATCATTTGGAAAAAGTATTTGAACGTTGTCGAAAGTATCAAATCTCCTTAAATCCAGAAAAGTGTCTGATATGGGTTTCTCACGGAGTTGTTCTCGGACATGTGGTATCAAGACATGGCATTGCTACAGATTATTCCAAAATCAACGTCATTGTGGAATTACCACCGCCAAGAACAATTTGAAAAATTGAAAAAAGCATTAGCTTCAGCACCAATACTACGTGCTCCACATTGGACAATTGAATTTCATGTTCACACTAATGCCTCGAAATATGCTATTGGATCAGTGTTGACGCAGCCAGGCGAATACAAGAAAGACTATCCCATACGATTTGCAAGCAGACAACTTACAGATTCAAAAAAAAGCTATTCGACAACATAACGTGAAGCGTTGGCCATGATTTTTTTTGTACGGAAGTTTCGACATTATCTTATGGAACCATTCGAGAAATGGGGCCTATATTATGTTGGACCTATTCATCCTGCGGTAAGAGGATCTCAAGCCACATATATCATCGTAGCAACCGATTATATGACCAAGTGGGTTGAAGCCAATGTTGTTAAAGTTGCTGACGCAAAATCTACGACTAAATTCCTCTATGAGCAAATCATTATTAGATTCGGATGTCCTATCGAAATCGTCAGTGATCGTGGTACACTCGTTGTTAATCAAACAATAAAGTGTTTGTTGGAAGACTTTTTTTGTTACGCACCGGTTTAGTACTCCGTATTATCCTAGGGGTAATGGCCAAGCTGAACCTTTCAATAAGAGTCTCTACACTATTATGACAAAAAAGGTTGAAGCAAGTCGTTCTGACTGAGAACATAAAAAGCATGCAGCATTATGGGCATTCAGAACTGCTTACAAGAGTAGTACCAATCAAACACCTTTTCATCTAGTTTATGGTCAAGATGTTGTCATGCCTATTGAATTTTTAGTACCATCTCTATGCATAGCAACAACAAAGCGATTAGATGATGACAAGTACTTAGAACTGCGTCATGAAGCTTTGCACAAATTATGTGAGACCATACTGATGGCAGTTCATGCGTTAGCAGTAGAGAGAGCCTACCGTAAGGCATGGCATGATTACTGATTACACAAAAAGGACCTGAAAGAAAGAGATCTAGCATTGATGTATAAAACCAAGCTGATCAAAGGCAATTTGAAGTTTACTGGTGAAGGACCATATAAAGTCAAAGAAATCCTGAACTACGAAGCAGTTATTTTGGAACATTTGGATGGAAAAAATTTTGATACTCCAGTCATGGCAGCTGATTACGCAAGGTTTGGCAGCCTGTTCCGCCAGTTCAGTTACCATGATCTGACAATATGGTTTTATTTTGATTGTTTTTCAATTTTTTGTTTTCACTACTTGGTTGATGTTTTCTTTTGGAAAAGACAGTAAAAAAAAAATGGGAAATGTATGAAAAGACTGATGAGCAAAAGTCGAAAATGTCATCAGATCAAGAAAAGAAGGAAAGTCTTTTCAGAAACCAGATCCTTATGGAAAATGACTTGGAAAACTACTTTTTGGATCATTTTTTGCAATTACTATTCTAGAATTGTTCGTCGAGTTTTAAGAGGCAAGATCCACCTCAGATATACCCATACTGAGTTGGGCGAACGTTCTTTTTACCAATTGATACCTGTTTTTTCCTTAGGTGAATGTTCAGCATCATGCCATTTTGGAAAAGTTCGTCGAGCATCTATAAGTATGGAGGAACATTTGTCGACATGCCAGATGGATTTAAAATGCCAAATTTAGGTTGGTCATAGGTTTAGATCCTGAAATTTTGCATTTATTACAATACCTAGGCGAATGATGGCTTTGGGCGAATGTTGAACCTTCGCCAGATCTGCAGAACGTTCGCCAGACTGTTATTTTCGTCTGAAACCTTCGCTGAGAATTTTGAAAGCTATTGTCACAATACTGAGCAAGCCTGCAAATTTTTGTCCAAACTTGAACATTCAAACTAGTATTTTGCCTAATGGACCCTCCAAATTCACCTATAAGTAGGTTGAATTCGATTCATTTCTCACTTGCGCTAGCGGAGCTCTTGCAAAGGCCCAGATAGGCTACAGAGGTGTCCAGTGAGGTGTGACACTGTGACACCTCACTGGACACCTCTGCAACATATCTGGCCATGTCATCCAGTTTTCCAATGATTCATGATAGACCCATACAAATCTACCATCATGAGTTTAGGCCTACAACCATTAATTATGACTTTATACACATAAGGGCCCCAATTCCCTTATAGTCACAACTAACTTACGGGTTGTTGGTAACTGATCCCGGACACACTACCCGAGACCAGTCGCGGGCATGGCAAATCTACTGCAGAAGTTGCATTGCCCCACGAAGGATTTGATGCCATGAACAGTTATAGGTGCTAGCCAGTCCAAGATAGCTTTGATCTTCTTAGGATCCATCCGAATTCGTCTATAGCCTATAACGTAGGAAATCAATTTTCTCTACTACAAACTCACATTTCTCTCTTTTCGTGAACAAGCAGTTCCTCCTTAGTCGTTGCAAAACCGTCCTAAAATGTTCAATGTGATCTTTGAGATTGTGGATGAACACTAAGATGTCGTCAATGTACACAATAGCAAATTCATCTAAGCAGTCTTGAAAGATGTTATTCATCCATATGCAAAATGTGGCTGGTGTGTTTGTTAGACCGAACAACATCACCATGAACTCATGACTCTCATACCTTGTTAGAAATGTCGTTTTATGCTCATTGCCTTTAGCTATCTGAATTTGGTGATACCTAGACCTAAGATCTATTCGATAATATGTGGCATGTTTGAGTTGATCGAATAGGTCATCGATTCAGGGCATGGGATACTTGTTCTTGATAGTACTCTTGTTGAGCATTTCCCAAAGGCACACTTCAGTCCAACATTCATCCGACATGAACTCACTAAAAATCAAACTTAGAAAATGCAACAAGCCTAATCATAGAAAATTAGGAATCCCAACCAACCCAAAAGCCAACTCAAAATTTATTCCCGAAAGGTAACCAAAGGCAAAGACAGGTCACTCATGAAATCCCAAGGAATAGTGGTCGCCAAACTAACCAAATGGCATAGTGATGGACCTTATGTCGGTGACATTGACCCTTAGGCAACCAAAATGAAACAAAACTGAAATGATAATCGTCCCCAAATATTAACTTTATTAAATCTGGAAGAGATTACACTCATACATAGACTGACTGGTCGCACCAACACGTGCTGGGCATTGTTCCCGGCTCGCGTTGGTAAAGAGAGCTGAGACCTGGCGACTGGATTCTTGATGTTGGTTGAGCTGCCCAAGTTTTTGTCTGTCGAACTCCCCCTATATTGTGATTCCGCGCGACCGCTTTATCCTGAAATATATTGTTGTCTAGTAAAGCATGCTTTTATAGACTTAGTTTTTATTTTGCTGATTAAGCTTGGAAATCTTGGCAAAATCAGTCTAGCTCTTGGACGTGGATCCCGAGAGCTATCCCGCCGAGCAGAATCAACCTAGCTCCTAGACATGGGTCCCAGGACCTGACTAGGCCATCACTCGAGCTCCAAAGATATCTCATGACTTGTGAATACTTGACTAGCTCAGCACAATTCGGAGGCTCAGTCATTGACTTTCTAACTTGCTCTGGGACCTTTTGAGAGTGTCACCCCTCATAGTCTTATGGGACATAGTTGTTGCTCCCGAGTCAACTTTACAACAATTCAGCTAGCAAAGAATCAGGTATTTCACACGAGAGCCAAACACATCGAGATTCACTATCACTTTATGCGTGAGATACTACTGAGTACAGAAATAAATGTTGTTCATTGTAGTACATATGAGCAACTAGTTGACATTTTCACTAAGCCACTCATTAGAGAAAAGTTTGATAAGTTTAGTTGAAAGCTTTATGTACTTAAAGTTTGTTAACTTTGATGCTATGTATATGAGTGAGTGAAAAGTAGATTCTACTCTTAGGGAGTAAGTCAAAATAAAATAATAATAACAAAAGTAGAATCATTGTGTTATTGTACTATGGGGCAAGTCCGTCGACTTGGACCAGTTGTCCTCATGACAAGGCAGTCAACAGGACATACATCCGTCAATGGCAACTCGGGTCATGCATGGGTTGCCATAAGAAAAGTTATATGTATAGTCTTTCAATTTTTGAAATATAGTTTTGCTATGTGGAGCTTGGAGAGTGCTTTTTGAGTGTCTTTTTATGTATGCTGATTTGTTATCATGTTTGAAACAAATTTTAACTACTAGAGCACCCACCTCTACCACTTTATAGCTCTAAAAAGCATTTCCTACTAAAATATATTCAAGGTTTTATCTCTGAAGACCTAGCTTGCCAGGCTAAACAAAAATTTCACTTCTCTTCCTAAGAGGTAAATCCTAATAGCTCCACTAGTTGTCAAGTGACATGTTTCACCTTTCTACCAATAACAAACAATTTACCAATTTATTAAGAATTGATTGAGATTCAAGCAAAAACGACAAAACATAGAAAAATTATCATTTTCTTGAAATTTTGTCCTTTGAGTTTTTTTTTTCTCAATTCCTAAGCAAAATTATCCCATTTGAATATAGTAGAAGGCTTTGTTCCTTTGAATTTGACACACCATAGCTTTCGAATAAATCAATTTGTCGTTCACTAGCATTTTCCAAAGGTTTTCTTTGCAAATTTCTCTTGAATTTGATTCTCTTTCTTGCTTACTGGTTGCAATCACTTATGCTTTGATACGAAGTTAAAAATTTATGATCAAATCAATCACCCACACAGTTCAGTGCTGTAAACTAAGAAATGAGTGCTCCAAAAAACAAAGCTATCTCATATACTGTATTTTCTTACCTAACTAAAATGAAAGAGTACATCATATATAATTAGGGCTCAGTGAAGTTTAGCCCAACTGTCTAGAAACTTTGCAAGAGAAAACCAAATAGTAATTGAAATGATTAAGAATTTTATTTATAACAAAAATATCTTTCAAAAAAAGAACAACTTTGGCTTGTTGGCCAATCCCAATAGTAGCTCACCAATTGTGGACAATTTACTCCACTACTTCAGCAACCAACAACAAGGTCATTCATGGCGGTTAGCCACTAAATAAGCAAATCATGGCTGCTACCAAAGTGTTCATGACACTATGGAAAGTTAAGCATCCAACCAAGGGGACGATGAACATTACTTGACAGAGTTCAACTTTATGCCCTATAAAAAAATAGGGGCCCTAGCAGCTTACAAAGAACATTTGATGGTGACTTCATCGACATGATTAAAGTTGTTGGACCTCAAAGCCTACATTCAATGCAAAATTTGTTGTGAATCGACGGGAGGTTTCGAGGACTTCGAAGTTGAAGAATCACGATTCACTGATGTGAGGCTCAAATGGAGTCGATTTGTGCGGCCGAAGCTACTGCTTTGTTTCACGATCAATCATCCTCCGAACTACGGACTGTTACTGTTATGTCCATGTCATGTATAAGGGAATCGAAATAATTTTCTGACGTGGATAGTCGGTCACTCCAGTTGTATGTGGTTATTAGCTATGCTACGTCATTGTGGGCGTGGTCATTACAAGTAATTAATAATCATATGAGGGCCCAGACCTATAATTGGACATAGGAGCACTTGCATGGTGTATGACTGCTATAATGCAAGAATAGGAGATCAATAGCTTAATATAGGTTGCATAAGAATCTAGGAATTGAGCTGATTTTGCCAACCTAGACAACTTTTAGAAGCGTGACTAATTCTATCATTCTTGCCGCATCGACAACGTAAAAAGGTTAAAAAGTCATTTCACTTGGAACTATCCCGAAAGCAAACATAAAATGGTAGTCAATCTAAGAATCAACTCCATAAAATCTAGAAGATGATACACTTGTACATGGATTGAGTGGTCTCAGGGCCACCAACACATGTTGGGCAGAGTGTCTGGCTTGTCCTTGTAGAGGGAGTAAAGACCTGGCGACTAGATTTTTAGCACTAGTTGAGCTACCCAAGTTTTTGTCTGTTAGTCTCCTATGGTTTTGTTGTAATTTTCCATGCCGCTTTGTCTTGGAATATAAGCATGCTTTTCTGGACTTAATTTCTATTGTGTTTGGCCCGCTTCTCTGGATGGTTTGGTGACCACTATGTCTTTAGATATTCACGAATGACTTGTCTTTACTTTGAATACCTTTTAGGTTACCTTTTGAGATTGAATTTTAAGTTGACTTTTGTGTCGAAAATAGGTTAGATAATCGTAGCGGAAACTTCCTACTTCCAGTGCATGACTACGCCTATAAAAAATTGAACAAAGTAGTAGTGATGGGAATCACGTTCAATCTTTAGCAACTAACTTTGAAATCGCTAGATACTAAGTGATTACGTAGCCAAACATGAATTATTCAATTCTCAGACAATTTATTAGTTACAAAGAAAATACAAAGATGCATGCATTCTGACATATACTAAACGCAATAAAAGATAGGTATTGATTCAAAAAACCAAAATTAGATGCTAATGAGCGCAAAACATTAGCAGATAGAAATTGCACACTCTAAGTTGTCTCTGAGTAACTGAGGATAAGACTGATAATAAGCAGCTATGCTAATGAGCAATAGCGCAATAGCAACTCTAATATATAATTCTAAAACTGAGCTAGAATGCTCAAGAGAGTTCAAGCTTAAAAGCTTGATAGAGAGCTAACTTGCAATACTTGCTAATATTAAACTACTTACATTAAAACTGTATGAATATGATCGGATATTTATACTAGGTCATCAATTGCGATTGCCAATTGGTTGATATCCGCTGGCATCCATCCGGTTCCTTGTCATTGATTGATGATAAGCGGTGAAATTGGTCGTAGACGTTCTGTCTGCATAAATGAACCAAACTATCACTTCTAGAAAAATGAACTAAAACAGCCACAAGCAACATTGTCGCAAAAGACGACAATATCGAAATTTTGCGAAAAATGCGATAGTGCCTTAAAAATTGATTTAGGGTTGTCCTACACTTTGCCAGAGTCATTTCCTTAACTTTTGAGGCTCTTTGGAGAAAGAGAAAAGTGCGACATTTTGTCAAGTGAAAAATGTGAGTCTGCATATTTGCTTGCAAATCCTGACAGGCGAAAAAAAAATGCAAAAAGTGACACTGCATTTTTACACGAGATTCCTGACAGGCGACAACTTTGCCAAAAATGAAAAACCGAAGCGGCACAAAGGTAAAATTCCTTGTATTTCCTAACAGGTGAGAAAGTCGAAGTGAGAGAAAATGAAACGCGACACTATGGTAAAACTCCGTATAATTTTGCAGATTGTGTAAAAACACTTGTAAAACTGCAGAATGTAAAAGAACAAAAAAAAATCGTAGAACCGGATAAAACAATGGATGAAGATTAAAACTGATTAGTCGATTGGTAAGAAGGAGAATAATCCAATACTCCCCCTTAATCTAAATTCTTGAATGCCTCGACCTTCAAACTTAGTTCTACACAAAATCTTCTTTGTGTATCCAAACTTAATGCTTTGGTAAAAAAATCAGTTGTCATATCTTGCTTTCTACAATACTGTAATCTGACCTCTTCCTTGAGAACTTTGCTTCTGATGAAATGATACTTCAGTTCAATGTGCTTACTCCTGGAATGAAATCTAGGGTTGGCTGATAAAGCGATGGCACTTTGATTATCAAAAAATAATGTCGTCAGAGCATATTGATTTAGACCGATATCTGAAAGTAAGTTTCTCAACCAAATTGCTTCCTTTGTAGCTTGAGAGGCTGCAATATACTCTGATTTAATGGAAGATAGAGCTATCGAAGATTGCTTGCGACTGTTCCAGGAAATTGGACCATTGTTGATGAAGAATGTAAATCCAAAAGTAGATTTACGAGTGTCTACATCTCCTGCCCAACTTGCATCTATGTAACCACTGAGAAAATTGAGTTTGTCGTTGCCGACTGCTCCATAACAAATGCAAAAGTCCATAGTAGCTCGAAGATATCTCATGACTCTGATGAGAGCCTTCCAATGTGTTACATCAGGATTAGTCATAAACTGACTGAGAGAGCTGACTGCAAAAGCAATGTCTGGCCTGGTACAGATCATGGCGTACATAAGAGATCCTATAATAGAATGGTAAGGATACTAACGCATCTGCTACTTCTCGTGAATTGTTTGGGGACACTGGTCCTTTGACAATTTGAGTCCTAGTTCTATTGGCGAGAGAGCTACTTTGCAATTGATCAGATTATATCTAACTAAAATGTTGTCGATGTACCTCTGTTGTGTGATGTAGATTAACTTCTGTTTTCTGTCTCTGTGGATTTGTATACCAAGGCAAAAATGAGCTTTGCCCAGATTGGTCATGTCGAATTTGGAAGATAGCATTGTCTTAGTTTCTTTTATCAGATCGGTACTGTTGTTGAAAAGCAATGTATCATCCACATATAAAGTGATAATGATAAAAGACTGCTACATTGCTTTGAAGTAAACGTTTGAATCTGAAGAGCTAGGTGCGTAGCCGTGATCAATAAGAAAAGTATTGATCCTTTGAAATCATGCTCGAGCAGATTGCTTCAAGCCATAAAGTGCCTTATGGAGTTTGCACACATGATTGTGTTTACCCTCGATAATATAACCTTCGGGTTGCACCATGTAAATATAGAAGAATGCTTGACTACTAGACTGAAAGTTTCAGTGTAATCGATGTTGTATACCTGAGAAAATCCTCTAGCAACAAGTCGTGCCTTTTTTCTATTGATGCTTCCATTTGCGTTGTACTTGACTTTGAAAATCCATTTGAAATCAACTACGTTTCTGCTAGTAGGTAATTCGACAATCGTCCATGTCTAGTTCTTGATAAGAGATGAATACTCTTTATTCATAGTTTTTTTCCAGAGATCGGAATCAGGCTGACTGAGTACCTCTTCGACAGACGTCGAATCCTGAACAAGGTAGGCTGCAAACTCCTCGATATACCGGTTGGGTGGTTTGCTGGTTCTTGAAGATCTTCTGGGTAATAGAGGAAGTTGATCATTTCCATTATATTGTAGTTGCTGAAATGCAACATCATCTTCTTCTGACCCGCCGTTGATTCGTTGTTCGTCGGAAGTAGAAGAGCTTGGACCTTCAATGGAAATAGTCACCTGCGGAACTGGAAAGTTCAAAGCGTCAGGAGAATCTGACAGGTCGGCTACATGGGAACTGCCCTTTCCTTTGAGGTCTTGAAACTGATCTTCTATAAAGATGACATCCCGACTAGTGAATATTTTGGATGAAGATTAAAACCGATCAGTCGATTGGTAAGAAGGAGAATAATCCAACATTTCGTGTTGGTTGAGATTTTCGTTTTCCTGAATTAAGAATGGTTGGACTGGTTATCTTTTCTAAATTGGCTTATAGGCAAACTCGTATTGAATGAATGTTATACTTGAAGTGTGTTTTGGGAAAATTGCTCACGTCGTAATATGCCCTTTGAGGCATTGGAGCTATAGAGAGTGGAGAGTGAAAACTTCAATTTTTTTTTTGTATACAGAGTTACGCAACTAGTAGGTTACGCAATTGGTAGGTTACACAACATATACAACTTGGCAACCCAAGTGAGGAGCAAGCTCCTAAGACGTCACTACGCAACGGCTTGGATTTGAGCTTACGCCTTGCCGGTCGCAGTCAACCACTCTACCCATGTATCTTGGTGCGATGGATGAGACTTCAGCTCTTCACCATCTACCACCTCATATAACCATGTTGGCAATATATTGCTCCTTTTGAGTTAGGGCCAAATACGAGGGCATTGACGGGAAAGTCTAAATCCTCACTAAGAACAAGACGGGCCCCCCTTCACGCTGGTTCGTAGACTCGCGACTCACCGAAAGCTTATCGATTCATTCCATTCCTCTTCCTTCAGCCCTTTCCCTCTCGTATTTCTTCTTTTTCCTTTTTCGTTGGGATCCTTGTTCCTTGCCTCCCTTCTCGAATCTACTCCAATGCTCCACGGCCCCGAGTCATCCTCCGTCTTCGTCGTCGTCGTCTTCTTCATATTGTTGTTCTAGGATCGCTAAGCCGTGGTGGGTGGTATGGAGACTCCCCTTGTCTCTTCTCTGCAACTACTTCCTTCACATCCACTTTCAGCATCTTCTTTAAGGTCCTGAAGCTTGAAGATGTGACTGGCTGACTGACTACCTTTAAGCTGTCTGCGATTCGAGCTTTTTCTGGGAATCTTTCCGGCACAAGCTTATTTCTTGGAAGAACTCGCAGTTCTGAGCAAAGCTTTTCAAATCCTTTTTGTGACGCTCCACAAAAGAAGTATATTCAATCTTAATACAGTCCTTAATTGATTTGGTGGGAGCTTTAGAATATAAATAAATAAAGTGGACTGTATTTTTTTTGGGTGCAATTGCGCCTTGTGATTACTGGCATTTGCTCAATGATTCAAATAACAGCTTCACGATAAGTTTGGCAGAAGACCTTTAAATAGTAAGTATAATCAACATGGTATTAGTTCAAGAGACAATCCTAGAAGCCAGTTGCGTTGAGCCCAATAACGGAGCACAATTGGTTCTATGTTACTTTCGAGCAATCAATTGTGAATGTTAATAGGATCGTCCGTAGCCTGGAGAGTTTCCACTTTCCTCACAAAACGTTTTTTATCTTTTAAAATATGATCTAAAGCAGCTTGTGAAATCTGGCATTGTGAAATCTGGCAGGCATGGCCACATGCATCATTTTTAGTCTCAAACTTTAGAGATGTCATGCAGATCCGGATGTGCACATCCATGAACTCACCTACATCTTGAATGTCAAAAAAATGACGTTCCAAGATGCGCACAACATCGAGGAACTAGCTTAACTAGAACATCCGGGATGTGTGCAGGCTTTCAAAAATTGCATGTGTTTGCTAATCTTGTACTTCCCAAACTTGAGGCCCATCTGGGCATACCAGATGCAAGAGAATGCATGTGGCCAGTCTAGTGACTTCAGATGTGTTCCTAGGGATTTTACACTATATATCATTCATATGTCATGATCCATAAATTTGAGTCACTGTAGGTGAATCGTGATGCAAAATCTGACAACAAGGCAAATTTATCATGGAACACTTCAAAATGGTGGAGAAGCTACACATGGTATGGCTATCTTTATCCTCTATATTTGTGCAATTTTGGCGTTTAAGTTTAGCTTCATGATTAAAAACTTACAACACCTTGCTATTTCAATTTCTATTTGAGTAATACATTGTACAAAGATTGTAATGAGCCATGAGATATCAACAAGATATTTACCTAATCTACTATAAATGATGTATATTGTTGCACACATCTTTGCCCAACTAATTACTTTTTGAAGATTCACGCATTGAGAACTATAACATAATCAAATATGTTTTAAGTTAGGGCAAATTGACAAGTCCATTCTTTGATTATGAAGAATTGGAATTAATCATACCCCTAAAAGTTTATAAAGTACATATGAACTTGCTAGTCCAATGGAATTTTAGTGATATTATCTAACATAAGTATTCACTACCAATAACAATTTGATGACATGATGGAGTAGAAAATTATAGAATTAGAAATGACTGAGATAGGTGGAGAGGAGGATGACACCCAAAGATTTAATCTTCTTGCCAACTCTATCAACATTTGCTTGAGTATTGAGGTGTGTTATTCAATAGGTCAAGATGCCCTTCTCGTAGGATGTTACCAACATAAGCATGAAACAAACAAGAACAAGATTAAGTTTTGAGCTTTTTAGACATTGAAAGTTAAGATTTGATGACTTGTACTTAAAATGTATAATATGTAGCACAAAATCATATGAATAGTGGTAGCAAGCTAAAACAAGATAGAGAATTGAAAATTTCAAGAATCTCTAGAGAAAAAAATTCAAGAATAAAGATTATCATACAAAAATTCAGAGATCAAATGCTTCTACAAAATGTATTCTTATTGACAAATATGACTTAAATATTTGAAAACTTTGAGAATATATCGTAATATTTATTTCTAGCCTATTTATTTCCATTGATAAACTAAAAATCATTCTGCCAACAAAACAATGATCATATTATTCATGTAGAAAAATCTAGTAGAAAAATGTAAACATTTGAAGAAACTTTTGATACCATAATGTGTCTAAGTAGGAAAATAGTACTAGTATTGACAAAATTCAAAGATGCTATTACAATCACCCAAAAGCTTGAAGTGATTTTAAAGAATGAGTATATTAGTCACTACAGAATTTCAAGGAAGCACATATTTGGGGTAGGGACATTTCACAAATGTGCATTTCAAAAACATATCTATGGGTGGTTGACAAGCCAACTCACATTAAATTGTTGGGTTGTTTGCCAACTTATTTTGGCATTGAGAATTTTTTAGCTTTTAATCATTATGTGCATCAAATTGATGAGGCCTTTGCAACATTTAAATATGATTCAAGGATTATGTTGGATAGTGTGTTGAATAATGTCATGAATAATGATGGGTCATTAGAGGGAACACTACTTTGCCCATGAGACCTAAAAGCAATGCAGTAGTAACTAATGCTGAACATGAAAAAGTAACGAGCAAAAGCTTGCATGGGTGGTTGTAACAAACCCTTTACCTTATCTCCTTCAAAAGATGGTGGAAGTGATCGTGCTCAATAAATGTTACATACAACTACTTATTTTTTGGCAAGGAGATAAAGTCTACTTCTGCAAGAACATACCCCATAATGGATTGCACTAATCTCCCAACTAATGATCAAAATAATGTTGTCAAGATCTGAATGAATGATTTCACGACTGAGAATAAAGTGATCGAAGAATGGAGAATTTCATAGCTCATTAGAGTTCTTCCATTGTCAAAAGATCATAGCCCTGATTTCTGTGGAGAACCAATCACGTGTCTACATTCCAACATCTCTCTCCTATCCTACTTTACCTTCCATGACTTTAAATTAATTGAGAAGTATATAAAGCACAACCCACATATAATTTCCTTTTATGTCCCTCATAACATAGGAGTCATTGTGATGCAATCTTTAATGTCAATCAAATATCAACCAATCTAGCATATAGTACATGGTTTATTTGACAAAAAGGTTCCTTGTTCTACTATAAACTAAAATCCACTGTCGTATTTTAAGGCCTATTGTTTCTACTATTCATATCATGCATGTTCTCGTGGATTGATGATCAGTAACCCACTTGCTCATCAATAAATACAGGTTTTGAAATTCAACATTGCGTGTATTAGTTTTATACAAGTGCAATCACCACATTAAGCCTACTATTATTCATTTCATTCTAATATATAGAATTGACTACATGCAAAAAAAAAATTAGAAGAATTCATAATATATTATCAAACATGTAATTTATACAAATTTCTGGATGCTTGCTCTCCTTTAAATTGGTTGCGAACAACCTACCCACAACTCCATCACCATCGTCAAGAACTCATTTAAGAAAGATCAAGTTTATCTTTTGCTTTTTTTCCTTGATCATCTAGGCATCTTTTGTCTTGTCAAGGACTGCCTTTGTTGATGTCACTAAATCAAGTCAATTGTTACCAATGCACTCACCTTGGGCAACCATTTTTCCTTGCGTTCTCCAACAACAATTCTTTAATCAATGCTCAAGGTTTCCATTTTTTTTTGAGAACCCAACTTATAAGGCTATCCTTTATTTGAGGCGTGCCAAAAACTCATATTTACACCTTTATTTTTTAACTCCTTACAATTTTTGAGGGCAGTCTATCTCCCCTTAAGATAGGCTTCATCTACACCAAATAACTAGGCCTTGATACCTATATGTTCCAATCAAATTTTAGGGGTCAAGCATTTGAACTCATGTAAGATCATAGATGACAAACCTTGAATTTTATTATATCTTATGCAAAGTTACAATATCATGGTGAGTCTTTTATCAATCTGAATAGAAAATAGAACCATTTCACGCAAGCACTAGTACATTGGCCAATGAAAATGATTGGCGGATTTCCTTAAAGTTCAATGGCTTGGGGAGGCAGGTTCAAATCTCTTCTCCATGCCTTTTACAATATCTTCTTACA
Source organism: Diphasiastrum complanatum (assembly GCA_029204225.1). Taxonomy (NCBI): domain Eukaryota; kingdom Viridiplantae; phylum Streptophyta; class Lycopodiopsida; order Lycopodiales; family Lycopodiaceae; genus Diphasiastrum; species Diphasiastrum complanatum. The sequence continues at coordinate 416,654 of CM055111.1, read as the reverse complement.
AGCAGATTGTCACGAGTCTTGGGCTTTTGTTTCCTCTTATTGGAATGCTAGGGAATGGGCTATTAATTGAGAGGTCAAATGCAAGTGGAATTTTGTGATGAGATTGTGATTCTCATCTTCCTCATTTGTCTCTCTAAACTATAAGCAAGTAAATTTTACAAGCATGGTTTGGTTTATGCATAATATCACATTTATTTTATCAGGTAGCATCCTTGCACACGTGTCCTAGATACATGGAAATCTATGTTTTACAGCCCCAAAGCAGTGGATGGCTAGATCATCGTCATGCATGCAGATTGTCTTGAATCACTGATGCTGCACCAAATGTACAGTTCCAATCGGTGAAGAACAAGCTAGTAACACCATGTAACACCATGCTACATAGCTGCCTGGAGCAAGTAAGGAATATATATTCTATGGAGTTGACAACTTTGTACAAGAGTTCAGAAAGAAGGTTTTTGAAGCTCAAAAGTATGCAGAATTTGTGCACCGCAAGCTGCATGACTTTTAGGACTCGCCCTTCTTGATATGTTTCGATCATTCTATGGATACCAATCAAAAACTTTTTGAAGATGTGGCATCCAACTCTATTGCTGAACGGCAGCAATTTGAGCAACCACATGGCAGGTTTGAGGAAAATGATACTGACTCGCAGCAGCAATCCGAGCAACAGCATAGCCAGTTTGACGAATTCGATAATGTAAAAATACAAAAATACAAAGAGAAACATAGAGAATCAATCGAGGTGCTTGAAGGAGGGAATCAATCTAGCGTTCTTACATCAACTCCTCTGATTGAACAAACTTCAGGCAGCTGGGAGGTGTTCGAAGGAGACAACGTATCTTACGATCTTGCTTCAGCTTCTCTGCATGAACAGATTTCAGGCAACCAGGATTCTTTCCTTCAGCTGGAAACCAAGCTAGATGGAGCCAAAACATTTCTAGATCACGCCAAAGGTCAAGTGTTGGAATTTGATTCACAAATTGCAAAAATACGGCAAGTCTCTGATGGATTGAGTAGCGTCATTCTGGAAGCATGGTCAGGCTTAACAAGCTTGCAAAATTATTTAAGACTTCAACGTGAAGAATATCAGAAACAAAGACAGATCTTACAAGAAAATTTGGAAGAGATTCAAACAGAATTAGATGCTGAAGAATGTCTACCGAAGGATGTGAATGACAGTAAGAAGCTATTACAAGTGGTACAAAGCTTGTGCTTCCTGGAGGAGCAGCTTAGTAAGAAACATATCATGTTGACGCAACTGCGTGAGGCACAAGACCATCTTTGCATTGCATTGAATGAAAAGGAAAAACAATTACTTACCAGCAAAGAGTACCTTGATAAGGATACCCAGCTTCTGCAAGAAGAATCGCATCAAATTCATGAAAACTTACAATATCCGATTTCTGACATGACATCCACAGCAAATGAATTGCAACAATGGTGTGCCTCAGCAAACCAGCAAATGATCGAACGAGGTTTGGTACTTCATTATTTGCAGTCAGAGCTTGCGTATGCTTCGTCCACTCTAATGAACTTAAAAAAATTCACTAAAGATCAACGCGAGCCGGCTCCAGATTCTACTTCCGGTGTTACCCAATCTAAAATGTCATTTAAAATGTTGGATGGCGATTCACGGGAAAATCAATCTGAGTTTACGGAATGTCACTTGCTACACACTGAAAAAACCTACGATAATAGCACTGGGAGTGAGAAGAATGTAATACTCGAGGATGGATATGGAGAACAGCAGGATATAAGCGATGTTGTAGAGTGCAACTTCCCATGCGAAGAGATGCCGCCGACCACTTTGCGATCACAAATGAGGGAAACTATACAAGTGTTTATTAAGCCGGAAGTATCAACTTCTTCCGTGAAACGAGTTTCAGTAGAACTTGTATCCGGTGCAAGCGACGAGCAATGTAAAAGTGCATTCACAGATATTGGCTTGGAAATAGCGGACACCATCTCTTTGGATCAGCAAGTGTATGATTTACATGAGAAAGATCAAACTGCTGTTAAAGGGCTTGGTATCGGAAGTCCTACTTCGAGGCCAAGGTCATTAAAGGATCACATTCGAGATTCCAAGCAACTCAAACCGATGGCATATATAGAAGTCCCAAGTGGTTGTTTTCCAAAAAACAAATCAAACGACGTTAATGATGATGAAGCAGATGTTGAAAGTTCCATAAAAAGGAAAGAGCTGATGCCTGAGGAAGAATACTCAATAAGAGATGCTATGGAGTGCAGCATCAGAAGTAAAGAGAAGCCACCGATCATGTCGGAATCACAAATGTTGAATGTGTACCAGGTTTCAGTCCCCGATACATCGTACATTGCAAAGCAAACCGAAGCTAGTACAAGCGGCGAGCAGAAAAAGATCGACGTTAGACAAAAGGATTATAGCGTAGTTGAAGATAATGAGTCTGCTGCTCCTAACATCAGACTAGGAGGCCGTGATTCGAGCCTAGCCTCGCTAAAGTATGAGACTGCAGATAGCGATAAACAGAAGGATGTGATAGTCGCAACTACTTCTCTGGAAGGCCTTAATAGTGTTTCAAATATGCTGGATAATCCTCCATGCATAGAGCCTACCATGTCTTTGCACAGAGAAGTAAAATCCTCTGACGTGGATGAAGCTGAAACTAGGAAAGAGCGAAAGTGCGTGTTCACTCGGAACGAAGAAAATAAAAACGAACATAGCAGGAGTTCTGGAGGAAGAAATGTAAACTTTACAGAAGTGCCTTCCTTCTTTAACCCTGTTTGGACTAAAATGGATGAAGAACTTTTGGCTTTCAAAGAGGACATGAAGTTAAAAGGACAGCCGAAGCAAGAATTGGAAAAGAATTTGAAAGAACCCTATGACGCAATACATCAATTAGCATCACGACCCGAACTTCCGCAAAGGTATGAAGATAAAACAAACCAAGACGAAGAGCCGTTAGAGTGCTTGATAGAAGGTGATGACGACATGCTGCCGCTCCAGATGTTTGAGAAGGCAAGATATTTTTTGAAACAAAAGAAAAAATTCTTGCGTGACTTGAGACAAGCCACTAAGAAAGTTAAATCAAGAGAATCCGTTTGTTTTGGTCTTGAAAGCACATTGTCACGAGTGCAAAATCTACTTCTTGATGTGCAAAACGCTTTTGAAGACACTGGAAACATGAATAGCCAATCTTTGTTACAATTGCACCAGGCTTACAAAGAGATTCTGGCCGCACAAGAGGCCTTGGTTTGGACGAAACGGGTAGCATGTGAAGATAAAGTGTGCAGAGCAAAGCAGGACACGGGACATGAGAACCAAACTCCTGCATCCACACAGACAGAGAATCTCCAGGAAGTGCTTTCAGATATGGTATGCAACCAACATCAAACCTCACCCAATTGCATTAAGAAAAAACTTGCATTAGAGAGGGATGGAGAATTGACATGGTTGGCATATAGATGGGATCAAACTGATCGGAATGACCAAAGCATCCGAAAAACGCTGAACCACAGCAAGGAACGGCAACTAAAATTGCTACGTGATTATTTAAATCTCCAAAGAGAACAAAATCTTAAGCTGAAGCAACGAGTTGCTCAGCTCTGTGAGGAAGCGGACAAAGGCAAACAGCTTCTAGGCCTCGAGAAACTTGAGCTAGAAAAACTGAGACGCGAAATTCGGTTCTTGAGCAAAAGACTGAGTAAAGAAGCTCGCGATTTAAGTGGTTTTCACAGTGTTGCCATCAAGGCCAAGGATCTTGTCATAGAAACTCTAAATTGCGAGATAAAAGCATTGGTAACAAGGTACGAAATGAAAGATGAGATTAATCGTATTGGCTTTGAGACACAAAAGATCACATCTCTTGAAGGGCGATTCCAATCCCAGTTTCAAATGTTGTGTACCATGCAGTCGCATATGGCTGATATGGTGACTCAAACTAGGAGCCAAGTTCGAGAGCTGAAAGAAGCGACCAAAAGCCGAGATGCAGTCATCGTTGAGCTTCGAGCACTCCAAAATGAGTTCAAGCTAGCCATGCAGAGGCTGGAACAAATGGCAGCTGAGAAACAAATGCTCATCCTAAACCTTGAGAAGAAAGAAAACGACCTGATGGAGCTCCAAGAACAAAATGTTTCGCTTGTATGTGAGAAAATGGCCCTCGAAGACTCTGCTGAGGCTCTGCAGGAGAAACTTCACAGATTGATGAGAAAGCTGATGGCAACAAAGCAGCTACAATTGCAAAGCCACGTGCTATATCTTGAATCTTAGCAATCCATTTGCTAACCATGGATCGGTGGCACAATTGCTGGAAATTTCTACCTTCAATTTGAGGATTTTTGACATGCAAGCAGAACTTAAAATCTGAGTGCTTATTGACTGATATAGCATTTTGACATCCGAATAAACACGCTTTAGAGCTTCATGAAGATGCCCGCTCACACCATAAGTATTCATAACATAGTTTCGGAATTTCGAGCCGCAAATGGAAAATCCCTCAGCAATTTACAGGAAAAAGGCCTGTTGCACCTTCAGCTCAAATCAACTTTATTACAGTGTGACAATCAATAATAATGACACAAAATGCAATGACAAGCATGCACTAAACAGCATCATGAGTCATCCACAGGGCATAAGAGAGTGTCACCTTGCCCTCTCTTACTGCAGGCTATGTCGGCATGGTCTTGGAAAATTTTCAGCTACATTTGGTTGTGAGCGAAATCCTCTTGGCATCCACTCTCATTCACCTTGCTTGTGCATTGTTCTCCAGCAAGCAACCCTTTCACAAACTCAAACACCCTTGTGGTGGTAGGGTTCTTTGTGTGTGATAAACATCCGAGTTCAAAACGTTGCCCACACATGATGTTGTTCCAGAAAAAAAAAAAGCCTCAAACTCTCATAGATGCAAGAACAATTTGTTGTTGCTTGATGGTTAGTCCATTTCTCTCCGTGTTGGTTCCCTTGCATCAATGCACTTGGTTCCCTTGGCACTTGGTTCCCTTGCGATGCACTGACACTTTTTTTTGTACTATTTCTTGGATGTTGGTGAATCAACCATCAAATGGTGAAGGTGGGTGAGGCCACCATCTCTCCAATATGGTATCATATTTCCCCACCCTTACATCTTTGGGAGCCCACCATTGTGACTACATTGGTGATTCAAAATATGCCCCCTCACCCCCCCCCCCGGAATTTCTTTACCGATCGTTTGTTTACCAGAAAACTTTGTCGTTTTTCATTCAATGGTTTGATGAGCACATTATTCTAAAAAATTTGCTTAGCTTTTTATGGTGTTCTCCATCCCTACTGTAAAACAAATTGCATTAAATTTTCCCTAGGTAGTAGTACATTAAATATCCTTGTCGGATATTTTTTGAACAAAGCATGTCAATCATGCTAGCTTTGCTGAATTTTGTTGGTTTTCCATAGTTATCATATAGTCCACTGCCCAATTTCATTGAGCTTCCAATTTAGATTTGCATTAGTTGATGATCATGTTATCTACAAGATTATGACATGATTGAATTCAAACTAATTCATAGATTATTTAAAAATGGAGAAGCGGTTCAACACCATAAACTAATTGATACACGTTTGTGTGGTTGGAATTGGCCAATAGGATTTGAGGCCAAAGCCATAAAATCCACTATATATAGTGGTACTTTGTGATTCATTTTACATGTTCATTTCAATAAAGCAGGTTGAACCTCTATAAAATTGAAATTGGATGTCCTTGCTCTGCTTTCTTGCCCCATCTCTCAATGTTTATCTGGATTTTGGTATTGTTGGATTTGCTAATTGTTGGGATTGAATCTTATTATATTCTTTTTGAGAGAGAGAGAGAGAGAGAGAGAGAGAGAGAGACATAAGCTTAATCTTTGGATGGATAGTGTTAATTGTGGAATCATAAGCATGTGTATGAATCTGAACTATGTTATCACTCTCATGGGAACCGTAATACTAATAAAAGAATGTTGCACTGTGCTTGGATTATAACCATGTTCGATAAGAAAAGTGTTGATCCTCTGGAATCAAGCTCTAGCAGATTGCTTCAAGCCATAAAGTGCTTTATGGAGTTTGCATATATGATTCTACTTATATAGCCTTTAGGCTGAATCATGTTGATATCTTCTTCGATAATTCCATTCATATAGGTTGTCTGTACATCCATCTGATATATCTCCAAATTAACTACATCAACATATGACACAGGAGTTTTGATTGAAGAATGCTTGACTACATGACTAAAAGTCTCATTGTAGTCGATATTGGGAATCTAAGAAAACCCTCTTGCTACTAGTCAAGCTTTTCTTCGATCGATACTTCCATCTACTTTGTATTTGATTTTGAATATCCATTGAATGGAATAAAACAAACAGATTCATCAATGTATCTTATAGGTAGTCTGCGATCTCTTGTTGATCTTCTGGGAGATGGCTGAGGCTGATTATTTAGTCCTTGGTTGAGCTGCAACACCTTTTGATCCGCCATTGATAAGATGCTCGTCTCTGTGACGATTATTAAAATATTATCTTCCTATCTCGAGTTTGGGGTCATCTCCATGATAATTTCCACTAGATTTCATGTTGTACATATAAGGAGTGTGAATTGAGCACATATCCTTCTAGTGTAGCTCGGATTTGAGTTAGATAGGTTCAATTGTAATGACATGCAGATGTTTTGATAGCATGCAAAGTCTTACTGTATGCATGCAAGCCACATGCAATCAGTGCATGCAACATGCAAAGTAGTTTCTATGATCTACACATGTCTAGGCAATTTTATGAGTTGACATGCAGTACATGCACCATACATGCATACAGTTACACATGTGGATCTCTGGGAGGTGAATTAGTTTAGTTAAGTGGACTTTCGATGCAACTCCACTGTAGGAATTCGAGTCTCTCTCATGTAGGGAAAGCTAGGCATGTTTTGCCATATTGTGAATATTGACATTTTGGTGTTTTGGACTCATTCTCTCTCTACCCAAGTTTTCTATGTATGATTTTCTCTCTCTACTCGAGAGCAGCCTCTTATTCCCATACTGAACACTTAGAATTATTTTTGACATTCATTTCTCATAGTGAAGAATTAGATTTTTTTATCAAACGTATGCCATTGTGCTGTTGCCTTAGATTTTTGAAATATATTGTTCTTTGATCAATCTTGTGCAATCACAACACCTCAGTAAGATCCTGTAGGGTGTGTGGTGAAGTTCACACGTGCTAAAAACTTCACAATGTGCAATACTCTTTGAATTCAGTTGAGATGTACCCTCTGCCATTGAACAAGGTGAAGTTCACGATGACTAATCATGTGTTGAGTGGCTCCCGAATCGAGAAATCAAGCATTGTCAACTTGCGCTTTTGGATCATTGATTATAAACACTTCTTCATCCATGCTTTGAACAGGGGATTGTGATGTATTTGCAACTGCATTCACTTGTTGATCCGATTGCTTCTTGTTGGCATTCTTCGCCTTCAATATCCTGCAATCTTGAATCTCATGATTAGTGCGTTTGCAATAATTACAAAACATCTTCTTTGACAGTGGCCTCGATAATTGCTCTTGATCATGTACCAGTTTTTGATTCGATACTGATTGTTCAGGGCTTTTCTTCTTCTAACATTTTGGGCCTTTATTTGCATATAGAGAAGGTGATAATGAATTCGAAGAACACACTATTACCTATAGGGAAAGAACATGTGAAGCCACTGGACAAGGGCCCGAGCTACATGCCATTACAAATAAACAAGCCCATGTCTCGTGGCAATTGTTTGTCTAAAATGAGTTTGAGCATGTGAATCATCCATAGATTGTCTGAAAACCCCCAAATCAATACGTGGTATATCCTCCAATGAACTAGATCAGCTGCTTCTTTGTAAATCACAGCTTGTGTGTTTGCAATAAGAGCTTTGAAGCAACCAAAAAGAAGAATAGGACCTTGAAAAAGGATGCTGGGCTATATCTTGAGACAACATTATAAAGGAATGTAACCGTTCAAAGTGGGCATGATCCTAAAAGTTGGATTTATGAGGTGTAAAATAACAAACACAGAAAAAGATCATCTGCATTGCATCATGCTGAACAGTATGGCGTACGTAACATGCAAATCTTCCATAACCTCAATTACAGTCCCCCTTCACATTCCCATGTTGAATAAAGAGAATAGTCAGCATATCACAATAACTTACAAACCTCTTTCCCATGTCTCTGCACCCCTTTCTGCTCGAAAATCCGCTTTTATCTATGGCAAAATACGGGGCTACAAAATCGTTGTGGATCAGCTAGGAAAAATGCAATTGTGGCTGCTAAAAAATGAATCATGGACTCCACTTTTCACGAGATGATGATAGTTGTAAATTGCTGGCTCTCCTTTCCAGAGAATGATGATGGGCTCCAATCACTGTCTCCCTACAGAAAAGTTTTGAGGGAAAGTATTTGAAAGCCGTTGAACAGCTCTTCAAAATTGGATTATTAATGGCAGTCTTTTTTTTAAGTACCTGCAGAGAATCGCTGAGTTGCTTTACAGCAATAAGCAGCAACTTTTCAAAATTAGATTACTGGCAGCAATCTTCCATTCCTTGTTACATGCAAAATCATTTCTCAGCTTATGGTTTGCTGGTGAGAGAGAGAGGGATTCACAAGTAAACTTCTGCATTAATGCAACAAAGGCTGCGTTCGACTTATAATTGTCAGGGTTCCAAAAGTTCAAAGTGGACATGGATGATGTTTTATGTTTATACAACGACTAATGGAGTGTTTCCCTATCAGATCACAAAAATATCCCTTTAATACGGTATAGGCTTTACATTTTGAAATTTTCTTTCAAATCACAAAATTATTCCTATTCAGAGAACTATTTGTTGAAACTCTTGACCACCAATCCAAAACTTAAGTTGACTTGGCAAGATCTAAAAATCCCAAGCCCAATAAGGAAAAAGGTACATCAATGATAACCACTACATTTTACCCAGTTCTGCATACACGCAACCTAACAATTTACATCATTGGCCTTGTAGTATTCCTCGCCAGATTGATATGTTCTATATTCCAAGAGTGGAAAATCAGGAAAGATTCTCTCTTTCATTTAGGCTGGATGGTCAATATACCAAACCAACACAATTTAAATCGCAAATTTTGAAAAAAAATTCCGAAAGTTTGGTCCTAGCCTAGCCTTTGAAATTTAGATTTCTGAAAAATAGTTATTTCATCCATAAAATCTGCAATCTGTACATGAAACCAATCCAACTCTTGGGTGTATTGATTGGTGTCTTCTAACCAAAAATTAAACTTTTCTCTTAGTACTGAGAATCCTTCTTGCAACAACTGCATTGCCTTTCGAGCATCTTCAAATGAAGAGCTATTTGATTCCACATGGGTGTCCAGGTCTACAACATTTAGCTCCAAAATATTTATCCTGTCAAGAGTTTGAATAAGAACCTGTCGATGTAAATTGCATTCTTTCAGCATTTGCACAAGATCAACATCTGTGACTGCCGAAGAAGTTTGTGCTAACTCCTTCTCAAGGAAAACTCTGAGTGCATCCGTGAATCCTTCTTCGTTTAGTATTGAACCAGTTTTGGTATCATGTGATAGAGCTGCATCCAAAGGAACAAAACGCCAAAGTTCGCTGCAAGATGTCCGGGTGGCAAAATGTCCAAAGGAATCCAGACCAGCATGAACAAGTGCCCAGTGTCTTTCCTTTAAAGCTTCATGATATAGTTCACTCACTGCATCATATTCCCCTCCCAGAAAGGGAATTTCACTAAGTACTGCAAGAAGACAAGCCAATGTTGGCTTGAACTTATCTGCTTTGACATGTTTAGCAGCCTGTATCAAATGATCCATGAGACTAGTCCACCGATCTCTAAAATTGTCACCTTTTGCATTTAGGCGCACATCCAAAACAAGCGCCAGCACCTTAAGGATGGTGTTTATGAAATCATGTTCTAAATTTTCCTTGAGGTCCAGTAAATCAAATCGAATTCCATCCACAGTCAAATCAATGATTCTTTGTGCAATCTGCTTGTTTTCACTGCCATGCCAACATTTGCAAATCATTTGTCAGAGGCTACAAAGTAGAAATCTACTTAAACAATTTAATCTGTGAACTCAAGGAAGACATGTACGCAAAAGTAGGGTTAAACAGAGGAAACAATTTCACAAATAGCTCTCCCAATGCTTCTCAAAGATATGATTGACATACTATTTTGACAAAATGGTGCTGCCAACCGCGATACTTCTGCAACTGGCACTCCTCCTTTCAGTTCTTAATGACAGACCCTCACATTGTACACATGCAACTCATCTTTCTTTATGTGAGAGTAGGTCCTTGACAATCACATATAGATCAGAGGTTGGGTCCTTTCTTGATTGTCAATTCAGAGGTTTACTGGCCGCCGGCTTGTTTGTGGCACGCAAGAGTGGGAAATATATTTTGGTTATGCATTGATGCTCTCTTGGATTTTATTTAGAGTCATTGTGACAGTAACTTGATGAGATACTAATGTCAGAAAGAGCTATCGGAAAATTGTGCTGCAACTCTGATGTTATAAGAAGAATAGAGGTAGACTTTGGAGGCAAGGCCAGGATAATTTATGAAATCTTTATTCAGAGTGAACATAACTGGAGAATTAACCTATTGTGATTTTGCTCTTCTTGTCGTTTATCACTCCACTCACACTATTACTCATTCAAGTTATTGGTTAGTGAAAAAAGAAATCATATCTATTTGTGAAATTAGAATATATCCAATCTCACAAATTTGAATTGAGAAGTCAGTGATGTCGTAAAGTAAAGCTTACAAAAAATATACATGCAACCAAAACAGTCAAGGGATCTATGTCAAAACAATAATATAGAATTCAACAAACAAAAAATCGTAGCCAAACAGCATTGCTTATGTCTCACAGTACCCAAGCATCAGCAAGCAGAGAAGTTAAGTGCTTCAACCTAGCAAACTTCCAAATCTTCAGCATCTTTCAATGAAAGAAAAATCCAGCAAAAATCTATCTCTAAGATGAGGAATCCCAGTACAATTTTATACAAGCCATTATTTGACCTTTTCTAAGAAATGTTAAAAAGTAAATTATCAGTAAGAGTGTTATTGATACCCACTTGGCTTATACATACCATCCTGGCAATACTTCCAGAAGACGATTAACATTCATCTTCTGAGCATTCAAATTTGATGCAAATTTGGCTTCAGAGAGCTCTGCCAGTAGCCTTGCAGTGTCGACATATGAAGTCAAAAACTGTGAATTACCTTGTTTCACAAGACCATTATATACATACGAAGAATACAAACTTTCTTGAAGAACGCAAGAAACTGCCATGATTGACAGCTGGGATAGAAAGCTGTTTTTACCAGAAGCTAGTTGAATCAACCATGATAGCCCAGTGTCAGGGGTGGCCTTAACAATCATGCTTATGATTTTTGCCATTCTTTCCCTATAGCTATCAGAAAGATAACATTCTCTGGATGAAATAGATTCAAAAAGTAAGGACAGAGCTTCAGAATGTGACCTAACTAGGTCTGGTGTACTGTGCCTCAAAATGAAATACCAGAGGTCAAGCACAAGGTCTCTACAGATTGCATTTGGATGAAGTGCATTCAAAAATAGGAAGCCCTCAATTTCTCTCCAAGCTTCCAAAGATGAAGCAGTCACAATGGCGAATGTTTTAAGTGCTTGCATGATGGAGACAAACATCAACTGCCAGGATGGCTTTGCAGAAACTTCTGTGGTCACAGAAATGCACCGAATTTGAAAGAGGTAGACATAAAGTACTTCTCCAGAAAGAGAGCTTAGCAACCAGTTTAGTCTTTTAGAGAGTTCCCATGCAATATCCATGCTGAAGCCATAGGAGACTTGCAAGAGGTTCAAGTACATGCAAAGCCGACCTGCTGCAATTAACTTTCTTGACATCTCAGTGCCAGTAGTAACAAAAATATTGTACAAAATGTTCCTCTCTGCAAAATGGACAGACGTTTCCTCAGTGTCAAGAGGATCTTCTAGACCTTCGTCTGCAGTCAATGCGTCAATGACCTGTACTTTATCTCGATCATTAATTTCATTTGCATTAAGCAATGCACACAGCAGTGCATATGAAATGGGAGCAATAGTGCCATTGAGAGTCTCTGCTAATTCTTGTAAGAGCAGATTATCTTTGGGAAGAGTAACAAGCAGTCCCATCACTTTTGAAGCACATCCTATGATTTCCTTATGGACACGAAAAGCTTCACATGGGTAACAGCATGCAATTTTTAGTGCATGGTAAAGGAAAAACTTTGAAGAAATCCAGAAATTCTTGCTGCTCACGTCTGATTGTTGCATTAACCCTGTTTCAGCTCCTTGCCTTATGAACTGTAACGCGTGAGATATTAAGATCTCAATAATTTTCGATACGTCAATAAAGCTTGCCAAAACTCTTTGGCCTACATCTGACTGCAACAAAGCAGTGATACCCTTCCACGAGACATTGAAAAGCCCAATTGCAGTCCCAACATTTGACACGCATATGCTACCCAGCTCTGTAAGATTTTCAACAGCAGACTTCACTATACTGGATCCGTCCAAGGTCAATGCTAAAAGTTTCTCATTGTCTCTACTTGTGCTGAAAGGCACAAGAAGGGTTTCATTGTTAGTTGCTGAAGCACAGACTCTTTTTCGATATACAATGACAAGCTTAACAATACGACTGATCAGCTCCTGTCCTACCCGAAGAAGATTTTCTCTGAGATTCTGTAACATCTGCAACAAACTAGAGAGAAGCAAGCAGTCTTAAATTTTTGAGCAAGGAAGAGGAGAAGCTATGAGCATCAAAATACAATGCTTTATACAAAATTTAAATTATCGTCTAGATATCAGTTGCACCACAGTAAATTACCTTGTCTCTTAAGCAGAATAGTTTCACCAGATTGAAGGAGTCCTTCACAAAAATCTCCACTTCAGATACCAATGGTCCATTAGTCAACTCTGTACAGTCCGTTATATTGGCAGCCAATTGACAGATAAAAGTAAACAGCTCCAGCTGCAGCTGGAAATAGAAAAGCTTCCGGCTCAATACATATTCATTAACATTCAGAGAATCAACTTCTAAGAAAAGCCATATGAAAAAATTGTGAAGTTTTTTCACATTTGAGAAACAGAAACAAACCACAACTCTCTTCTGAGATCTTGTTCAAAAGTATAACATCAACTAGCTGGTCAAACTAGAACAATAAGATCCACTACGAGCATAATATAATTGACAATTTGATGGGAGATACCATCATCAACTACAGTGAAGCATCAATGCCTCACCAATGGGTGACTTCAACCTTGAATGCATGATTGACTTACAGATAGAAATTCCAGCCTTGAATGAACATATCATACAGGGCCAAGAATGCCACTTGGAAGTCCAGAAGAGAAGAATGCTTAGCTCTTGATAGGATGATTGGAAATCAAATAGAAGAAGCTATAAGCAGATCTGCCAACGGGCAGCTATCTCTGAAAGCTTTCAAGTACAAAACGGGGCAGAAATTTGACAGAGCAGTTTTAAGTATGTGGTTGGTCACAGGGAAAACAAGGCAAAATCCATCTAGATGGTCTAAATTAGAACATTTACATCAGATAGTACCATACTTCTACACAGGACTTTAACAATTATTGCAAACTTTTTCTATTCTCTCTTACTGATGCTTCTACAAAGCGTTCCTGAGTATAAAACCGGCATAAGTATATCCTCGTTAGAAGTGGATAAAATCAAGAAATAAAGAGGGAAAAATAATAACTACCTTTTATGATGGGGGACAGTGTGCGATAGCACCAAGGTGGAAGGCGAGGAATGAATGATCATATACAGTGATAGGAGAGATGTGGAAGTCCGATATCACCCCATGAGATAGTCAACGATGCTGTGACCGCCACTCTGTGGGTGGCAGGTGTAACCTCCAGAGTTCGTCCAACAAGCTAGACCATTATAAATGGCTAACTACTCATGGGCTTCACCTAAATGTAATATATGCTCACCATAAGCAGTAGCAGGTCCCAACCGTCAGTTAATGCCTTGTTGACTCCCATATCATCACAATATAAAGCATGAACCTCAACCTGTCACGAAGCAGTCCTGGCATTAAAATCTCCTGCGAGCAGTATACGGTCCAGCTCAGAATATATAATAATGTCAGCTTATAAGTCTGTGTACAAGGAATCGACACCCACAACAAAGAAAGATGTCTCAGGAGGGAAATAACATTTTGCTACATGGACGTCCCTATCCAGAACAATCCAATACCCTGTCCACAAGGCAGAAGTTCAGATATATTGCACATGCACATCATGATTGACAACCTCTTGGATCGAATGTGATGACTCCCTATACAGGCATGCAACCATTAGAGCCTCTACCTGTTACGGATCTTGTCTCTATCCTATAAACTAGATCCCATCTGTACTCTGGAAAAGCTGGAAATCTCCTCACATGGCTCTCACAAATCTTCATGAATAATAGAATATCTTCATGTGTGATAGAATCTATCAGATCTCCTACTATGAATGAAGAACGTATACCATTACAATATGCACGGTGGTGTGGATGGGACCCTTAAACGCTCCCATTCTCGAGGGCCCCCTATTTCTGGGAGCCCCTAGGACCTCTGTCAGTATATCACACTTGGCCATCCCTATAAATCACAAGCTGACTTGTATCTTTGGCTTCCTGGGGGACTTCACACCTCTTCTTAATCTGGATAAAGGTCAAATCATAGTCCATAAAGATGTGGGCCCCTGTATCTTATCCCACTGCCATAGAACATCCTTGCAACTCTCAATCGACCTGAATCAAGTCAAAAGGGTTGGGTTATCTCCTTCCTGGTATTTTGCTTCCAGACCTATACAGTAGTGATACAAGGTGGTCTCAAGGAAGCATGTAGCCTCTTTAAGGGCATCTCGTGTATCTCGTGTATCTAGAATGCCACTCACTCTAATATTGAGGGCTTTTTATTCCCTCGGATTCCCTTCAAAAATGGTAGCTGAGACGACAAAAGAAAAAGGTGCATTTGGCTGCTGCCCAAAAAAGAGTTTCCTGCTTATGTTGCTCGATTTGCTTTCCAGCTCTTGGATTTTCATGGTAGTACGTGCCAATGTCCCTTGTAAATCTTTCAATCCGCCAATTCTTCCTCTAAGATTGTGAACTTGGTTCCCATTTTGTCCTTGTCTTCTATCAATGACTGCACATTTGCTTTGAGTGGCATCATCTTCCTCTGCATGGCTCTGCACTCCATCCCTAGCTGCTCTAAGTAAGTAGAGATGTATTGTTCGTAGGCTTTAGTTGGGATGTAGATGGAATCCAGTAGAGATAGGATGAGTTTAGAACCAGGCTATGGAGTGAACCTAATTGCAGGAATGACAATTTGAGCAGGCAGAAAGGGAGAAATAGTAGCAATAGTGGGATCAAGTGGAAGGGAGGCAGTGACAGTCGCTGGCTGCTACACAATAACAACAACAAGTTCTTGTAACTGTTGCATGGCAAAATAGGAAGGAGGGGGACATGGGGATGTACGGGGGTTGACCAGTGGGGCTAGCCTCCCTTCTTTTGGGTGCCACACCAGTGAGAAAGGAGAGGAGGGATGGCATAGGGCTGGTCCAAGAGAGAGAGAGAGAAGAAGAATAACAAGAAAACTTTATTGTTTGTAAATGCTAGAGACCAAATAGTACATCTCAAGTGTGATAGTCCACGTAGCAGCATAAATATGTCTCTAAAATCAAACTCAAAATCTAGATTAGCTCAGTCAAGGAACTGGTCTCTGTGTGTGTGTGTGTGTGTGTGTGTGTGTGTGTGTGTGTGGTCAAGAAAATCTACAAAACAAAAATAGACCTTCTTGCATCTATGCATGGCTAAATCACAATGGTCATGGGTGTGGTCCTCATATAAAGCAAACTCTATCCTAGTAGTAGTAGTATGTACCTCATGATATACATCTTGTGAACCAATTAGCTCTATAGATACGAGTGCCAATGTCTCAACGACTGTTAATGCCTTTGTAACCTAAATAGAAGTATGATCGTGAGCTATAGACTCGTCTGCATGATCCTCTGCCTCAATTACACATACTTGTTTTGGATGACATGTATACTGATCCTCTATTAGAACTAAAATATAAAGTTGCCCATTTGGACATGTCTCTACTACATCTACAAGATATCGTGAACCATCTAAGTCTTGTGACTGTGTAACCTCTTTGGGCATCTCATTTGCACATGCTTGTGCCTCATTTGCACATGTCCTCAACCGTTGATGCACTTGGATGAACCTCTATCCCATCAGAAATATCATGTAGCCCACTATCCAACCTGCAATAATTTGTGGTCCATGACACATCCTGATTCTCTGACTCAAACTTTTGGCCCATTTGTCTAACATATGGATCGATCACAGCAGCCTTGATAACCTTTTGAAAAGTCCACCAAATTTCAATCAACAAAAGAAAAAGCTCATTTGTATCTTGGATACTTTCAACTTGTCTGCATGATCCTCTACCCCAACCACACAGACCTGTGTTGGATGACATGTATATTGGTCCTCTATCAAAACTAAAATATGAAGTTGCCCATTTGGACATGTCTCTGTTACATCTAAAAAATATCGTGAACTATCTAAGTCTGGTGATTGTATAACCTCTTTGGGTATCTCACCTGCACATGCTTGTGCCTCTTTGCACATGTCCTCAATAGCTTATGCACTTGGGTAAATATCTATCCCATTGGGAATATCACGTAGCCCATGACATAGATCTCGTTTCATTACAACATCTCAATAAACCTCTATTTCAACTAACATAATTTGTCGCCCATGACACATATTCTGATTCTCTACTTCGCTGAAGAAATTATGTTGATATGAGAGGTGAGCCATAGACTGTTAAGTATCCCACTGAAGCAGACAATACAAGCAATTTTTGTGAGTAAACTAAATGCAAACTGCTCGACTCAAGATATTTCAAAAAAACAAAGTAACAAAATCTAAGAAACAAAGTGACAACATGGCCATACCTCAAAAATTGAGTGGATGCTAGAATCTTTGCTTAGTGACGAAGCTTCAAATGTAGACATGGCATCCACAAGCCACATGCTTGCCTGTATATCAGCAAGAAAACCTGTTAAATGTGAAAAAATATATATAATTCAATAGTATAGATCCATGAAATCTATTTTCGTATATCATGCACCAAACAATATATTTGCAAAAATCCAAAAGCTCTACCATTTTATAGCAAAGTCTTCTTAGAAGTGAGCTTGAGAGGGATGAGAGTATATTCTGAATTAGGGCATGTGCGTTCGACTACTTTCAAGACTTTTTCCTTTTCATATAATTCTAAAAAGAATCCCCCAAGGCAATGTTTCGTGGACCTTTTCAAAATGGGTTTGAAACGGTGACCACATGAAAAAAATGGTGAAACAATTTTAAGGTTTTCTTCTTTCTCTCTCCTTTTTTTTGGGAAAGCGGGGGGGGGTTATTTCTAGCCTTCTATGATGGCAAAAACAAATCTTGAATTTTGACTCGAGAGTCGAAACTCCCGAGTACCACCTAATAGTAGTAGTACATAACATGGTTGCAGATACGTTCCAGAATGCTATTTTCTTTTTGAGATTGCTTTCTTTGCATATATGATACACACACACACACACACACACACACACACACACACACATGTATAAACATATATATAAATATGTATATATATATATATATATATATCAGACATGAGGGTCCGGGCCGGACGCGGGCATTTCGCGTCCGCATCCGGCGTAAGGTTTACCGTCTATAATGAACCATTTAGATTTGGATAATCCTTCCTTCTCCTTGGAGTCCGACCCCCAGACGCGGGGTCGGATGCGTCCATATTTTTTTTATTTTTTTTGGCTAATTAACACTAAAAGTAAATTTTAAATTTTAAAAAAAAAAAAGGGGACGCGTCCTCACCCCTGGCGCGTCCGCGCCCTGACGAAGACGCGGACGCGCGTTTGAATGCGCGTTCGGACGCAGGGTCCACTTAGATATATATCAAGGATGCGTGTCCGGGCCGGACGCGGGCAATCCGCGTCCACGTCCAGCATATGGACCTGGACGCGTTAAACCCCCGGACGCGTCCCATTTTATTTTTTTTAAATTTACACTAAATAACAGTAAAAAAACTTTTAAAAAAAAAAGCCGACGTATCCGCACCCCCGGACGCACCCCTGGCGCGTCCCCGTGCAGACGCGGACGCGCGTTCGGACGCAGCGTCCGCTACCTTAGATATAAATAAACCATAGTTCCCTGTGGTACTGCCAGTACGGTACCGCCCTCAAGTCCACAGTACCAGGGCAGTACTAATTTTTAATTTTTTTTAATTATCTTATTTTTTTAAATTTAGTGGGCAATATGGGTATCAACTTGAAGCTCTTGATGAGAGTAGTGCATTTATGCAGGTTGCCAGTAGTTTTAGCTACAAAATGTGTTAGACATAACTAAATAATGCACCTCTCAGTTTAGTAGTCACTAGTTAACCGTGAGCTCAAATCTGTAAGCGCCCCCCCCGTTATGAGGAGAACCCATTATTGAGCATGATTGTTAGTATGGGGTCTACTGTGAGACCATGATGGTTAGGAGATGGCTAGATTGCATAGCAAGAAGTCCTGGGGGGTTCAGGGGGCAGTAGCCCCCCGAGAAACAGGGGGTCCGGGGGGCGGTAGCCCCCCTGCGGGGGGTTTGGGGGGCAGAGCCCACCAACGGCCTCGACGGTACGGCCTCCTCATGATTTGGCCTTCTGAGTCCCTGAGCGAAAACACACTTTTTGGTGTTTTGCATCCTCTTGGTCCTTTGGCTGTTCGCTCTCTCATATGGTGGTCGCTACTATATAACTACCACATTGAGAGGCATTCAATAGAAGTTGGAGCAACCTGCATAAATGCACTGCTCTCATCAAGAGCTTCAAGATAATACCCATATTGCCCACTAAATTATTATTATTATTAAAAATTTTAGAAAAATTAAAATAGAAAAATTATATATTATGGTACCGTGGTACCAGTATGGTCCCGCGGTACCGGGATCCGCGGTACCCAGTACCGCGGGATCTATGATATATATAATATATAATCAGACATGAGGGTCCGGGCCGGACGCTGGCATTCCACGTCCGCGGCCACTGTCCGGACCCGGACGCGTCCGACCCCAGACGCGTCCATATTTTTTCTTGAAAATAAATAAATAAATTTGAAAAAAAAAAAGGCGGATGCGTCCGGGGACCCAAACGCACCCCTAACGCGTCCGCCGGACGCGGACGTGAACGCGCGTCCAGATGCGCGTTCGCGTCCGCGTCCGGCACGTTAGATATATATCATTCATAGTGGCACGTGGTACCGCCATTATGGTACCGCGGTACCATAATGGTGGTACCGCGGTTATGGTGCCGCCCAAAAATCCGCGGTACCAGGGCAGTACCATTTTTTAATATTTTATTTTTTTTAAGAAAAAATTATTTTTTTTTTAAATTTTAGTGGGCAATATGGGTATCAGCTTGAAGCTCTTGACGAGAGTAGTGCATTTAGTGCATTTAGCCCACCCCTGGGGGTCTACCGGCAACCCCCAGACTACTCTCATCAAGAGCTTCAAGCTAATACCCATATTGCCCACTAAATTATTATTATTATTATTTTTTTTAAATTTTAAAAATATTTTTAAAAAGAAATTATATATTATGGTACCACGGATCATCATGGATCTGCAATACTGGGATCCGCGGATCCTG
The DNA here is from genome assembly GCA_029204225.1 of Diphasiastrum complanatum. Taxonomy (NCBI): domain Eukaryota; kingdom Viridiplantae; phylum Streptophyta; class Lycopodiopsida; order Lycopodiales; family Lycopodiaceae; genus Diphasiastrum; species Diphasiastrum complanatum. Next base: position 396,897 of record CM055111.1, on the reverse strand, counting down.
GTACCCCTGGATCTATGGTATGTATGTATCTAAGGAAGCGGATGGTGGGCGCAGGCACGTCCACCCCGGGCGCAAATTCTTTTTTCTTTCAAAAAAAAAAAAATACAAGCCCCTCCCTGCTCACTCCCACATGCCCAAAATCAATTAAATTTTATTTTCCCCACCCTACCCCCTTCCCTCCCCGGAATTAATTATCAAGGGATGGATGGTGCCTGCCCCCTCCTCCGGTTAAAAAAAATGAAAACAATGCCAAAAAAATTTGCAAAAAACCTACTCACTGCCCATGCCTCCCATAACTGAGATGGAGTGCGAATGGGCTTGAAAGAGCAAACAATTCTAACAGTTTAAACAAGCAGACTATCCCTCACTCTGTCGCTATCTCTCTCTCTCTGGCAAGGAGAGCTTCCTTAGATTTATAATACTGCATAGTCTTGGCAGATATTTGCTTGTGTTCAGATCCATCTCTAGCTAGGTATGTTATTTCATATTTACCTCTCAAAATGGAATGCCTGACACAGATTCAGCATACTGAATGCTCACTACAATACGTCCCTTATAAACTGTGCATGTCCTCACCACTAACCTTTACTATAGAGTGGGGCTACAACTCCGTCTTAAGTTTGGAATTCAAGCAATCTTTGGGAAAAGTCTCCCAGTAACCCACTATCATCTTTGGAATGGATGTATCACATGGCTCCCCAGGATCCAATTCATCTTCTATTGCAGCTGTAAGTGCCTTGGTGCCTTTTCAGCTTGTTTTCCTCATCAACTTTGCCGCTTTTAGGGTTTAGGGTTTCCTAATACAAAGTTGCTTAAGTGATTTATCTTGTTGTTATTTTATCTATAGCATGTATGCCACCAGTGTATTTAGCATTCCTACGAATCCTCCACTGACTCCTCGCCCTAGTCAGGTGCATTGTTCTCTCGCTCTCGTTGGGCCTCCTGGTTAGCCCGACGAATTCGCAACCTTTCCCTGACCATGGCCAGCTGCCGTGCAGTGAAGTTAATTCCCATCCGCTCATCCTCATCCCTCTCGACAGCGGGGGCGGGGGCCTCCAGATCCGGGTGTCTCAGCCGAGCTTGTCGCTGCATCTCTACAAATTCCGCCTCGAACTTCCGATGCCTTTCATTGTGCCTTCGGACATCTTCCAAGAGCTTCTCCCTCTGCAGACAAAGAAGCCCGTCAAGCAATATAACACGGTGGAAATAAACTATGAAAAACACAGAACAAGCCTAAATTGCATGCGAATGAATACAGAGCAAACGCTCACATCAATTGGTGTGCACTCTGCCATCTCGACCGAAAAGGCCTCACAGCACACTAGCGTCCAGGTACCGTAGGGTTCTATGACTCCACCGCAGGGTTCTCTCTCTCTCTCTCTCTCTCTCTCTCTCTCTCTCTCTCTCTCTCTCTCTCTCTCTCTCTCTCTCTCTCTCTCGCACGCGGGTCTCTGGTAGCGTACGTTTGGGGTCCGCGGCCTGTTTTTTGTTTTTTTTCATTTTTTTAAATGCGTCCAGGTCCCGGACGCGTCTGCGCCCGGACACTGGACGTGTCCAGCGTCCAAAAAAAAAAATCTAAAACAAATCTCGACCTTTTGGGTCAAAGTAACCTATTGATTAACTTTAGCATAGTCATTTATTTCTAGCACCCTCCTTAAATGACAATGCAACAACTGAAATCTTCACTATGTAACAAAACCAACACGTGGTATCAAATTTAAAGCTTTGCATAAAGCTTCAAATCTGACTCTAGGCAACGCCTTAGTGAAGAGGTCCGCAATATTATCCTCCGTAGGACAATATTCAAGTAAAATGTCGCCATCATGAAGTCTCTCCCGAACAAAGTGATAATGGATCTCGATGTGCTTCATCCTCACATGAAAAACAGGATTCCGTGCAATGGCAATAGCACTTTGACTATCACTCAAGATAAGAGTGGCTGAGGGCTCGCCAAACTTCATGTCAACAAGTAGTCTTTTCAGCCATAAACACTCTATTGTGGCTGAAAATATTGCTCTATATTCTGCCTCACTAGAAGAAGTAGCAACAGTGGGCTGCTTTTTTCTTGAGCAAGAAATTGCAGAATTTCCATAGAAAAAGCAATGTCCACTTGTAGAGCGTCTAGTGTCTTGATCTCCACCCCAATCCGAGTCACTAAAACCAACCAAACATGCATCATCACAAGCAGGAAAAACCAGTCCATGACTTCTTGTTCCTTGAAGACATCGAAAGATCCTCTTCAATGCTTTCCAATGTGATGTCATCGGGGCATGCATGAATTGACTCATGAGTGAGACATTATAAGAAATGTCCGGTCTTGAATTACATAGGTAAATGAGACAGCCAATAGCTTGACACTTGCTGAGAATCTGCAAATTTCCAGCCACAAGTTGACCTAACCCTGAATAGGGTTTGCTGAATTTTGGGCGCCCTCCTACACAAATGCAAACCTGAAAACAAAAACAGCAAGATAAGGAGACACCACAACCAAAAATCAGTAGCAGATTTTTGGGCGCCCTCCTCCAAACAAAACTTGCTGAAAACTGGTTGCATAAAAATCAGATTTGAGATTCTGATTTTTGGGTGCCAAAAATTGCTCCTCCAAGATCTCTGATGGCCGCCCTCCTTCAACCTGAAAAGAGACAAAAAAGCTGATCCAAACTCCACTTGATGCTGAAATTTCACAACAAAAAGCAAAGAAGCTCCTCTTCTAGTAGGGTGCCAACATTCAAGCTTGTTGCAAATCCGGTAGCTCTGAAACCATGTAGGAAAGCAAGAGTCAAGTCACCAAGATCTAGTTATCAATCAATCTCCGCAGAAAACAAGAGAGAAGAGGCTGGGCGCCCAACTCTAAGAGAGAGAGAGAGAGAAAACAGCAAGAAGATGTTAAAATCCTGTTAGGATCTAGTGCAGTATGCAGATCACATAATCAATCACCATAGACACTCCTCACAAGCTCTCAAAGATGGCACAGCAAAAGCTTTGTATTACAAACAGAACACTGTACATATACCAAAGCCCCAACTGCATGAAAGGACAGGTGTCCTAAAATTGGCCTACCACCTGCCAAACTAAGGTCGGGCCTGATATGGCCATCTGAGTAGTTCGCCTATCTCCCAGAGATACTGATGATGATCTGCCTGTCCTACATCCCATGTAGGTCCAACTTTCCATGCTTGAAGTTTCCAACTCTGATTTGACCAGTATATAGGCCTCCCACCAAGGAGCCTATCTCCCCACAACATCCATCATAGCGTCCAAGCCGAAAACTAGATCCACTATCGTGATGAATAACTCACCCACGATCCATAGCATATCAGGTAGGATAGCTCCAGAACCCTATACCCTGTACCATCTGATCACCAAGTATCCATTACCCGCTGATAGCTCCCCAAGAATCTGTCCACCTGTAGTGCAACTAGACTCTAACTGGATCTAACCAAAAGCTGCATCCTGCTTACCAAATAATGATGGATAGACACAACATGTGACGCCAACCTGGAGACCACTGTGCATATGACCATGCAGCTCACCTGATCACTCGCCAAAGTATCAGCTGTCACTCCTTGAGCAACCATCTCCATCCCTGCTGGCTCACAACCATGGGCATGCTGGATCCACATCACCCCGTAATGCTCTCCATGCCCTCAGGATATGTACCACCACAGGTACACTCCATGCCACCGACCTCCAAGTAGGCATGACCCGTCCCTAGGTCACCACATAATGTACCAGCTGAAGAACATCGTCCATACATCAAATGACATATCATACCTGAGCAATTGTAGCATCTCCCTAAGTGCCACCCCAATGGACTCGTCATCCACATACTATGCTCACCTGATGTCTCCGATCCTAATCACCATCCTGCTAGACAAGCCGATCTCCAAAGCATCACCTGCTCCACCTGGCTCCTAGCATCTGCTCGCTCTCCCTGGCTATGTGCATTGAGGTATATGGCTCTGAGTGACTTCCTCTAGGCTTCCCCATTATCTCACCACCTGAGAATCTGCACCATGGAAATTCCAACACCTGTGCCAAGCCTAGACTCCTGCAAATACAGCCAACTACATGAAAGCTATAGATAGCCTATCCACGCCCGTGATGGTAGATGCCTCCCCATCGATGCCAATGTCCAAAACTGGCCCCCTGCTGTAATGCCAACCTGTACTCCCAAATGAGCACACCATCAGTGTGCCCTCTAGTAGATCGCTAGCAAAACACCCATCATAGTGTTTGCCCTTTGATCACACCCCGTGCGATCTCCATCAGCTCTCCAACCTAGAGCTGGCTCTCAAAGCTTCACGCTTTGTCCATTTGCGTTTGCAGCTTCCTGATTCCATCACAAATCCTCCTGTAAGTCCTGTCCATGCCAATGACTCAAGTCCAATATGAAATAGCTGCCCCCTGATGATCATCCCATGTCATCCTGTAGTGCTATCCCTACCAGGTATCCCAATGCCATCCCAGATCACAAAGATCTGAGCATCTACCCTGTAGTGCCCACCTGTATTCCTCCAAGCTAGCTCTAAGCTGCTCCTGTGAATGGTTCCAAACCACTCCCTGAGAATACACTGAGATGTGAACTCCAAAGCTACCATCAAGTCCCTCACATGACTGTGCATGCCAATATCCCTCCAAGTGAACCTGTGAGATCTTCCATGGCCCAAACCAAACGATCTGCACCCTGCTATCACTGGAATCTGCATCCCAGATGCAATACTGATATGGCAAATTGACTGGACTTACCCAGGATAGGCAGTTGAAGTATATCTCTTCGATGACAAACCTGATACACTGCTCCACAGCTACAATGACTTGATCAAAATTGACTTACCGACTGCAAAACCGCAAAATCATCACACTCACCACTCGCCAAGAGCATCCAAAGTGTGATTATTGACCCGTTCTTCATCCTCTGCGTGTCCCACACAGCTCGTCCAATGCAAGTCCGCTATCCTGCCCAATGCTTTCAACTGGCACCACCTCGCACTTCCATCACCCGTGACCGCCAAGATGTGTGTACCTCCAAGCTAGCCCATATTTTCCTCCAAATGAGAAATTTCCAAGCTACAAATGCGTTTGTCAATGCAGCTATCACCTGACTCGACAATGCCACTGCCGATCATACCTGTGAGAGCGTTCCTCCAAAACGCGACTTGACGTTGGTTGGTTCGAACCCCAAGAGTTAAACCTGATCACAAGAATTTTTCACCTGTAACCGGCAGACCATGCCTACCTCTCACCTGTGATTGCTTGCCCTCTCAAAATTGTCACCAATGGTGAGTAGTCATGCCGCCAAACTGCACTTCTGTCGCCAATACTAGCTTTCTCCACATAATTCCTCTCCCATACTGCATTTACCACTTCCAAACACCCTGTTACCCTGTCAGGAGTAAGTAATAATGATTCAAAAGTGATAATGCCTCATTGTACCGCCCTGTAGCAGGTTTCACCAGCCAAAAATGGCCCCGAATTTGGCCCTATGGTACCCAAATGGCGAATGTAGCCCATCACTAGGTCACCCGCACTCTGCTCGATAGAATGGTGATGAAAACTCTCCGAAACGCCTTTCTCCCTGCTTTGTGACGTTGCTCTGTCCGCTGGCTCTGAGCAGCCTGTTTCAGGGGTCATTTTGGCCCAAGGATATCCAAAATAGGAGCCTTCTAGCCAAGGATAGTCCCTTCCAAAGAAATAGCTTGCATTTTGAGCTGAAACTTTGGAATGAAGTTTTTTTAATGAAGAATAGTGACTTTAAAAGTCGGGTCCTTTTCAGTATTTCAAACTGAAAATTTTTAATGAAAACTAAGTGCCTTTTGCACTTCATGGGCCTTCAGGTCCTCTTCAAACCAATAAAATGGTTCATCCAGATCCAGCAGTTTAAGTTTCTCTCGATCTAGACCGTTGATCGAATTTGGAGTTGATCCGACGACCCTCAGCATGTTTGGGCATCGATACTCTCTCCTCCGCACGCCAGCACCTTGCAAGCACTATGTTGACCTTCAGCTTGGCTGCGCGCAACCATCACGACTCCACGCCTCTCTCTCTCCTCTTTGCTTCTTGCTTCAAAGCTTCATAGCTATGGCTTTTAGAGGGTTTTGGCTGCCCGATGGATCTGCTCCAGCTCCTTACTGGCTCCACGGCCCTCCACGGTTGGCTGCACACAGGGCCGCCCTACTCCAGCGCCCATCCTCATAATTTTACAGCATCAGAAAACACCTCCAACAGACAGAAATAAGAGGTTTCTTGACTGTAAACCCTAGTTGAGGAAACTTCCATAGCTTCAGAGGTTTTGCTCCACGTCACTCTGAGGTTCCACTTGCAACTACCTGCCTGGTTGAGGTCGCCCTACCTCAGGCTCTCTGAGGCAATTTATGGCTCTGAAATTGGTGCAGTATTGACTCCAAATAGGCTGATTTTCTCACCAAACCATCAACACCCCACGAAACCGGAAATTTCTGAAATTTCCACCGATTTCCACCCAATTACACCCTGTAAACTGCCCTGGCTGTGTAACACTGTTCTTTACAGCTCTCTTGCAAATCCTCAACTGTGTGCCTACACAGTCAATTACTTAGCCATCATCGATGATTTCCCCGAAATCACCGAAACTGCAAGTTTTTCTGTGAATTCTCCCCGGAATCCACCTACGATCGTTCTGATTTTCCCCGAAGCTCCGATCGAAGGAACTTTGCTGTCTCATGCCATCCAGACTGCCGATACCCCGTATGGAGTCCTCTCTCCTGAGACGCTCCGAGTGCTATTTCTCCTGGTGACAGACACTATCCCATAGCTCCATTGGATCGTGCATACCTGCAACACCCTGCAGCTCTGATACCATGTTAAAATCCTGTTAGGATCTAGTGCAGTATGCAGATCACATAATCAATCACCATAGACACTCCTCACAAGCTCTCAAAGATAGCACAGCAAAAGCTTTGTATTACAAAGAGAACACTGTACATATACCAAAGCCCCAACTGCATGAAAGGACAGGTGTCCTAATATTGGCCTACCACCTGCCAAACTAAGGTCGGGCCTAATATGGCCAAATTCGACCGACAAACTCGAGACATGCCCTCGAGTATAGCATACACTATGTATAACTCTGTACAGGCTAACTTTTCCTACGTGTGGCTACCCAGCTAACCCAAGTAGTCGTCTACAGGATCAGTGCCCGACTGATATGACAATAGTGGGTCACGTCCCGACAACAACCAAAAACTATAAATCCTAATTAACTGAAGATATGTAGAGTTAATTACAATACTGCATTTCGAGCTTACAATAAAAATATATCAGATCAAATCTGATTCTTAACACAAGCAATGGAGAGCAATACTTAGCCAAACTGTAAAAAATGGAATACACAATGAGCATCTAAGTACTCTACCTGGATGTGGCCAAATGCCACCAAACCCTAAGGTTAACCACTTACTAAATGTAGGGCACCCCCAAAAGTCAAGATAGGGCCCCTAAACAAAATTAGACCCCTAAGGACCCACGAGTCAGTACATGACCAAAATTGGGTCCAATTGAACTTAAGACAAACTTAAGATGGCCTAAATAACTAAATACCCATGGTTACACATATCTCGACCTTTTGGGTCAAAGTAACCTATGGATTAACTTTAGCATAGTCATTTATTTCTAACAGTGAAGAGAGTTCAGCAATCTGCTCATTGCAGGAAGTGCGCCCTATCAAGCTCGGGTTCATCAGTTTCTACTATACGGTATGTAGCTTGTTTCATTTCTTATTGATTCATTCATCTCTTCAAGTTATGTAAACTTTCTTTGTTGTGAGTAGGAAGTATCTTCACTACACAAGAAGGATCATAGCATCTTTTTATCAAAGTTGTGTTGATGATCCGCTGTCCAGCGATGGATCATGTTCCAAATATTGGCTAATATTACGTGAAAACTAATCCGCTGTCCAGCAATGGATCATGCTCAAAATTTTGGCTCATTTTATATGAAAGTAGTCCGCTGTCCAGCGATGGATCATGCTCAAAATTTTGGCTCATTTTATATGAAAAGTAGTCCGCTGTCCAGCGATGGATCATGCTCAAAATTTTGGCTCATATTATGTGAAAAATAGTCCGCTGTCCAGCGATGGACCAGCGATGGACTTGTGCTATATTTCCACACTCTTTTTTGATAATGAAGTCCGCTAGCCAGCGTTGGCTACGCCTCATACTTGTCATATAGTTTCAAAGCATATTTTCATGCTACATAAGCAGCGATGGAGCATGCGTAGGTTTTGCAATAAGTGTTGTTTATGATCAGCTCACCATTTCATATATATGTTTGAATGATGCTTTTTGCTAGCAATAACACATAATAAGCATTGTTTTCCAGCGATGGATGGGTATCTGTCAGGCTACTCTCATACTTTCTACTAGTTACTACTACGAAGTAGATACTAGCTTTCGATCACTAACGGAGAAAACATTTACACCTTGTAGCATCAATTGTTACTACGGCCTTCTTTTTCAGTTAGGTTCGGTTTTGAACCGTATATCAATAAGCTTTTGCACATGGATATACATATATCTCTTGCTCCAACTTGATATAGCATTTGGATTGAGGCTGTTTCGATACTTTGATTTCTGCTTCTAAATAAGGATGCATAGACCTTATTTGACAATCACGTTATCAAATGATTTGATTCTAAAGAAAACAAAAGCACTCGAAGGATTAGTATAGCATCCTCACAAGAAAACACGATTACGATCATCCAAGTATGGTTCTCGCAACAAAATTCAAGTTGTGCATAAATTACTTATGTTTCTATTATCAAGGGAATGATGCTCTCGTTCTACAAACATAATCAACTCTCTATGACTAGTAAAGACTTTGTATACTTAAATACCTCTTTTCGTACTTTCTATCGTCTACCGTTTCACAACCAGTTTAACACTCCGATAATGATGACTTATAAGTTGTCCATTGGCAAGGTTTTCAATAAATAATCTTAAACAGCATGGATATGCGTAAGATACACGGTTCTCACTAAAGGATTAGAATGGCACGGATCTGCCCTGATACCTTGTAAAAACCACAAAGACCTCATCGATAATATATAACATATCCATAATGATGTCCTAAGTACCATGAGTTGAAGGTGTAGTTATGATAAACGAAAGTTTACTCAGAACAACACTAGTCAATCATGGCTATAGTAAAAAATACCCATTCAGATGTCATATCAGATTTATGGTGAGATACGATTGGAAAGCATGGATATGCTCAGAGTATGGACAGCAAAGCGTGACTAGTTTCTCGAAACAACAGTCACATGGGTTAAAATGGCATGGATTTGCCCTAACACCAGCACACGTGTCCACACCATATCTTTTAGCTAGTTAAAATATTTACGGTTAAAAACTATTCATACTTTTGCTCAAAACAATATAAACTGATATGGACCAATGCCCATAAACTAATCGGCATGGCACAAGCGCTGATACGGTAATTTTAGGGCTATTCTATTGTTTGGGAAGACTGGACTATGATTTTAAATGCTATTTATGTTGTTAAGTGGTATAGCTTCTTTTGGACATGGATAACAACTAACGCTCAGCTATGACACCTGCCTTCCCCACTGTACTAACTCGTGCAGTTTTGTGTTGTGGGATGGTGGTAGGTATCAGCTGGACATTTTGAAAGTGCTATGCTTTATGGTGCTTTTCAGTACTGTATTTTACTTTTTAGCTTTACTTTACCTTGTTGGATTATGAATAAAGGCTTCAAAGGATTTAGTCTTGCTTTGTCAAGAGGTACTATGTGAAACTGTGTAACTCTCTCTCTCTCGTTCCACTCAAGCCTGCATGGCAGACCTACGTGGCATAGCTTAGTTGGCTTGCCACACAAGCCTATGTCAAGCTAGCAGACTGCAACATGCCTGCATCCATCTCTCTCTCTCTCTCTCTCTCTCTCTCTCTCTCTCTCTCTCTCTCTCTCTCTCTCTCTCTCTCTCTCTCACGCATACAAACACAGAAGCACGAAAATCCAAGCTCTCTCCCGCCCTACACCCTAAACCCCAAACCCAAGCACCCTTAAACCTAAATCCTAAACTCACACACACACACTGTGCACACACACAAATCCTCTCTCTCTCCGTCCCTCACTCTCTGTCTCTTCCTCTCTCTCTCTCACACACAGATCACCACACACACACAACTGAATGCACACAAATCAACAAAATCTTTTCACACACACACAATTTTCACACAAGAGGGCACTTGCAGTTGTGGACCTCATCGCACGCAAGCGCTGCACCACTGCGCTTTTCCGCACATTTAGCAGGTAAGACACTACTTATTTTTTAGCCCATTTGCAGTTCCATTGCACATGCCAATATTTCCAAGGATTAGGGATTACGATTGCGAATGCGTTTTTGTGTCTGTTTCTTATTTTGTTTTGCAATGCAGGCTAGATTTGAAAAAGCTGGAGCCTGGCTCCCACGCGCTTCGCCTACCAGTTCATCATGCTCGAGCGGCTCCACCGGCTAAAGGGGGAGTTGCGCCGCATGGCCACTTCGGCAGAGTTCACGGCCACACTAGCACATCTTCATGTCTCTTGTCTCATCTGCTTCATTTCTAGCCATTTCACATCTTTTTTTGTGTCAAATTTAGTTTGCAGTTGCATGAAATCAATCCCACACCCTAAACCCTATGCACGGACCCTAAACCCTGTCGCAGACTGGCATCAACCCTACACCCTAAACTGTAATGAAAAAACCACAAACCCTAAGCCCTAACGACATGGCATCAACCCCACACCCTAATAAATCGAAGAGGTCGATTTCATCACACTTGAGATCTACGCTGCTGAAACCCTAAACCACATCTGATGATAAAGCTCGTACAAAAGTTTGTTCTCTTCTAGAAACTAGTTCACACGGGAAAGCCTGACATAGATGCTTGCTCTTCTTGCCAAAGAGAGAGAGACTGCGAGTGCAAGGGGGAGTTTGCCTATCAAAATTACAAATTGTTTGCTTTTACAAGACCGATTCTGTGGCATCTCAGTTATGGCAGGCATGGGCAGTGGATAGGTTTTTTTGCAAAATTTTTTGGCCCCTTTTTCATTTTTTTTGACCCGAGGGGGCAGGCAGTCGCCGTCCACCCCTGATAATTAATTCCCGGGGGGTAGGGTTGGGAAAATTACTTTTAATTGTTTTTGGGCATGTGGGAGCGAGCTGGGAGGGGCCTGTATTTTTTTTTTTTGCGCCCGGGGTGGACGCACCTACGCCCGCGCCCGGGCGCAGACGCGCGTGCCTGAACGCGCGTTCGTGCCCAATCCCCACTATATATGATCCAGATTTTTGCCATAAAAACCAAAAAATTTGAGCTTTAAAAAAATTTGCAAACATATAACATATGCAATCGGCTTTTGATATGGGACCTGGGCAACCTATTAATTTTTTTTATCTTTAACAAAATATGCCAGTTTTTGGAAAAAGATGCAACACTAACTTTCCGGTTTTCTAAGGGCCATTACTCATACTTGTCATTTTTTGAGATAAATTTTGTTGACAGTTTGGAAGTGAGAGACGGTAACTTGTATTGGATGGCTCTTATTATGTCCTCTTGCAAATTGACTCATGGGAGACTACATATAAATCTAGTCATCAGTTCTTATAAGGCTCACTTTCAAATATGATGATTGTATGCCTCACAAGAACTTGCGAGATGAGAAAGAATAATAAAAATTTTGCTCTTAATCTAGATATTGCAGTTGCACAAATAGTTCTAAATAAGCTCATAAAAGCTATCAGTTGACTCAAAAGGTAGTTCAATATCAAAAAATTGCTCTGCAGGAACTCGATTCTGAAAGAACACCATTTCCCAACAGGCTTACACTGATTATCTTCCTGTCTCAAATTCTTTACCTAGTCTTCAGATAGTTGCTCAGCACGTCTGTTTCGAATTAGTTGTAGCTTTCATCTTATTACTCAATAAGCTTCATGTGTAATGAGGAGCTATTGCAACAATAGAAATTTATGCATACAATACACGTTGCAAATTTTTTGAATAACTCGGCTCTCTGTTTGATCTAACAATCTAACTTTGCAACTCAAAAAGAGCTCTGACACAACTTTTACTAAAAGAAATTTTCAAAGATCTAATGACCGAATGAACTATCTTAAAAGGATGCAGCAAGCTAACGGATAAAAAAATATTTTGTAGATTGCAAAGATGTCATTTCAGCAGAGAGATATGTTGCCCTTACCTTGTGAGCAAAGGTAATATAGTTAATGACAATGTCAATTGTAGCTTGACTTGAAGAAAGCTGTGACCGTGCAACTGCAATGATTGACGCTCGCCACTCACAATGCTGCATCTCAGAAGGGTCATTTTCTTCCCAGAATACCTTAAAAGCAATCAAAGAAAACTTTGAGCTTTTTCAACATGTAGTTTGGAACCTATTGAGGAACTCAAATTCCAGCCTTGATTCTACTATTTTGACCTGAAACTGAAAACGAATGAAGTTGCCAAAGGTGCATTGCAAATCTAATTAGTACCTCAATAAATCTCACATATACACTCTTCCTGATGTGTATACATAAATATGACTTTATACATTTATGTGATATATTAAACACAATCTCGATTGACGTAGGAGTGATAGATGTTTTATCTTAAATATGGAGATCCATTTGCCCTCAACTCTTGGAAAATTAAAAAATTTGTACTTGTTTTAGTCATATGTACTGTTTTGATACCACGGTCCACAAGACATTAAATGTTTTATTGCTTGAGATTTCTAGGTGTGATAAATGCTTTTTTGAATCCTTTAGACTTTCAGTTTCGAATGCTTGTTAGGGAGACGCATTTGCCCTTGACTCAGAAAATTGAATGCATATTTACTTGTTTTAGTCATATGTATCTTTTCAATACCACAAGAAATCGATAGACACTTTACCGCTTGACATTTCTAGGTGTGATAAATGTTTTATCTTATCTTTTAGAGTTAAGTGTTTGTACTGTTGATTACACAGACGCATTTCCACTGGACTCAGAAAATAGTACTTGTTTTAGTCATATGCACCTTTTTGTACCACAAGACATAAATAAACTCTCTCTCTTTCTCTCTTGGGGGGATACGGCAAGTGCTCTAGCCATGCAATGCATAGCAGCATTGCAGACAGGTGTGAAAGTTGAAGCCTCTTTGAGTAAGTTGACACGATCCTCATACACCTAAAACACCCACACCCACACAAGAATGATAGTATCAGGAAGAGCTTCTTCATCTTTCCTCATAATGAATAAACCAAACAGCTAGCTAAACAATAATGACCACATACATACATATGTAAAATCAGTTTTTCAGTTTTTTTTTCCCTTTACATATCCCTCCTTGAACGCAATATTGTCCAAAATTTTAGACAAACCTTTCGTGAGAATGTCTGTCCGAAAGGAAAAGTTCAAAACCGATAATACATTGCTGAAGGGCCTTCTCTTACAGCTCTGCTGAAGGCCCTTGAGAGGTGAACAGTCCTGGGCTGCTGCCCTCAGCCCGTTCATCCTCAGCAGTAGTGGAACCACCCCTTCCATATATAAATATAAACCATCAGACATATCTGTCATAAGACTCCCAAGTAGTTGCCATTCGAGCTTGAATGAATGCGATATAGAGATTCTAAACACGTCCTCATTCACAAACTGCGGTAGAGTTCACATACTAGTATGAACACAGCTTACTCTTCTCACAAAAATGCAACTCCGAATGAACAGACTGTAGCAAACAATCCAGATACTCGCATTATCGTACTATGTCAGCAATCAAAGAAAAAAGTTGCTGTAAGCAAGAAAGCAAGCAAACAAGTGAATAAGATGTACGTTGGTAGTCCTCCATGCTTGAACCAAAACCTCAACGCTCTGTTCATCCATTATTGTCAAATCCTTATTTGTCGCCTCTTCCCTCCTCCTCCTCTTTTTTCTTCTTCTTCTTTTTCTTCTTATTCTCCTCCTCTTCGTTCTTTTCTCCTTCTACTTCTTCTTCTTCTTCTTCTTCTCATGTATTGCATAGCTTGTGACTATTATGTGAATGCATACCTTGGTGAGTATTATGCCCATTCTTTTGAACATTAGAAAGCACAATATATATATGTACTTTTTTTTAAACAGAGGTGTTGTTATTTCTACCGTGCGCTTTGTAAGTGCAGCTGCCAGATGGCACATCCAAAGTGACCATTCAAAGTCAAACTGCTTATTATGTTTGTACATGTGAAAAACATCACAGGTACATGCCACATGGAATGTGTCGGACAGAATTCGGCTTTCCAAAATCTTTTAAGCTCAGCCTCTTAGGGCCTCGCGTAAATGAATCTGGAAATCCTTATTGGGCACGATTACCTATGAAGTTAACTAGCACTCACCTACGGAGTGAATGAACGACTTACGAAGGAACTGCGGACAAACTACGGCTGAAATGGCACCACACTTTCATGCTCATGACACTTACGAAGGATATCGTTCTTCTGTACTTCTTCACGTCTTCACGACGCTCCAATAACCGATCTACGGATCATGTTCAACGGTTGTCAACGATCTTTACTGTAACCAGAATAACTAAATATCCTCTGACAACTATATATACATTTGAGTGACTTGAAGAAAAGGAGGAGATCAAGGGTGTGCAGAAAGAGCATAATAGATGCAGAGTGTGGGCAATCAATAGAGTGATAAAACAACCAGAACAGGTCTTCAGTAGCTGACTCCTAAGAGTTAGGGATCTTAGAGTGAGAGAGAGATATTTAGAACTTTACCTATTGTTTTGAATCTGTAAGTAGAATCACGTGCTTATCAATGCAATTGTACTCTGATCTGATTGTTCTTTTATGAGATTAATATACAGATTCGGTACTGTTCCATTTTGCGATTCTTGTTGAATATATCTATCTCTCTCACTCCTCTTACACAAACACGGTTATCAGAAATAGAGGATTGTGTGGCTGTCCAAGACGCCTAATCATTTTGCAATCTTCCTTCTATGGTAGCCTTAGACTCCTACTCTGATAATTTGAAGAACAACTCATAATCTCCGTTCTCTACGTAATCCACAATCCTGTTAATCGCAGTCATCACTGTGTTTCATTCATCGCCTTTCTTTTTGTTTGGTTGAGACTTTGTTCATAAGCTTCAAGAACCTAAACAAACACTACGTGATAATAGTAGTCGCTATTGTGCAAAATCTGTTTTATTGGAGATTCTGCAAAAATCTTGGGGGCGTGAAGATCGATGGTCGAATCGACAGTCGATAGTTGATAGTCAACTTGATAATAACTTTGACAATAGGTTCGACAGTTCGAGTGTCTTCGATGGGGATTCGAGTAGATTTTGTTGAGCGGATACATGTTTGTGATTTTTTGTGTATTTCTGCAAGCAATTCAAAAACACATGTATTTCTATAGAGTATGCGACTATACAAGTAAGTTGTCTGTTACAACAAATGAATGAATTTAGATTAGTTGTAAGATTAGGGATGGAGAGGATAGAAATCCAACACCCCTCCCCCCTCAACTGCCATGTATTGGGTTGTTGAGTATTGATGTAGTGATATTTAATCTCAATGTGTTTGCTCCTAAAATTAAATCTAGGACTAATTGATAATGCAATAACACTTTGATTGTCGCACTGAATAATTTCAGAGCAGATTGTTTGAGACCAATGTTAGACAATAAATTTCTCAACCAGACTGCCTCTTTGGTAGCCTGAGAAGCTACAATGTACTCTAATTTTATTGAAGAGATTGCAATGTAGGTCTGCTTTTGACTATTCTAGGATATTGGACCACCGTTGAAGGAAGGTAAATCCATAAGTGGATTTTTGTGTCAACCTCGCCTGCCCAATTTGCATATATACATCCATGTAATATATGGATCTCGGATGGATTAGTCTCTCCATAGCAGATGTAGAGGTCGATAGTGGCTTGTACATATCTAATGACTCTCAATAGAGCCTTCCAGCGGATCATTCAAGGAGTAGCCATATATTGGCTTAAAGAGCTAATAACGTATGCAAGATCGGGCCTGATAGAGTTCATTGCATACATGAGGGATAATTGACTGATATGGATATCCCTACATTTTGTCCTTCTCCTCTTTAGATTGAGGGCATTGGTCTTTAAATAGTATAAGACCTGAATCCATAGGAGACTGTACAAGCTTGCAATTCATTAGGTTGAATTTAGAAAGTAAATTGAAGATGTACCTCTGTTGAGTCAAGTAGAGTAGCTTCTTATTTTTGTCTCCGTGGATCTGAATTTCGATACAGTTTTGAGCTTGATGATGATAAAAGATTGTTGAATGGCTTTGAATTATACATTGCAATCTATAGAGCTTGGTTCGAATCCTTTTTGGATAAGAAAGATGTTGATTCGATGAAATCAGGCTCTCGAAGATTGTTTTAAGCCATACAATGCTTTATTGAGTTTATAGGCTTGGTCTGCTTCACTGTCGAGAACATAGCCTTCTGGCTGGATCATATAGATGTCCTCTTCGATAACTCAATTAAGGAATGTTGTTTGCACATATAATTGATGTACCTCAAGGTTGGTTGTAGCAGCAGCATACGAGAGTAGCAATCGAATAGAAGAGTGCTTGACCATTGGGTTGAATGTTTCGAGGTAGTCAAAATTGGGGATTTGATAAAATCCCCTTACCACCAGTCAAGCCTTTCTTCTGTCAATATTGGCATCAGTCTTATATTTGATCTTGAAGATCCATTTGCAATCGATGATCTTCTGTCTACATGCAATTTGGTGACAATTTAAGTGTTGTTCTTGATCAGAGAGTTGTACTCCTTGTTCATAGCTTCTTTCCAGAGATCTGAATCGGTTCGTGATAATGCTTCTTTGATTGTGGTAGGCTCCTCTCAAATATAGTGAGCATACTAATCAGTGAATCGAACAGGCTGAGTTCGAATCCTTGTCAATCTTCTAGGAGGTGTTGTTGGCTGCAAAATTTGATCATGTATCAGTTGCTCCTGAGTTACAACTTCTTGGTCTTCTTCTGAATCTGACTATATAGTCTAACTACTTGAAGAAATCGATATGATATTTCAATATTCATCAGCTTTCAGGGCAGAGTCAATAGACTAAATATGGTTCTTGCCCTTCAAAGCAATAAACTGATCTTCAAGACATTTCCAGTTGAAAGGTGATTGCTTGAAGAAAAACCTTATAGGACCCTTCAACATCTTAACATGAAAAATTTCATACTTGTCTTTCAAAACACAACACCTTAATAAAATGGACCAATTGTATGTCAAGGTTCAAGTGGGCCGATCATATTGTAGTCCTTCATTTAACACTTACCATCCAAATGTGAAATAGGGGTGATCCATTGCCTGTCAACTCACTTGCCAAGATTCAAAAAATGGGTGGCAAGTGAAAGGGCCAGGCAGAGACTTGCATGTAGTGTGAGACCACCCTTAAATATGAGGGGATGGGCCCCATCTCCTATACAAAATCATTATGCCAACAAGTACGCTCTACTTTGGCATGTACAAAATATATAAAACACACACACGCACGCGCAACACATGCACATACACATATGGAGGCCTTTATATATGTCTTTCGGGAGTTGGCTTTCATTGTTTTTCAAGTTTAGTTAACTCTTTCTTTCTTACTTACTACGTATTGAAAGGTGTCGGGCCAAGCATGTTGTTTGGTCCGTTGTCATTCATCATCTTCGTAGATGACCACAAGTAGTGACTCACGGTGTTGGATGGTGAGAAAGGTCAGCTGCCATTCATCGACTTCGTTGATGACTGCAAGACATGACTCACGGTGTTGGATGGTGAGAAAGGTCAGCTGTCGTTCATCGACTTCGTTGATGACCGCAAGTCGTGACTCACGGTGTTGGACGGTGAGAAAGGTCAGCTGTCGTTCATCGACTTCGTTGATGACCGCAAGTCGTGACTCACGGTGTTGATTTGATACTTCTCCTCTCTTTGTCTCTGTTTATCTCGATTCCCAGAAGGTAGTGCATAGGGCCTAAATCAGTCATTTCGAATTCCTTCGACAAATTCTTTGTCTTATGAAGTAGCTGATTCGAATTGTTGATGATCAGTGAGTCATCAACATATAGAGCTATTATGACATAGCTTGAGCCTCTATGTTTGAGATAAACGTTAGTGTCACCAGAGTTCGGGATGAAGTCATGCTGCAACAAGAATCAATTGATTCTATCAAACCAGGCCCTTGGAGCTTGTTTTACGCCATAAAGTTCTATTAGAGTTTGCATCTCATTTTGTGTGTAGATGCTGATTTTTTTACATTGGTGAGATTGGTAGGATTTTCTTCTTTTGTAACCAAAGATTAGGGACATGGATTGGATCATAAATGATCTGAAATCCTTCACATGTTATCAGAGCATTAGTTTCAAGTTATGAAGGAGGAAATCATATCTATCAATGATTTGGTGAAGATATCAAGACTAAAACATGCTAGAGGAGATTCTACAACAAAATCAAGTTTTTTGCTTTTGTAGATTGGATCTTTTGTAGATCAAAGGATCCAATCTTGAGCCTGAGGAGGATGCATTTCTTCTGATCTCCTCTTGTAGAAGCATCAAAATTACTCTTAATAGAGTGAGATGCTCCTGGGTCAAAATTGCCATGACCCAATTTCCGTAGACTTTAGGTAGACTCGATAATAGAGTCATAACAACATCAGAATCTTCTATGACTGATCTAGTTGCAGTCATCTGCTCCATAAGATTCTTGAAAGTGTTGAGATGACTTGGAACACTATCTGCGTCAGACATTCTCATGGTAAAGAATTTCTTCCTCAAATGAAGTTTGGAGGTGATGTCTCTAATATCATAGAGAGTTGCTAGGATGTCCCAAACATCCTTAGCAGTCTAAGCAACTCAAATATGACTAATTTGGGAGTCTTTGATATCGAGGTGATTAAGGTAAATGTCTTGCCATCTCGTTGTTTCCATTTGGTGATGATGGTTGACCCTCAGGTTTGACTTCTGTGCCATCAACGATGTCCATAGTTCTTTGTCTAGTAGTATGACCACCATCTTGAACTTCCAGATATGGTAGTTATCTCCATCGAGTTTGTCAATTAGAGATGAACTAGAAGACAGATCCATTCTAGGTAGAGCGAGATCGTTGGTAGAAACAACGATATCGTAATATTGTTGGTTGTGCGCTTGGTAGAACGATATCTTGATAGAAACAAGACTGATAATCCGCAGTAGAAATGCAGATTACTAAACTGCCCGCTCTGATACCATGTCGTAAAATGAGAGGTTTAGATGATATCAAATTAATAGAGGACTGATAGAAACAAAACTCTGATATCAGATCGTGATGATCGGCAGCGGAAGCTTGAGCGCGGGTGTGTGGTGGATCGGAAGCGCCATAGTTAGCAGCAGAAATGTTCAATATGAATGAATCAGATAAAGCGCAAATGAACGATACAATAGTGAGACAGAAGTTGCACTCTGATTTAATATCAACAATGAGTACAAAATGGCTTGAAGTGATAACTTCAGCTTTAACGTTAAGCGTGATAACGCTGGCTACAAAACAACTATGATTAAGAAGTGAATATCTAATTTCTTGCTTAATCAATCTATGATCAGCTGTAGATTAATATATTACAGGTGTCTTCTACTTGCCAAAAATATCTTACAAGCATTAACTGCTATCTGCTATATTTATTACAACCACCTTGTATCTGTAACTGTATGTACAAAGTAGGTCACCGCCGTTAAGTCATTTTACATGTTGGGTAACTCCAGTTTGATTTTAGGTTTGAGGAAGTCAGTTTGTTACTGGTGCGAAAATCTCGAAGGTGCAAAAAAAAATGTGAAGGTGCAAAAATGTTTAAGGTGGGAATAGCGAAGGTGCAGAAAAATGCGAAAAATGCAAAGGTCCAACAGAACGTAGTCGGCTTTGGCAGTTTTCAAGATGCTCATTATTTGTATGATTTTAAGGCTGAGCATTTAAAATCTAACATTCCAATTGTAAGATATATATTGAGCTACAAAACATTGACCCCTTAAAAGGGTTGGTTGACTCTTGAGCTTGGCATTAGGCCAAATTTGAGTAGCATCTTAGTTTGTGAACATTTTGTTTCACTAGCCACTATATTACTATTTCTCATCCATCGTAGAATTTTGGCCCATTTTCCTATTCTTTTATTTCTTGAGCTCCAATACCCTAAGTCTCAGGCTTGCACGGTTTTCTTTCAATGGGCATATCTTTTGAGACCTTGTAATCCTCAACAATAAATGTGCAATAATTTTAGAAACATCTAGAATATTTTACAAGCCACATGTCATCTAGTGAAACTCCTTCAAATCTCAAAGTAGGGTATGGTAATAACTCAATATATAAATGTGAATCAATTGATAGTAGGCAACAATGCTTGTATATTCATGACTTGACACAAAAAGACATTCGACATTATTGCACTTTTTTAAAAAGTTCAAAACTAAGACAATTTGCAATAGATATAAGGTGTTTTACTTTTGAAAGATAACTATAGAGAATACATTTCCCAAAATATCAATGTATTCCACGTGTAGAAAAATGCGCTTTCCAATAAATTGGTGTATTCCATGTGCAAGCACTAGAGTGAGTACCAAAGTACCCACCCTATAAAAAGCCTCAAAATTTGTCCTTTGTGTATATCCAACGTGGCATTATTATAGAGACATAAAGGTGTCCTTAATAGGTGTTTAATATTTAATCTCATGTGTCTTGGAGGCGGAATATATACTTTCTTGGTTGAGAAGTGTAAGACAAAAGCAACTTTCATCACTTAAGACTGAATTGGAAGGTTGCTACAAGGATTGTTTAAATTTAACAACTGAAATGCACTTGTATGAAGGTAAAATCAGGTGTGAAGAGTTGGGAAGGCTTCATAATTAGGTCTGGGCTTCATAATGTAGGTCTAGCTAGCCTTGAGTGATCCAAAAAGAATTTGCTTAATACTAGCACATTGTGCACTCACTTTACCATGTTACACCATGTTAGGGAGTGCATCTATGATTAAAAATTAGGAAAAACATATATACTAAGGATTGCACCAATGCATTCCGTGACATGGTGCAAAAGGTGCTTAGACTAAGCAAAGCCGATCGAAAACTTGTGCCCACGACGTAGAATTATGATCATAATGTGTCACTCCAATGGTCGAAGGAGAAGCCTAGGAACTAGGTAGCAGCCGTGCACAGGCTTGCTACCATGGGTAGGTAGGTACAAAGACCTACGACCCTTGTAGCAGGACCCGTCAGAGATTGACGGCTATTGGGCGTAATTGGCCTTCAACCCCTTCAATTTCAGTGGCCAGTGACCTTCAAGGCCTTCTTTCATAGAAGTTAGCACAATATGGCTGAGAACACTAGTGTTCAAGAGCATATGAAGTTAAACACATGTCCCCTCATAGGGTGGTTCTTAGGGCTTTACTTGGGAAAGTCTTTACCTTTTCTATAGTTAAAATAAAACGATCCCAATTATGCCACGTGTTTAGAGCACGTGGTAATGTGATCCACCCGGCCTATTGACACTCATCCATGTGTGATCTCATGTTGAAAGCCACGTGGCATGTCGCTGTCTGCTCACCCAGTCAAGATTGAATCCTCATTGACCAGTGGCAAGCGAGCATTTTAAAATCTCCACCGTTGGATATTCCCATAGCAGACAGATAAGAAGAGGAGAAAAAAAGACGAGAAGAAAAGAGAAAGAAGAAGCAGATAGAGTGAGAGAGAGAGAGAGAGATGCAGATGCAAACTCAGAAGCAAACTGTGTTTGATGGATCGCAGATCGTCCATCTGGTTGAGAGTGATGAAGCATTTTCCAAGTTTGTGGATCACAAATTCGCAGCACTGGACATCAGCCCTCGGGATGGTGGCCTGTCCAGGCAGGAGCTGCAGCCTGCAGTGAGTGAGCTGGGTATAGCCCTCGGACTTCCGCCCAGAGGATTGTCCCCCGACTCTGATCACATCTACGATGAGGTTTTGACAGAATTCTTTCACGGAAGGAAGGATCAAGCCACCATATCCAAGGCGGATTTTGCTAGCACCTTGAGGGATGTTCTTCTGGGCATAGCCGACGGTCTCAAGAGGAATCCCATCTCGGTGCTGCAAATCGATGGGTCCGAGCTGCGCAAGTATGCGGAGAGTCCAGAGTTTGAGGTGGATGCAGTGGGAGTATTTTCGCAGATAGATAGCAATAGCGAGGGAGCAATTGATGGTAGCAGAATAGAGGAGGTGCTACAGAGCAGATCCTTGTTGCAAAAGCTGCCGCCTGGATGTGAAGAAGTGAGTAATTTTTATTTCATGTCAGTCGATATTGTGAATTGCAAGCTATTTTCTAGCACATTTACTAGCTATTAGATTCCATTCCGGAAATGCTGATAAGGCTTTTCCGAATGTTGTACAAGCATGATTTGGTTATGTACTTTTTCTTTTTTATTCTTTTCCTCTGCTTTCCAGTGAGGATTTTGACTTCATCCTATGCTTGGTGATCGTTTGGACAAGTGCATTGCGTTCTTCTTCTTGTTGCTTGATGATTCCAGTTAATTCTGAATGGAGTACTGGGTTATGAAATCCTCCATCATCTTTGAAATCACTTTTGAATTCTAGAGTATGCGATCAACACCTTTCTTGACAATTTTACATGTTGCAGGCTACCAAGTATTTGTCGGAGACGGCTATAAAGAAAGTGGGTGTGGACACATCAAGTAAGCTTGATCAAACTGCATTCATCAACGTACTCAAGCAAATTTTGCTCACCATTGCCTCTCTCCTTCAAGAGAAACCACTCAATGCTGCTTATAACGAAAGCAACTACGATGGAAGCGGCATCACCAACCTCCTCCGTGATAAGGAAGCTTTGAAAAATGTGCGTATGTAAAAGCATGACAATGCAAAGTATCAGTTTCCCTCCAAGTTTTCATTCAAAAAATGACAACTTCTTAAGAAAATATATAACTTCTGGAAAAACCATCCCTCTAAACATCAAATGCATTTGAACCAGGATTAGTTTCTTTCCTGTATCACTGTAAAATCAGCAAAATCAGCAATAGCAGACAAATGCCCACATTAGTTTCTTTCCTGTATCACTGTGAAATCAGCAATAGAAGACAAATGCCCACACTACACGTTGCCAAAATGAGAGAATTTTCAAAAAAAGAAACTTGATATCAATCAATGTTTTGTGTTTCAGGCTGAAGATGAGCTATGGAATATTATGCCCAAAGATCACAAAGGGAATGCTACAACAGATGGTCTGGTTCTTGGGCTGGATGCCATTGCTCCAGCTGCTGGCTTGCCTCCCATGGGAGCAGTGGATGAGGTTGGGATTCTATGCAATTTTCACTCTCCTCTTTGAAAACTTTTCTATACACTTTCATTTCCTTGCTTCAAAACTATGTACTTGATCCATTTTAGTCCAAATTGTTAGTTTCCATTTTGCTTGTTTTCCTTGGCATGTACTAGTCATACCTTTCTTCAAGATGATGAATTTTTACTTTGAATTCCAAGGTCTTTCCCGGCTTTGTTTGTGGTGAAAAATGTTTTTACTTTTTACTTTCTTCCCCCTTTGTTTTGCTTGTAATTTTTTTTTAGATGAGGACATTGCATGATAAAGAAAATTTATGTGCACCTTTTGACCCCCTCGAGGGTGGAACTTATGCTCAATTGTAGCTATTCCTTCCCATTTTCCTAGTATGTTAAATCATTTTTCTCATTTTCACCATGCTCGAATTCCTATGCTTTTTGGGTCCTAATTTCTTCCAACAAAATTATTGTACAACATCTCGGTTATAGATATCATTTTTGTTTTTTAGTGACACAACCATAGATGGTTCCATAGGTTGTTTGTTGTGACCATGTTCTACTACCCCTCCATTGGCACAACCAATGGCTTGCAAAACACGACATTGTGGGACACAAGGCCTCTTCTTGGCTCGTCTAGCTTGTCTTATCCCTCCTTTGATGTTTATGTCATTCTTTGAGAAATGATAGGTTTCACACTCTTACTAGACAATGATTTAGTGTCCCCATTGCCAAACCCATTGCATTGTAATTTAGATAAAAGTAGCTAGCTGCAATATGTTGAACAAGGGCAACTAGTTCCTCTCTAATGTGTTGATTCTAGATTGCTATATACCTTGAACATAGTGGTATATCTTACCACTCCTCCATTGGTCTCTCCTTCAATCCATGCACTAGGTTTGAACTCTTATTTGTTTGCTTGCCTTTAATGTAAGAGGAGCCTGTTGCTATCAAAACAATGAGATACGGTGGGAGCTTTCATGCTAGGGATCTCAATTTCATTCAAAGCTATATGAAATGAACCTACTCACAAAAAGTTCCGCGGACTCACTCAAATTTTGATTGTCCATAGCAACTTGTTAGATATTTCGCATTTTGCAACTTTCAAGTATAGTGGTATCCAAAAACATTCATCTTCAAAATGCATCAATTATAGTTTCAATGTTTTGCTTGGCTCGCCAAATTTGTTGTTTTCAACGTGTTCCATTTATGGTTAGCATATTGGTCAAAATTTTCTTTTTTAGTACTAAAAGCTTTTTTGTCATTTAGACATGGTATGTTTAATTCATGGTTTTTGGAAAGTCTTCAAGCATGTATCTTGTGTATTTGATGTGTTCAATAGCAATTTCCTACTTTGACGAGTCTTAACGTCTTTGAACCACACCACAAGAATTTTGTTTTCATAGCCTATTTGGACAAGCTTGAGGCTAGGTTCTATATTTTGTTTTTTATGTTGACAAGGCTAACAAGAGATATTATGTATAGATCGCTGAATTAATAAAAAGCTAAACTCATTATGATAGATATTTGAAATTCAATGTCTTTATTCTAAGCTGACCATGTCAATAATTGTAGAAGTTTAATTATATTTCCACGCGATTGTATTAGGGAAAAATCATCAAGTGTCATTTAGGTTCTTGAGAAGAGGTGGGCAACGTAAATTGTTTCTTGCCTATTATATGATGATATATAAGCATTGTTCTATGGTTATACATCATGCAATTGTTAAGTTGAACATCTTTGTGTCATTTTTGTTTTGATGTACCTTAGGAGTTCAATTTCATAAGTAGAAAAAAAAATTCATGCCTAACTTTCACATACATGTGTTTGTAGATGGACCACGTTTATCAAGATGCTTTGAAGGTCGCGCAAGAAGGTAAACAAGGATCAATGAATCAAGAGGAGTTTGAAAAAAGTTTGCTAGCGATTCTCGGTAGTATTATGCTACAACTTCAAGGAAAACCAATTACCATAAAAAAGTCATCGATCGTCAATGATGAAGGAAGTTTTGATGTTCTTTCCAATATATAAAACGAGAGACCACGAAGAACATCCAAGGGAATGGATTGAGTCAATGATGAAGGAAGTTTTGATGTTCTTTCCAATATATAAAACGAGAGACCACGAAGAACATCCAAGGGAATGGATTGAGTGACCTATTTTTAAACTAGTGCAACATTTATGCGTTTTCTAGCTTTATCTATATTGTGTTTTCAAATACATTGTATAGTGAGTGTGCTATCATTAAAGAGAGAAGCAAAAATAATGTTTATTTCAGTTCTCTTAGAATGTATAAGGGCAAACCACTTTCAATCTAGAGAGACAACCTGCTCTTCATGTAAAATATCCAAAAGTTTAGTTTTAAGATTGTGCATGATCAAATTATTTCGAACTTTTTGGATTTTAGATATGAGAATAGTAGATGATGGAATGTTGAGTTGTTATTTTAGATCCTTAAAATGATGTGGTTGGTTTTAGCATGGAACTAACTCATCAAGAGTCATTTTGCCAATGTCAAGAAAAGGTACTCGATTTCAAAAAGATAAATTTTTATTGGATCACTAGTACACCTACCGCACTAAAATTTTATATTATATAGATTATAGTCAGCTCATCGTCACTTTGTTCTTAAAAGTTTTCTAAAAAAGATACATTCTTTTTTTAAATGATCCACAACAAGGCTAAACACAAACAACATAAACAATTTGGCATTAAATTGGGGCTAGAACATGTAACTATTGGACTAAATTAGTGATTGATGTTGAACTTCCTAATTATGCATGCAAAATGCATAGGAGTATCTATGGTCTAAGGCAGTCAGCTCGACAATGGTACAAGAAGAAAGATCAAGCCCTAAAATCCTTAGGATTCAAGCCAGTAATGGCTGATTCCAAAGTGTATGTGAGAATTACAGATGGGAAGATATCATCGTGGCTGTGTATGTGGATGACACTCTGATACTCTACAAGAGTGAGAAGTTGATTGCTGAAGTGAAGAATGATATCTCGAAACACTTCGAGATTGTAAATCTGGGAGAAGCCAAGTGTTACCTTGGTTTGTAGATTGACAGGGACTATGAGGAATAAAAAATTGTACCTTCATCAGTCCAGATTTCGGGATGCCGAATTGCAAAGGAGCGAATACTCCAATGCTTGCGGTCAAAATGCAAAAGTTACAATAAATTTGAGTGCATGATCATCATATGGTATTTACCGAAAGCCACCAAAAGTTCTGTGGACCAAAGTATCAATCACCAAAGATAAGAGTTGTGGCAAGCACCCTTTCTTATCATCTCTGCTAGTAAGCATCATTATATGCCATCACATAGGCTATCTACATGACGAAGCTTTCTTAAGAGACTAGTTAATAAGATTGGGTGACATGTTCATGGGCCATGGGAGGTTTTTATGTCAACCATCATAACAACCATCTATCAACAATATTGTAAAGATATTTAGATAATAATGTCAAATCATTAAACATTTGTAGTTTTAAGTCAAGGACATGTGACTAGTACTCTCAAAAAATGTGGCAATTTTTTTAGTGACAAGGAAGTATATGAAGAAGAACAACTCCTGTGTTCCCAACCTTTTCCAAAAAAATGTCCTTGATTATAATTATGACAAGAAAATTGCACTTGAACTGGAAAGATATGAGTGTGTGACACGTGCTATTATAAAGGCACATTGAAATGTATATTTATAAATTACAAGTTGATCATGTATCCAATTTGCTATTTAAACACGTTCCTTTAATGCACTTGGCCAATATTTATGCTCATTTGGCCATGTGTGAAGAGATTTGGTATGGCCACATGGAGCAAATGCCCTACTTAGGTTTTCCATCCCATGACATCTGGAGCTTCAAATGGCCACAAGTAAATTTAATGACTTGATTATAGTTAACTTGTCAAACTAGAGTATTACAAATCAAATGGACATAAGTAACATGTAAAAGGATGGACATTGAATTATACTTCTCTTGTCTCTGGCTAATTGACTAATGCATTGACAATGAAATTTACTACCTCTTTGCAAATATTTCGCTATTCATGTTTGGACTTTGAAGGCTACGACTTGTTAGACAAAAGGAGTAGCAGGTGTGCATATATTCTTTAATAGAAGAATATTAAATACTCCTCTACTCTTTTTCACTTGTAATGGACAATAAGGATGGTTGGTTTATTGAGTTCTTTAACAACCTTGCCTTCTAGACATTAATAGGAATAGAAGCTTGAATCTCTTGTTTGCTACTAGATCCTTTGTTGTCCCTCATTCTTTGAACTAACTAATGTTTTTTTTTAATTGCTCCATGTACCTTCTTTGCTAATAGATCTTTATAAGCGGCCTTAATAGTAATGTAGCAAATTCAATAGAACACCAACAAGAGCAAATACTTAAAACATAGATGATCTTTGGACTTTACCTCCTTTAATGACCATCCTCTTTATAACAATGTTTTATCGTGTTTTATTCTCAAGGTACACTTCTCCCCTTTTTTATATTTAAAGTTTGTTGGCTAGGCTCCCCCTCATCCCATGAGCTTATATCTACTCCCATGTAACTCTTGGCATTTTGCAATTAACCTTGTGTAGATCTCTTGCCTTTTTTGCAAATCTCACATAAATCTTTCCCCTACATATTACAAATGGCTTGAGCTCATAGTGTGACATTTTATTTAGTAAATTTTCTTACAAAATGATTTTTTGATATTGATTCGAATTTTAGGTGACAAATTGGTCTATGTTCCATGGATAACAATCAATGACTCCTATTTTGAAAATTGTATCTTAGCTTATCTACAAAGTATTTGCATCTTTTGGGTCACATGTAGGGCTTAATACCCATTGGAATGTCTAGGCGTAATTTTTTTCAAACAAAATTTAAGTACCTTGGACATATCATTTATGATCTTGGTCTTGAGATATACTATGATAAAGTCCATAAAGTTTGTGATTGGCCTATCTTGAAAACCATTAGAAAAATAATAAAAAAATTTAAGCTTCAGAGGATTTTTATTTACAACTTTATTGAAGATTATGCCTTAATTGCATTACCCTTAACTAATCTTAAGGAAATGATTAAATCCAAAATAAAAACCAAAAATGACAATGAAATAAAAAACGAAAGGCGAATTAAAATCAATCCACCAATCAAATGGACCGATGAATTAAATCAACGCTTTAAAGTGTTGAAGTTATTTGTGTCTACAACCCCTATCTTACACATAATGGACCCTAGCAAACCTGTTTTAGTGAAAACTAATGCTAGTGATTATGCAGTGGGTGCAATCCTTTACCATGATGGCTTTGAAGTATTGGTGTCTACAACTCGTATATTACACATAATGGACCCTACCAAACCTTTCTTAGTCAAAACTAATGCTAGTGATTATGTAGTGGATGCAATCCTTTTCCAACATGGTAGATAAGTGGCTTTCAAAAGTAAAAAATTGAACCCAACTCAAAATAGATATTCTACTTATGAGAATGAGCTTTTTTGTTAGCATCCATGAGTTACAAATTTGGAGACATTAATTGTACTAATCTAAATTCATAATAATGACGTATCACGAATCTCTTAAATTTATCTTTGTTTGTAAACAAACTTGATCGGTCCGCCTATGACTAAAACTTTATTTAAAAACCACAACTAATCTTGTATTACATGTAAGTAGTAAAAGAACGACCTTGTGAAAAGAATGAATTGTTTCAAAAAATGAAAGTGTTATTGGGAGATTTGACTTCTATTATCCCATAAACCAAATAGGATCATGGATACACGACATCATCAATTGAAAAATTATTTGATTTTTGAGCATTTGATTTGTTGGAAGAGTAAGCCAAATGATGACGCTTGGGAAAAAAAAATATGGCTTGAGATTTAGATTTTCTAATTTTCTCCCATAAAAAAAAAATTTATGAAGGAGAACATGTTATGTACCATAATTGTATGCCTTTAAGTGATAATCTCGCAAGGGACAAGATGCAAGTTTGACATTATTATGCAAGTTTGACATTATTGACATGTTTGAATGCCACACGTCACTATCCTGGGTTATCACATGTCGCCAACGGGACCGTGTTTGATGGGTCCCAATATGCTATGTCTATATAAAATCGAGACTACCTTTTTGCCATTCACTCAATCTACCCAATGATAGTCGTTACTATCCACATAAATTCCCAAGGGAAAGCTAGTCCTATTATGGGGAAAACCAATCGAAGCAAAATCAAAAGCCAACACAATGTCAAGAGGAGTCTCTCGCCGACAAAAAAGTTGTTCTACAAATACTGCAAACGATTCAACCACGAGAGTCCTAAGATTCAACCACGAAAAGGAGTTGATGGATGAAAAGCACGTGATATACAAAGATGTATCTCCAAGCTAAGAAATTTATGCTAAGTAGAGCCAAAGCCGATGGCTGGTGGTATCAAACGCCATTTATCGTTGAAAGCTTGACCGAGCATGTCAATGTTGATAACTTCAATGCATTGGATTTGAATAGGCAATGATCCTATGGATGAACATCAGAGATGTGCGTAGACTTTCAAAGCTATCGATGAGAGTTAAAACACTTGTGTTAGTAAAGTGTGAACTTGCATACACGTGTCATGATTATTAAAATTAAATATAATCTTGTCAAACTCAGCAAAAAGCTTGACCTTTCCTAAGAAAGACTATGAATTTTATAAATGTTAGAATTCTGTTAAAGTAGTAGACAACATGTTTTTGCTGCATCTGTTTTCAAGGTATGAGATGATTTCTCAGAGACAATAAGATGGGTACAATGAAAACAAAACTCATACAAAAACTAGTATGTCTGTTATGACAAAGCCAGATTCCAGCAGAGTAAGCAAATTCATCATTTACATCACCTATGAATGTGAAGTCATTTTATGGAATCATCTCTATTGATTAGATCAGTAAGAAATTAATGATAATTCATGAATTCAGTGATTCTCAAGGAAGTCTCAAAGATCATGCAACACAGCTTGCAGCTGTGGTGTCTTTGTTCAATCATGAGATTATCCTGAAAGCAATTTTAATCATCCCATTGACCATAATGAAACGCATTTGCTATTTCTCTTTTCAAGACATCCACGTAAGGATCTCTCGTGAACATGTTCATCTCACAACAAATGAAACAACGGACTAGCATCTGTCCAGAGGTCCCGGTGCATCTGTTAATAAGAATTCCGCAATTCTCTGACAATCAGAATTTCTTTATTATATCTACTAGATCAGCAAGTCTAAGTTGTTACCAGGTAGTTTCAAGCAATTGCTGTAAGCAAGGTTAGCATTCAATGGACTCAAAATGAGAAGATGGCTTAGCATTTTTCTGCAATCAAACATCTCAAACGAATTACGGGCAACTTGAGCTGAATTGGATATCAACAGGCCAGCTTTGCTTTTTAGAGCTTAAGCTTCCAATTAAGCTTTGTATTGCGATGAAAAAATCTGCCAAGAACATTTAAGCAGGATATTGCATCTAAGACTTGATAGGGCTCTTCGTCATACGTGGACTGCGCCTCAAAGATTGGGCTTCATTAGCTGTAACAATCTCTTTCTTTGGCAATTCTTTTCTTTGCACCGATCTGGACTCGGTAAGATCTTTATCACTGACAATGTCTTCATCTCTTGTCACTTCAGCGTTTTCAAGCTTACCTGGGCTCGTGGTTACAGTTTGCAGCCGACCGCTCCTTCTCAAAGGCCGCCCAGTATCGTTCAGAAACTCCTCAAGCCCATCATCACTATCGCTGTCCTCCACAAGCAGAGCTCTCTTCACAGCCCGCTTAACAGGCTTCTTTGCAGCTGCCGATGCCTTGCCCTCTGACTTGGATAGCTTGCCCTCTGATTTGGATAGCTTGGCCAGTGGTGAAGAACGATGTAGCATACGATCCACTGATTTTCTTCTGGGGGAAACATCTTTTGCTGATTCTCGAGCCTTTTCATCTGCAAGGAGCAAAACATCGATTGGGCTCATTGATTTTGAGTAAGCATTCGTTTGAACTTCAAATGCCATTGCTTTTTTGGGCTTTGTGGGGGATTTCTGCTGAACCTTTTGAGGAGAAGCATCATCCTGCTCCTCTTCTGCACGGATCTTGCCAATGCGACCTTCAATCTTGCCCTGCATCCTTTTTCGCTTGAAGGAAAGGCCTCCCATAGACCAGTGGGCATCACTAGCCCACCGCATGAGCGCATCGTTGATGGAGCGAGGAGGATCTACTCTCTCACTGTTAAATTTGATGTCATTGTAGATGTGAGGCCGAGGCAAGGATTTGCCATAAAACCTGCCAGGCTTCAAAGCTACCACCATATCTGCTATATTTTGAAGGTATGTAATTCAAAGCAATAGCAACCAAATCGAGCTCCAAATGCTTGTGGGCAAGAGCTTGAATGCAGCGATTGATTGAGAAGATCGAAAGCAGCTTATGGCCAAGAGCGGCAATGCAGCGATTGCTTGAGAAGATCTAAAGCAACTGATCTTGATCGCCAGAAAGAGCAGAAAAGAAAAAGAGCTAGAGCGAGAGAGAGCAGAGCTTTGCCGAAGAAATAGCTTGCTTTTGAAGAAGAGAGAGAGAGAGAGAGAGAGAGAGAGAGAGCGCGCGAAAATATTCGCGGGAGGTTTGAGCGCGGGAAATTTTGGCAGGCCGCAGCAGCAGGTAGGCCTTTTGACCAGTCAAATGTCATTACAAGGTTGAAATGCAATAGCCTTGGAATGCCACCCAATGAGTGTGTCCTTCCACCAAGCTATTGTCATTGGGTTCATTAAGGAGAAGTCATAAATCTTCCTGGCTGTCGGCCTCCGCGTTCAAGCTCTCTCGCCTTTTGGAATGGGCGGGGAGTCATTGTTCAAGGTCCACTAACTTAGGCAGTATGCGAACCGAAGACACGTCAAGGTGTGATTCCCGATGTCAGTGGCCCTGTCCCAATGTCGCCAAAGCAAAGCTTCCCATACTTTTCATGGCATTCCAAGAGGACTGATGGTTGGTAGCTCGGACTTGCGTCGTGGAGCATTCACATAATCTTCTAGTGGCTCTACCGCCACGTCGGGAACGTATCCTCCATTGTGACAAGGCTTGTGTTGTACACGAAAGGTGCATAGGCTTAACGTGGGATACAGGTACGAGATAAAAAGGATTTAGTTGTTTTGGGAAATAGCACAATTGGATAGAGGCTTCTTATTGGTTAAGTATGCAACGACACTATTTGATAATGACAAGTATCAAATACAAATTGACGTTATATGTTATTTTTTACTTTCTAATAAACGAACCTTGGTAACTATTGATATTGTCCTACTAGACGATGTAAACACTAACCCAAACCACTCTTCTTTTTCGTGGAAAATATGTTGGTTAACTTTCTTGCATATATGGACAACAATGAATGGATTGGTTTTTGGGAATGGCAATTACTATAGCTTCTAGCTACTTAAGTATGCAACTGCACTACTTAAAAACCTTGTTAATGATGATCCGTATCAAATATAAACTAGGGTTTTTTACTCTTTGTTTTATGACTATAACCACCCTAGTAGCTCCTGGTGGTCTAGCTTTTGATACAAGAAAACAACTTCGTTCTTCCTCTTTGTTACTAAATATTGGGTTGTTTGATATCCAATTTGCTAGTTCATATATGAAAAGTGTTATCAATTGGGACATTTCCTCCCATTTCTTCTAAAATCCCCCTCGATTGAACTTTTGTGTAGGTAGCTATGTACATTTTTGCTTAGATATAAAATTACATTTTATTGCACTTGACAAAGAAAAGGGTCCTCAAACATACCACCAACTACCCTAATGTCAATTTTTAATTTGGACATTTCACAAATACTTGAACCCCAATAGATGTCGATGCTTTTTCGTAAAATTTTAATGAAAGGTCATTAAAGTTTGTCACCCCACTTGATGTTGAACTCTTTTTTTTTTCTTTTCAGATGTTAATTGAAGAAGAATAGGTTGAGAGGCTGCCTAGGAACGTCCCCCCGTCTATGACTAGGCCCTGTACTTGCACTAGGTCCTGAACCTGCTCCAGTCCCGGCTCCTGCCATTGACCTGTGAATAGAGCTCTGAGATGGTCTCAATGGCTCAAGAGACGTACCGTCGAGCCCATATGTGTCCATCAAACTCTCTAGCTCTGCATCTGATATGCACGGGCAACTGGATATGCCCATCCCCCACCCATCTGGCCTGGTGAGCCGTAGTAAGTGGGCCCGGACCCTGGTAAGAGATCCAATAAAGGCCCCATCACAATGCATGCATCTCCATTTGCTTGCACCTTATCCTTTTGTAGCTCGATAACTCTAGAACTAAGCAAAATGTGTCACCGCCAAACTTATAAGTAGCCGTAAAGAAAACACATGTCAATTATTGTTAATTTAATTCTCTCCCTCCATAATCAACATCTCATTTATACTATTCATGGAACATACCTCCATGATAGTATTGCATTTCAATATTGACAAAGAAAAACCTTTTACATAACTATTTCTATGTCAAGCTTAGTTCTAAAAGTCTCAAACTTGTCTTTGCATAAGGCTTTTGTGAATATATCAGCAAGTTGCAACATCATAGAACAATGCGTAATACTAATATCTTCAAATTGTAACTTGTCATGCACAAAGTGATATTTTATTTCAATGAGTTTAGTTCTTGCGTTAAAGACTAGATTTTTGGCCAACTATATCCCACTTTGGCTATCACTGAAGATAATAGTAGGTGTGTTTGTTTCATACCGATCTCGCTCAACAATCTTTGCAACCAAATAGCTTCTTCAGTAGCATAACTTAACGCTTTATATTCATCTTCTGTCGATGAAAGATAAATGGTGTCCTGCTTTTTACTAGACCATGAAAAACAGCCATTTCCAAATTCGAAAGCATACCCAGTAATTGACTTTCTATCATCTATATTGCCAGCCCGATCAGCGTCAACATAACCTTGTAACCTAAGTAAATCGCTTTGCTTCCTATAAACCAAGCCAAGATTAGGTGTGTCATTCACGTACCTCAAGATCCTCTTTGTTGTTTTCCAATGATCCAAAGTAGGTGATGACATAAATTAACTAATCAGAACAACATAGCAAATATCATGACGAGTAGTTGTAAGATAAATCAAACTTCCAACTAGTTGACGAAATAGTGTGCGTGACTTGACCACTATCATCAATACGAGACAACTTCTTAGTGATGGAAGGTTTGCACTCTGTCATGTGGAATCTCTCTAGAATCTTGTGAACATACTTGTTTTGACATACCCTGATATCATTGCCATTCTGCCGTACTTCAACCCCCAAGAAATAATGCATAAGGTCTAAATATGTCATCTCAAATTGCTTGCACAAGTTGGCTTTGATGGAGTGAATGAGATTCTCATAATTGTCTATGACAATTATGTCATCAACAAAAAGCACAACCAAGGCAATGCTATCATTGTTTATAAGAACATAAAGATTTGGATCTGAACTTGTTCTCATAAACTTGTGAGAGAGAAAGTAATGATCAATACATCCATACCATGCACGTGGCACTTGCTTGAGACCATAAAGTGCTTTGTGTAGCTTGCATACCTTTTCATGTCCCTTCGCAACAAAGCCTTGTGGTTGGAGCATGTATACTTCTTCTTCTAGGTCACCATTCAGGAATGCGGATTTCACATCCATTTGGTGGATCTTCCACCCAAAATGG
The DNA here is from genome assembly GCA_029204225.1 of Diphasiastrum complanatum. Taxonomy (NCBI): domain Eukaryota; kingdom Viridiplantae; phylum Streptophyta; class Lycopodiopsida; order Lycopodiales; family Lycopodiaceae; genus Diphasiastrum; species Diphasiastrum complanatum. The sequence continues at coordinate 361,895 of CM055111.1, read as the reverse complement.
GATGCTAAGGCAACAATTAGACGTAGCGTAGTCCACTTAGCCACTGGAGCAAATGTCTCCTCATAATCAATTCTCTTACTTTGTTGATAGCCTTTTACCACTAAGCATGCCTTATGCTTTGCGATAGTGCCATCCGCATGAAACTTTGTTCTATATATCCATTTGTTGTCAATGGGTTTCTTTCCATGTGGTAGATCAACCAACTCCCACATATCATGCATGTGGATTGATTTCATCTCCTCTTCCATTGCCCTTTGCCACTCTTTGAGATCCTTTGCCTCATCAAAGGCCGATGGCCCTCGACACTCCAAAATGTCGCTCATTAGGGCATAGTTCATATCATAACATCCCGCATTGATCTTCTCACTTCTTCCTATGAATAAGATCTAGGTTTATTCATTTTCACTTCTTTCATAATCTCTTTGTACCATTTGGGTACCTTAGATTTAGGTGATACACTTTTGGTGAGTATGTGTCCCAAGGAGTGTCCAAAAACCATCTCTTACTTCCATCAGGTTTCTCCTTTGTTGCACCTATCGGTAGATACATTCCCCTAGGCTCATGGATTGGTGGAGTTATCTCATACTCATCTTCCCAATCTTGATCCTCTTATGCAACATCTTGTGGAACCTCTTCTTCATCTTGTTAGAAGTCTTTTGATGCTATCATCACTTGCATGGTCTTCGTCGTCAAACCTATGCATCTCGTCAAATATGACGTCCTTACTAATGTGAATCTTGTTCGTCACACGATCAAAACACATGTATGCTTTTGCCCTCTCATCGTAACCCACAAAGATGCACTTGATTGCTTTGGCATCAAGCTTGTTTCGCTCCTCCTTTGGCACATGTACATAAGCTTTACACCCAAAAACTCAAAACTTGTCAATTTTAGGCTTGATTCCCGTAAGAGCTTCTTCAGGAGTTACATTTGGAACCGCAACTGGGGGACTTCTATTTTGTCGTTGCCGCATTGCATGCCTCCAACCAAAAATAATTTGGTAAGCATATCTACTTCATCACGGAGCATGCACTCTCCATAATGGTTATATTCTTCCTTTCTGCTACACCATTATTATGTGGCGTGTGTGCTTGGGTGAATTGTATTTTGATGCCATGTTCCTTGAAAAAGTATTCAAAATCATCTGATTTGTATTCGCCCCCTCTATTTGATCTAAGCACTTTAATTCATGCATCCAATTGGTTCTCCACTAAAGCCTTGAATTTCTTGAAGTGAGCAAAAGCATCAAATTTATTCTTCAAGAAATATATCAATGTCCTCCTGGACTAATCATCTATGAAAGTCATAAAATAATAGGCTCCCCCCATCGACATGGTCTTCATTGGGCCGCACAAGTCACTGTGAACGAGCTCAAGTGGTTTCTTGGCTCTTGCAGCTCCACCTTTCTTGAATGCCTCCCTGTGATGCTTCCCCATTACACATCCTTCACATATGGAGTGGTGATCATCCTACAATGCTGATAATCCATTTACCATCTTCAACTTCGCCATCAATGTTAGACTCCCATAGTTCAAGTGGCCTAATCTTCTGTGCCACAATTCCAGTTGTGATGTCGTCGAGGTGGCTAAACCATATTGTCCTAGTTTTGCATCATCCAATTTGTAAAGGCCACAATTACTATCTTGATACCCCTTTGCCACCACTTTATAGTTGTGATCCATATCCTTCATTAGACACCCATATTTGACAAATTCAACCTTCAAATGTTGATTTGCCATCACACCAACATAAATAAAACTCTTTTTGAGTTCAAAAACATAAAGCACATTGGGAATATTCTTGATCTTACCATCGGAAAACTGCGCCACATGTGAAACCCTGTCTGAGTACGGACCCCAACCTGAAAATCAAGTACACATTGATAGCACCTCAAAACAATCAAAACAAATGTAGACAAATGGACAGAATCACTCAAAATTGCTTCTAAAACCAAGATTGGTGTCTCACATTGATTATGGCCAAATAAGCCTCTATATATACACTTTTGGAGCTCGAGGTACTGATCATGCATCAGATCTCACACGCGTGAAGATGCCTTGTCACCATCATGCAATTTGACACTTGGATCAAATCTTTCCATTTTGGGCATTTTTGGTCTATTTTCCTACTACATGGAGATCTTCATGGAAATCTTCTAGAAGCAAAAACTTGCCTACTTCAGCTATTTCCACACGTGTGAGTTGCCCTCTACACATGGGATGTGACACCTATTCAAAATATTTGGCTCATGCAATCATTAGATTGGTGCCATGTGTCATATCTCTAGAAAACTAGTTTCTGGCCATTTTAGCCACTAGAACTTGAATTAAAACATATGTACAACATATATGATTATGGTACATGAAAAGTACACTAGTTTCACACGTGGGAACAGGCTTCACACATGTGTGTCTATCATATATATAAGATTTCTGGCCTCTACCAAGCTTATTTTTGCATTTTTCACATTCCTCCTCAAAAATCCAGCTTGGTAAATCTAGCATAGATCTATCCGTAACTCCAAGAGCCAATTTTAATTTTTTAAATGTATCTTTAGGCAATGCCTTGGTGAGTATATCAGCAATGCAATCTAATGATGAAACATGAATCAGCTTGATCTCCTTTGCTTGCACTCCCTCACGAAATGATGTGCAATCTCGATGTGCTTTGTTCGAGCATGGAAGACTGGATTGTTTGCAAGTTGTTGAGCTGCTTGATTATCACAATATATGCATGGAATGTCTTCATCCTTGATCACATGTAGCTCCTCCAAAAGCCTTTCAAGCCAAAGAATCTCCTTTGTTGTTGTTGTCATAACTTTATATTCGGATTCTGTCGATGAAAGAGAGATCGTATCTTGCTTTTTGGAAAGCCAAGATATAACTCCTCCACATACGAATGTAGCAAATGCACTTGTGGATCTTCTATCCATCTTGTCACCTGCAAAACTTGAGTTTGAATATGCTCTCAAACAAATATTAGTCCTTTCATAAACTATGCCAAAGTCTTTTGTAGCCGAGATGTACCTTAACACCCTTTTTGCTCCTTTCCAATGACATATTAATGGACTTTGCATGTATTGACTCAACTTGCCAACACAAAAACTAAGATCTAGTCTAGTGATAGTTAAGTATATCAAGGAACCAATAAGCATTCTATAGGTAGTGATGTCCTCAAATGATGCTTCATCACTTTCCTTAGAAACTTTTACACTTAGTTCCATAGGAGTTTCAACTCCTTTACAATCAATCATGTCAAATCTTGTTAAGATTGATCTAGCATACTTAGATTGACATATGAAGGTAAAATCCTAGTGACTTCTATTCCAAGTATAACTTTAAGAAGTCCTAGATCTACCATCTTAAATTCACTAGACAAGGAAACTTTTACATTCTTGATGCCATCTAGATCATTTCCTGTGAGTATAATGTCATCAACATATAAAACTAAGATAATGATCTTTCCATCATTACATTTGTAGTACAATGATGGTTCATAAGAACTTACAACAAATCAAATGGAAATAAGATAGGAATGCAACCTAGAGTACCATGCTCTTGGTGCTTGCTTGAGTCCATAAAGACTCTTCTTCAAGAGACACACCTTGTTTTCTTCTCCATCTTTGATGAATCCCTCGGGTTGGCACATGTAGATTTCCTCTTCCAAGAATCCATTCAAGAAAGCATTTGTCACATCGAGTTGGAAGAGCTCCCATTTGAAAGAAGTTGCAAGACATCTAATGGTCACAAGCTTTGCAACAGGTGCAAAGGTTTCATCATAATCTATGCCTTTGACTTGCAAAAAACCTTTTGCTACAAGTCTAGCTTTGTACTTATGAATGGAACCATCTTGATTATATTTCAATCTATATATCCATTTACAAGTAAGAGGCTTCTTTCCATAAGGTAAATCAACAAGTTTCCAAGTTTGATTTTCCATTAATGCATCAAACTCTACTTGTATAACTTTCCTCCAATATTGAGATTTATTTGCTTCCTCAAAACTAGTTGGTTCTTCAAGCATAGTAGTCAAGAAAGTATAAGAGTTGAGTAGTTGAGAATCCTCCCTTTGCTCCCCTTTGTCACTATAAGTAAGCCTTGATGACTCAATCCTTGTCCTTGTTGATCTTCTTGGCACCCTTGGACTTGGAGGAGGTTCCACTTGGTCTTCATCTTCATGAAGCTCCTCCTCGGCCATAGCATGATCTTTGACAAGTTGAGTGTTGCTGGAAGTCACCTTTCCTTTGGCTTGGAGAGATTCATCAAAAAGTACATCTCTACTAGCAACAACCTTTTTTGTAATAAGATCATATATCCTATAAGCTTTCTTACCCTCCATTGTCACTTCTTAATACTTTCAAGCTAGTATTAAGTTGCTTTTCCACGAGAGTTTTAAACTTTACAAAGGACTCAAAAACTTCACTTTTCTTAGACAAGAGATAAACCTAAGAGTATCTTGATTTATTATCAATAAAAGTGATATACATAAGAGCTCCACCATTTGATTCATGTGAAAATGAATGAACATTCGAGTGTATAAGGTCAAGAGGAGAGTTAGATCTTATCAGAGATCTTTTGAATGGAAGCTTATGAGATTTGGAGAGTCCACAAGCTTCACAAAGCTTGCCACACTTGGATATGGTTTTGGTAAGTCCTCTTGCTAGCTCCTTTGTCACCATGGTCTCCAAAGCTTTGTGATTAGGATGGCCTAACCTTTTGTGCCATAATTCCACTTGTGTGAGCTCCTCCCTTGCCATGTTCACACTTTCAACCATCACATTAGCATCCAATTTGAATAACCTCCCTTGCTTGAAACCACTAGCAATACATTTTTCATCTTTCAAGATAGAACATGCTCCATGCTTGAAATTACATCTAATCCACTATCCATAAGTTGTCCTACACTCAAGAAGTTCTTTGTAATTGAAGGTACATAAAGAACATTGTCTAGATTTACTTTTTTAGATGATCCTAGACATAAAGGAATGGATCCAACACCTACAATCTCACATTCTTGATCACTTGCAGTGAAGATAAATCTCTTAGAACTATTGTAAGAAAGTAGATTAGAAAAGTAGTCTTTTTGGTGAGTCATGTGACAGCTTGCCCCACTATCAATCCACCAAGTGTCTTGATTAGATGTTTGTGGTGAGGATACCATCAAAGATAGATTGCCTTCTTCCTCCTCCTCAAGCACAAGATTGCTAGTCCTTCTCTTGGGCATTCTTCTTATTGTAGCACTCGGATGCAAAATGTCTATTTTTTCCACAAAAGAAACACTTTAGCTTCTTCTTGTCCTTCTTGCTCTTGCCTTTGGAACTTGATGCTCCATCTTTGTTCTCCATCTCCATGTCTTGAGTCTTCTTGGATGGAAACTTCTTCTTATTGGCTTTCAAAGAAAAGTTAGCTTTTTCATCACCATCATTCAAAGATAAGGAACTCATCCTACTTTCAATACGAAACATTCTACTCTCCTCACTAACAAGGACACTTTGAAGTTTTTCAATACTAGGAAGTGAATCTTGAATAGCAAAGGTTTGAACAAGATTGGAATAATCATCTCCTAATCCATTCAAAATGATTTGAACTAATTGATCATCTTTGATTTTATCATCTATAGAAGACAACTCCTTATTCAAAGATTTGATCCTAAAGACATACTTTTGAGCACTTTCACTACTTCCTTTCATGCTTTGAAGGATTTGATTCCTAAGCATTAGTATCCTTGAAGTGTTCTTGGATCCGTAAATGGCTTTTAATGAATCCCATGCCTCTTTGGATGTGGTACAAGATGAGATTTCTTTCAAAATTTCATTACTTACATTCATTTTTATGCAGTGTAATGCAACTCTACATTTCTTTTTGTACTTAGCCAATTCAACTCCTCCTTGAGGTTCTACTTCCACCTCAAGTACTATGTCATAAAGATCATGAAGTACAAGCAAAGACTCCATTCGAACTATCCAGGTAGCATAATTAGTTGATGTAAGTCTTTCACTAGCTTCAAGCAAAAAACCACCAATTGATGCCATTTTTGAATGTGAAAAAGCACTAGAAACTCTTATGGTTTCTCTAAGAGATCTGAACCTAAAGTCTTCTAGCAATTTAGAAAGCTTATAGACTCAATCCTATCACTCTATAATGATGGAAATTTAGATTCTAGTCTAAAAGTTGCAAAATCACTCCTTAATCTATGATTTTTAGCAATCTCTCTCTTCAACCTCAACATACACTCAAAAAGTCAGAGAAGATCAATTAGTGCACCTAGTTCAAGCTTCAATTTTAATTTTTTGACTGATCTGATCCAAGAACTAATCAAGAGATTGGATTCACTATAGAAAATGCTTGATTTTGCACCAAAAATCACTCAAATTGGTTATGTGAGTCAAATTCTACAAATTTTTGAAATTTCTCAGTCAAAACTGGAGCTGGACGGCCTCACACGTGTGAAAAGGGTTCCTACATCCCACAACAAGATCTGGACCAAAAATTTTGAGGATAGCTATCAAATCCAACTCGCTACACAAAAATTTGACTAGTTTCCAAAAAACTGCTAATTTTGGCTTTGATTTGGATTAACCCTATCAATTTCAACAAAACCTCTTGTACTAGGCTCTGATACCATGTGCAAAAAGTACAAAAAGGACCAAGAGTGGATCCTAATATGATCCTCAAGAGGGATTGGTTGTCGGATTATTTGATCTATCAATCTACTTGAGATTACGATCAATCTAGATCAATTCTAGACACAAAATCCTAACAAGAACAATCTTTAATTGAAGGTAGGTGTACTTTCTGATTTTCCACGTGTGAAACCATGTCTGAGTACGGACTCCAACCTAAAAATAAAGTACACATTGATAGCATTTCAAAACAATCAAAACAATTGTAGACACATGGAGATAATCACTCAAAATTGCTTCCAAAACCAAGATTGGCGTCTCACATTGATTATGGCCAAATAAGCCTCTATATATACACTTTTGGAGCTCGAGGTACTAATCATGCATCGGATCTCACACGTGTGAGGATGCCTTGTCACCATCATGCAATTTGACACTTGGATCAAAACTTTCCATTTTGGGCATTTTTGGTCTATTTTCCTACTATATGGAGATCTTCATGGAAATCTTCTAGAAGCAAAAACTCGCCTACTTCAGCTATTTCCACACATGTGAGCTGTCCTCTACACATGGTATGTGACACCTATTCAAAATATTTGGCTCATGCAATCATTAGATTGGTGCCATGTGTCATATCTCTAGAAAACTAGCTTTTGGCCATTTTAGCCACTAGAACTTGAACTAAAACATATGTACAACATATATGATTACGGTACATGAAAAGAACACTAGTTTCACACGTGGAAACAGGATCCACACATGTGTGTCTATCCTATATACAAGATTTTTGGCCTCTACCAAGCTTATTTTTGCATTTTTCACAGTTCTCGAACCAATCTCATTTTTCGGTCATATGCCTTGTGGTGCCTGAATCAATGAACCATCTGGCACCATCATCAACATGGGATGCCAATGCCGATGAAAAGACACTTGTCTCATCATCTTTGGTGATATTGCCTTGTTGTTTCACTATTTTCGCCTTTATGTCAGCTTTTTTCTTATAGCATTTGTGTGCCCAATGACCAGGTTTTGTCAACAGTAACATTTGTCCTTCTTCTTTTTATGCTTCGATGATGACTCTCCCTCATCCTCATCATCCTTTCCCTTCTTTGGAATCATTTTCCAACCTTCTTGTTTTTTCTTGGCTAACAATGCTTGATCATCATGTGGAGTTTGCCTTGACTTCACTACCTCTCGACATTTGCTCCTCATACAACATGATTCCATGCAAGTCTTTGAAGGTAGGCAATCTTTCCCTCGACGCAATGCCACTCACAAACATTTGTAGGCCGATAGTGTTCAATTTTGACTTCAAGAACATGGCTCGAGCTGGATTGCAAGTTTGAAATTGCGCTCTAAGATTTTTCCAAGCTCCCCCGGCTGTCGTGGAATCACTAATATGGGTGATCACATGGTCTTTCACTGAGAGATTGATCAAAGATAATGCTCACTGCGCCTTTCTGTCAAAGGCCCTCATGTCTCCAGGAATGATATTTGGCCTCAATTCTATGCCTGCAACAATTTCCGATAGCTCCTTCTCCATTAGTATATTGTTCATTTTGAGCTTCTAGATGTTGTAGTTGGAAGCCCGTGTAGGCTATAAAGAGTATGTTGATGCCAACTGTGATGTCAAAAGTAAAAAATAATGACCTGTTACAAATGCACAAGCTAGTTTGGACCAGTTTTGGTCATATGACTTGTAATTGGCAATTTGGCCATGTTGTGGGATGTCACACATGCCAAATTGCTTAGGATGCTTTTCAAGAACTTTATTCCTCATCCTAATTTGTGATGGCACCTTTGGAATGGGGCCAAAATGTAAATAGATAGGCTAGAGAAAAAGTAGGAGCCCCATTAGGGTGGATAAAATGACCTATTAGGTTGGATGTCAGGGTTAGGTCATAACGACTTCAGAGAAGCCCTAAAGTGCTTAAATCTGAGCTACTTATTCATAAATATGTGATAGTTTCTCCATCAAAGTATGAGTAAAAATTTGGTTTTCCTTCTAATATCATTGTTGTTTGTGATCTCTATGCTTGATATTTGCCATTTTCATTTGGTTCTTTTCATTTGTGGGATTGATTAGAGAGTTGAGGTATTGTCCTCTGCATGTGGGAGGCCGTACAGTCACACGTGTGAAGTGTAGTGCAAGAATTGGAGCCTTATAGTGGAGTTAAAGCCAAGGAAAAGCTAGTAAACACTAAATTGGATGGTGTTTTTGGTATTGGATCTCAATTGGATCTTTTCAAGGTGCTTCCTCCATCATTTCAGAAGCTTATTGGAGTCGATTTTTTGCAGTCCAAAGCATTTTGTACTTACTCATCATTAAGATCAATTTTTTTGTCAAAATTGTGTCTTTTTAGTTTGTGCTTGGAAAGTAGATTATTTTGATTCTTGCATAAAGGTTCAATATAATTTTATAAGAGTGATTTAGAGTGGCATTTATGTGAAATTATATTATTTTTTCTCAGGGTGATTGGATCTTTAAAAGCCTTTTGAAGTTTAGATCAAGGAGGAGTCAATTTGGGTCAATTTTCTGCACCAAGCAAGCTAGTTACTATTTGTATCTTTTTTAATAGAATTGATTGAGCTCAAGATCAAGTAGCAATTTGTTGAGAATTCATTTGTTGATCATTATCAGGTCCCTAGATAGTGGGATAGCTAGTACTTGCATCTTTTCTATTGTGTATCCATTATTAGAGATCAAGCTCTTGTTTAAAGGAGGATGGCATCCATAAGTGGTTACCTTTTGGATCCTAGTGGTAGGTTGAACAAATCAAACTATTTCATTGGAAACTAAGAATAGAATCAATCCTTGTAATGCAAGACCTGATGTATATGTGAGTGGGAATAAGAAAGAATCTATCCACCCTCAAGAATCTACTAAATACAAAAAGAGGTGAAAACTAGCCCTTCATTGTATTAAAACAAATGTAGTCGATGAGCTCCTAAAGGAAGTAGAAGAATGTACCTTGTCCCAAGAGGTTTGGGAGTCCCTTCAAAAGGTTTATGAATCAAAGAACAATACAAGATCGCTTGCCTTAAAGCATCAAATCTTTCAATGTTACCAAAAGAAGGAAGAAAGTGCTCATTCATATGTTTTAAGGGCAAATGAGCTGATCAAATAAGTTGCCTTTATAGGAGAGCGTATAAAGGAAGATGAGCTTGTACAACTAATCTTGAATGGCCTTTGTGTAGATTATTCTAACTTGGTGCAAGGATATTGTTGAAAATGAAAAATCGTCTATCTTGATTTTAGGCTTGCTACAAAGTTTTCTCGATGCAAGTTTGTTGTTTCATAATGTAAATGCCAAATTGGCCTAGAAGGAACTCGAGCTATATAGGTTTCTCAAGTCTAGTTGGTAGTATACAGCTTGCACATAGATTGGAGACTTAGAAATGTCATTAATATGCTTGTAGAAACTCGTGGCATATCACATGCAATGGTTGTAAGTGATCCATAGTGACATGCAAGGCATGCACAAAGTGAAATGGAACATGCATGATGATTTGTACAATTCTAGTTAGAAAAATGACATTTGAAAGTAGGTAGAAATGCATGCATGAAATGTGACAAATACTAATACTTGTGCTAGTGAAGCTCTTGCCAATTTTTCTAGTGACCAAAGCTTTCCAAACCTCCTATACTGCTTTTCGTTATACACTTGCGCCAAATACTTTCAGTTACTGACCTTGTTCCACCATGTCTTCCATAGACACTTCTCAGTCGCCTCGTTTCCTTGCTATTTGGTCCAGAGATAGTGGTGTTAGATGGAAAGCATATGAAGATTACTTTCCATAGAAATGGATCCCAAATCAATCTGATGTGTCTATCAAGAGTTATAAGCTCTCAAAGAGGGTAGGGAGAGGTCCAAAATCCGAGTGACCATTTTTTGATTTGATTCAATCTTGCTTGATTCTTAATCCATTGTTTTGAGTATTTTACACAAGAAACTGAAGATCAAGACAAAGTTTGATGTGATTGAGCACCTTTGAGCCTTCTGTGAATCATTAGTGTTTTCTTTTTGAAGCATCTAACATGTGCCAAAAGTAGAATTCAAACTTGTCTAAGTGCCTCAATCCATTTTGAGAGACTGATCTAGAAAATCTTGTTTTGTGGAATATTTGAGATCTATCTCAAATACAGTTGCAAGTTTTTCACATAGGAAGGTTGCACATCCTTGAAAATACCTACAGTGAAAGAGAGTAGCAACATTAAGTCTGATTGGAACAAGCTCAAACATATAATTGTCCAATAACAAGAAGTCTTCACAATATGGCATCTGTGGGAGGATATCTCCTAGAAGCAAGTGAAAGACTAAGTACCTCTAATTACTCAATATGGAAGTTAAGGATGGAGTCTATTTTGATACTCCAGGATGTTATAGACATAGTACTTGGTATTGAGGAGGAGCCTCAAGCACAGCTTGAAATACCAAAGTACAAGAAGAGAGTTAGAATGGCTCTACATTTCATTAAAATGAATGTCTCTAATGAGATTCTGGGAGAAATAGGATCTTGCACCACTGCGAAAGATGCTTGGAATGCACTTAAGTCCATCTATGAAGCTAAGAACACTTCTAGAATACTCACTCTTAGAAATCGGATTTTTCAAAGTTTTCAAACAAACGAGGAGAGTGCATCAAATTATGTTCTGAGAGTAAAAGATCTTCATAGGGAGCTTGCTTGTGTTGGTGTCACAATCAATCAAGATGAGCTAGTACAAATATGATGCACTCAATTCAAAGGAATGGTTTCTAGCCATGAAGGAGGAATATGATTGCCAACAAGACATGGGAGCCTGTGGATCTTCCATCCAACAAGCACACCATTGGTTGCAAATGGGTTTTTCAAGTCAAATATAATCAAGATGGCACAATCAACAAGTTCAAGGCAAGACTTTATGCAAAGAATTTCGCTCAAGCTTATGGACTTGATTATGAGGAGACTTTTGCTCCAATTGCAAAGATGGTATCACTTAGAATCATAACTTCTATTACATGTTCTTTCAAATGGCAAGTTTTTCAAGTAGATGTCTCTAATGCATTTTAAATTGGATATCTAGAAGAAGAGATTCATAAGGATCAACCTATTGGGTTCATCAAAGACAAGACCAATTTTACAAGTAGAGGTGAGGAAGTCCTCCAAATCCAAGGTAGAGCCTCCAAATGTCCCCCAAGCAACCTGCAAGCTTCAAGATGCTTCCCAACTCCAAGCTAGGATGCCTCCACCTGCAAGTAAGGATCTGCAAGCCTCCAAGGATCTCTCCTCCACTTGTGTCCCTACTCTTTAAACACAAAGATAGATAACAAGCTGGCCTCAAGTATTCACCACCCAACCATAGCTAGATCCAAGCTCCAAGCAAGACCTATCTAGCACCCCCTTGCTAACCATAAACAAATCACAAGCATACCACAACACTCCATAACATACTCAAGATCCAAACCCTACTTATGTCCCATACCATAAACAAGATCCAAACCTCAAGCATACTACCACAAGAAAGCACTCTACACACTAGTAGCAACACTAGAGCATAAGCCAAGCAAACAAGAGAGATCTCTCCTCCACAATGGGCGCCCTACTACCCTCATATAGATGGCCCATGGACCCCCCAATGCACTATGGAGTTCCATGCTCATCCAATGAGAGAGAGAGAAGCCTAGGGGAGTTAAAGAATCTCCAAGAGCCTCCATAGGCTTATGGAATGTCAAGAGACTCCTTCCATAACCTATGACTCTTTGAATGCCTTTCTTGTGGGAGTTGGGGACTCAATGGACACTTTAGAAAGGCGCCCTCCTACTAGGTCCCATTGCCCAAGTTGTGCAACTATACTTTGGTCCTAGACCAATAAAGTGATATGGTTCAAGGTTGAGGCCCAAGGTTTAGAAAATAGTCATCCAATGAATTTCTAACACCTCACTAGGTTCCATACCTCCATCCAAGGCATTGACACCTACCTGCCCTTAATCAAGGACACTAGTACCTTAATCTAAGACACCTACCCTTAATATTAAGGGTATACCTCATCCAAGTGTCACGTGACCCCATACCTCCAACTAAGGTATAGTCACTTGTCTGTCCTTATCCAAGGGCACATACCCTTAATCCTAAGGGTACCTTGCCATATAGCCCCCAACACTAAATGGACTATTAGGGGTCTGAAGTACTGCTAGTTACATAGGTATGTAACAACCAAAGTTTGCTTGCTCTTCAAAATCTCTATGGACTAAAGCAAGCTCCAAGGTCGTGGTATTCTTGACTTAACACATTTCTTGATTCACTAGGATTTAATCCTAGTAACTATGATCCTTCCTTGTATGTCCAGTTCTATGGTAGAGATATTGTCATTCTTCTCATTTATGTTGGTGATATCTCACTGACAGGAAGTTGTATCAAGTTAGTTGAGGAAACCAAAGTTGCACTTGGAAAAGAATTCAAGATGCAAGATCTTGGAAAAATTCATTACATATTAGGATTAGAGATTGACTTTCATAATGAAAAAGCTTTTGTATGTCAATCCAAGTATGCTCTTTCAATGTTAAAAAAGTTCAATATGCTAGATTGTAAGAGTATTGAAACTCCTATGGAGCAAATTGTAAAAGACCCTGACAAAGGTGATGAAAGATCCTTCGTGAACATCACTCTTTTTAGGAGTCTTATAGGCTCCTTAATTTGGCTCACCATAACTAGACCTGATATAAGTTTTATTGTTCATAAGTTGAGCCAAGCTATGCAAAATCCTACTATTCATCATTGGAATATGGCCAAAAGGGTACTTAGATACATATCTTCAACTTATGATTATGGTTTGTTATATAAAAGTGAAGATCTTTTTATAATTGGCTATTCTGACTTGGATTTTGCAAGTAGTAAAGCCGATCGGAAATCTACAAGTGCATATGTCATATATCTTGGAGGAAACTTGATACCTTGGCTTTCCAAAAGGCAAGATACTATATCACTCTCATATTGTGAAGCTGAATATAAGGCACTCACTACTACAGCAAAAAAGGTCCTTTGGATCAAGAGGTTGCTAGTCGAGCTAAAGACAATCAAAGAAGATGATTCACCTATGATCATGTGTGACAATATTTCAGAAGAGCCCTTGCCAACAATCCAATATTTCATGCAAGGAGCAAACACATCGAGGTTGCACATCACTTGTGAGAGAGAAGCTCATTGGAGGGGATCTACTTGGAGCACATCAACACATCATCTTGTATTGTAGATTTGCTCACCAAACCTTTGTGCAAAAATTCCTTCATCAAGCATAGAGCCAATCTTGGAATAATACTAAGATCCATGTTCAAGTCAACATAGATTATTTTTAGGAGGAGTGTTGAAAATGAAAAATCATCTATCTTGACTTTAGGCTTGCTACAAAGTTTTCTCTATGCAAGTTTGTTGTTTCAAATAATAATAATAATGTAAATGCCAAATTTGGCCTAGAAGGAACTCAAGCTATATAGGTTTCTCAAGTCTAGTTGGTAGTATACAAATCACATATAGATTGTAGACTTAGAAATGTCATTAATATGCTTGTAGAAACTCGTCGCATATCACATGCAATGGTTGTGAATGATCCATAGTGACATGCAAGGCATGCACAAATTGAAATGGACACATGCATGATGATTTGTACAATTCTAGTTAAAAAAATGACCCTTGGTAGAAGTAGGTAGAAATGCATGCATGAGATGTGACAAATGTCACTAATACTTTAGTTTTCAGTCATATAAGTGGATGGAAGGTGGATGGATGTGGTTCTACCTCGAGCTACCTCAAACTCCATAAATATGTATAGCCATTCTCAATATCTTTGATGAAGGACCAAGCTTTGAAGCTATTCCATGCCATTTTGGATCTACACCATCATTTGCTTGAATATCTCTCTCTCTAACTCGTGTTGAGGCTTATGCATACACTAAATTCTTGTGTGTTTGTTCTCTTGTATTCAAAGCTATCATTCTTTGATTCTTAGCATGCTAGATTGTGATTAAGCCATTAAATTATGTACTAGATCTTGCTATTCAATCTAGAATCAGTTTATTGTGCTAATCATTTTGTGCTTATCATAAAGCTTAATAAGATCATATACATTTGAGGATCATTCCCTACACGTGTGAACTTGCTAGAAATTTTGTCAGATATGCCATAATGGGCAAAGTGCCCTCACTTGAAGACCTCCAAGGTATCCTCATGGCCGAAGAAAATAGGAGACAACACTTCAATGCACGGATGGATAGGCTCTCTATCCATGATGGAGATGATCAAGCACTCTTCACCAAGGGCAAGGAAAAAACCAAGAGAAAGTGAGTCACATTCAAGAATACTCAAGCAAAGATTGAAGATCAAGATGGATCTTCAACTCCAACTCCAAGCAAGACTAAGAAGGACAAATCAAAGATAAAATGCTACTATTGTAGCAAGATGGGGCTATGCCTCGGGATGCATCAAGAGGAAGCAAGCACAAGGACAAGCAAACATCAGCCAAGAGGATGAAGAGAGTCCACATGAGGACTCACTAATGATGTCAAGTTTTTCTTCTTCAAGATTCAAGGGGGAAGATCCATGGTGGATAGATAATGGGGCAAGTTGCCACATGACAAGTAAAAGGGAGTACTTTTCAACTCTTTTGTCTTATGAAGGACCTATCAAGTCTATTTTTATAGCCAATGATGATTTTTGTAAGATATAAGGTGTAGGTTCTATCTCCTTATGCTTAGGATCTTCAAGAAATATTGATGTTGAAGGAGTCTTGTATATTCCTAGCATCACTAAAAATCTACTTAGTGTTGGACAAATGGTTGATAATGGTTTTTGTGTGGAATTCACTTCTAATGATTTTTACATAAAGAATAAAGACAAAGTCATTGCTAAAGGCAATGTACTTGGAAAAGTTTACAAGTTAGATCTTTATTTCACACCAATGTTGTGATGCTAGCCGAGAAGGACAAATTGTCAAACTTTGATCTTTGGCACAAAAGGCTTGGACACATCAATCCAAGTTCTATGGAGGGTATGTGCAAGGAGGAGCTTGCTTTAGGCCTTCCAAGGTCCTTAGCAAAGGAGGAAAAAGCTTGTGAAGCATGTGTAATATCCAAGGCACATATAAAGGCTTTTCCAAGTTCTATCACAAAAACATCTCATCCTCTTGAGCTAATACATTCGGATGTTCACTTTGCTAGGCACTAAGTCAAATGGTGTATATTCAATAAACCTCTTCAAAGAGCAACATTCATAAAGTTAAGATCATCTCTTGGAGTGATTAGTAGACCTATGTTAGATCCAAACTAGCTGTGAGGACGAGTGTTAAAAATTCACTAGCTAGTTTGGACCAATTTTGGTCATATGACTTGTAATTGGCAATTTGGCCATGTTGTGGGATGTCACACGTGCCAAATAGCTTAGGATGCTTTTCAAGAACGTATTCCTCATCCTACTTTGTGTTTGAACCTTTGGAACGAGACAAAAATGTACATATATAGGCTAGAAAAAAAGTAGGAGCTAAAAATAATAGTTTTTACATTGTTTTTGGATCTCAAGATCTTGATCCCCAATTAGGGTGTGCAACTCTGGCTGTCACACTGAAGAATAGTAGGACCATCCTGTGGAATCTGTACCTCCCCAAGATATCTCCTAAGCCATATTGCCTCGCAGGTAGCTTTGGACGCTGCCTTGTACTCAGCCTCTGTCGATGATAAGGTAACTGTGGGCTGTTTCTTGCTGCACCAAGAAATGGCCCATGAACCAAGGTTGAAAGTGTAGGCTGTGGTCGACTTTCGATCATCCCTATCACCCGCCCAATCCGAATCGGTAAAGCCTCCAAGTTGAAGCTTTCCGTCATCTGTGTACTCAATCTCATAGCAGATTGTCGCTTTGACATACCTCAAAACCCTCTCGGCTGCTTTCCAATGTGCTTCAGTTGGAGGTGACCTATTAGATTGGATGTTAGGGTTAGCTCATGATGAGTTCAGAGAAGCCCTAAAGTGCTCATATCCGAGCTACTTATGTATAAATATGTGATGGTTTCTCCATCAAAGTATGAGTAAAAATTTGGATTTCCTTCTATCATTGTTGTTTGTGATCTTTATGTTTGATATTTGCCATTTGCATTTGGTTCTTTGCATTTTTGGGATTGATTAGAGAGTTGAGGTACTGTCCTCTACCTATGGGAGGCCGTACAGTCACACGTGTGAAGAGTATTGCAATAATTGGAGCCTTATAGTGGAGTTGAAACCAAGGAAAAGCTAGTAAACACTAAATTGGATGGTGTTTTTGGTATTGGATCTCAATTGGATCTTTTCAGGTGCTTCCTCCATCATTTCACAAGTTTATTAGAGTATATTTGCTACATTTTTAACATGACCTGCAATTTTTGGCTTACCAGGCCATCCGTCGCTTTGCCGCCAAATTGGAAGCCAAGTTGTTTTCGCTTTCCGAAATGCTCCTTACCATGAACTCCCAACTTCATGCCCTATAGAGTGGCAAAATCACTTTCGACGTGCTCCAAACATGTTATCCGCGATAATCGCTCTGTTTTGACACACCTCGTACTTGCAGTACAGTGAGAGTACCCTTCGTTTGGCCAATATAGACTAAATGAGTGGCCAATATAGACTAAATGAGGTATAAATAAGGGCTATTTAAGTTTTTGAACTGTTTCTTCAAAGTGAATAAACTTCACCTTTCAAAAACTTAGGACCCAACTTTTACTTCAAATCAAAAATCTTTAAAGAATTTGAAGTGCCTTATGCACTTGGGGCCCTTTCTAATGAAGTTCACAATGGATTTAAGGAAATCCAATGGCTATCAATGATCTAATGGCCCATTATTCAACCATGAGACTCGATCTTAATCGTAGATGTATATCAGGTTTGATCCGACGGTCATGGATCTCCACCTGCGCCGATACTCAATCCTCCATGCACAATACACCTTCTGCAGCTATGGGCCCACTGACGTTGGCCGCGCACGACCCTCCCATGCCATCTTCCTCTCTTCTTCTTTGTCTTTCAACTATGGAAGCGGGTTTTGTGATGGAAATGGACACCCTGAACAGCTTGATCCAGCTCTTTTTTCCTTGCACGACCGCCTATGGCTGCTCAGATGCTGATGCACCTTACAAACGCGCCCTGCTCCACATTTTTACAGCTCAAAAGACCACTTTCTGCAAAGAGAACGGCAGGGTTTAATCTCCCCAAACCCTTGCTTACTGAAAAAACAAATTTTTGAACAACTTCTCAGACTTAATACGAGGTTTTCCTTGTGGCTCTCAAACTGTCTGAAGTTGCCCTATTGTAAGTAGGAATCTGCTTCAATTTGTTCATTAATTGGTGCATAAACAAGTTCTCACCGTTCCACTTTATGTTGGAATCCCTCTTCAAGAAAGTTCTGATTTTTGACAATTTATTGCTTTGATTCCAGCAATAAATCTTTTTCCGCAATACAGTTCAAGGCTTTCCATCGCCTTTGAACAAATCCTCGAATTTCCACAGCAAGATTTGTGCTACCCAGTCACCAAACCGTCGTGAATTAGATTCCAACTTTTTCGTTGTTGTTCGGTGATCACGGCCACCAAGGCTCTGATACCAAGTTGACAACACTATACAAACTGATCGATTTCATCACATCAAGTGCTTCAATACAAGACACAACATGATTGCTCTCTAACCACTGTATATTCACACTATATTCATAAGTACAAAGAAAAGCAACTTATGTGCTTAACATGGGATCGTAAAAGAATCGTCCCAATAACTCTAGAACTAAGCAAAATGTGTCATTGTCAAACTTAGTAAGTAGTCCTAAAGAAAACACACGTCAATTATTGCTAATTGAACTTTCACATGTGAATGGAGGGGTAGAAAAGTGGAGCCTATAAAGTGATGAATGGATTGTCTCTAATTATATTCAATTCGAGTCTCTATGTTGCAAAATCTATACTGAGACATGGAATTCACTCAAAATAGATACTGGATCAAAAAAATGTGTCAAAGTTGGTTCACTCTTATATCTATTTCATTAAACTACTACACTATTTGTCCAATGTTTTTTTTTTTTTTTTTATCAAAACTTATGGGCAAAGTTTGGTATGATAAATCTTGGGGCAAAACGCCATGTTTTTATTTAGATAGCAATTCTTCATATAAATATGCAAAAATTTAATAAACAAAATATTGCAATGATGTTAACAAGATTACTAAAAATCATAGAGTAAGCATAAATACAATAAAATCTGCATTAAGACAAGATTTCCAAAAATAAGCATCTCAATGTGAAGAGCAACGCATGATAGTTTCCTAGCTTTAAAAAACAGGTTCTAATTGCATGTCTAAACTTGTAGATGTGTTGCTCATATATTGAGATTCAATTAACTAAAATCAATAAAACAAACTATTAGATTTAAAATTTATACAAATCCAATTAAAACATTAGAGAAAATATGATTCCTACTACACCAATAAATTTGTATATGTAAGAGATAATAGCTCACATCATTTTGCTAGTGAGAGTATTATTAGACTCTAATTCCATAGTGGTAAAGTTGAGTTTGATTCAAATTGCTATGCAATGCTAGACAAGATTATACTTGCACTTGAAATATCATGTACTTAATAAGACTAGTTGTTTGTACAAGTTGAATGTTGTAGTTACAAAATGCAATGCATTGACATCAATGTCAGTGTCGCAAAATGATTTTTGGCATAGATGCCTAGGGCATTTGAACTTCAAAAGCTTGAGGTTACTTCACAAACTCAATATGGTGACAGGTCTATCCAATTTGATGACAAAGAAGAGTCCATTTGCAAAGGGTGTGTACTAGGCAAGTCACACAAGGATGGGAGAAGTTCAATAAAGAAGGGACAACAAGGGGTAAACAAGTGCTAGATGGTGCATTCGAATTTATGAAGGCCGATGACGGTAATGTCCATTGGTGGAGCCTTTTATTTTTTTACTTTCATTGATGATTACTCTATAAAAGCTTTGGTCTACACAATTAGACAAAAATCTGATGCATTTGAGTGTTTCAAAAACTTCAAAGCATTGGTGGAAAATCAATTAGGTGCCAAGATTAAGGTACTTAGATCCGATTATAGAAGTGAGTATCAATCCACACCCTTTATTCATTTTTGCAAGAAGCATGGAATCAAGCAATAGCTTGCAAAGGTTGATTACAAAGGTTGATACACCTCAATAAAATGGGGTAGTTGAAAAGAAGAGCTACACAATAGTTGAAGCTACTAGGGCAATGATGGCACACATGAGGATTGTGCATTCTTTTGAAGCCAAAGATGTGAGAACGGTCGTATTTTTGCAAAATAGAAGCCCAACGGTTGTTGTACCTAATCGCACACCAGATGAGACATTCAATGGTAAGAAGCCTAAGATGGATGGTTTGCGTGTATTTGGATGCCGACTTTATGTTCATATACCTAATAGTGAAAGAAGAAAAATGCAAGTAAAAGCTTTTAAGTGCATCTATACATGATATGATGAGCAAATCAAGGGAGATAGATGCTATGATCCACTTGGACGATGCATGCACAGAAGTTGTGATGTTATATTCGATGAGATTCATAGATTTGATGATGATGAAAAAGATAGTGATGAACTATCTAAGCTTCTCATTGAGGATGAAATAATACCACCACCACAGGTTGATCATCAAGTCGAAGATGAAGGTCATGGTACTCCTCCAATCGTGAGACGAGATGGAAAGTCAAGCACAAACCTATTGGATCGAAAAAGACCGAGGTTGCAAGTGATAAGAGGAGGGAAAAGGATGCACCTTGGGACACATCTTCACCTCGCAGTGGATCACCTCAAACGTAAGCTACCTAAATGGTACATGAAGCTCATGGATGACAAAGAAGGCAAGATTGCCTAGTCTAGCAAAGAGAGAGAGCTACGACATTCCATGTGGGAGAAGATGGAACCCAATAGGTATCAAGTTAATCTTGCACTTATGAGGAAGCCAAAGATGATGAAATATGGCAAAAGGCAATGTAGGAAGAGATAGATTCCATCAAGCGACGGTAGACATGCATATGGAAAATAGTTGATCTTTCTAAAGGACAAGATCCCATTGGCAATAAATAGGTGTTCAAAACCAAGTATAATCTAGATGGAGCCCTAGTAAAATACAAGGCAAGACTTGTCATGAAGGGGTATGTGCAAATCAAGGGCTTAGGAGCACAAAGGTGATTTCAAAAAGTTGTAATACATGTCGTGAAACAATGACTATAAGGTATCATATTAAGGAGTCCTTATCAAACTTCTTATCCATATCATCAACCAAATGCGGCACCGAGGTACAGCGCACTGAATAATCAACAACGTACGACCTTACCTGCACCACCGGGGCCAGCCAATCAACAAGTGGCCCACGTAAATTTGACAACAGTAGAACCAGAGATGCCAGTACCACCTCAACCTGAGCAACAACAATGGTATGGGTCGGATGAACCATTTATGGATCTTGCCATAGATGAATATATTGCGGCCTATGCAGCTCAAACTCAACGTCAAGGTGAAAGAAATTACGACTGCTACGGATGTGGCGAAGGACACAGAATCGATGAATGTCCTTACAAGGGACAATATACATCCTTCTGTCGAGAATGCAATTATGGACACTGCTACAAGAATTGGCACCAAAGAAGAAGGAAGTGGCTCTCTCACCACCACCATCGGTCACTGATGACCAACCCTCAACTTCAGTGCCATATTTGAATGTGAGGAAAGAAAGGAGACAATAACAGAAGATACGACATTGGGTACAGAGAGCACAAGCGGAGGAAAAAGAGCAAGAAAATGACAACCCTATGGGACCTTCTGCTGATGACGAACAAGAATCACGAACGGGCTCACCATCGTGCACTGATTAGAACGATCGATTGCATCGTCATGAATCACCTTTCCACATTGTCATGAATCACCTTTCCACATTGTCATGAATCACCTTTCCACATGGTGGAGCCCGAAAAACCATGCATTGAAAGACTCAAAAGCCTACTAGCGAGCCGTGTTAGTTTTTCCCTCGGAGAATTACTACGGATTGTGCCACAAGCTAAAAGCCTTTTGGCTGAATGGGCCAAAGCCGACGCAGAGCCAGTAGCTCCAGAGCCCATAGATTGTATGGGCTACAAAGAGCTAGTAACGTCCTCCACATCGGGGCAGTGTGGGAAGGTGAGGAATACAACATCACCCTACCAATCAAACACAAGAGATTAAAGGACGAGGTAGCAGTAGTAGATGGAGGATCAGGTGTCAATTTTATCTCCACTACTTCATACCAAAAGTGTGGTTTATAGGGATTGAAGCCAGCAAGATTCGCCATCAAGTTAGCAGATCAATCATGTGTAAAACTGAAGGGTGTGGTTGCCGATATCCCTGTAAAAATATCAGGCATGCAGTTTGTGATCACCTTTGTAGTACACAACTGGGGTACGGGGAAACTCACCTTTGAGAACGGAGAGCAGGTTGCAAAGGTCGATCCAACCACATGGGCAGTGAAACCACTTGCACCCAAGGCTGATGACAGATCATCCACGATAGATTACCCAAGGCAAGCCAAGGGTGGTCACTACGATTCAGAGATGGATCTCATGAGATGGACGGATGCATTAGCAACGATTGACTGCCAAGCATGTCAATACGAATCAGATCCTGAACCCAGCACATCTTCACCCAAGTATTACACCATGAATACACCAATTACATTTGGAGTGAATATGAAAAATGTAGCATGGATGTCAGCGAAATCTATTGAGAACCCAATGGACAATGATTTAGTCCCTTGGCAACATGCTCTGACTTATAACAAGGAGACTGAGCTAATTGATGAGCAGGTCCTACAGCACATGGACCCAGATCGTTATGGAATTAAGAAAGTACCAGCTCAACTGCCACAAAAATCTGCTATGGCAAAAGTTTCAAGGATAGATCCACCAAGGGCACCTGCGAACAAGAAGAACCAGTTGAAGCAACGTTACAACTAGGTGATCCAATGGAGTGATCTACATGAAGAAGCTATAGCTATAGTGGATGTTGAAATTTGCAACCACGAGGTGAATGTCACACCAGTTTTGAAGAAATACAACAAGGACGAATCCATCGATTTGACAAAAGTCAATCAGGATTCCTTGAAGTCAATCAGGATGAACTCTGATACAGTGTCATCCTCCTCTCAGATGAAAACAAATCAAAAGATGACCAGTCGGGGTAAGATCAATATGCTGAAGGAGGAATCTCGACGAGCACCAGTTCACGAGGTGCCTGAGACCTTCAATAATTATATCTTGGACGACGACGTGGTAATTATGATGCCGCAAGCCCAACGAGAAATTGATCAAAGTCAGGCACCAACGGAACAAGTCTTCGAAGGACCTGCGAGAACGCAACTCATGAACCTTAGGTGAAAAAGAAAAGATCGTATACGTGGGAGAGCAGTTAATGCCCACACAATTCAAAAGACTACGATAATTGTTGGTGGAGTACAAGGATTGTTTTGCCTAGAATTATAGTGATATGTAGGGCATTCCACTAACAGTAGTCCAACACGCCATACCCTTGGTGGATGGAACAGTCCCCAAGGTGAGTCGTTACCACCGCTACAACCTGAACTACACGGAACTGATCAAGCATGAATTGCAGAAGCTGTTAGATGCAGATTTCATTTACGAAATCGAACACACTGAATGGGTATCGTCGATAGTTATAGTACCCAAGAAGAATGGCAAAATGCGGATCTGTGTCAATCTAAAGGTGCTAAACACACTCACCAAAAAAAATCATTTTCTTTTGCCCTTTACGGAAAGTGTCCTTGACTGAGTAGCTGGGACCGAAGCCTATAGTTTTTTGGATGGCTTCAACGGTTACAACCAAGTGAAGATACCACCCGAAGACTAGCATAAGACAACATTTGCCACGGAATGGAGAACCTATGCCTATAAGGTGATGCCATTCGGACTTTGCGATGCCCCAAGCACTTTCCAGCGAGTCATGCAGACGACATTCAAAGAGTATTTGCAAAAAATTTGGAAATTTTCTTGGACGATTTGTGCGAGCATGGACCAAACTCTGAACACTTATCCAATCTGGAGAAGGTGCTTCAAAAATGTCGCGAATTCCAGATCTCCTTGAATCCAGAAAAATGTCAATTTTGGGTTACACATGGCTTGATTCTCAGCCATATAGTGTCTAGACACGGGATCGCCACGGACCTATCATTTCATTCTAGATTCTGTGGAGTTAGCACAGCCAATTTACAAACTCACAACGAATCCACATTGGAACGAGGAAGCCCTACAAGCTTTCCAAAAACTTAAAGATGCATTGGTTTTAGCACCAATCCTATGTCCTCCCAATTGGTCCATTGAGTTTCATGTGCATACGGACGCATCGAAGTATGAAGTGGGAGCAGTCTTAACCCAGCCA
The DNA here is from genome assembly GCA_029204225.1 of Diphasiastrum complanatum. Classification (NCBI taxonomy): domain Eukaryota; kingdom Viridiplantae; phylum Streptophyta; class Lycopodiopsida; order Lycopodiales; family Lycopodiaceae; genus Diphasiastrum; species Diphasiastrum complanatum. The sequence continues at coordinate 337,828 of CM055111.1, read as the reverse complement.
AGAGAACACAAAAAGAATTTTCCGATCCGATTTGCAAGCCGACAGCTCAGTGATACAAAAATGAATTATTCAACCACAGAGCGGGAAGCATTGGCAATGATATATGCGGTTAAGAAGTTTCGACACTACTTGATGGCCACACACTTTGCTTTTTATACGGACCATCAACCCTTGCTCTATCTCGTTAACAAAACCTACAACACAGGGAGAATCACTCGATGGCTACTTCTGTTGTTAGAGTTTGATTTTCGGATAGTAGTTCGCAAGGAAAAACAACACTATATGGAAGATCATGTGTCATGTATCAAAGGGAAGGAGGTTGCACTCCAACTCAACGATGATCTGCCCGACACTATCTTATTTTACGTAGACATAGTACCGGAATGGGCTCCAACTCAACGATGAGCTGCCCGACGCTATCTTATTTTACGTAGACACAGTACCAGAATGGGCTGTCGACATAGTTGAATGTCTAATGAGGGGCCAACTAGACAAATCACTATCAAAGGCGGATCAACGGAATTTGATCTTGAAAGCTAGACCTTATCAACTGATTGTTAGCCAACTATACCAAAGAGGACCAGATGGGATTCTTCGGTGGTGTATTCTTCCTCATGAGGCCACCCAGATCATTTCGCTTTCACATGAAGGCATGGGTGGAGGCCATTTTGCATCCGACATTACAGTTCGCAAGATCCTGCAATCAGGATGTTGGTGGCCAACGATTCATAAGGATACGGAGGAATACCTAAGGAAGTGAGATGTGTGCCAAAGGGCAAGGAGACCAACGAGATTGAATTATGACCTTCTGCACTCGGTCTTAGTTCAAGCACCATTTGAAAAGTGAGTATTGGATTACATTGGTCGAATTCACCCTACAACAAGAAGTACCCAGGTTCGATACATAATTGTGGCCACCGACTACCTCACCAAGTGGGTCAAAGCCAAGGCAGTAAGAGTAGCTGATGCTAGGACCACTGCCAAGTTTCTCATGAAAATATCATTGTGCGCTTTGGGTGTCCGGTGGAGATAGTCAGCGATCACGGGAGTCATTTCATCAATGAGCCCATCAAGGTCATGTTGGAGGAATTCTTCGTGATCCACATAACCAATATGCCTTATTATCCTCACGGTAATGGGCAAGCTAAATCATCCAATAAGATCCTGTGTGGCGTGCTCACGAAAATAGTTGAAGCTAGCAGATCGATTGGGAACACAAGTTGCATGTTGCTCTGTGGGCATTTATGACAACATATAAGGAAAGCATTGATCAAATGCCATTCCAACTAGTATATGGTCAGGATGTCATAATGTAAGTAGAGTTCTTAGTCCCTTCATTCAGGATTGCCACAATGCAACGCCTTGATGAATCCATATCTCTACAATTACGCCACAAAGCTCTGCATAAGCTCTATGAAACACGCTTACTAGCCGTGCATGCACTGGTAGCTGAAAAGGAAAGACGCAAGGCATGGCACGATCGTAGGTTACAAAAGAAAGATCTTCGTTCCGGAGATCTAGTCCTAATGTATAAAATCAAAATTAAAATTTATGGGAAAATGTCCTTATCAGATTAATTAAATTATTAATCATGGAGCCGTGAACATGGAGAAGCTAGATGGGACACCTTTCAATAAACCCATCAACGGTAGCCGGTTGCACAAGTATTGGCCACCACAGTGAGACAGATCCAGGTTGGTGGTGGAATGTTACCAAAATTTTATCTGTTCGGCCATCACAATTAGATCCAAGTTGATCAAGCCAGGTCAAGCTAGATCCATCAAGATTCAGCCATACCTGGCGAGATCAGAGAAGATATAACAAGATCCAAGAGGGATCCAGGTTCAGATAGGATCAACAGAGAAGCAGATCATTAGATTACACCAATAAGCCCCCCAATTTGCAGATCAGAGACCTCGATCTCAGTAACCATGGCAAAATAAGGACAAAATTCACCAAAACTGATGGATCTGCTACCAGATATCTATCAAAACTTTTAGAGAGTTACTGACAGTCAGATCTAACATGGATGTAACAGATTACCAGTTTGCAAAAGATAAAAATCAGAGAATCTCAAGATCTCATCAAAAAACACTCCAAAACAGCACTTTTTTCATGATATTTGGAGATCCCCTGGGAATTAGCTCTTGAAACTTGGACAGTCACTAGATCTGACCTAGATGCATCTAGAAAACCTATGCGAGAGTTACTGATAAAAAAAATAGTTAAAATAACAATGATCGAATTATACAATGCTTTCTTATCTTGACGGCACCACGTGTGCTGAGTTCTAGAGTTATCGGGCCATCTTTCTTTTACGAGCCCCTTGAGTGCTTTTTAAGCAACTTATCTTTGTACTTACTTATTAGTTGAATATAGGGTTTGTAGAGTAATTATGTTGTCTTGTGCACTTGACGTTGTGCTGTGGTGATTGATCCGGTCGGGTGTTTAAACTGTGTTTTTCTTAACTTGGTATCAGAGCCCCTTGGTGGCTTGAATCACTGGACAAGATCAGAGAGCTGCGAATTCATGACGGTTTGTTGGCTAGGAAGCACAAAACCGAGTCTGTGGAGATTCTTGGAATAGCTCAAAACTGTAAGAAGATTCAGAGGCAAGGGGTTGTCAGCTGAATCAGAGGGCAAGCAAAAAAGTGAAGTCGTAAATCCTTCTGAAGGGTTACTTGGCGTTTGTGATTGGTTTGAATCCAATCGAACACCGTTTGAAGAGTGGTTTGGAGTAGAATATTGCTTGTTGTAGGGCAACCTCAGAGGGATAGGTAGCTGCTCAGATAGACTCTCAAGAAGAGCAGATAAAGCCCAAGAACATCTTCTTCTTTGACAGCTAGGACTTCAAGTAGGAAAAATGCAGTTCTCTCAGAACACAAATTCGTTTTTTGAAGCTGTTAAGAGCTAGGAGTGGGCGCCCTGCTACTGTTGAGGATGTGTGGAGAGGCCGTGGGCGGCCGTGGATCAGTCAGCGAGCTGGAGTGATGCAAATATTTTTTTTTAAGGCTTGTGTGAGGGCGTGGAGCTGCCGTCGCTGCTAGAGAAGAGAGAGAGAGGATCGTCGTGTGCTGTGAGAAGGAGAGACCCGTATCGTTTGGAGGCCCGTGGATACAAGTGTGGGGATCGCTGCACAGAAGCCGTTTATCCATTAGATCTCATGGAGTTTACATCCACAATAGAGATTGCAAGAGGGAGAGTGACTGGGAGCCGTAGGATTGAGAATAACCCTTAGATGGGCTTTGAAATGGTTTCGAAAAATTGAAAGGCAAAATAGACCTTCTTTTCATTAAAAATTTTCAAACTGAAAAAATTGTTGGGTCCCAAGTTTTGTGAAAGGCGAAGTTTCTTCACACTGAAGAAACAGTTCAAAAACCCAAATTGTCCTTATTTTCACCTCCTTTAGCCTATTTTGGCCAAATGAAAGGCTATTGTCTCCAAACGAAGGGCATCCTGACTGTACCTGCAAGTACGGTACACCAAAATAGAGTGATTGCCACTAAGAAAGTGTTCGAAACGCACCAGAAGTGATTTCACCATATCCACGTCAGAGTGTCCGAAGACAACTGGAAATCAGCAGGATTGAACTGGAGAAGGACAGCGGTGGAAACAGGAGTAATGGATGATGCAATAGTAATGGAAGGGGAGGTGGTAGAAAATGGAACAGAGGTATAAGTACTATCAAGAGAGGAGATGGGAATGGAAATAGAAACAAGAGTTGTTAGTGGAACAGAAGGAAAAGGAGTGGCAACAGAAACAGGAGGAGGGGGCTGTACGGAAGAGGAAGTGGCGTGGTAGAAGTTGGAGCTGTTACTGGTGTGGTGGTGGTGGTACGACGTCTGGTGGTAGGTGGAGATGAGGAGAAAGGGGTAGCGTGATGCATTCTTTTGCTGGTCGTCGTGTTAGTAAATGTAGGTTGGGCATATGTGGATGTGGTAAATGGAGGATAGAGGTTAGTGTGTGGCACTATGGATGATAGAAGGTTGGAACGACGGAGGCCGCGCACTTTTGACTCAAGAAGTGTACAGACAAAGTTACATAGAATTGCGATACGCTCACATGTGCTGGGTTTGATGGAGATTGTTAGTTCCTGGATGAGAAAGGCATGCCAGTCGTATGCACAACCGTAGGGCTAGGGAATCCCAGGAAGGACTCCACAATATGACTCAGTAGCGTGGACTGGATTCTGTCCTTGCGAAATGTTGAAACAACTAGAAAGTTGTTCAACTGACGTGCAGCCGCCTGAATAACTGGTTTCGATAGCCTCTATCAAATACCCGTTGTTAGTTTGGATCGGAATTTCTAGTACAGTCTGGGTGACGAAAGGTTTTATCAGGGCTTTTTTTTGACAATGAGAGATGCGCTGGCGGTCACTGGACATAATGCCGACAGTGACCATCGAGTCCGCGTTAATCCGTACCTTGTATGTGTTAACCTGGTACAGGAAGTGGAAACGCGACTTCGGCGTGTCCCAGGTGGCGTAAGCGTGAAGGGCGAGGCCCATGTTGATGTCAGTGCTGAAAAGCGCCAGGTGAAAACCCATTGCTTCAAGAAGTGAGCCCGCAATCTGGAGCCATGGTTTAATCAGGGCTTCAGAAGACAAGGGCCAAATCTAGATGGCTGATCGTATTTCTCACTGGATTACATGCTTGGTGCCAGAGTCGTCAGAAGATGAGGAGGTCATGTTAGCAGTGATAATTAAAGTGCAAAAAAGTAGAAAAAATGGTGAAAAAGATAAAAAGTGATGGAAACGAGAGAAATAGTGGATAACAAGAGTTTGATGGTAGTAACAACAGTTCATAGTGCATATCTGGGATCAAAGTATGTAGATGATGGCTTGTATGAAGTTTGGTCCCATTCGGAGAACTTGAAAATTTTGGTCGAAATTTGAGTGAAGCTTCGCTAGGAAAGGTGACAAATGACTCGAGTTCAGTCCTTATACATCTGAATTTAGAGTGCGTATTATGTGAAATCCACTTTCCCTTGTTCAGTTCCACCCAAATTTTGGCAAGAACCTTATTCACAAAATTCTAAGACCTCAGAGAAGTTTGTGAGAGTTCAAAAGGTGATTTGACTGCCCTGCGAAGGTTTTGCGAGGGTTCAGGCAGTCTACGAGGGTTCAATCCTCGTAGGAAGTGAATGCTTGCACAAATTGCTCCTGTGGTTGGATTTTCAAGATCAGACCATGTAGACAGGCTAATTTCACTACTCTGATTCCATTTATGCCCCTTGCGAAGGTTGGTTTGATGATCTTGATGCTTTGCGAGGGTTTTGAAGATTCTACTTCTGGGAACCCTCGCACACACTATTTTAGTTAAGAAAAACACAGTTTAAACACCCGACCTGATCAATCACCACAGCACAACATCAAGTGCAACAAGACAAGACAACAAAATTACTCTACAAACCGTATATTCAACTAATAAGTAAGTACAAAGATAAGTTGCTTAAAAAGCACTCAAGGGGCTCGTAAAAGAAAGATGGCCCGATAACTCTAGAACTAAGCACACGTGGTGCCGTCGAAATAAGAAAGCATTGTATAAGTCGATCATTGTTATTTTAACTCTCTCCCTCAATGATCAACGTCTTTCTTTGTTTTAGAGCTTATTCTATTCATGGAACATACCTCCATGATAGTATTACAAGCAAAGGCTTTTTACATAACCAGATCTAAGCCAAGTTTGGCTCTAAAAGTCTCAAACTTTTCTTTATTTAAAGCTTTTGTAAATATATCATCAACTTGTAATAACGTAGAACAGTGTACAATACTTATATCTTCAGATTGTAACTTCTCATGCCCAAAGTGATATTTCACCTCAATATGTTTTGTCCTTGCGTGAAAGATAGGATTCTTAGCCAATTGTATTCCACTTTGACTGTCACATAAAATAACAGTAGGATTTACCTGCTTCATGCCAATCTCACATAATAACTTATGTAGCCAAATAGCTTCCTGGGTAGCAGAACTCAATGCTTTATATTCGGCTTCTGTAGAAGAAAGAGAAATAGTATCTTGCTTCTTGCTAGACCATGAAAAACAATCGCTAGCAAAATTGAAGGTATAACCTGTTGTTGACTTTCTATCATCTATACTTCCTGCCCAATCAACGTCAACATAACCCTGTAATTTAGGTAAAACACTTTGTCTTTTGTAGATTAGGCCAAGGTTAGGTGTACCTTTCACATATCTCAAAATCCTTTTTGCAGCTTTCCAATGGTCCATAGTGGGTGATGACATGAATTGGCTAATCAAACTTACAGCATAGCAGATATCAGGACATGTAGTTGTAAGATATATCAAACTCCCAACTAGCTGACGAAATAGAGTAGCGTCAACATGTGCACTATCATCAATATGAGATAATTTCTTACCAGCTTCGCAAGGGGTTATGGAAGGTTTGCACTCTGTCATGTGAAATCTCTCCAATATTTTGCCCACATACTTGTTTTGACATAACCTGATATCACTGCCAGTTTGCCATACTTTGACACCCAAGCAATAGTGCATAAGATCTAAATCTGTCATCTCAAACTACTTGCATAAGTTGGCTTTGATAGAACGAGTGAGGTTCTCATCATTGCCCGTGATAATGATATCATCAACGTAAAGTACAATCAAGGCAATGTTGTCATCATTTATAAGAACATAAAGGTTTGGATTTGAATTTGTTCTTACAAACCCATGAGAAAGAAAGTAATTTTCAATGCGTCCATACCACGCACATGGCGCTTACTTAAGGCCATAAAGTGCTTTGTGTAGTTTACATACCTTCTGTTCTTGCCCTTTTGCCATGAAGCTCTGCGGTTGGACCATGTAAACTTTTTCCTCTAAGTCACCATTCAAAAATGTGGACTTCACATCAATTTGATGGATCTTCCACCCAAAATGAGATGCTAAGGCAATGATAAGGCATAGCGTAGTCCACTTAGCCACTGGAGCAAATGTCTCTTCATAGTCAATTCCTTTGCTTTGCTCATAACCCTTCACTACTAGGTGTGCCTTATGCTTTGCTATCGTGCCATCCGCATGAAACTTTGTTCTAAACACCCATTTGTTGTCAATGGGTTTCTTTCCAAGTGGTAGATCAACCAACTCCCATGTATCATGCTTGTGGATAGATTCTATTTCCTCTTCCATTGCCCTTTGCCATTATTTGTGATCTTTTGTCTCATCAAAGGTTGATGGCTCTCGACACTTCAAAATGTCACTCATTAGGGCATAGTTCACATGATAATGATCGGGAGACTTCCTTTCCCGCCTTGATCTTCTCACTTCTCCTTGTGTACTAGATCCTGGTTGATTTAGCTTTGTGTCCTTCATGATCTTTTCATACCATTTTGGTATCTTAGATTTAGGTGATACACTACGTGGAGAGTATGTATCCCAAGGAGTGTCTAAGTAGTGTCTCTTACTTCCAACTGGTTTCTCCTTTATTGCTCCTATTGGCAAGTACCTCCCCCTAGGCTCTTGAATAGGTGGAGTCCTTTCATATTCGCCCTCTTGACTCTCATCTTCACATGCATCATTTTGTGGAGCATCTTCTTCATTTTCTTCCTCCAAAATTGTGGGAAGTCTTTTGATGCTTTCACCACTTGCATGGTCTTCATCTTCATACCCATGCGTTTCATCAAAGATCACATCTTTGCTAATGTGAATTTTGTTCATTACAGGATCAAAACACCTGTATGCCTTCGTCCTCTCATCATAATCGATGAAGATACATTTGATTGCTTTGGCATCAAGTTTCTTTCGCTCCTCCTTTGGCACATGTACATAGGCCTTACATCCAATGACACAAAACTTGTCAATTTTTGGCTTTATTATTGTAAGTGGTTCTTCGAGAGTCACATTTGGAACCGCAACTGTAGGGCTCCTATTTTGCAAGAACGTTGCTGCACTGCACGCTTCTGACCAAAGTGAATCGATCAAGCCCATTTACTTCATCATGGAGCGTGCACTCTCCGTAATAGTCCTATTTTTCCTTTCAGCTACACCATTACTATGCGGCGTGTGTGACTGTGTGAACTGTCTTTTAATGCCATGTTCTTTGCAAAAGTCCTCAAAATCATCAGATTTTTATTCGCCCCCTCTATCAGATCTTAGCACTTTGATGTGTGCATCCAGTTGATTCTCTACCAAAGTTTTGAACTCCTTGAAGCGAGTAAGAGCGTCAGATTTCTTCTTCAAGAAATAAATCCATGTCCTCCTAGAGTAATCATCTATGAAAGTCATAAAATAATATGCTTTCCCCAACAACATGGTCTTCATTGGGCCGCACAGGTCGCTGTGAATGAGTTCCAACGGTTTCTTAGCTCTTGCAGCTCCGGCTTTCTTGAATGTCTCCCTGTGATGCTTTCCCATGATGCATCCTTCACATATTATATGATGATCATCTTGCAATGCCGGTAACCCTATTACCATTTGTGAAAATTTACTAAGCCTAACCATTGTGTTTATGAGCTTAGTCATGTAATGCAAACTCCTAGTGAAGAACATTGGAGCTGGTGTGGTCAATGAGAATCTTGTGGCACATTCATGGCGCTATAGATTTTGGCATTGAGCATGAACATCATCCAACAAAAAAAAAAAATCAAATTCAAACTCAAAGTTTGCTAGAAAGTGTGAAAATTGTCAACATTTCCTAGCTAGTTTGAGGCCTAAATTGGCAATTTTTGTACATAGTTTTGGATCTAACATTTCACACATGTGAAAGAGACTAGATACTTTTATTTTAGTATATATTTTATGTTGAAGAAGTCTCAAACTTCAGGACCTTCAAAATGACGCCAAAATCATGTTATTTGGACATATAGGCCAAAATTGGCTATTTTAGGCTACTGGTGCCCTAAATTTGGGTCCTAAGTTCGAGAGAGAGAGAGAGAGAGAGAGAGAGAGAGAGAGAGAGAGAGAGAGAGAGAGAGAGAGAGAGAGAGAGAGAGAGAGAGAGAGAGAGAGAGAGAGAGAGAGAGAGAGAGAGAGAGAGAGAGAGTCATCTCTCTCACCTATATTAGGCTGAAACTCGTGGAGAACAGGTTGGAGAAACTTATTGTATTGTTGAGAGAGATCAATAGATCATTGTCACAGTTTCTTCCTCCATTGAGAGCATTGCTTCGTGTATTGTCTTCAAGCTTTTGTGTATGATCTTAAGAGGTTTCCAAAAGTGGTAGGCTGCTATTGTAAGGCTGGTATGCTATTGTTTTTGGCTGCCATCAGTACCTTTTATTAGTTTCTTTTGTCTCTTGAATGCTTTGTCAAGTTCATGTGTATCAAAGGTAGCATTAGGATGCTTTGCCATTTCTAGCTTTTGTAGCTTGTTGTGCAAAGATCTTAGCCAAGTATTTTGGGAGTTTGGATCCATTCAGGATCCAGTTTTTTTCACATGGTATCAGAGCTAGTTGGCTATTATTTTTAGTAAAATTTTCATTTATGGTGATATTTGGATGTTTGATCAAGTTCTAGCATGATTATGCATTCCATTGTTGATCAAATCTTACTAACCTTTGTTTTGTGAGTTGAACTTGTGGATCAAAAGAATATTTCAGGTCTATTGAAGATCGGAGGTTGAGAAGAAGCTATTTTGGATCAGATCATAACACCTAATCATTTGTTGATTGTGAGGCTTGTGCATATTCAATACTAACAATGTTCAGTTCAATGTATTGTTGACAATCTCCACTTCTGTGGATGAACACTCTCCTTTGTGGATGAATACTCTCCTTAAGTGGATGAACCTTCTCCTTAAGTGGATGACAAATACTCTTTGAGTGATTTTGTCTTTCTCCAAAAGGCTGAGCAAAGCTCTCACTTGGATGAAAGATGCCCTTTTGGGTGAACAGATTGTCAACAATCTTTTGCATAAATTTTGGTGTACTTTGTTGAGCATGTAAGTAATTCTCCTTATGTAATTTGATTGGAGCATTTTCTGGAAGGTTTTAACCATTATGAAAATGTGTTTTCAGGTTCTTAACAGGTTGAGGAACATTCTCATGAGAAGTGATCTTAGATCTACATCTAAACACCAAGATTTGACAAGCTAGTGAAGCTAGTCTTGTGATTCACTAAGTGTGCTCTTTCATTCACCTCTAAAGCTTGTATTTATCATTTGTTGGAGTTTATAAGCTTTTAGAAGTGTGGTTTACATGTGGTTTTACAGGTTGAATCAATATGTTAGTGTGTTGATCATATGTTGATCAAGTTTGTTCAATTCTAGGTATTCTTGGCAGCCTAGTCTTGTGTATTTTATAAGAATGCAAGTAACTCTTCACACCATAACTTGATTTGGTCACTTTCTGGAACGTTTGAGAGCTTAAGCAAGAGTGTGTTCAAGCTGGTTTGAGTTTGTAATCCATTCTTAGTGTGTGCAAAGTGTTTCATGTGTTTCAATCTTCCTTTCTATGCTTGGAAACCAGCCAGGTTCAAGATATAAGTGTTTTAGGGTCCTAGATCTTCTGAGATCTCCTTATCCATCATTTTTTGAGAGGAAAGTGAGTGCTAGGTGCATTAGGACAGAGCCTAAAAGTTGAAGAATCATTATACTCATGGCTTCCAAGGGTGGGATCATGTTAGAAACTAATGATAGGTTGAGTTCATCAAACTACTCTACCTGAAAAGTGAGGATGGAATCCTTACGTGAGTTGAATGAACTCATAGACATAGTTGCAGGAACTGAAGAGAGACTACCCATAGTTCAAGAGCAACAAAGTTTTGATAAGAAGGCCAAAAGGGCTCTTCATAGCATTAAAATGAATGTTACCAATGAACTTCTCAAGGAGTTGGTAATAATCAAAGTGCAAGTGAGGCATGGAATGCCTTGAAGAAGATCTTTGAATCAAAGTCCACATCCAGGGTATTGACCCTAAAGAGACAAATATTTTCTAGTAGACAAAGAGAGGGTGAAAGTGCTCATGCATTTGTCTTGAGGGTTAAGTCCTTAAGTGATGATCTAGCATGCATTGATGAAAGCATAAAAGATGGTGAAATAGTCCAGGTTATGTTGAATGATTTGCTAGATGAACATGCTAACCTTGTGCAAAGTTTTGCCATTCAAAGAGTCCTGCTAAGTGTGGTTGACTTGCAAGAAATCTTATTGGCTGAAGAACATAGGTTGCAATCAAAGCTTGATGGTGCATCCTTGCAAGGTGGAGGTGAAGAGGCTTTCTTCACAAAAGGCAAAGGCAAAGGCAAAGGTAAAGGCAAAGGGAAATGGTCCAAAGGTGGTAACTCGGATCATGATGATCACTCTTCCTCCTCCTCTTCTACTTCTTTTAGAAAGAAAGACAAGTCAAAGTTCAAGTGCTTTTATTGTGGGATAAAAGGTCATTTTGCAAATGAATGTCATAAGAAGCAAAGTAATGAAGGTAGCAAGCAAAACAACTTTTGTACTTCTAATGAGGATCTAGATTCTTGTGATTTCCTCATGATGTGTTCTTCAAGTCTAATGTCAAGTGGAAGTGACAAGGATTCATGGTGGATAGATAGTGGATCTAGTTCACACATGACTAGTCACAAGGGGTTCTTTACTTCTTTGATCTCTTATGTTGGAACCAAGAAAGTCGTTCATATGCCAAATGGTGGTGAGTGTATGATCAAAGGTATTGGCTCAATTCCTATTTGCCTTTCTACTAATAGGAATGTAAGGCTTGATGGTGTTCTTTACATTCATTCACTTTCAAGAAATTTGCTAAGTGTTGGTCAAATGTTAAAAAAAGGGTACAAGACAAAGTTTTTTGGGGATGTTTGCTTCATTACTAAGGGAGATGTCTTGATTGCTAGGGGCAATAGACAAGGTAGACTTTACAAGCTTGATGCATTTGTTATGTCTAACAAGAGGAATGAAATGGATGTTGGTGGTTCTCTCAACTTTCAAAAGTCAATCCCTAGCATCAATAAGATTGGTAGATCTTATGCAAAGTCTAAAGAACTTCCTTATGCTAGATCTAGGTTGAGATCTAATGAGCTTCTTGGAGATAGTTATTGTTGTGCTAAATTGTCAACTTTTGGTGAATCTATGATCAATGTTTTGAATTTATTGGATCTTGAAGATGGACTAGTGCTACCTACTAGTCAAATGGAGTCATGTGGTGCTAAATTAGTATCATGTTTGAACCCTTCTACCCATAGATTTCCAAGTCTTGGTGGCTCTTCAATGGAACTACATGGAAAGTGAAAAAATGAAAAAAGGTAAGAAGAGAGCTAACTTCATCAATGGAGGTGATGAAAACTCTTCTTTGGAAATGGTTGTTGCTAATGACTTATTTACTCATTTGGAAAGAGATGGTGCTTTGAGCATGATTGAAGAAAAAGTTTCTTTTGTATCTTTATGTGATGAGTCCAAAAAAGTCATTTGTGAAACAAGTGGTGTCACATGTATTCATAAAGAAAGTAGATCAAAAGGTACTATCGTGAGACTTGGTGAGGAAGATCTCAAGTCAAAAGGGAGAGATGAATGTGAAGTGTTCAAAGTAGGATGTACTTTGAGTGATGCTTTTGTGAATGATAGTGAGGGTTCATTATCATTACCTATATCATTGATTAGAAGTCCAGGTTTGACAAGAAAAAGTACTTCAATCATTCTTAGGTTGAAGGAACTATGTATTCTTTTCATGGCTTCTAATGTTCGAGATTCTTCCATTTCTTATGATGCAACTATCAAGAGGGACATTGCTAACTTTTGTGGTGTGATCATTAAGAGGGAGTCTTGTGAAGGAAAGGGCAAAGGAAGAGTGACTCTTGGGAAGATTCAAGGCATGGATCTTACATCTATTCATCAATTAAAAGGTTGCTATGATTGTGGTGGAGTGTTCATGCATGATCAAGATGGCAAAAGGTTGGATGAAGAAGACTACATGGAGCAACTCAAGTGGCAATTTCTCCAAGGCAAGGAAGATTTCATTGGTGAGCTCATTGAGGTTTGGTTTGAGCTCAAATGGGCTGGTTTGATTAGGTTTGATACTCAACTTCATCTACTCTACTTCATGTTGGATAGAATTGTAGAAATCTATCTTTTGGTTTATGATCGTGACATTGTTTTCACTAACTATAGTAAAAGGTTGAAATCAAGCAATGATGAGATCTTGTGGGATGTTAATCATGTGTTTGAGAGGGAGTATCTTCAGAGGTTCAGATCTGAAGATGTTTATAAATGCAAAGTCCTTGATGTTTTATTGGAAGATCAAGATGTTGATCTTGAATTGTTTCTTCAACACCAAGAGACAAGTAGCAAATGGAAGCTAGTCAAAAGCATCAAAGGGGAGCCACATGGGCAAAGCATTTTGGATTTGTTTTTACAGGTTCTTGAAGGTTCAAGTAAGGTTCTTGAAGCAGCAAGGAAGTGTCCTTTTACTCTACCTTATTTGTTTAATCTCATGTATGAACATTGTCATGTCAATGTGTTGGAATTGTCAAAATTCAATGAAACTAGTTCCATAGATTTGCATCCTTTGGATCTTGGAGATGGAATAGTTATCATTGCTGGTTGTTATGATCAAGTACATGCATTCATTCAAATCTTGAAAGATATTGAAGTGGTCAATATGTTTACTTTTGGGCAAAGTTCAAGATCTAGCATCCTAGTGTTGGCAAATTGGCAAATTGTTGACAATGTAGGATCAAGGGTTGTATGCAAATCTTGTGTAGATACTTCAAGTATTTCAAGTTCAGGTTTTGCTCATTCAAATGGAGCAGAGAACACATCATTTTGGCATTCATTCACTCAAGGGCTTTCATGGATTGGAGATCTACAAAGGCAAGGTGGTGATGGAGGTTCATTCAAGGAGATACATGGTGCATTCATTATGGGCATAGTGGAATGTGGAGGAGGCATGCAAACACTTGTTGGTTACTTTCACTTACAACTTGTTTGCTGTTGTTTTACAAAGAATTCAAAGGTGGATACATGGAGGAATCCTTTCATTATGATTCTATGTTCTTTTACATGTATCCTGTTCACCATTCTATATAAAATTGATGTAAGAAATAGTGAAGCATCCTATATGGACACTATTATCTATAGCAATTATGTTGTACTTCATATTGTACATATTAGAACACTTGAGAAGAGATCTTTTATCATGATGGAGATCATTCTTAGGTTGGAGCAAAGTAGTGTTGTAAGACTAGCAAGTTGAGTTGAAGAGGGAGTGTGAAAATTTACTAAGCCTAACCATTGTGTTTATGAGCTTAGTCATGTAATGCAAACTCCTAGTGAAGAACATTGGAGCTGGTGTGGGCAATGAGAATCTTGTGGCACATTCATGGCGCTATAGATTTTGGCATTGAGCATGAACATCGTCCAACAAAAAAAAAAAATCAAATTCAAATTCAAAGTTTGCTAGAAAGTGTGAAAATTGTCAACATTTCCTAGCTAGTTTGAGGCCTAAATTGGCAATTTTTGTACATAGTTTTGGATCCAGCATTTCACACGTGTGAAAGAGGCCTAGATACTTTTATTTTAGTATATATTTCATGTTGAAGAAGTCTCAAACTTCAGGACCTTCGAAATGACACCAAAATCATGTTATTTGGACATATAGGCCAAAATTGGCTATTTTAGGCTACTGGTGCCCTAAATTAGGGTCCTAAGTTCTAGAGAGAGGAGAGAGAGTCATCTCTCTCACCTATATTAGGCTGAAATTCGTGGAGAACAGGTTGGAGAAACTTATTGTATTGTTGAGAGAGATCAATAGATCATTGTCATAGTTTTTTCCTCCATTGAGAGCATTGCTTTGTGTATTGTCTTCAAGCTTTTGTGTATGATCTTAAGAGGTTTCCAAAAGTGGTAGGCTGTTGTTGTAGGGCTGGTATGCTGTTGTTTTTGGCTGCCATCAGTACCTTTTATTAGTTTCTTTTGTCTCTTGAATGCTTTGTCAAGTTCATGTGTATCAAAGGTAGCATTAGGATGCTTTGCCATTTCTAGCTTTTGTAGCTTGTTGTGCAAAGATCTTAGCCAAGTATTTTGGGAGTTTGAAGTGGCTGGGAACGTTCCTCGTTCATTTTAGACGACCTTTGACATTTTTTTCTCTCTCTCTCTTCGGGTTTTTGCAAAAAAGCCGAAGGTGTCCTAAATAAGTTTAAGGCGCCCTTAGAAAATTGAAGGTGCCCTCAGAAAAAGCGAAGATCTCTTTAACAATTCAACTCTTTCGCTCTTTTCGGGAAAGCCGAAGGTGCCCTTAAAAAGTTGGTGAAGGTGTCTTTAACAGTTTAACTCTTAAAAATAGAGGACCACCTAGAATTTTCCCTCTCTTCGCATTTTTTGGAAAAATGCGAAAAGGGGCGAAGGTGTTTGAAAATAGTTAAACTGTTGAACTGTGAATAAGTTGACTTCATCAAAATAGTTGAACGGAAGAAGTCGAAGATAAGTGTTGCAGTTTTTGGGAAAGTGCAAAAAATGTGAACTGCGACACTTAGTGTATTTTTATGCACACTGTTCTAAAATAATGTAAATCTGCAGACTTGTTCTAAATGCAAGTTTTGTGGAGCTCCTTGAAGATGGCCAAGTCTTCAATACTTCAAGTTATTAAACTTAGCATCTAAACTTAAAATTATAATGGGATTGGTTACCCTTTGTTGGCGATCAGCCGGAAGTCCGTTGTAGATGTTCTTCAAGTAATTGGTTGTCTAAGTTATGGTTCATCAAGGAGGCAACTGTGGGCTTAATGTCCAACACACATGAAGACCATCATCAAACAACTTTCCAACATTAATAACATTCTTTGTGAGTCTAGGAACAAAAAGACTATTGGAAAGAGATAAAATCTTAGAAGCTTCAAGGGAATACTCCCAATTCCTTCAATAGTACATTCATGATCATTTGTTGTGTATATACAATAGAATCAAAAGAATTCTTGGAGCAACATATGTGATGAAGCACCAATATCAATATACCAAGATCCATCCTTCTTGAAGGGTGTAGAGGAGAAACTTGACACCATAAAGCGTCTTCTTATTCCTCATTGATGATGTTGGCTTGATTGTCTTGATTCTTCTTCTTGAAGAAATTAGTTGCATAGTGCTCTTTTTTGCCACAAAAAAAACTTGATCTTTTTCTTCGTGAACTTGGAGGTAGAAGGTTGAGATGAATCATCTTCTTCTCCATCTTTTTCTTTGTCCTTTGCTTTGTCTTTGTTGAAGGCTTGATATTGTTCATTCTTGCTCCTTCTTTTATGCTTGTCCTTGACAAAGAGAGCTTTGCCATCTTCAATATGTTTTAGCTTGTTCATCCTCAAAAGTTTGTACTCTTGTCTTGCTTCCTCGGAAATTAAGAATTACTTGAAGAGTCTCCAAGTTGGGTAACTCCTCCTTGATAGCAAAGGATTGAACAAGGTTATCATAATCTTCTTTCAAGCCATTAAGAATGACTTGTATTAGCTCATCTTGGTTGATTGTGACTCCAACACAAGCAAGCCCCCTATGAAGATCTTTGATCCTCAATACATAGTTAGATGCACTCTTTGGAAACTTTGAAAAATTCGATTCCTAAGAGTAAGAATTCTAGAAGTGTTCTTAGCCTCATAGATAGCCTTGAGTGCATGCCAAGCTTCTTTGGAAGTTGTGCAAGATCCAATTTCTCTTAAGATCTCATTAGAGACATTTATTTTTATAAAATGAAGAGCAATCCTAGCTCTCTTTTTACATTTTCGTACTTCAGCTTGTACTTGAGGCTCTTCCTCAATTCCAAGTACTATGTTTATTACATCTTGGAGTATTAGGATGGACTCCATAGATGACCAATGATTATTTAGTCAATGAAGATCCTATGCATGGAGAGAATGATGAGAGACAACGAGGAATTTGAAAGGCGAACATATCATGGACAATGAGGGTCTTTAGTGGGGAAAAATTGTGCAACTTGATAGACCATCCAAACAAAGATAATAATCCAATGCTACCAACAATAGCAACTACACCAATTAACATCACAAAGCATCCAAGTATAGTAAGGTTTTAAGCAATTTGCTTAAGGTGTAAAGTTTCACTCAATTACTTGGTATTGACAATGTCACTCTCAACTTCTTCCTCACACATTGGTAATAAGCCTATATGTGACCTCTGTTGGAATTCGATGCTCAGCCTCAAATCCGTTCAATAATGAGCATCCTGGTAAACTAGAACAAAAGGCTCGAATTTCTGTTCAAGGGATTGGAAAATTCAGGATCGAAGTTTTCATAGTTTTTCGATACTGGATAGACTCGAAAAACTCTATATTTTTTGAGTCAGTATTTTTCGAGTCAGTGTATATTTCTTGATACTTGTAAATTTCAATATTGTCTGGACTAAATCCGAACCAACGACTTCACGTTGACAGTCTGCCCACTTTGTACATGCATTAACTATAATGAGGCGGTTGTAATAACTACAATAAAAGGTAGTTGTAGATATTTTTTAAGATATTATCCTAGAATCTTCATCAAAATTCTTTTTCTGATTTTAAGATGAATATTAAGCCAATTTCTTCCAAGATTTGTCTCAACCATATAGCTTCCTGTGCTGCAATACACATTGCCTTATACTCTGCTTTTGTTGTGGAAAGAGCAATTGTACTTTGCTTCTTACTAGACCAGAAAAACAACTACCACAAAATTGGAATACATACCTTGTGGTGGATCTACGATCATCATAGTCACCTCCCCAATCCGCATCCACATAGCCACACAACTAAGGTAAACTATCATGCTTCCTGTAAATCAAGCCATACTCTGAAGTGTCTTCCTTTCACATAACGCAAAATGCGTTTAGCTGCCTTCCAATGTGTTTCCGTAGGTGCTGCCATAAACTGACTTACAATACTTAGAATTTGCTTTGCACAGGAACACAGATCATGCTACACAGTAACATAGACAGAAAATCACTCTCCTCAGCAAGCTCACATAGCAACTGTATTTCTCAAAATGAAATTACACTGTACATATAGTTGTTCACTTAGGCAACCCATGCATGACCCAGGTTGCCGTTGGCGGGACGCGTGTCCCGTCGACTTGCCTCGTGGCGAGGCCAACTGATCCTTATCCACTGATAGGACCCACAGTACAGTAACACGGTGATTCTAACTTTAATTCTAAATCTCTCCCTTAAAGTAGAGTCACTTTTTATACAGTCATATACATAGCTTTAAAGTCAACAAACTTTAAATACAGAAAGTTTTGATCTAAACTTATCAAACTTTTCTCCAGTAAGTGGCTTAGTGAAAATATCAGCTAGTTGTTCTTCTGTGCTACAATGAACAACATGAATTTCACGACTTAGTAGTCTTTCACGTATGAAGTGATATTGAATCTCAATGTGTTTAGTTCTCGCATGGAACACTGGATTCTTTGCTAGCTGAATGCCACTCTGACTGTCGCTATGTAAAGTTGTGGAATTTTTCTGCTTCATGCCAATCTCTTCCAAGATTTGTCTCAACCATATAGCTTCTTGTGCAGCACTACACATTGCCTTATACTCTGCTTCTATGGTGGAAAGAGCAATTGCACTTTGTTTCTTACTAGACCAGGAAAAACAATGACCACAAAACTGGAATATATATCATGTGGTGGATCTACGATCATCATAGTCACCTCCCCAGTCCACATCCACATAGCCACACAACTCAGGTAAACCATCATGCTTCCTGTAAATCAAGCCATACTCTGAAGTGCCTTCAAAGCAAAGATTATTTTGCAGATACTACAAGAGAACTGGACATGAGATCAAGGACTACAGAACTTTGAAATTCAACAATGAAAAGAAAAAACAGTCCCAACAACAAGCAAATTTAGCCTCAACCAGTTTTTCGATACAACAACAAGAGGAAGTTGAGACAGTCTTCATGACCAAGGACGGAGAACAACATGATATCGATTCCTGGTATCTCGATTCTGGAGCAACTCAACACATGAATCTCCATCAAGATTGGTTCAAAGATTATAAATCTTTCATCCACTCTTGAGTCGTACAACTCGGAGACAACTCATCACATTCGATTCAAGGTGAAGGAATAGTCAGAATTGAATTTCAAAATGGTGAAGTCAAACGTCCTCCATGTCCCAAATCTGACCAAGAATTGGCTCTCAGTTAGCAAAATCACTAATTCAGGTCGGAGGGTTGAATTCGATGCAAACGGCTGCACCATCCTTAATAAAGCTCAAAAAATTCTAGCTTTCGAGGGAAGGAGTGGCAACCTCTACAAACTCAACAACTCTTATTCTTCCAATAGTCAAGCTCTCCACACTTCTACTTTCGATTCATCTGATATGCTTTGGCATTTCAAATTAGGCCATTTGAATTTTAAAAGTATTCAACAAATGTCGACTCAGAAACTAGTACAAGATCTATCTGTTGTTGGCAAGCCAACTTCTCCATGTGAAAGCTATGTAATCAGCAAGCATGCAAGAAGTCCGTTATTTTCAAACTCAGTAATCAATCCATCACCAAAGCCTTGAATGGCAAGACACCTTATGAGGTGTGGACAAGATCAAAACCATCACTCAAGAATATTATAGTATTTGGTTGCATCGCCTATGCTCAGATCTCTGAAGATCTCAGGAAGAAGCTGGATGATAAAAGCATAAAATCGATTTTTGTTGGCTACTCCCCAGATCACAAGGCATACAAGATCTACAATCTGGAAACAAAAAAATCATTCATGAGCAGAGATGTCATCTTTGTGGAAAATCAATTTATCAACCACAAGGGAAAAGCTCAAGAGGTCTTTGATACAGGTATCGAAAATTTTTCTGATACAAGTATCAAAAAGACAACAGGATCGAAAATCAAGAAATCGATATAAACTCAGAAAATGAGACAGAAACTCAACAAGATGAATCACATCAGGGGGTCGAGACTCAACCAAGAAGATCAAATCGACCAAGACAACCTCCATCCAGATTTATGGACAATGCAGCTTGCTACTTCATTCAGGAACCAAACATAGTATCGGAGGCAATGTCTACACCTGATGCTGATCAATGGAAAGCAGCGATCGACTTGTCTAACTTTTCAAAAATAGTAAATCAACTATTCTTAGGCCTTATTAACAAAATAAAGTTTATTACTAAGTCTAAAATGTATATTGGTCAAAATTGCCAATTGAACTAGACATGATAAATCTCAAACTAGTTGATCATTTCTCACACTACCTTGGCTTTCCGATTAGAGCCTCCCTTTTTGACATGGTCCTATAACACATCTTTCAACCTACTTCACACACTTCAGTTTCGTATGGGTGTACCTCCATCTCCTCTCAACCAAAAAAGGCCAAGTATTTCATAACATAGACTATTTTTCTTTTGTGGTAAGAAGGTCATGAAATGAGAGCAATTTCACCATTTCTATGGAGGCCTTAACAAGTAAGGTTTTCTTTTTCCCATGATTGATTGGAGCATAAATAACTGCAAAAGGCTTTAAGGCTTATTCTTGATGAAGCTCTGCCTATAGAATAAGCTATGACATAAATGTATATAAGAAAGAATGATTCTATTGCTATTGTGCCTCTTTAACTTGCACTCTTCTTTGACTCCCATTTAAAATAACCTTTTCAATGTTTTCTTAAGAGCGTCCAAGACATCTGACATAAAATGAGTTGATATTCATAAGGTTTTTGGATACTTTTTATTTGGATGCAAGTGCAATGGTTCTATTTTTAATGTTAAATGTGGATGTGCATATTTGATAAAACATTAACAATCTTTTGTCTTGAAAAAGTTTCCAAACATGAGGACATGAAAGGGTGGCTGTGTACATATCCTCTTATCGAAAACACTAGTGAGGGTGACAGATGAGTAGAAATAGCAAGAAGTAAAGGTGAGAGAGAAACTATGACCAAGACACATTGTCCAAGCACATAACCAAATTCATGACGCTTCTGTGAACAAGTACTATATCCATGAACTTGCATATGGTCAAACAAAATGTTGAGATTATTCAAACTTGTACCACAATTCTAAATTGATAATAATAGACTCATAATGCATCATACGAAGGAACTAATAAGCAATATAAAGAAACTAAAAATAGTTCATGTTGCAATTATTGACAAAGTGCAAGGCCACGTAACTAGCTCTTCTTGGAGTGCAGCCCCTACTGCATAGACCATGAACAAAACACCTCGTATAATGAAATTGTACACACATGCTATTTGAAATTGATATAAGGAGCTCCAATCTCTTATAAATTGTACACCCTTAAGTTCCCAACAATATTCTAAGAGTTTTGCTGCTAATTATTTTTTGTCCCATACGTTAGGCTTCTCCTTAAATGTTTGAGCCTACTCATTTGGGTTAAAAGGGAATTGAAAAATAATTGTGTGAGAATATTTGCTAGTTGTGACAACATATCTAGTCGTGGCTCATCATAATATGTTAGTGGAGCATCTAGGTAGTACAAAAGTACAATCACAAACAAAGTATATTCATGCTAATTGTGGTAGTAAGTAGTTTTTGTTAATGCTTTAGTTGCTTCCAAATTCCACGTCATTAGTGCATATTTTTATGTTGGCCTATTGTGCAACTTAATATTATTGAAAAGGATGTAAGATCATCTTCAAACTCATTATAGTCCCTTATGAAATTGCATAGGATTGTTAGAAAAATGTAGTATAGCTATCAATTTGGGTAAACTTGACTTAACTTCCATAATCACCATGAGTGTAGAGGTAGAAATACATATGTAAGCTTGGTTGAAGTATTTATTTCTCTTTATAATACATCTTTGATGATGATGTGAGACTTATTTAATATGTGCAATGAGTAACAAAATCAAATAATAGTGAAATTTTGTAGGTTTGTGTTGATTTCAAGTCTCTTTCATTCTTGAATTTTATTAAGTATCTTTTACATATTTGTACAATTAACCTAAGGCTTTAGCCCAACACATTGAGACTTTCTTAACTATACCCATCTTTGTCATCATACAGTTAATTTTCATTTTATCTTATTGAGGTCAAGAGTTCAACTCAAGTCATAACACACATGAGGAGATGGTGAGAGAAAACTTCAATCATGCCTTGCACCCATCCATCATATTCAACATAGGGTCTAAGACACTCTCCACTAAGAAATTTGTTGGGAGATGATGGATCTTAATTTCTTGTATTGTTCTAGTGCCAACCTTTTCAAAGCATATATATGGCATGATGAGTTGCTTGTGCACATGGATCACACCTTCCACCAATAGTAAAAAAATAAGTCATTGTGGGCCAGCCTTAAATGCTTATTGCCATATAAAACAATTTAAAAGACCTTTAGGGACCAAGTCTGAGTGCTGATGGCTATGTGCGATCTTTCAGGTGCATAAGACTAATCTTTTTCTATATCCTCAAAAAATATAGAATAGCTTGCTTTCTTTCCAATGTTTTTTGAGTTTCAATGCGAGATCTTCAAGAAAATCTTGAATCTTGTATGACAATTTCATATGTAAGAAGCCAGGCTTGGTCCATGAATATTACATACATACTATTCACATGGAAGATTCCAATTGAACTCGGAAAATTCAATTTATTATTTTGTATGCACAATAAAAATAAATAAGAGGGGGGAGGCCCTTCCTCGTCAAATCAATATTTGAACAATTTCCTTCGAAGGACCCGCGAGTGCGGTGTTTTCTTTCAAAAAAAGAAGTAAAAACTGAATTTTGCTCCGGAGTCCGCACGGATATCTAAGGAACTTGTGGGCGGCGTGTGTATGACCGGAGGAGATATTCTTATTCTGCATCGCGCTTGTTGACTGACGGTGCAATTTCATCCCAACTGTGCAATTTTTTTGCTAAAATCATTGTGCACCGTCACATGAAGGTGGGCCTTGCCGGCGCTCCTGTTGCATGGCTCACAGTCGTGCGCGCGCGCTCTCTTTCTCGGTGCGCAGACATTTTCTCCCTCCCTCGAGGCTCAATCTAGTTTCACATTTTGACAAGGTGCTCGCACGATCTCATGATGGCAGCCTCCGTATATTCGTATGCAAAGATAAGTAGAAATTTATCAAAGGTTTCAGAATTCATGCTGCACCACGCTATTGCTGAATGTACCTTCTGATTTGGAGCATACGAGCATACAGCATACCCCATTTTCTGCTTTGCATTTTCCTAAAATCAACAGCACGGCGAATAGCCGCGGACCTTTTGCAAAACAGAATCTGAAGCTTCAGGCCCAACTGGTGAGCACATAGATGTTTGGAGCATAAATTCAGCTTCACCAGAAAGCATTGGCAGATGGACGATTGATCTCCGAGAAATTTCAGTTTGAGCATGAGAAGGTGAGTGCAATTAAGACAAGTGCTCGTAGAAAGTTATTAACATGTCCAAGAGGCTCAGAGAAGTTGCTTCTAGGGAAGCAAATCAACTTTGGAACGATTTGGTCTCCGACAAGCCACTTCTGCCTTTTCTGGTACCGGTTTTTCTTCTGGCATGGGGAATTGAGCGGTGGATCGTCCCTCTATCAAACTGGGTTCCGCTAGTCGTCTGCGTGTGGGCTACAATTGAGGTAAAACTCTTCTAAATGCAAGGGTACTAGAAAGGCAGGTTACTCCACTATAGGTAATCCAACTCTTGAGACCAACTTAATGTGCGGGTTTTTGTTGACAGTATGGAAAGCATCAGCGGAAGCAAGCTGTGGAAGAGCTGAATAATAAGTGGAAACGTCACTTTCTCTGTACCCAGGTTTGTTCCAGGCTTTGTTTGGCATTGGAATTGTTGCTTTATGCGGTTAAACTCTGCAGCCTTTTAGATTATCTCACAATTTGGAAATACTATTGTGCTATTACGTACGTGACAGCCTACAACCCCAATAGAGCCTTGTGAGTGGCTGAACAAGTTGCTGATGTATGTGTGGCCCAATTTCCTGGAACCAAAGCTTTCCAAGAAGATGCTTTCTCTCGTTCAGGCAATACATTCTATCCCATTAGTGTTGATAGCGATAATTTGATGGTCATTTTGCAACTGATAACATTTTAAATTTAATTTTTGTATCTCTACACAAGAAATGTAAAATTGGTTGTAATCAGCTTATTCTGAAATTGCAATTTGCAGAAAAGGATTAAAGAAAAGAGGCCAAAACCAATTGTGAGTATGCTGTTCATCTTTTCCCTCTGAGACGCTGCACAAACTTTTAATCAATCGGTTGAATTTTCAAGTAGACTTTTTTATTCCCTGGCTAGAAGCTTTTTGGTGTGAATAAAGCCATCAATTCTAAATTAAAGTCTTGAGCATTTTTCAGTAGTTGTGAGTTTTTCCTTGATTTGAGGATCTGTAATAATGTTAATAGCTACTCTGACAATCAATATGCATCTTTTGGTTTCAATTCTGTAGTGTTACTGGAAAGTATGTTTGATTTGTCCTTTGCCTTATGCATTTGCAGCAAAGCGTTGAGGTTCAGGATTTCACATTAGGCACTGCCCCTCCTATCCTTGGGCTACAGAAGACATACTGGTCTACAGAGGGCGGCCAGGTCAGTGACTTTTTTCAACCAATTGTGCATGAGTAGCTGTCACTGCATAGGCATGACAAATCCAACAATAGAGAATACTGGCAGCAAAGAGCCAAACTAGGCTGGTGTAGAGGATGGCATGAGTAGAGGTCTGTGGTACACAATGTGTGGGTGACTCAAAAATCTATGAAAATCTATGGATGCATAGACAAGGACCTGGTTAATTATATAAATTTCAACAAACTACTTTGTGAATGTAGAAACAAGTTTTACCAAAGTATGTAAAGTGTTCCCCAATTACGGCATTGTCATGCCCACGTCTGATCTCGGATTGATTATCCCGTTAAAGGCCAGTAGGCCTACCTTGATCCGTAAGTTAATTATGATCATGAGGGGTTTGGGGCCCTTAAGTGTATATGGTCATAATTAATGGTTGGGGGCCTAAACTCATGATGGTGGATTTTTATGGGTCTATCAGTGAGTCTGTCATGTCCACGACTGATCTCGGATTGATTATCCCATTAGAGGTCAGTAGGCCTACCTCGACCCATAAGTTAATTATGATTATGAGGCGTTTGGGGCCCTCAAGTTTATATGGTCATAATTAATGGTTGGAGGCCTAAACCCATGATGGTGGATTATTTTGGGTCTATCAGTGAGTCATAGGGGAACTGGATGACGTGGCCCATTAGGCTGCATAGGTGTCCAGTGAGGTGTTAGAGTGCACTACTAGTGGTGCATGGGCCTTGGAGGGTATAAGTATATCCATTGGGCTCTCACTAATGTATGTTTGATTGTGTGATTGGTAGCTACATGCTGCTAGTGTGATTCCTCCTTCCCTTGTGATAGATTGATTCATACCTTGGGGGCTAGATCCATTTGATCTAGGTTTGGTTGGGTTGGGTTGGTTTGTCCACCATCCGGTTTCCTTGTGTTGCTTTGTTGCGGCTTGCTTGGCTATCGTATTATTGGTGAGGGACTTTATAGTGGTATCAGAGCCAAAGCTAAGCAGTTTTGCCGTTGCAAAAGTGCTCATGATGAGGCCAAGGATTTGGAAGGGGATCTTAGTGATGGGATCCTGAATTCTTGGAGAGCAAAAGCTATGTGCAAGAACTTGGTGGGTGTTTCACGTCTCTCTTCTCAAATCACGGGTTTTCAAGAGGATATCAATTGTGTGGTAGATGCACTACCAAAAGTAACAATCAGTTTGATAAAGTATGCTCTTGAATGGTGATTTTGAAGGGATTTTGATTTTCTAGTAGCATTAAGTTCTTTGTAATTACTTTTGCTATTTGCCTTTTAACGCTAAGCCAAAATCTCGACCTTTTGTAAGCTGGCCATTAAAGAAGCTGTTTTTTTTTGCATAACAAAGGAAACATTTCCAACATGGTTTTGTTTCAAACTTTTGGTGATATCAGTAGCTTTGAAATTCCAGTTTAAATCACTACTTTTTGTGAAGGCGTAAGGTGATTTAAAAAGCTGAAAGCATAAAGCTTTGGTAGAGGATGAGATGGAAACATTGTATGAGAATATAGGTTTCATTCTTTTAAGACTGTAAACTGTATTTTCACGGTTTTATCTAGGTAAAACTATAAATGTTTCCAGCATAGAATTTAAGCCACATTCTTTTGAGGTACAGCTTCCATTTTTTTCCTTCAAAAGCTTTGTATTCTACATATACATTGAAGCATATTTTTCTGTGGTGTTCAAAAAATGAATCCATAAGAGAAACAAGAAAAAAGCTGCAAGTAACTTTCAGAGACCTGCAAAATTATATAAAGGTCGGGTATTGCTTTCATTCAAGCACGTTTCTGCTTGGCAATCATGTTAAGAACTTGTTTAAGAATGTTATGGATGAGCATTGCTTTACATTTTCAGTAAATCCATTTTTTGGAATACCATGTGAAAGATTTCAGATCCTTAAGATCCAATCTACTTGAATGATCTTGGTTAGAAAGAGAAATACACTACCAGTCTCACCAATGTAGAAAAATCAGCATCTACACACAAATTGAGATGCAAACACCAATAGAACTTGATCAAACTATGAAATGATTATGTACTGTTGCTGTCCGTACAAAACCAGCAAGCTACTGTATTTCACACGTGTGGATCCAAAAATAGCAAATATAGATCATTCTACACATAGAATTGCAAGCAATCACCAAGATAGTGCACCAATGGATAGTAGAACCCAAGAGAACCATGTATAAGCATGAAATGAGATAGAGAAGAGGGAAGATCACTCTCTCCACGAGTTACATCCTTTTATAGCAGGTCCAAACCCTATTTGACCACTTGGCTTTCCCACCAAAATGCTAACCCTACTAATTTTGGGTCTAGATTCAATGAACCCAACTATTCAAATTTGAATCTACTCAAACTCGCATTCTAACTTTCCCACACTTTCAAAAAGTGTTTATTCAAATAAAATTTAGACTAATGAACTTTGAAAAGTCAACCTCTAAGTCTAAAACAAGTTTTGGCCTCAATATGCCAAATATGGAAATATAGCAAAATGTGATGAAACTAGTTGAATCTTTCACACTCCCTCTTCAACTAGTTTTAGCATAGACTTTGATAACACTCCAAGTGAAGTCCTATGCTTCATGAACAAGTCTTTTTCCAATGCTTTGGTGAAGATATCAACTACACATTCCCTTGAAGACACATGTTGAAGCTCCACCTCCTTTGCAATGACTCGCTCCCTCACAAAATGATATTGTATCTCAATATGCTTGCTCCTAGCATAGTTTTTGCCAATAGAACTTTGATCCATCATAAGAATGATCTTCTTCCTAAGAATGGATCTCCTTTCAATGATCATGTAATGCTCAAAATAGAAACAACCATAATTGATATAGAGAATAGTGTCCACTCGGGATGCTTCACTATTTCTTACATCAATTTTACATATCAAGATGTAACTAGAACATGAAGAATCAAATAGAATGTAAATGAAATGATTCCACCATGCTTCCAACTCTGAACTCTCTGGAAAAATACAGCAAACAAACAATAAATGTGAGTGATCAACTTTTGCTTGCATGTCTTCTCCTCCTTTGTCCTTTGTTGCCATGTATCCACCATGATACTCCATGAATGAGCCTCCATCTCTATCTTGCCCAAAGATGCCATCAAGCCTTGATGACTTGACCATGAATGAATGACATAATGAACCTCCAATAGCTTCATTTCCATCAGCAAAACCAGCCAAGAATGCTAGTACAAATCCAACATCAAAATAATGCTCACCAATGTAGCTAGTTTTACCATATCTTGACAATTTGCACACATCCACATGAAATTGCTCAAACATGAGATAAAACAAGTAAAGTAAACTTGAACACCACTTCCTTGCTGCTCCTTTGACCTTACTTGAGTCTTCAATATGCTGCAAAAAAAAAATCCATTATACCTTTGCCAATTACCTCTCCTTTGATGCTCTTGACTAGCTTCAAATTGCCAACTTCCCTTTTGACTAGTGGAAGCGCTTTGAGATCAACCTCTTGATCTTCAACTTGATTATCAAAGTAATTGAACAAACTTTGTTTTTCAGATCCATTACTTGATTTTACAGCAAGATAACATCCATCCACTTGCATAGATCCATGTACACAAGAAAATCCTCCAAAAGATGTTCCACTCTTCATAAGAGCTTGATACTCGAGATCCATTGCTTGGATCCACTCCTCTTCTTTCCTTGCTTGATCTACACTTGTAGGCTCATCTAAAGAGGTTAGGAAAGCAGCATAATTTTCAGAAACTACTTGCTTACCCTTTTGATCATATGTGAGGCTTGAAGGTACTTGTCTTTCTCTTGATGTTCTCCTTGGCTTTTGACTTGATGAAGGTCCGTCATCACCACCATCCAAAGTAGGATCCTTCTCATCAACATCAAGAATGTTAGATCCATCCACTCTACCATCAATCATGCTTGAAGACACTTTTGGAATGTTCCCCTCATAAAAAATGACATCTCTACCAACAATCACTTTGTTAGTAGAAGGAATGTAAACCTTGTAGGCTTTACTCACCCTCACTATATCCAACAAAAATACCTCTTCTTGAAGATGGATCCTCCTTGGTCCTATCATCAAGAGTAATGTTGACATAGCATGTGCATCCAAAGGTTCTTAAAAAGTTGACACTCGGCCTCCTCTTGAATAGCATCTCAAAAGGTGTCTTTCCATCCAAAATAGCACTCGGCCACCTATTGCACAAGAAATTGGCACACAACAAAGCTTGATCCCAAAATGGTTTTTCAAGGTTAGCACTTAACCTCATAGCTTTAGCACTTTCACATAAAGTCCTATTCTTCCTTTCAGCCATTCCATTTTGTTGTGGGGTCCTTGATGTTGTATACTCCCTCTTGATCCCATGCTCATCACAAAAGGCCTTGAACTTGTTAGATATGTATTCACCACCATTGTCACCTCTCAAGCACTTGATCTTTGTGGAAAATTGGTTCTCCCTTGCATTCTTGAACTTGACAAAGACATTATACACTTCATCCTTGCTCTTTAGTAGATAGATCCAACAAAATCTACTAAAATCATCAATGAATGTTACATACATCTTAGCTCCACTATTGCTAATTGTAGTAAATCCATGAATATTCGAATGTACAAGTTGAAAAGGCTTTGTAGATCTAGAAATAGATCTAGTATAAGGTAATCTATGTGACTTAGACAAAGCACAAGACTCACAAACATGCTTGACATTACTTCAGGAACTTGGAAGACCAATCATAACCTTCTTCCTTGCCATTACCTCCAATGACTTGAAGTTGAGGTGTCCTATCCTTTTGTGCCAAACCTCTTGAATAGAAATTTGTTCCCTTGCAACACATCCAAATTGGTTAGCAATAACACAAGCATCTAGTTTGAACAACTTCCCTTGCCTTTTACCTTTTCCAATCAAGACATCCTTCCTTTTGATCAAACAAGCATCTCCATCAAACTCCACCTTAAGGCCTTTACTTAGCATTTGGCTCACAATAAGTAAATTCTTGGTAATAGATGGAATAAACAAGACATTCTCCAAATGAACATTCTTATTTGTAGAGAGAGAAATAAGAATTGTGCCAATCCCTTTGATTGCACACTCACCATCATTGGCCGTGTAGATCACCCTCTTGTCATCTCCACATGCCAACAAAGAAGTGAAGTACTCTTTGTGAAAGGTCGTGTGTGAACTTGCTCCACTATCAATCCACCAAGGATCTAGATCTCCATCATTAGCAAGCATACATGAAGACATCACAAAAGCATCATCATTTGCATCTTGAACATCCAAACCATCCTTATCAAGAGTAAGATTACCTTGCTTGTCTCCTTGATCTCTTTTCTTCTTGTAGCACTCACTTGCAAAGTGTCCTTTGATGCCACAATAGAAGCACTTGAGCTTTGATCTATCCTTCTTTTTGCCACTTGAAGAAGCATCCACTTGATCTTGCCCTTTAGACCACTTACTTTTGGTTTTGTTCTTGAATTTGCCCTTTGTGAACATAGCATCCTCTTGAAGTGTCGATGTAGATCCACCTCTTGCTTGAAGCCTATCAAGATCTCTTGAAGATCCATCAAACTTAGCAAAGTCTTTTGAATAGCAATACTTTGAACAATGTCAGCATGAGCATCCAATAAGCCATTAAGAATTACTTGAATAAGCTCTCATTTTTTAATGCTTTCATCAATGCAAGCCAACTCATCATTCAATGCTTTCATTCTCAAAACAAAAGTACTTGGACTTTCTTCATTATTTTGCAAACAAGAAAAGGTTTGCCTTCTTAGAATCAACACTCTAGAAGTAGACTTGGATTCATAAATCTTCTTCAATGAATTCCAAGCTTCCAAAGATGATGTGCACTTACCAACTTCCTTGAGAAGTTCATTGGTAACATTCATCTTTATCATGTGTAGAGCCTTCTTGGCCCTCTTGTCATACCTCATTTGATCTTGTTGTGTTGCTGGTCTCTCCTCCAAACCTACAACAATATCCAAAACATCATTCATCTCAAGAAGTGACTCCATCCTCACTTTCCACAATGAATAGTTAGTTGAGGTAAGCCTATCATTGGCTTCCAACATAAGTCCAATTGAGATTGCCATGTAGCAATGACCTGATCTTCTCTTTCAACCTGTTTCAATGCACAAAGCACTCCTTTGAACAACAACAAATGCTTTCAAAAGAAATCACCAAGATTTGAAACTATCTCACAAATTCTCTTCTAGCACTTATCCAAGCAAATCAACACATAGAATCATGGAATCTCGATCAACCTATGATCTATCCTCAATCTAATGACTGTTGCCACTTCCTAAGATTGAAACACACTCAAATGAAGTCCAGCAACCTCACTATCTAGAGATCCAATCAAAATTAGGGTTTTAACAAAATCACAAAAAATTAACTATTCCAAATCTACATGCAAATGCTGAAAATTTGATATGCAATCTATAAGCCACCACTTAGGCTGATCCAATGATTCAAAAATCGGCCAAATCCAGTATGTGAATTCAAAAATCGGAATTGATCAAGTATATTGACCTATTTAGTGTTTTGAGTAGAGCAATCTACTTGAAACATCTTAATCAAATTTGTTCTTAATTGGATTGAATTCCTACTCATTCTTTCCCATTTTTACATTTGTCACTCGTGGAATCTTAGGTTGAGACCTACAGACCTTTTAGTGACCGCAAAGATTAGGAAAAGGGTGAAGAAAAATATCAATTGGAATTGGTACCATGAAGTTGGAATTTGTGTCAATTCTCGAGAACTTTGCCTAGTACCGATTCGCTCAAAAAATTACATGAGTAATTCCAAAAATTGATTTTTTGATGATTAGATCGGGAAGTGGATGGTTTTCCTGGAGGAAAAACCTATAGTATGGGATGCAAGCAATTCCAAAGGGGAGATCTGAAACTAACTGGATCCGGTTGACCAAAGTAAGGTCGTAAATCCAGAATGATGCCAAATACTATAGGTCACAAGAGGGTGTTTTGGCGGAAATTTGAGGTATTGGTCATGAACCCCTTATGGATATCTCAAATTTACAAAACTGGAAATCCTACAAGCTATTTCCTTATTTTAAGAATATGTTAGTGAATTCTAACATTGTTGTGACTTCTTGGAAGGTAATTTTTTACCCGTTGACCTTGGACGATGTCACATGAATGGTTAAGAAATTTGTTCCTCTTACTTGAATATTCAATTTTTCTTTTTATGATTATACAGATTAATTCTCTATAATGGTAACAAAGAAAATCTTTGGATAAGTCATTCGGGAAAATGGGTTGGGACATTAGTTGTATTTGGTTACGTTGATACAACACCTTTCTTGACTTTCAAGATTTTTCGAAGTTCTTCTTTGAAACTTCTCCTAGATCATATCTAGACTGATATGCACCCCTTGGAAACTTGTGTGGTTTCCTGTTAAAAGGGGAAGTAGGAAGAATAGAAAGTTATCTAGGAGAAACATTTATTGCATAGATTCCAGGAGGAATCCGTAATATGTATAGGTGAGAGACCTGTTCTAGAATCAAAATCGATAGGATATTTTGATATCTAGTTAGAAGATGTAAGGGAAGGAAAATCAGAAAACATTGTTGTAGTAGAAAAGTTGTTGATTACAAATCTGATCGATTTGTATCAGGACTAGAGAGTTCTATTACAAAAAAGTGTTTTGTTGAAACTAGTTCCTTGTGGGTTGTGATCAACTTGATCTTAGTATGTACTAGGATCCGTGATTTGATTCAAGGAATGAAATT
The DNA here is from genome assembly GCA_029204225.1 of Diphasiastrum complanatum. Taxonomy (NCBI): domain Eukaryota; kingdom Viridiplantae; phylum Streptophyta; class Lycopodiopsida; order Lycopodiales; family Lycopodiaceae; genus Diphasiastrum; species Diphasiastrum complanatum. Next base: position 305,668 of record CM055111.1, on the reverse strand, counting down.
CACTCTAACAATATATTCTTTTGGAATAATATTCGGTTGAGATTTTAGTTACGAAATAGCGCTTTTTGAAAAATATTTTTTTTTAGAGTTAACTGGGTTATCTCTAAGAGAGATATTCTTTGAATATTGCATAGCAGAGTGACATATTGTTTACGTCCAAATGTCATTGCTTATCAGCAAGAAACTTCTGAGAAGAACTGGATGAATGCCAGCAGACTCCAGCCAATTGGCAGCCGCATTTGATGACCTAATTGCTTAGTATAAATAGTTGTTCATATTTCAACATCTTAACTGAGATCAAGTATTGAATAGTTAGCTCTCTCTCTCAAGCTTGCGAGCTTGAACACTCTTGAGCATTCGAGGTTTAGAGTTAACTCCATTACGCTGCACAAAAAGGGCATGTAAGAGAAAAAAGTACGTAAAATACAAGGTAATCCGCTCCAATATGATTTGAGTGCAATTGATACTAGCCAGAATGCATTGAACGAATTCTGAATGCATGTGCACTAGTACTTTATGGAAATTAAGATGAGTAAATGTAGGAATGTAAATGGAATTGATTACATTACCATAGGTTACTTTGACCCAAAAGGTCGAGAGTTGTGTAACCATTGTCATTTACTATATTAGGCCTATTAAACTTAGAGTTAGCTAAGCTAGTATGAAATTAACTTGGTAGGGACTCATGGGTCCACTAGGCCTAATTGTGACATTAAGTACCCCAACTTGACATATTGGAGGTACCTTATTCTTTCTATGTAACTTATAGAAAGTTGGATAGTCAATAGTCAAGTAGTTGGACAGCCAATAGTCAAGTAGTTGGAAAGCCAATAGTCAAGTAGTTGGATAGCCAATAGTCATGAAGTTACTATATATATGTGTGCATCCCATTTGTATAAGACACTTTTGTAAGCAATAATGACTATTCTCCTTGGCTGTCCACGAGTTTCTACAAGAGGGTTTCTAGCCATCTCTCTCTTTCTTTTGAGAATGCTTTTTGTGATTGAATAGCTAAGATTTTGGATCCTTAGGCTTCTATTTCCTACATGGTATCAGAGCCTTTAGGTGATCAGATTGCTTGCAGGAGGGCGCCCAATAGGAAGCTATCTTCTTCCCCTTTTGGTTGCAGAAAATCATCAAGCTGCTGATTCTTGCAAGAGAAGAATCTGTTCATCTTCTTATAGCTTTTTTGCAGGAAATTGCAGGGCACCTTCACCTATTTGAGAGCTAGCAGTAGGGTGCCCATGCTCAAACCAATTGCATGTGAAATTGACTCAATTGCATGCTGAAAATTTCAGATTTACTTCTTAAATGAAGATACATGTGTTTTGGACACATTTTTTGCTGAAATTTCCCTGTTGGTGAGCTTGGATTAGGGCGCTACCATCAACTCTATATGCACATAGTGTGCACTCTTTTTAGCCACAACTTTCTGGTTTTGGTTTTGGCTTCATTTGAAGTCTACCTATTTGTGAGCATTCTGTTTTTTGTGCAGAAATCAGCCACCTATTTCATTACTTGTTGAGCAAATTGCATATGGAGTATTGCAATCTATTGTGCTCATAATTTCAGCTTTGAGGTTGCTGCCCTTTGAGTAGATTTTGTCTTGGAAAGTCTATTTCCTATCTACTACAAGCTGATTTTTCTGTTATGGCTAAAGAATCGGAGTCTATTGGTTCTTTATTTAATGAAGATAAGCTGGATGGCACAAACTATTCCTTGTGGTGCTACATGATAAAGAACCTTCTAATTGCTAAAGGTTTGTGGGAAGTAGTTAATGGTGACGAAGAGAGGCCGCCTACCTTGGCACCTATTACACCATCTAGAACAACTACTTCATCTACGGAGGTGTCTTTCGATGAGCAAAAGAAGTGGGATCGACGAGATGCACAAGCACATTCCGTCATTGCGTTATCAGTGAAGAGATCTATCCTTCCTCATATTAGATCACGCAAGACTTCCAAAAGTGCTTGGGAGACTCTTGCCAAGATGTTTCAAGTAAAGAATGCGGCAAAAGTGGTATATCTTCGAAATCAACTTTCTAACTTGAAGATGCAAGAAGGTGATTTGCTTACAAACCACTTGACGAAGATCAAGGATCTTCCAGAGGAGCTTCTTTGGTGATTGAGAACTCACAATTTGTATCTATTACTCTCAACTCTCTTCTTAATTCTTACCTTCCATTTGTGTCATCATTGAGCATTTCTCTTAGGGGACATCAAATCTCCTTCGACGAACTTGTTGGCTTACTTCTTCAAGAAGAGCAAACAAGGATCAACTTTGGTGAACAAGAAGATCAAGCTTTCTTTGCAAAAGGCAAAGGCAAAGGCAAGTGGAAAGGGAAGCCTTCTTTCGAAACTTCGGTATTGGAGTGATCCCCATTATCTTACCCAATGGTGAGGAAAAGTACATTCATAATGTACTTTATGTTCCAAAAATAAAAAAGAATCTCATTTTGGTCTCTACAATTATGAACCAAGGATTTGTTGTGAAATTCAAAGAAGACAAATGTCTTATCAAAGACCCAAAGAGATCTCTTATGATCATTGCTTCGGGAACATTACGTGGTGGATTGTTCCTTATGGATACCTATGAGCGAAGAGCTTCATCATCTTTTTGTCTTGTTGCATCAAGTTCACATTCTTTGGAGTTGGCTGAATTATGGCATGCTAGGTTTGGACATCTCAACTTTGCTAGCTTGAAGATGTTGAAGAGATTCAATATGGTTGAAGACATTGCTAATATTGAGCATCCCGAAGGACATGTATGCGAAGGATGCATACTTGGAAAATTTCAAAGGCAGGCTTTTCCAATTGATGGAACTATTCGAGTTGATGGTAAATTTGATTTTGTTCATAGTGATGTATGTGGTCCAATGAGGACCGAATCTATTGGAAGGTGTAAGTACTTTGTTACTTTTATTGATGACCTTTCAAGATTTACATGGATTTATCCTATGAAGGCAAAATCTGAAGTTTTTCAATGCTTTAAGGATTTTCCAGCAATGATAGAAAATCAGTTTGGGCACTCTTTGAACTGTTATCGGCTGTTCAACACTTTGCTGCCCAAAGTGTTCCCAACATGGACCATGTTGTCCATAATCTTCCGCAGGCTGTTCCTGAAGCATAATGGACTGCTCATGATGTAAAATGGGCTGTAAATGACCAAAAGAAGATGATTGAACCTGCTGTCCAACATCTTCATCATAAAAATCTAGCAAACTATCAAGAGATGCATCAAGGATGGCGTCATCAAAGCTGTCCCTCGAAGAGGCATGGGATGACATAGAAGATTTTTCAAATAATGAAAAATTCTCTCCAAACAAATGCTCACTCTTAACACTTTGAACAAAAGTACTAATTGACACATGTTGACTCACTCCTCGATTAGTACAAAATGGTTCCAAAGAGTGCTCGAATTTTTCAGCCTTTGCTAAAACATCAAATTGAAAAGGTTTTGCATGAAACTTTTTACTAATGCATCCATCATATGCATCAACTTGCGGTGACTTGAAAAAAGAAGATTATTTCAGCATCTGCTCAATGTATCGTTGTTGAGAGATGAAGATTTCAGCCCCATGTGGAAGATCAACAAGAACCCAAGTGTGGTTCTTCATGAGTGAGTTGTACTCCTCTTGCATCGCATTCTCCCAACATTTTACTCCTCTGTCCTGCTCATAAAAAACAGGTTCTATTGCACCATCCTCAATAGAAATAAGAGCAAAATCAGAAAACTCAGCAATTTCTACTAATTTAGTAGAGGCACGAGTCTTCCCTTCATAGAAGTGATCCACTTTGCTGTCCTGCAAAGTCTGCAACAACCATTTAGGGACTGGTTTGGGCTGTCCAACAGCCTTACCTTTGTCAACACTTTGTTGTCCAAAGTGTTCCGAACTTGGACCTTGCTGTCCAATGTTTTCCGAACTTGGACCTTGCTGTCCAATGTCTTCAACAGGCTGCTCTTCACCATAAATAGGTTTTTCTTGATGAACTATGGGCTGCAAAATTGAAGGAGTAGTGGGTTGTCTACTAGAAGTAGATGGCAGTCCCTTCTCTTCATGATTAGATGGCAAACACCAATCACTAATGTAAGTCGCCGTTATAACCGCTTCAGCTGAAAACTTGCGAGGTAGGCCCTTTGCCTTGAGCATGCATCGAGCCGTCTCCATAATAGTGCGATTCTTTCTTTCGGCAACACCATTTTGTTGAGGTGTGTAAGGGGTTGTTATTTGATGATGGATACCTTTGGTTTGAAGATAAGTACCAATCCTCTTGCTGATTTTTTTGGTTATACATTTACTCTAAATCATGATGTTGGTACATCGCCTGTTCTATGTGAGCACGTCATTGATGGTAAGGTTCGGGAGGATGTGATGCCAAAAGAGTTTGGTACTCTTTTTTATTGTCCTTATGGTAAGAAGTATTTTCGAATGATGTGGGAGCCTATGATGGATTACAAGTCCATGTTTCGACTTATTGCCGAGTTTATGATGATTCTCTATTTTGGATGGAGCATGCAAATCCTCAGCCTTCGACTTGATGCTTCATTATTACGCATTCTTTTCTTTTTATATGTTGGACATGATTGGGGATGAGATTTCGACTACTTCGGTGTGAAGTTTATTTGGTGACATGAAGTTCGGACAACAAGTTGCAGTTTTCTCTTTCGAGATGTTACTTCATGTTATGTTATGCATTTCCATTTAAGGAGGGTGTTGGAATGTAAATGGAATCGATTACATTACCATAGGTTACTTTGACCCAAAAGGTCGAGAGTTGTGTAACCATGGTCATTTATTATATTAGGCCTACTAAACTTAGAGTTAGCTAAGTTAGTATGAAATTAACTTGGTAGGGACTCATGGGTCCACTAGGCCTAATTGTGACATTAAGTACCCCAACTTGACATATTGGAGGTACCTTATTCTTTCTATGTAACTTATCGAAAGTTGGATAGTCAATAGTCAAGTAGTTGGACAGCCAATAGTCAAGTAGTTGGAAAGCCAATAGTCAAGTAGTTGGATAGCCAATAGTCATGAAATTACTATATATATGTGTGCATCCCATTTGTATGAGACACTTTTGTAAGCAATACTGACTATTCTCCTTGGCTGTCCATGAGTTTCTACAAGAGGGTTTCTAGCCATCTCTTTCTTTTGAGAATGCTTTGTGTGATTGAATAGTTAAGATCTGGATCCTTAGGCTTCTATTTCCTACAGTAAAGACATTACGTGCTTCATTTTTGTAACCTTTTTGTGGACGGGGACCTTATTGTAAGTTGGTTGACTTTTTGGAGACCAACTTATTAGTTCAACATAGCTTTAGATTACATAGCTAGATATTGTACTACTGGCATTCATCAAATTACTCTTTAGAGTTACATTGTCTCCTCCTTACCTATGCTCTATTGTGATATGGTTGGGGGGGCTATTGGATTGGGAACCCTCGAATAATCGTTTTAGGGTTATTCGACACTGTCTTGACAATACGTGTTTCTGCAGATGGTCTCAAATCCTTTGACATTGTCTCAACAATGCGAGTAAAATTGCAGAGTAGTTCCACATTACAAAAATGATTTAAGGAATGAAATTCAACAATGACTTGTGCCTCCCATGGATCGTCTTTCTACTACTTCATCTCTTTCATATTCTTTAGTACCCTTATCAATATTTGTGTAGTCAATGTGTTTCCTACAGTGGTCACTACATTTAGGTTTTACCACTTGGCAATTGGATATCTACCGGTTTAGGTCTTGAAGTCCCCTTTTTCCAGGTCATCATCTTTTTCCTTTTTGATTGGTACATCATGTCCATTTTCAGAAATTTTGATTAGAGGTTGGCATGTATAACGAAGGAATACGATGTTGAGAGACAAAGGATTGAAGATGAGAGTCTATTTGCAGCTAAGAGACTTGCAAATTAGAGATAGATAGACATGTAGTTGAAACAAAGAGACTTGCAACTTCGACAAATATTGGCAAATGAGGTACAAGTAGGTTCATTTCTGATGTAGAAAGTTGTTGAAATGTTTTTTTTTTGGGAAAAATAGCTTATGGCTGAAATTTTTTTAGGGGAACAATGGTCAAACCAACGTTTTGCCTCTCAAAAGTGCAGAAGATAGGGCACAAACATATCTTATTTTCAGTAGCTATTTGGTTGTTATTTGCTCCGGTTCTTAGTAAATGTTAATGCTACAGTTTGGGCCACCAACTCTATGGATGATGATCACCTTTGCAATCATTTCATTGGAGATGTGAGTGCAATGTGCATACAGTTGGGGGCATAAATATTAGGCCCTTATCGGCACATGTTTGGACCCCCATTTTTATATACGGGGGGGTGCAAGGTGTTACGAGCACGTGACCAGTGCCGAACCCTAGAGAACACAGAAGGTCAGATACCACAGTCAGGGTCGTGTCCAGCGTACACGACCAATAGGGCATGACGGTGTGAGTAGTGTGCCCCAGCACGGTCCATAGCCATGGCGGGCCTAACACAATCTAGGGACCCTGTTAGCAGGATAGGGCCCCACGCTGGGTTCCGACGACGTGCAGTCGGCCATGTCAGTGCCACGTGGCCGACACTTGGCAGATGCATGCTACCAGTCCTCACATTGGGCTAGGAGGGGCTTACTCTATATTAGGGAGTAGGCAAGGTTGGGTGGATCAGTTAGTGTTTGCCCTACTGTGGTGTTCGGATCTATTACACTGGTATCAGAGCCATCTCCATCTTTGGGAGCTAAGTAGCAGCAGTAGAGAAAGCTATCAGAAGATAGGAAATATTTTGGAGATTTTCAGAAAAGCAGAGAGGAGGAGAGTCGTTGTAGGAACAGCCTCCTATTAATCCAAACTTGGGGGAATTTCCACGATTTAGGAGGTAGATTTCCTTGCACAGGTAAATCACTGGAAAGGCAGCTATCCATCTCTGATTTCAGAGATCTTTTTTAGGATTTCAGAGCGGAATTAAAGTAGGAAGCAGCAAGCAGATCCATCGCTGTGGAATCAGCGACCTACTTCTGTTTTCTTAGTGAAACCTTTGCGGGTCTGAGCGGATTTCAAGTCAAAAATCAGTAGCAGGGCTAGCGCTGGACAGGGAAGAGAAAGGAGTTAAAATTCATCCCTGTTTTTCAAGATTTTCGGAAGTTTGGCCATCAAACTTTCTTGCCACAGATCAGCGAGCAAGGTGCCATCGAAAATCCAGAATTTGGAATTGTTTTTTGGCTTCAAATTTGGTTTTTTTTGGACCAACTCAGATTAGCGAGGGTAGGCAACTATCAACCTTAGAAAGTTTTGCACTTTTTTGGGTCCTTTGCCTTGCTTTTTGGAGCCCCACGTCTGTAATCAGATCAGCGAGCTACTCTACTCAAGAAACTGGAAATTTTGGTACCATTTTGGAGCTTCAAACTGGGATTTTCTGGGACAGTAGGTTTGAAAATTGGGGTGGAATAGCTGAGAGGGTTCCTATTCGTATTTTCTTTGGAAGTACAATTCTCAGAAACAGCTAAGTCTTCTTTCCCTCTTTGTACAGTTATAAATTAGTCTTTTTGACTTTTTTTGAAAAGAAACGTCAGGCAATCTTGTTCTAAGCTCTGAAAATGACCACTTCTCTGAGATCTGATCAACCCCTGACAAGAGGCATTGATGAATTAGAAACGGAATCCCTGAGGTTCAATAAAGGGAAAGAACCAATGGAAGTTGAAGAACAGGAACAATTCGCCGAAGAACTCGACGAATTGGTTACCAAGGAGCAGTTTCTTCACTTGGTAGCAGAAGTGGATGAACTGAAGTTGGCATTAGCCAATTTCAAGTCCAGTGTGGACGACTCGTTCGCTGAACTCAAAGGTTTGATTTTGAGTTCCGCGAAAGGAAGCCTTCCCTCCACTTCTCAGTTGTCCCCTTCTCCACTTCCATCAGTTTCGGGTGAGCCTATGCGGTCTCACCCTATTGTCTTTAAAGACTTAAAGCCTCCTACTTTTATTGGGGAACAGAAGGATAGAAATGCAGACATCCTACAAACCTTCCTCAGCAAACGGAAGAATATTCATGCTCTTAAAACAGACCCTTGACCATTTGGAAGCTCTAGAGGCCAGTCTTTCCCTAGGGCCCATGGCCTATAAGTGGTGGTTAAATCTCCAGGAGACTGGGCAGACTCCCCGGTCATGGAAGGCCTTTGAAGAAGCCTTCCTAAGAGAATTCCTACCGGAAAATGAACTTGATAGAGCCTGGGAAGCCTGGGAGAAAACAATAATGGACAAGTCCCTAATCTAATATATCTCGCAGTACCGAGAAGCAATTTTAAAAATTAAAAACATGGATGATTATCAGAAAATCAGGGGATTTGTCCGTGGCCTCAAGGATGAATATAAAGTAGAGGTTAAGAGAAACCCGCCTACTACCCTAGAGCAAGCTCTCAGATATGCTCAAATCTATGATGATTCAATGGGTAGGAAGAGGGCGAGACAACAACCCCTTTCTGAGTAGCCTCCTCAGAAAGGCTATCAGTTTAAAAAGAAATTTTTAAAAAGAAAGAAAGAAGATAAAGTTAAAGGTGAAGCTCCTCAGACTTAAAACCAAAAGATTTTGAGAAAGCCAAACAAGAATGTTTGTGCTTTGTGTGCATGGGCAAGGGACACACAGTCAGACAGTGTCCCAAGGGGCCTTTCACTAAGAAAGATAAAAAGGATAAAAAACAAGTTCATCTTGTTCAGACCGTAAGTTTCCCCGGTGACTCGGCAGCTTCCGAGATTAAAGTGTATCATGAAGACCATGAACACTGTTGCCAGCTAACCTCTGCAATGCTAGCGAGACCCTTCAGTTTTGGGCGTCATGACCTAGTACGTATGCATGGGAAAGTTGGTAACCAGTCGATTAGGATTATGGTTGATGATGGGGCAACCCATAATTTCATCAACTGCACCCTGGTTAAAAAACTTAAACTTCCAGAAGTACCTAGTCAGCATAGGTACATAGTTTCATTAGCTAAGGGAGAAGATAAAAAATTTGGGAAACTATGGTAAGTAACTTAAATCTTGGTATTCAGGGGTACCAAGATGAAATAAACTTTCAGATAATGCACCTGGATCGCACAGACATTGTTCTCGGGAGAGACTGGCTCTACAGTTTAGGACCTTCCCTCCACAGAAATTATCAAGAGAACATCCTCAGCTTTCAGCATAAAGGCCGAGAGATCCAGTTGCATGGGGAGCATGATGTTCCCCACAGCCCTATGGTCTGCAGTTCAGAGCTCTGTCAGCTAATCGGAGACGACGACCATCAGGTATTCTTATGTGACTTTCAGTTTATTCCTGAAGTTTCTATTTCTAGTTCTTTACAGCAGAAAATCAATAAATTAGAAACTTTTTTGTTTAAATTTAAAGATGTTTTTCCTGAAGATTTGCCACATGGTTTACCACCTAGCAGAGAGGTAGATCATGTAATAAACCTAGTGCCAGGTACAGCACCTGTTTCTAAACCTCCGTATCGGGTCAGCCGAACAGAGGATGAAGAAATAACTACGCAGTTAACAAATTATCTTGGGAAAGGCCAAATTCAGACCAGTAGTTCACCATGGGCCTCACCAGTCCTTTTGGTGAAAAAGAAAGAGGGGTCTAGGCGTCTTTGCGTAGATTACAGAGCCCTCAATAAAGTGACAATTAAGAATAAATACCCTATGCTTCGGGCAGACAAGTTGTTTGATCAACTCGACGGGGCTAAGTTTTTGAGTAAAATAGACCTCAGATCGGGATATCATCAAGTCCGTATAAAATCGGAGGATGTCCCAAAACAGCTTTTAGGACTCGTCATGGTCATTATGAGTTTAAGGTGATGCCATTTGGGCTCACAAATGCTCCAGCTGACCTTGATGAACAGTGTCCTCAGACCATACTTGGGTAAGTTTGTAGTTGTATTTTTAGATGACATCCTCGTCTACAGCAAAACGAGGAAGGAGCATCTAAAACACCTCAGAAAGGTGTTTCGACTGCTTAGAAAGCATAAGCTTTATGCTAAAGAATCCAAGTGTGAATTCTTCGTTGAAGAAGTAGCTTATTTGGGTCACATTATCTCGGCAGATGGGATTAAGATGGACCCCAATAAGGTTAAAGCCATACTCAGTTGGCTGAGACCTCAGAATATTTTAGAACTTCAGATCTTTCTTGGTTTGGCGGGATATTACAGTCGATTTGTCAAGGAATATGCTCAGATAGCAGTTCCCATGACAAATCTTCTTAAGGGGAAGGGAAAGGAGTTCATTTGGGAGTCCGCACAGCAGGAGAGCTTTGATGCTCTCAAAACAGCCTTAGCTACAGCACCAGTTCTAAAGGTCGTCGACCCCAATCAGCCATTTGTGGTCGAAACAGATGCTAGCGACTTTGCAGTTGGTGCTGTACTAACTCAGAGTGGACGACCAGTTGCGTTCGAGAGTAAAAAACTCGAGCCAGCTTAGACTAGGTACAGTGCCTATGAAAAGGAACTCTTTTCTATAGTCCATGCCCTTAAGACTTGGAGACATTATTTGTATGGTGCCAACTTTGAGGTCCTGACAGACCATGAAAGTCTTAGATACCTTTGCAATCAACCTGAGCTCAGAGGTCGGAAAGCTCGTTGGGCAGAGTTGATGCAAGAGTTTGATATGTCTATCAGATATAGACGGGGGAAATTCAATACAGTAGTAGATGCCCTTAGCAGAATGCCTATGATGTTGAGTTTTACTCAGATTCGTAATGAGTTACTCGAGAGAGATCTCTTATGATCATTGCTTCGGGAACATTACGTGGTGGATTGTTCCTTATGGATACCTATGAGCGAAGAGCTTCATCATCTTTTTGTCTTGTTGCATCAAGTTCACATTCTTTGGAGTTGGCTGAATTATGGCATGCTAGGTTTGGACATCTCAACTTTGCTAGCTTGAAGATGTTGAAGAGATTCAATATGGTTGAAGACATTGCTAATATTGAGCATCCCGAAGGACATGTATGCGAAGGATGCATACTTGGAAAATTTCAAAGGCAGGCTTTTCCAATTGATGGAACTATTCGAGTTGATGGTAAATTTGATTTTGTTCATAGTGATGTATGTGGTCCAATGAGGACCGAATCTATTGGAAGGTGTAAGTACTTTGTTACTTTTATTGATGACCTTTCAAGATTTACATGGATTTATCCTATGAAGGCAAAATCTGAAGTTTTTCAACGCTTTAAGGATTTTCCAGCAATGATAGAAAATCAGTTTGGGCACTCTTTGAAGATCTTACGTACCGACCGAGGAGGGGAATATATAAAGAACACGTTCGGTATTTATCTTCAAAGCAAAGGTATCCATCATCAAATGACAACCTCTTACACACCTCAACAAAATCATGTTGCCGAAAGAAAGAATCGCACTATCATGGAGATGGCTCGATGCATGCTCGTGGCAAAGGGCCTACCTCACAAGTTTTGGGCTGAAGCGGTTATAACGGCGACTTACATTAGTAATCGGTGTCCTACTAAAGCCTTGAAGGTATTAACTTGTTATGAAGTTTGGTATGGTAATATGGATACTAATAAAATCATAGTGTGTACTGATGTTCATTTTGATGAAAAGACCTCCTATGATGTTGCGCCCACTCATGTTATGAAAGGGGACTTCCCCCATGATGATATCTTGAAATATTTCCAGATTTGGTTTTGCCATCTAATCATGAAGCTAAGGGACTGCCATCTACTTCTAGTAGACAGCCCACTACTTATTCAATTTTGCAGCCCATAGTTCATCAAGAAGAACCTATTTATGGTGAAGAGCAGCCTATTGAAGACATTGGACAGCAAAGTCCAAGTTCGAAACACTTTGGACAGCAAAGTGTTGACAAAGGTAAAGCTATTGGACAGCCCAAACCAGTCCCTAAATGGTTGTTGCAGACTTTGCAGGACAGCAAAGTGGATCATTTCTATGAAGGGGAGACTCGTGCCTCTACTAAATCAGTAGAATTTGCTGATTTTTTTGATTTTGTTCTTCTTTCTATTGAGGATGGTGCAGTAGAACCTGTTTTTTATGAGCAGGCCAGGGAATCTTCATCTCTCAACAACGATACATTGAGCAGATGTTGAAACAATCTTCTTTTTTCAAGTCACCGCAAGTTGATGCATATGATGGATGCATTAGTGAAAAGTTTCATGCAAAACCTTTTCAATTTGATGTTTTAGCAAAGGCTGAAAATTCAAGCACTCTTTGAAACCGTTTTGTACTAATCAAGGAGGGAGTCAACATGTGTCAATTAGTACTTTTGTTCAAAGTGTTAAGAGAGCATTTGTTTGGAGAGAATTTTTCATTACTTGAAGATTCTTCTATGTCATCCCATGCCTCTTCGAGGGACAACTTTGATGATACCATCGTTGATGCATCTCTTGATAGTTTGCCAAATTTTTTATGATGAAGACGTTGGACAGCAGGTTCAGTCATCTTCTTTTGGTCATTTACAGCCCATTTTACATCATGAGCAGTCCATTATGCTTCAAGAACAACCTATGGAAGATTATGGACAATATGGTCCATGTTGGGAACACTTTGGGCAGCAAAGTGTTGAACAACCCATAACAGTTCCTTGTCGGCTATTGGAGACTTTGCAAGACAACAAAGAAATCTCTTACTATGAAGGAAAGGCACATGCCTTTTTAAAATCAGTACCTCTTGCTGATTTTTTTGGTTCTACACTTACTCTTCATCATGATGTTGGTACATTGCCTATTCTATGTGAGCAAGTCATTGATGGTAAGGTTTGGGAGGATGTGATGCCAAAAGAGTTTGGTACTCTTTTTTATTGTCCTTATGGTAAGAAGTATTTTCGAATGATGTGGGAGCCTATGATGGATTACAAGTCCATGTTTCGACTTATTGCCGAGTTTATGTTGGTTCCCTACTTCAGATGGAGCATGCAAATCCTCAGCCTTCGACTTGATGCTTCATTATTACGCATTCTTTTCCTTTTATATGTTGGACATGATTGGGGATGAAATTTCGACTACTTCGGTGCGAAGTTTATTTGGCGACATGAAGTTCGGACAGCAAGTTGCATTTTTCTCTTTCGAGAAGTTACTTCATGTTATGTTATGCATTTCCATTTAAGGAGGGTGTTGGAATGTAAATGGAATTGATTACATTACCATAGGTTACTTTGAACCAAAAGGTCGAGAGTTGTGTAACCATGGTCATTTATTATATTAGGCCTACTAAATTTAGAGTTAGCTCAATTAGTATGAAATTAACTTGGTAGGGACTCATGGGTCCACTAGGCCTAATTGTGACATTAAGTACCCCAACTGGACATATTGGAGATAACTTATTTTTTCTATGTAACTTATAGAAAGTTGGATAGCCAATAGTCATGAAGTTAGATAGTCATCTTGGACTATATATATGTGTGTGCATCCCATTTGTATGAGACACTTTTGTACGCAATACTGACTATTCTCTTTGGCTATCCACGAGTTTCTACAAGAGGGTTTCTAGCCATCTCTCTCTTTCTTTTGAGAATGCTTTGTGTGATTGAATAGTTAAGATCCTGGATCCTTAGGCTTCTATTTCCTACAAAGAGGAGGCACTCACTCTTGAAGCCTATTCAGATTCAAACTGGGTTGGTGATTTGGACACCCAAAAGTCCACATCTGGCCACATTTGCTTTCTTGCAAAAGGATCCATTTCTTGGAGTAGCAAGAAACAGAGATGTGTTAATCTGAATTCATGGTAGCTACCTAGGCAATGAAGGAAACTATTTGGCTCAAAAGACCATTGCAGGACTTGAATATTCAGCAACTCAGACCAACAATTTTGCATTGTGACAACCAAAGTTGCACTATAGAATGTATGTTAGCTGATATATTGACCAAGTCATTGCCAAAGGCAAAGCATACTACCTTAGTATAAAATGCTTAATTTCTTTTTTGGCTCCTAGCAGTAAGATTAAGGAGGAGTGCTTGAGTTAAACTCCTACTCACTTGGTTTTACCTTCTATATACTTGCCTAGATTGAAATATGCAAACAGACTAAAGTTCAAGTCATGAATTTTTACAGTTTTGCAAAAACAAACTAGTTTTTACACAGTCTGCATTTTTACATGGGATTATGCACAACGGAACGGTCGAAATAGCCTAGAGAGAGTTCAATTTGTGTGTCGTTATGATCATCTTCGTATGTAGGTGGCAAGCTCGATAGCAATGTCATGATTGCATCTTGGTCGTCAATAGATGATCCGATAGCTGCCATCTACTGCAAGAGATTCTTGAACTGGTTTATATGATTCTGCAGCGAATCACCAATAGACATCTTGAGTAAGAAGAATTTCCTTTTGAGATGCAACTTGGAAGTCACGTCCCTCACATCATATTATGCGCTTAGGATGTCCCATACTTCTTTTGAAGTTTGAGCTTTAGATACATGTCCAATATGTCCAATCTGAGTATTTGATATATTGAGAATGTGTTCCCAAGAATCATTATCGTCTGTGCGACCCTTCCATCAAACCAGATGCTCGATAACTATACGATTCCTTAATTGTTTAGCTCTTGTATCCAAGATCTTTTCAGGTTCAAGTCGGGACACACCCGATGATTCATCCAGGTCCAATTGGTCTCTTGAAGCAAGATGCTCCCCTTCACGTAGACTCTTCTTGAGTCAGCTTACGTGAAAAACCGGGTGCACTTGAGTTCCTTCCGAGAGGTCCAATTGGTAAACTAAGGATCCAATCTTTTTCAAGATTTGATACGGTCCTCTATGCCTAGGGGACAATTTGTAATGCTTGCCGATAAGCATTACACTAGAATCCTTCGGGATTCTCAAATACATCCAATCTCCCACTTGAAAGTCTTGAGGCGATCTTTTCAGATTAGCATAATGTCGATTCCTATCCTGGGCACATTGGACATTCTCACGTGCTAGCATATCGTATAGGGAATCTGCTACTTTCTGAAACTTGATCGTTCGAGTCTCTATAGAAATGGGTGATCTAGGTTCAAAGCTGTACATGAACGGGCTATAACCGGTAGCCGAATACTAACTACTATTAGAAGCAATCTCTACAAGGATAATTATCTTTCCAAGGAGATGGCCATCAAAAGACATGCACATAGCATTTGATCTTTTGACCACCCGTGTTACCCTCTCTTAAACGGTCAAGTATAAATTAGAATCTGAACTATGATTCGTCAATCATAACCCATCGGATTTGTATTCCATACTTGACAATAAAAAGACACATGAGTTGCCCTAAAAAGTCCTTTCCATAAGGAAAGTCCCAGATTTATCCAACTCATTAACGATGTCTTTATAAGAATTGTAATCACAAACTTCCCTGACTCCGCACAAAGTGTCATTCCAAAGTTAGGGTCCTATCTAGAATGCGTCTAGATTCGATTATTCTTAAGTTTTAATCTAGAATAACCTTAAGATTTACTGAAACTTCGACTTTTGGTTGCACTCAAATATCCAACTCCATCTGACGTTCCGGGGTAACATACAATCCTTTCCAATCGGGAAAAGATTAAAACCCAATATGCCTATGTTTTAACGACTAGTTTATGCGTCCATATAAACCCAGGAAGGAATACATTGTAGATCCAAATGATTAAGAACTTGCGCACAGAAATCATGATCTTAAACAATGATTCGCCACATAGCATATCTCTACATATTTTACCCAATCTGTAACCAACACTTTTTTCAATTGAGAATCTTGTAACTCAGTTCACTCGAGAGAATATTTCTCAAAGAGTGCTATTTCACAACCAAAATCTCAACCGGAGATTATAAAAGAATATATTGTTAGAGTGAATTTCATTCCTTGCATCAACTCACGGATCCTAATTCACACTAAGATCAAGCTAATCACAAACCCTCAAGGAATTTCAACAAACCACTTTCTTGCAATAGAACTCTCTAGTTTTGATACAAATCGAGCGGACTTGTAATCAACAACTTTTCTACTACAAGAGTGTTTTCTAATTTCTCTTCCCTTACCTCTTCTAACTAGATTTTAGACACAATCCTTAGAAGATTTTAATACAATATCCTATCTATTCTGATTCCAAACAGGTCCTCCATTTATTCATATCAAAGATTCCTCCTGAAATCTATGATAGTTGTTTCTCCTAGATAACATTTTATTTTTCCTACTTCTCCCCCTTTAATAGATCTGAACAAAGATGTCCTGGGTCGAGAGAAGGGAATGCAAGAGAGGCAGTTGTATGGAAAGCAGTGGTGAGAAAGGTGGCTTATGATTCCAAGGGAGCATCATGGGGAAAATGGAGTAGGGTTGTGAGAGAATCCTAGCACAGAGGGAAGAAAGGCTAATCAAAATTGTATCTCGATCATAGTTGCAGCGAATCTTGATTCGCTGGGTCTGCGATTCGCGACCCAGAATTGCAAAATTTTTTTTTTTTTTTTTTTTTTTTTTTTCGAAAAATAGCTTATTGCTGAAATTTTTTTAGGGGATCAATGGTCAAACCATCGTTTTGCCTCTCAGAAGTGCAGTAGATGAGGCACAAACAGATCTTATTTTCAGTAGCTATCCGGTTGTCATTTGCTCTGGTTTTTAGTAAATGTTAATGCTACAGTTTGGACTATCAATTGTATGGATGATGATCACTTTTGCAATTGGTTCACTGGAGATGTGAGTGCAATGTACATACAGTTGGGGGCATAAATATTGGGCCCTTCTCGGCGCGCATTTGGACCCCATTTTTATCTACAGGGGGGCAGTGGCATTTTTATCTACAGTGTCTATATAGCAAGAAGCTCTAGGGGGTTCGGGGGACAGTAGCCCCCCGGGAAACGGGGGGTTTGGGGGGCAACGCCCCCCAACGGCGGGGGGGCTGCCGGTAGACCCCGGCCCCGATGGTAAGGCCTCTTCATGATTTGGCCTTCCAACTTCCCGAGTGAAAAGACACTTTTTGGTGTTTCGCACCTGAAACAGTCGGCAAACTACACAATCATAATCCCCTCGATCAGAGCTTTCATTTGATACCCATATTGCCTAAAAAAATTTCAAAAAAAAAAAAAAAAAATCGATTCTACACGATTATGGGAAAATCCCGAATCGCGAATCGGAATCGCGATTATGAATCGTGATTCGGGAATCGCGCTGCAGCTATGATCTCGATGCATGGTTGTGTATGGTTAGGAATAGAAGTAGGGTGTGTTAGGGCATATGATATGTCCAAGATGAAAAGAGATGCATAAAGTATTAGATAAAGTTGTGGCGAAAATATGAAAGTCAAAGATGAAAGAGATTAAAGAGGGTAACCCCATGAGGTAATCCACAACACTGTGACCACCAATACGAGGGTGGCAATTGAAACCTCCAAAATCAGGCCAACAAGATAAGCCCTTATGGCTAACTTATGGACCTCTTCAAAATGAAGCAAGTGCTCACCATAGGTAGTGACCGGTCCCATCACATAAGGTAAGACCTTTATCCTCATCATCAATAGCCTATATGCGAAGCAAATTAGCAGCATCATGAAACATTGTCTAACAAAAAGCAATTCTAGCATTAAAATCACCAACCAATATTATATGCCCTTGCTTTAAGTAACGAATAATCTATGGAGATAGGCCAACATATCGAAAAACGACACACTAGGCAAAGAGGAAGTCTCAAGTGGAAAATAACATACCACAAAACAGATTATCTTTGTCCAATCCAATCTAATCCAAATATAGTGTACATGTTCGTAATGACTAATGAACTCAACAATCAGCCGTAGAGACTCTCTATATAAGCATGCAACTCCACCCAAACCTTCACCACTAATTGATTGAGTCTCTACCCTATAAGCTGAAAACCATTTGAACATAGGAAACTCAGATAAACCTCTCCCAGAATTTTCATGCGTTTCAATGAATTATAGTATATCCCCATGGGTGATGAAATTCATCAGGTCCCTATTACAATTTCAAACTCTAGCACATGGGTAGAGAGAGAGAGAGAGAGAGAGAGAGAGAGAGAGAGAGAGAGAGAGAGAGAGAGAGAGAGAGAGAGAGAGAGAGTATTGATGAAGCTCCACTGAGAGAGAGAGTATTGATGAAGCTCCACTATGGCGCCATTGCCATGAATCTCAACCAGTGTCCAATGGAATCACCTTATACTCATGAAATCCAAAATCAACATACTCCTATCAATATCACAAGAACGACACAAGAGAGGTGAGAGAACAATATGAATAGGCAAGCATAGGATAAGCTTAGATCCCAATGGATCCACAATCCTTGCAAACATGTTCAAGATCCTCAACATAGGAGAGCATGGGAATCCTTCGTGCTAGGATCCTACAAACATGCACCATACAAGAGCTATGGATATCTAAGATTAGACAAGAACCACACAATAGAGGTGAGAGAATTAAAGTTTCCAAAACGGCGGTTGCCACCTGCAACCTTCCTCTCCAACTGCTTCAAGGAAGTGTAGATGGGATGCTCTCTTGGTGACCTATATTTTGCATGAATAAGTGATGTGGTGGAGGCGAAAATGGCAAAGATGCCCGTGGATACTAGTCATACTTTATAAGCTACTTGTCAGGACCGGTTACCTTCCTTACTATCTTTGAATTAGTTTAACCTTTTTCCTCATTTAGAAGCTGACAATAAATTTTGATCCTTGATACCTGTATACCATCAGTGTGTAGCAGGCATAGTTTTTTTTGTTTGTTCAATTTATATGTAAACAGTTTTATTGAAGTTTTGAATTCGAAGCCAAGGAAGGGTCCTTCACTACAAATATTAACGAGCTGTGGCTGGTATTTTGAGCAGCAAGTTTTGCACATGGGTTTTGAGTGGGACACGAATGAAATGAGCTTACTTCTTGCAGCAAAATTAGGCGTTCCATTCAAAGGGAAAGTTGCTCGTATCATCATTAACAGCATCCACATCAAGGGAGATGTATGTGCTTGCCACTGCTTGCTAAAGTCGATTTTTGGGTAGTTTTTTTATACATGCTTGAATATGCTCTTAATCCACAATGCCAACACTGATGCTGGAAACTAGAAAAAAAACTTCATCATCAATAGCACCCACATTGCCTGAAGATGCTCTTAGAATACAATTGCAATACTGCTGTTGAAATGTAGAAGATCTGTTATGTGGTTCAGATTTTGATAAGTGTTTCACTGTCAGATCCGTCTTACGCCAATACTTGACGGACAAGGTCTCCTCTACTCATTTGAGTGTACTCCAGAAGTCAGACTTGGTATCGCCTTTGGGAGTGGCAACCAGACACTTCCTGCAACTGAGCTACCTGTTGTCTCCTCGTGGTTGGTACGTGCATGCGTCTTTTCATAGACGAAAGAGTTTTCATGTCCTTTTATTGTTTATGAATGCTTTTTCCTCCCACAGGAATGAATCAACATCTACGCAGTGTATCCACCTCAATAGTTTTATATTGTTTTAGCTGGATTAGTGAAACTTTCTCAGTTTTCTTGTGGTGGTCAAGAAGCATTCATGCCTTTTTATGTCAGGTCTATAATAGGGGGTGATCTTCTACTTTTGCAGGAGAAGCTACTCATAGAAACTTTGAATAGAACTCTTGTTGAGCCTCGAAGAAAGTGCTTTTCACTCCCACCAGTTGATTACAAAAAGCATGCGGTTGGTGGAACTCTTTCCGTCACAATTGTCAAAGCCAGAAATCTCACAAGAGTTACTAGTGGGTCAAAGTCAAGCCTGGGAGAAAAGCGTTCATTTTCAAGTGGAACTAACCACCAAACTGGATCTGGTAGCTATGGGGTTCGTGGTGCCTTTGTGGAGTTGACCCTTGATGAACTAATCAGGAAAAGTAAAGCTTCAGAAGAGAATGGCATGTCACCAACATGGAATGAGACTATTGAAATGGCATTCCATGGAAATTCAGGCACACTGCATCTTAATCTTTATGGTCGAGGGTCAAACCACATGAAAGTTGACTTTTTGGGAACCTGTCAAGTTAAGGTTAGTCAATTTTTAGCTTTATCCCCTATATTCTAGGCTTCATATATGTGACTCGTGAATTTGCTTGCTATGCCTGATTTCACGAAAGTTTAGGGAGACAACATTACTTGATATATTAAACATGACTTTAAAACAACTAATTGCTATGTTTCGACTCTGACATGGATGCTAACATCATATATACGGTGGAAATTTTACTTTCTGGTTCTGTGTAGATGAAGTATGTTGATGATGATTCTACCACCTTTTGGGCAGTGGGCCCTAAATCAGGTGTTATTGCTGAACGTGCCGAATATGTCGGACAAGAAGTAACAATGACAGTTCCAGTTGAGGGTACTGCTGGAGAGGTTCTCTCTCTCTCTCTCTCTCTCTCTCTCTCTCTCTCTCTCTCTCTCTCTCTCTCTCTCTCTCTGCACTGATTGTCATTTCCTTGCCTAGGTAGCCTACAGATAACCTAAGCATGTCCATGCACTTCGATATTACTAGGATTGGAAAAGACAGGCATTATTCAAATGAGCTCCATTCTTCATCAAGAGAATTTGGCTGACACGTTTCTCATTAAAATCTGGATGACAAAACTTCATGCCATGGGCAACAACTTGTTATTGGGAGAAAACCAATGCTGGATCTTTAAGACACAGATCATGAGTGCCCTGCAGCAGCAAGAAGATATGGTGATTATTTAAACTTGCAGCTTTAAATTGACAGGTTTGTGGCAATTTGCAAAGGCCTATGTGCAATGGTACTTGTGCAAAGGCCAGTGCCCAACTTGTCAATTTGAACATTGGGATGATACTAGATTCTATAAACCCATTTTGCATGATGAAGATTGGGCAGCCTCATCGGAAAATCGAATCTTGTCTTTAGCTCTGAATGCAATAGAAGCTTGCTTGATTATACACTCAGCCTCAACATGTCTTGTTTTGGCACAATAAAAGCAAGTTTTAGAAAAGATTGGTTGCTGGATTTTACCCTAAGATTAGCCTCCTTTGCTGCCCCTTTCTTCTTTTTCCAACAATTTTCTTCTGTGGTTGGATTTCCCACAAAAGGTACAAGAGATCTTTGCCTTTTGGCTAAGTTTTTGCTTTGATTTGCCTTTTCAAATTTAATTGAGAAAAAGAAGAAGAAACCACTAGCACCTCTTTACTTGCCTTGCTGCCCTCCTTGAGTTGTAGGACTTCTTTAAAGCTTCCTCCTCTTCAAGTAAGATTTCAGCGAACTCCTTATAAGTAGGCATGGTAGCACATGCACGAGGGAGGTCACGATGGTATGGAAAGATTTGGGCAGCAAAGGTGGTCCTTCGATTCTTTTATCCTGGTATGATAAGAAATAACACTCTCCTCTCCCAACATTTTACAATCTGTTAGATGTTGCTTCAGTAAGAGAATCGTAAAGTAGAAGGCCTATGAAATAGATTTTTTAAAATGGTCCAAACCTCTTGTGGATCTTGGCTCCATTGACGTGTGAACTCAATCTATAATTGATATCGGTTATACATAAAGAAACCATGTCTGAAAGCTATAATCTAGACTTAAGGCTAATAGTATTCAAGCATAAAAGAAAGAGAAAAATCACAAGATAGTAGAAGATTGCAAAAGTTGAATGAATCAATAAGCAATAGTTGTTGGTACAATGATTGAATTTCCAATAAAGAATGACAATGATATAGCTATACAATGACTCTTCAATTCATGCATAATCAACCACCAACCACCAACACCAAGGGTCATGGGAACCTGGAAAGCCAAACGCTTGGAGAAACTCAGGTGTCAAATGAAGCTGAAGTGATGTGAAGGATTTTGAAGAAGTGAAGACGCTTGGAGAAACTCAAGTGTCATATGAAGCTGAAGTGATGTGAAGGATTTTGAAGAAGTGGAGGGCTAATGCCTCATGTAGAAACTCGCAGCACCTCCTAGGCCCCAAGGTTATTCCAAGATGTAATAAAAGAATAAAAGGACCCAATCTCCCTAAGATAAGGCCTCCAAATGTCAAAATTGACAGTAATAAACATTTAGCTTAACACTTTGCTATGTACTGTGTCAAATAGTAATGAATTCTATCATACATTTCAAGTGTCTGTGTGACTATGAGAGCATAAGAACGTCTTTGAAAAGTCTAACTCGAAGACAATAAGCTCTCTATTGTATTAGCAACTAGTAAAATATGCAATGAAAACCATCAAATACAGTGTTGCATTAAGAATGCCAAACCTTGTAAGCTAACTCATACTGAAAACCCCAAAAACTTGGAAGAAAGAATAAAAAGGACCCAATCTCTCTAAGATAAGAGACCTCCAAATGAAAAAATTGGCATCAATAAAAGTTTAGCCTTGCACTTTTCCATGTACCATGTAAATAGTATTGAATTCTATCATACATTTCAAGCGTGTGTGTGACTATGCGAGCGCGTAAGAACATCTTAAAAAAATTTAACTCAAATATAAAAAGCTCCCTATCGTATTCACAACTAGTAAAAAATATGAAATGAAAAAATTATCAGATACAAGGGTTGCATATAGAATGCCAAACCTCGTAAGATAACTTAGAATGAAAACCTAAAAAACTCTTTAGAGTCGAGGTAGAACTTTGAAGTATGATGTAATGGTGGCAATTGGAGGGTGATTGCAGTGGCCTCCTGTAGATATCGATGCCAAGGGTGACGTGTAGTCCGTATTTGCCTAGCGACAAGATTGTGTAAAATCCTTTAATGTCGATATCGATGTTTGAAGGAATGACGGAGTCTTTATCTAAGTTTGACTCACGGTTCATGGTCCATAGAGAAGAAGCATGTGATATGCGTCTCTAACATGGTGGAATTCCTCCTCCACGTGTCATCTCTCAAGGAAACCATCTCCCATATCACTAGATCTACACATCTATGATCTTCGTAGGCAACCAATGAGCACAAAGTGACATCTTGAAATAAGCAGTAATTGACAAATTCCAAGGCCTAGCTATGGAGTATCATAACAGCATAGTAAGCACACTATGAAAGCTTGAAAAAACCAGCTATGGAGTAGAACACAAAAGCAAGAGAGAGGACTTCAAAGCTCACACAACTTGAATGATTATTCAAAGAGTAGTAGGGCGTGGAAACCCCTCCAAACTTTGGGCTACATTTAGCATGTAATGTATAGAGGTGGTGTCTTGCTAATTCTAGCTCTAGAACCCACATGGGTCCTCAACCTACTTGTTATTACTTGCCTAATTAGCACAAGTGGGGTGTACTATGTACATAAATGTTTTAACCCCATGTCTTATGCACAACTTACAAGTTACAAGTATACAAGCCTTAAGGGGCAAAATAGGCATTTATTTCAACACCCCCCCCTCAATGGCTATTTTGTTCATACCAACACCTAGCATGCTACGAAACTTTTCAAATTTTTCTCTACTAAGTGCCTTAGTAAAGATATCTGCTGCTTGATCGTTGGTATCACAGTATTCGAGCTGAATTTCTCCGCTTTGTATCTTCTCTCGTAAGAAGTGTTGATCCACCTCAATATGCTTCGTACGAGCATGGTACACAGGATTTTTGGCAAGTTGGATGCAACTCTGGTTGTCACACTGAAGAATAGTAGGACCATCCTGTGGAATCTGCACCTCCCCAAGACGTCTCCTAAGCCATATTGCCTCGCAGGTAGCTTTTGACGCTGCCCTGTACTCAGCCTCTATCGATGATAAGGTAACTGTGGGCTGTTTCTTGCTGCACCAAGAAATGGCCCCTGAACCAAGGTTGAAAGTGTACGCTGTGGTCGACTTTCGATCATCCCTATCACCCGCCCAATCCGAATCGGTAAAGCCTCCAAGTTGAAGCTTTCCGTCATCTGTGTACTCAATCCCATAGCAGGTTGTCGCTTTGACATACCTCAAAACCCTCTCGGTCGGTAAGCTTTTCTTTCTTCACTGTATCCCAAGAAAATACACTTTGCTGATTTTGCATCCAACTTCTTCCTGTTATCCTTGGGAATATGGGCATAAGCCGTACAACCAAACGCTCGCAAAGTGCCCACCTTGGGCTTGATGCCGCTAAATGCCTCTTCTGGAGTCTTGCCTTCCACAGCTTTTGTTGGACTTCCATTCAACAGAAACACTACTGTGTGCATTGCCTCGCCCCAAAAAGAGTTGGGCAACCCCTTTGCCTTGAGCATGCACCTTGCACACTCCACAATAGTTCGGTTCTTTATCTCTGCTACGCCGTTTTGCTGAGGGGTATGAGGAGCTGTAAGCTGCCTTTTGATCCCATTGGCCTTGCAGAATTCCACAAATTCTGTCTTAATGAACTCTCTACCACCGTCTGACCTGAGCATCTTTATCTTCTTTCCTGAATGTTCTTCTACTAAAGCTTTGAAATGCAGGAAGTACTTGAATGCTTCAGATTTTAACTTCAAGAAATAAATCCAAATCTTGCGTGAGAAGTCATCAATAAAGGTCATAAAGTAATATGCCCCCCCCTGCAGATTTGGTTTGGGTTGGCCCCCACAAATCTGAATGTACCAAGTCAAGTAGGCCTGCTGCCCTGGTGGTGCTCTCCTTGAGAAACTTATGTCTTTGCTGTTTTCCCATAGCGCAAGCCTCGCAAACTGAAGAGCTTGGCTTAACAATTGGAAGCCCCTCCACCATATGATGCTGGTTCAACACCTGCATGCTTTGGTAGCCAAGATGTCCATACCTCTCATGCCACAATCTATCCACATCACTTCCTTTTGCTGTATAAGCATGCTGACTAGGGATAGAAGTGTACAACCTATATAGATTATCTTCCTACAATCCTTTGGCCACAACCTTCATATTATCACTCAAGTCCAACACAAGACAAGAAGTAGCATCAAATTCTACTTTCATATTTTGTCGAGTGATAGCTCCTACTGAAAGAAGATTTTTAGCAAGTCTTGGTACATATAAGACATTCTTAATGACTTTGACTTCTCCTGATGGAAGCTTTACAGGTACTGTGCCCTTTCCCTTGACCTTGTGTGTTGAGTTGTCACCTAGGCACACCTCTTGTCCATCACAAATCCTCACAAAGGTATCAAACCAATCCCTATGAGGGGTCATGTGCTTTGAAGCACCTGAGTCAATGTACCAACCACCTGTTGTAGCTTGTGAGGCCAATCCAACAGAGAATAACTCAGCTTGCCTTATGTCACTCTGCTCCTCTCTTGCAACACTCTCAACAACATTTCCTCCCTGCTTCTTTGTGCCCTTCTTTTGCTTTGCAAGCTTCTTCCTGCACTCAAAAGCAAAGTGTCCATATTTACCACAGTAATTGCAATTCCCCTTCCTTCGAGGTGTGGAAGAAGTATTTGAGGAGGATTGTGCTTCTGACATCTGCAAGTTCTCCATTCCTTGCTCAAGTGTTTGTGGTGCTCCTTTGTTCTTTCCTTTACCTTTCTTCTTATCCTTGGCTGGATTTTGCTTCTTCTTAGAAGCAAAGGCATGCTCCTGGAAATCTTCCCTCTTGGAGTGATTAACTCTCCTCATCTCCTCCTGTAACAAGAGACCATAGACTTCTTCATAGGTAGGGATCTTCTCTCTCACAGATATCATCATGACAAAGTTTTGATAAGCATATGACAAGCTATTCAGAACTAGTGACACCAAGTCTTTGTTTGCAATAGACTCTGCAAGCACAGAAAGCTGATATCTAAGATCCTGAATCTTAGTAAGATGATTAGTAACTGTCTCCCCTGTCTCCATTATGAGAGTATACAACTTGTTCTTCAAGTAGAGAAACCTAGTTGTACTTGTTGTCTCATACAATGCACAAAGAATGTGCCATGCATCCACAGGCCCTTTGGCTGACTTGATTAGAGGAATCACATTATCCCTCACTGACATGTTGATGATCCTGTGTGCCTTTTCCCCTCTCTTGATATAGTCCTTGAGTTCAAGTTCAGATGTTGGAACAGGCTCCTCACCTGTCACAAGCTTCCAACATTCTTTGTCTTCAAGAATGTTCTTGATCTTGAATTTCCATATGCTAAAGTTAGTGCCATCAAGCTGGCTGGCTTCACTCAGCATGCTCTCTGCAAGACTAGACATGTTGGATAGAAATAAAACACAAAAGGCAAACTGGGGTTTTCACCCAAGTAGGGTGTGCAGCCACTTGCTCAACCTCAACTTCTGGATTTGAAACTATCCCCCTGTATGGCTGTCCTAGCCCTTGTCCAAGATCCACTCAGAACTTTCACTAAAGTCCCCACTGTAGAAAGCGCCCTCCTACAGTCCTGCCTGTCCAAAAAGACTCAAAAACTTTTGCCCAAATTAGAAGCTTTTTGGTTCCTTGTACTCCCCTTGCCAACAATACTCCAACCATGCAAATAGCACAAAGATCAGATGCCCCTACAAAAAGTGCTCCCTCCTCAAAGGTAAGCTGCTCTCCAGGAATGTTAGGAATCTGATCAAAAACAGGTCCAAGCTTTCACCACACCACATAGCCTGCTCTGATACCATGACAAATTCCAAGGCCTAGCTATGGAGTATCATAATAGCATAGTAAGCACACTATGAAAGCTTGAAAAAACCAGCTATGGAGTAGAACACAAAAGCAAGAGAGAGAGGACTTCAAAGCTCACACAACTTGAATGATTATTCAAAGAGTAGTAGGGTGTAAAAACCCCTCCAAACTTTGGGCTACATTTAGCATGCAATATATAGAGGTGGTGTCTTGCTAATTCTAGCTCTAGAACCCACATGGGTCCTCAACCTACTTGTTATTACTTGCCTAATTAGCACGAGTGGGGTGTACTATGTACATAAATGTTTTACCCCCATGTCTTATGCACAACTTTAAGTTACAAGTATACAAGCCTTAAGGGGCAAAATAGGCATTTATTTCAATTGTAATGTCGACCTCTGATCTCACAATACAATGGGCATTGAAAGATAAAGTGCTCTTCCATCTCTACCTTATCCATAGAGCATAGTTGACATATCATGATTTGCAAGTTATCCTTTGAAACTTACAATCTCAACCAGAAGGTGATCTAATGATACCCTCAACTGACCCAATGTCTGTTGTAGGCTATGTGATATCTCAAGGTGCACGTTTCAGAACTTCGTATTATCATTTCCAAGAATTGTGTAAAGTCCAACGTGATGGCCAGCTGCCCACCTTGCTACAACCAAAGATGGGCTGCAAATCCACATTCCTTGTAGATCTTGCATTGCTTGATTACGTAGGTAGAAGAAAGGAAATGCTTCCTCAAGCATTGTGCAATCATGACAAGATTCACACAAGAATTTATAGCAGCATCAATTGCTTCTTTCTCTACAAATTCTATTCTCTAGAAATGTAGAAATCCTACTACAGTCCAAGATTAGAGCAGCATTAACTATAGTTGAGTCAAATACAATGTTAGAAATCAAAGCACATAGTAAGGAATTACTCCATGAGAGATGGGAGGAGAGAGAACACCATAGCTCGCATCTGGGAACTTGCACAATATATGATGACAATGATCAAAGTGAGAGAGAAGATGGAAATTTTGTGTCCCTAACCAATTGCACGCAAAAGGACTATCACAACATTAATTACAGTACAATGGCTCTTTGGGCACCGTAAATATTTATAATTCATGAGTACATATTGAGTACATTCTATAAGTATAACTATCTTGCATAATAATATAATCAAGTAAGTTTATGTGGTTAACTAGTAGATATCGTTAATTATTATCCATAGGTAAGTACTAATGTAGCACACTACTCGTGCCAAGTCATGATGTCATCTATTCTGGAGGTGAAAGTTACATTTCCAACATAGTTAACAAGATTAGCTAGCAATTTGAATTCTAGTCAACAATGCATAGAAGGCCCATGACTTTGTAGGTCTAAATATGTTGCTCATTCTCTTGTATTCATAATTTGGATCTTCCCTTGTTGAGATGTGTATCTTCATTGGCTCATGTCCCCATAATCACATGAGTCACCATACTCTAAGTTATGGATACTTGATTTTTTATTCAAGTTGAATTTGATCCATGTGTGGGCTATTGTATTATTTTACTTTGTTGCATCATGTACTGAATGTTTCTATTTTCAACTATCTTTCTAATCAATTGTTGCACAAATGGGGGTAGATGACATCAATTGAGGAATATAAGAACCCAAAAGTATCCCTAGATACATGAATGCACACACAACTTTCTTATGTGAGTGCTAACACGCTTTGAGTTTCAAAGGTTTTAATATGTCTCTATATGTACAACTCTTACTTCCTTAGCTTGTTTGATTTCATTGAGTTGTTCAAGGGTCTTTCAGAATAATGTTTTTGAAAGTTCAAAGTTGTAACTTTTTTCTAGGCATTGCAGCTAGCTAAAGAATCCTTTTATAAAAGGACTATTGTCACCAATCATTGACATGAATGTTAGAATTATGCCATGGTCCCAATGATTAGCACATGCACCCTTGCAGACCATTTCAATGGGAGATGGGCAAAAGAAAACTTGAGGCAAATTTTAATGCAGTTTCACTTGTTGAAGTGAAAACATCTCCGACTGTGGAACAAGTGCTCTTAAGCTTAAACTTTGAAAACCGATGCAAATACGCACAATTGGACATAGAAATCACCAAGTATCAATCACTTGCATGCTTACTTGCCTTAAGGCTTTCAACTATGGCATATGCCCAAGTATTATGGCATTTGTATGTGGACTCTATCATTATTATGATTGATCATCCAAGAGTTGGCTTAGTTGGTTAGCTTGGCATCCAAAGTTCCAAGTTCAAGCCTCCCCTTGGGAACCATTATTATGATTGAACAAAATTCATATTTGAACTCCTAAAGAACAAACATGCTCAGAGGTTTTAGAAATAAGCATAGTTACTGACTCTTTTTTAATTATGCTATGTATCTTGTTTTAAAAGAATGTAGTTTTATTTGATGGCATGGAACAACTTTGAATACATGTTAGTTAAAACGGTCCCTATTTTGATATCTCATATCTGAAGAGGGATGATGTTGAAAATTTGTTTCAGGTAATTGTAAGGCTTACCATGAAAGAATGGCTGTTTCATGATAGTTCTAAACCATTGGCATCAGACACCTCTATGGAACATCAAAACACGCTTGGATCTTGGCCAGTTCTTCCATCTCGTACTGGTAGAAAGCTAAAAGTCATAGTATTGGAGGGAAGGAACCTTGCTCCTAAAGACAGAACAGGAAAAAGTGATCCATATTTGAGGATACAATATGGAAAGGTCTCTCTCTCTCTCTCTCTCTCTCTCTCTCTCTCTCTCTCTCTCTCTCTCTCTCTCTTTCTCTCTCAATAGGATGGGCCCCACAACTCTTTTGGTTTATGAGGTTAGCATCACAACAAAGGTATCTCTTTTTTAGTTCACACAATCAAATCACATGAGTAATCCAAATGGAAAATAGGTTATTTGGATTCAAGCAAGCACACACCAAACGAACATACAATGCTTCTGCATCCATTGTCAAGAATGTCTTTCAGATAATTATTGGTGTTGATCTCGTTGAGATCCTTTTATATCAGTTTCCATGTATTCTACTCTATCCTTGTGCTGTCATGAATGGATTTGCTACAATCGATGCTGGTGATATACACTTTTGAGCCTTATGGATAGTTTGGTCTCTAGTGATATTGCATAGTTGTTGTTGTTGTGGTTCTTATGGTCCTCCTGCTTGGTGCTCGTCATCTGATGCTGCTATTTTCGTTGGTGCAGATCTTAGAAGCCCGTTCCGAGCAAAATGGGTCGGAACGTTCCGTTCCGGAACGTACTGGCTCGGAACGAGTTAGTGTAAGTTAAAAAAAAAATGATAAACGACCCTGCTGGCCTGCGCATTCTGCATTTCACAGATGATACGACCCTGCTGGCCCGCGAGCTTAATTAACGGCTGATCATTAAAGGGCAACTAAGGAGTGTTCATAATTAATGGGCAACTAATCGTTTTGCAGTTGACAGCAAGCTTGTGAGTGTGTGTTCATAAGTAACGGGCAACTAATTCACAACAGCTGATCGTTTTGTCGCTGTATTGCTGCGGATGAATACGTTTCTCAAAGCTGGGTCGGAACCGTTATATGCTCTTGCAGTCTCATCTGTATGCAAGGACGTGTTGATATTTTAGGAAGTTTATAGATAAAAATATCATACAGGGTAGCATCTTTCAGAGCGCAAGTAAAATGCTGAATGACCAATTTTTTTCCTTTTCTTAAGCATGTACTAACAAGAACACTTGGATTGTTGATCACCATCATGCCCGGTTTCTCTTGGATAGTGTGGGCCAGACATTTTTTGTCCTTGCTGCTATGTTGGGGCGTATGTACATGTGCTGCTCCATTGATACTCACTGATATACGGCGTGCTTGGTTGCTAAATCTACATGGCCACTTAATATAGCTTGGCATGGTTACCTTCATTTTTTGCAGTGACGGTATTTTGATCTTCCTCCTAGTTCTTACGATGGTGCTACTTCCCTTAAGTTAGTTGCTCCAGTTGCCACTGTACTTCCTATGATCCCTATTGATGATTCCATAGACTCATGGAATATACTTTCAATAGTTGAGCTTGTCCATTTCGCATGCACTGTCGAGGTTCTTCCTGACGAGTTTTTTGCTTCTATTTTATTAGTTGTCCATTGCTAAGCATACCGAAGCTCATAGTTTGATATGCATGGTTTATTCCTTGGTGCGGTATCCTCATGTGTTGATCAATGTCCTTGGTTCTTTTACTTACCTTTGATCCTTACTCTAGGTGTTGTACCTTTTTCAGTTCCAAATATTACTTTTCGCCATTAGATATGGCATATGGTTGCACGTTTATTGGTGGTAAGGTACAGCTTGTAATTAGGCCTTGTTCAGAGCACATTCCATAGATGATCCTTGCTGCTTATCTCAATGGGATACTTATATATCCATGTATTCTTCCATATCTTTGTCCTTTCATATATGGATTTGCTCTAGTTTTTTTTGTTGCTATGGTTGCTGCGTTTACTTTTTCTGTGTTATCCCTGGGCCATTCGACTGCCTTTGGATATCTCAATTGTTGAGATCTTGCATGACGACACTTTCTTATGGCATTCTTGGGCTATTAGAGTGCCTTGAGCGGATCATCATGATTCTTTATGTTTTGCATTTACATTCGACTTATTAGTGTTTATATTAGTGTCACAATGACCATTGCAGTAGCAATATGTTTACAACATGATTTACAATTGATGCACTGTGCTTTGTAGATTTTTCTGACTTGCTTCTAGAATACTTTTTGTGAGAATTTATGTCCTCTCCTTCAATATCTTCAGTGGTCGATATTATTTTATGATTGGCTATTACCACAACGATTGCTTGGGGGCTTTCTTCTAGTTTTTAGGGTTGAGTCATTTTTTAACAGCCAACAGGGCAAGACAGTGTGAGTAGTGTGCCCCAACACGGTCCATAGCCATGGCGGGCCTAACACAGCCTAGGGACCCTGTCAGCAGGATAGGGCTCCCCAGTTGGGTCCCGACGTGCAGTCGGCCACGTCAGTGACACGTGGCCGACACTTGGCAGTTGCATGCTACCAGTCCTCACACTGGGCTAGGAGGGGGCTTACTCTATATCGGGGAGTAGGCAAGGTTGGGTGGATCAGTTAGTTTTTGCCCTACTGTGGTGTTAGGATCTATTACACTGGTATCAGAGCCATCTCCATCCTAGGGAGTTCAGGAGCAGCAGTGGAGAAAGCTATCAGAAGATAGGAAATGTTTCTCAGTTTCTCAGGAAAGATTAAAGGAAGAGAATCGCTGTAGGTGCAGCCTTCAAACCCTTGAAATTCACTGAGAATTTACAGTTGTAAGAAGTAGAATTCCTTCTGTAGGTAAATCGCTGGAAAAGGCAGCAATCTGTATTAGATTTCAGACATCTGATAGGAGATTTTAGAAAGGATTTAGAGTAGAAACCAGCGAGCAGGTCCATCGCTGTAGGATCAGACATCTACCTCTGAAATTTCAGAGAAATCCAAGGAAGTTTGAGGGGTTTTTTAAGCAAATTTTCCTAGCAGGGCCAGCGCTAGACAGGGTAAAAAGAGCTGAGAGGGTTCCTCTTCATCTTTTCTTTGGAAGTACAGTCCTCAGAAATAGCTAAGTCATCTTTCCTTTCCCTTGTACAGTTGTAAAATTAGTCTTTTAGACTTTTTTTTCCTTCAGAAGTTAAGGTAGCTCTCTTTCAGTTCCGAAGATGACCACTCCTCAAGGACCTGATCAATCCCGGAGAGAGGCTTCGAGGAACTTGATACAGAAGCCTTGGCTTACAGTAAAGGGAAGGAACCCATGGAATTGGAAGAACAGGAACAGTTCGCTGAAGAACTCGACGAACTGGTTACCAAGGAGCAGTTTTTCCAGTTGGTAACAGAAGTGGATGAACTGAAGTTGGCATTAGCCAATTTCAAGTCCAGTGTGGACGACTCGTTCGTTGAACTCAAAGCTTGATTTTGAGTTCCGCGAAAGGAAGCCTTCCCTCCACTTCTCAGTTATCCCCTTTTCCACTTCCATCAGTTTCGGGTGAGACTTTACGGTCTCACCCCAGTGTTTTTAAGATTTAAAGCCTCCTACTTTCAATGGGGAAGAGAAGGATAGAAATGCAGATATTCTACAAACCTTCCTCAGCAAATGGAAGAACATTCATGCTCTTAAACAGACCCCTGACCATTTGCAAAGCTATTGAGGCCAGTCCTTTCCTTAGGGCCTATGGCCTATAAGTGGTGGTTAAATCTCCAGGAGACTGGGCAGACTCCCCGGTCATGGAAGGCCTTTGAAGAAGCCTTCCTAAGAGAATTCCTACCTGAAAATGAACTTGATAGAGCCTGGGAAGCCTGGGAAAGAACAATAATGGACAAGTCCCTCATCCAATATATCTCGCAGTATCGAAAAGCAATTTTAAAGATTAAAAATCTGGATGATTATCAGAAAATCAGGGGATTTGTCCGTGGCCTCAAAGATGAATATAAAGTAGAGGTCCAGAGAAACTTGCCTACTACCCTTGACCAAGCTCTCAGATATGCTCAAATCTATGATCATTCAGTGGGTAGGAAGAGGGCGAGACAGCAACCACTTTCTGAGCAACCTCCTCAGAAAGACTTTCAATTTAAAAAGAAATTTTTAAAAAGAAATAATCAAGATAAATTTAAAAGTGACGCTCCTCAGAAAAGCCCTTCACTCATACAGCCCTTAAAACCAAATGATTTTGAGAAAGCCAAACAAGAACGTTTGTGCTTTGTGTGTATGGGCAAGGGACACACAGTCAGACAGTATCTGGCCTTTCACTAAAAAAGATAAGAAAGATAAAAAACAAGTTCATCTTGTTCAGACTGTATGTTTCCCCAGTGACTCGGCAGCTTCCGAGATCAAAGTGTATCATGAAGATCATGAACACTGTTGCCAGCTGACCTCTGCAATGCTAGCGAGACCCTTCAGCTTTGGGGTCGCATGACCTAGTACGTATGCATGGGAAAGTTGGTAACCAGTCAGTAAGAGTTATGGTTGATGATGGGGCAACCCATAATTTCATCAACTACACCCTGGTTAAAAAAGCTTAAACTACCAGAAGTACCTAGTCAGCATAGGTACATAGTTTCATTAGCTAAGGGTGAAGATAAAAAAATATGGGAAACTATGGTAAGTAATTTGAATCTTGGTATTCAGGGGTACCAAGATGAAATAAACTTTCAGATAATGCACCTGGATCGTACAGACATTGTTCTCGGGAGAGATTGGCTCTACAGTCTAGGACCTTCCCTCCACAGAAACTATCAGGAGAACACCCTCAGCTTTCAGCATAAAGGCCGAGAGATCCAGTTGCATGGGGAGCATGATGTTCCCAACAGTCCTATGGTCTGCAGTTCAGAGCTCTGTCAGCTAATCAAAGATGAAGACCATCAGGTATTCTTATGTGACTTTCAGTTTATTCCTGAAGTTTCTATTTCCAGTTCTATTCAGCAGAAAATCAGTAAATTAGAAACTTTATCGTCTAAATTTAAAGATGTTTTTTTCTGAAGATTTGCCACATGGTTTACCACCTAGCAGAGAGGTAGATCATGTAATAAACCTAAGTACCAGGTACAACACCTGTTTCTAAACTCCGTATCGGGTCAGCCGAACAGAGGATGAAGAAATAACTAGGCAGTTAACAGATTATCTTGGGAAAGGCCAAATTCAGACCAGTAGTTCACCATGGGCCTCACCAGTCCTATTGGTGAAAAAGAAAGAGGGGTCTATGCGTCTTTGCGTAGATTACAGAGCCCTCAATAAAGTCACAATAAAGAATAAATACCCTATGCCTCGGGCAGACGAGTTGTTTGACCAACTCGACGGTGGCTAAGTTTTTTAGTAAAATTGACCTCAAATCGGGATATCATCAAGTCCGTATAAAATCAGAAAATGTCTCGAAAACAGCTTTTAGGACTTGTCACGGTCATTATGAGTTTAAGGTAATGCCATTTGGGCTCACAAATGCTCCAGCTACCTTTATGACCTTGATGAACAGTGTCCTCAGACTATATTTGGGTAAGATTTGTAGTCGTATTTTTAGATGACATCCTCGTCTACAGCAAAACGAGGAAGGAGCATCTAAAACACCTCAGAAAGGTGTTTCGACTGCTCAGAAAGCATAAGCTTTATGCTAAACAATCCAAGTGTGAATTCTTCGTTAAAGAAGTAGCATATTTGTGGGTCACATTATCTCTTCAGATGGGATTAAGATGGACCCAAATAAGGTTAAAGCCATACTTAGTTGGCTGAGACCTCAGAATATTTTGGAACTTCAGATCTTTCTTGGTTTGGCGGGATATTACAGATGATCGTCAAGAAATATGCTCAGATAGCAGTTCCCATGACAAATCTTCTTAAGGGGAAGGGAAAGGAGTTCATTTGGGAGTTCGCACATGATGCTCTCAAAAATAGCCTTAGCTACAGCAACCAATTCTAAAGGTCGTCGACCCCAATCAGCCATTTGTGGTCGAAACAGATGCTAGCGACTTTGCAGTAGGTTGCTGTGCTAACTCAGAGTGGACGACCAGTTGCGTTCGAGAGTAAAAAACTCGAGCCAGCTCAGACTAGGTACAGTACCTATGAAAAGGAACTCTTTTCTATAGTCCATGCCCGTAAAGACTTGGAGGCATTATTTGTATGGTGCCAACTTTGAGGTTCCTAACAGACCATGAGAGTCTCAGATACCTTTGCAATCAACCTGAGCTTAGAGGTTGGAAAGCTCGTTGGGCTGAGTCGATGCAAGAGGTTTGACATGTCTATCAGATACAGACGTGGAAAATTCAATACAGTAGCAGATGCCCTTAGCAGAATGCCTATGATAAAACGAGCTGAGTTTTACTCAGATTTCGTAATGAGTTACTCGAGTCCTTGAGTGGGAAATGCCAGCATGATGCATTCTTCTTCTACTATCTGGAACTCAGTCCAGAGCAGACGTTACAGACTCCAGAACCAGTTTTCGGGGCTGGTGCCAGTTCATCCAAGAATACGGCAGCTTCCGTTGAGGATGATGATGAGTCCGAGTATACGTCGTCAGATGACGTTGAGGATTCTGAGCCTATATTACCCAAGCAAACCCAAGTGGTTGAGGGTCAGTTGACTCAAGGATTCAAATGGAAACAATATTCCATTCAGGATGAGTACTTGCTCTATAGAGATGGAGTATGTGTCCCCAATTCAGAGGATTATAGGCAGCAGGTCCTATATGAATGTCATGACAATCCTAGTGCGGGACACCAGACATACAGAAGACCTATGAGCTTCTTCGTAGGCAATTTTTTTGGCCCAGTATGAAAAAGGACGTCCATCAGTATGTAACCAGTTGCCAGAATGTCAAGTAAACAAAGCAAAGCGTTTAAAGGCAGGAGGGTTGTTGCATCTCTTAGAAATACCAGCTGGTAAATGGAGAGTATCTCCATGGATTTTATTGTAGGCCTGCCTAAAACCCAAAAGGGTTAATGACGCTATATGGGTCACAGTTGACCATCTGACCAAAATGGCTCATTTCATTCCGACCAAACAACCGTTAGAGCTCCAGAGTTAGCGGGGTTGTTTGTAGACGGGCTATTTAAATTGTACGGTCTGCCTTCCGGCATAGTCAGCGACCAGGACAGTAAGTTTACTGGAAATTTTTTGGAGGGCAGTATTCCATCATCTCTATACTAAACTTAATATGAGTACCACCGACCATCCACAGACGGACGGTCAAACAGAGAGGGTAAATCAGGTGCTGGAGGATATGCTTCGTGCATACGTCAGCAAGCAGAAACTAATTGGGAGGAGTATCTCTCGATATTAGAGTTTGCTTACAGCAGTACCAAACATTCAGCTACGGGATACAACCCATTTATGCTGATGTACGGTTTTCAGCCACGCTCACCCACAGCTATAGGGTTTAAACAAGAAAAAGTTGAAGCAACTAGAAACTTTTTAGAGGACCTAAAACCAGATGATAGAACATGCTAAGCGTAGCATCAGGCAGTCCAGGATCGAGCCAGGCATTATACAGATCCGCATTGACGGGATGTGCAATTCTCCACTGGTGAGAAAGTCTATTTGATAGTCCCAGTCGACTCTAAAACCCTCAAGTCAGGAGTGTGTGTGCTAAGCTGTCTCCAAGGTATTGTGGTCCCTTTACCATCAGTGGGAGACTAGGCGAGGTCACCTATGAAACTAGAATTCCCACACAGTAGTAAGGTTTTTCCCAGTCTTTCATGTAAGTCAGTTACGAAAAGCCTTAACCAGATCAGACAATCTGGTAGGGGACAGTGTTCTAGTTCTCCATTGGATCCTCAGCAAACCTCCACATGAACCAGAGGAGATTCTTGATAGTAGAGAGACGCAGACTCGTCATACTCTATACCGAGAATATCTGGTTAAGTGGAATCATCAGCTTGTTGAGAATGCCACTGGGAAAGAGGGCAACGTCCTTCACAAGATTTTTCCAGACTTTGTCTTAGAGGACCAAGACGGTTCTTTAGGGGGAAGGGAGTGTTATGAGCTCAGTACCAATGCCGAACCCTAGAGAACATAGATAGGTCAGATACCACAGTCAGGGTCATGTCTAGCGTACATGACCAACAGGGCAAGACAGTGTGAGTAGTGTGCCCTAGCACGGTCCATAGCCATGGCGGGCCTAACACAAGCCTAGGGACCCTGTCAGTAGGATAGGGCTCCCAGTTGGGTCCCGACGTGTAGTCGGCCACGCAGTGACACGTGGCCGACACTGGGGCAGTTGCATAGAACCATTTTATCTACTCTCTTTATGAAGACATGTGACTCCCACTTGCTGGCAAAATGACTTCTTGCTTACCAGTCCTCACACTGGGCTAGGAGGGGCCTTACTCTATATCAGGGAATAGGCCAAGGTTGGGTGGATCAGTTAGTTTTTGCCCTACTGTGGTGTTAGGATCTATTACAGCAGGCCCCAGAACACTATTCTACATGATTCCTAATTTGGGTCCTAAAGTCATATTTCCCTCAAATCAATTAAAGGGAGGTAGCGTTTGCATAGTATAAATAGGTACTAAGGCTATTCATTTGTTAGTCATGAGTTTGGAGTCTTGGCTCTTTGTAGGGGAGCATCATCTTTGTATTGGAGATCTTTGTTGAGATTTCCTTGAGCTATCGGCAGCCATTGATTAATTAGCCTTCTTTGTTGGAAATGCTTGTTAGTGCATGACACTGATTGGAAGAGTAGGATAAGAGAATGAGACTATGCAGGGAACAGAAAAACCTATTTCGTTGCAATAAATAAGTTTCGGCAACACCATTAGTAGCCAGGGATGGTTTCAATAGAATTTTTTTTACCTGAGCATTCCTATTTCCATCATTCGATTTATTTGGTTTGTTATCTAGTGAGCCTACGGAGTAATTAGCCAGAAAGGATTTCAATAGAAGAACGACCTGATCATTTCTATTTACATCATTCAATCCGTTTTGTTTGTTATCTAGTGCTGGCCTACACGGTGAAAAAATTCTCTACACCATCTGACTTAGGACACTGTGCCCAGCTCAGTTTGAAGGATTTCATTATCCTTGGCCATGTATCTATATGTGTAGTAGTGCCTCATATACATTTCTCCATTCCTATTATAACGTTTTAGCAGATTGTCCTCAAAATTAAACATATAAGCTTAACCAGATACAATATCAGACACTTCTGAAAAATTGGATGACTTTAAATCTTTCTGACACGCTCGCAGCATGGTGCATCTGAAATGACACTTTCTTATTCACAAAAAAATGAGACTCGCCTGATAATCTTCACCAGGCTCGGCACCCTTCTTCAGGTGAACTCCTTCACTCGCCTATGGAGGAATTTAGATTCACCTATCTTAACATCCAATCTCATGTTACACGCTCGCACATTTTTGAAAAATCTGACCTAGGAGCTGCTTCAGTAACATTTAGACCTCGTCTCACATAACCCAATTATAAGGCACAGCAATCTCAACATCTATTCAAGACTCATAGGACGGAAAGTCTCAGCCTGCATTTCAAAGTATGGTTGGCCTCGGAACTATGTCTAACACAAGAAAGGGTTCTGGAACCAGTGTAGTTCCTGAACGCGGAACCTGTCTGCTGAATCTTAGGCTTATGGCATCATTCGATATTTTCCAAGTGGTACAATCTGATCGGTGTACCTTTGTGGTCGGGTTACAAAAGATTATGTAAAAGTTTTGGCGGAGCGATTACCCACAGGGTTCCAGAATCAATACTGGTTTACACAGTCTATTGTTCATGACAAATATCCATCAAACCACAAATTCAAACAAGAAGATCAATCAAAGTGTGAATTTGACCACAACAACAATGACTATGAGCACCAGTGTGTGATCAATATGAAGGCCCCATTTGATAATGTTGATGAGTGTATGAACATTGGGATGACAATAGTGTTTGTCAACATCAATATGGTCAATATTTGGATCAGTATGAAAATCACAATGATAGTTACAATTTGATGATCAGGTTTGATGACGTTGATAAGCAATATGAATATCAAAATCACAGTTACCATATCGACATTTGTACAATGACATATATGAACAGACTGATGTTGACTGATGTTGATCAATGTGGAGATGACTAAGCTGAACCTCAAACATTATATCAGACGATGTGAATATCCACACACAAATCATCAACATCCATGGATCTTAAAAAGCCAGGAGAGGATTTGAGCCTCCTTGCAAAAGTACATGAGATTCTTAATGACAGTGATGATTATGAAGTGTATACAAGGGTTCATAAGAAAGTGAGGAAAGATTGCAATTTTCACCTCTTTGT